>CM076577.1:67064965-67761954 GCA_034641835.2 Pinus albicaulis | reverse complement strand
AAATATAACCAAGCTTGCTTTTCACTTTAGAATTTCCATTTTACCTTAGAAAGACCACAAACGACAAAAAGTTAAGAAAGAGGTTATCTTGCACATATAGTGCACCGCACTTCATCAGCTTACGATTCCCGGATTGACAATTAAATGCAGCAATTTAGGACACACCCAAATCACCAGTAAAACAGTTAATACAGTGTTCCACCTATGAATTTATTCATCGAGCCCCTCAAAAGGCCACGAAGTCTTGAAACTGTATTAATTATCCCGAGAGATCTTTTCTCAGATCACCTCCTCATCCTTCTATAAATACCTCAGAAGAAGATGAGAAATTGTTGGTTGCAGAACTTTGAAATACACTTGAGCTCGAGACTTCTATTTGTACATAGTGTTCACTGGCCCTTGAAGCTCTGTTTGCGCTAGAGTAGTTAGGTTGAATAGTGAAGATGATTGTTGAACTGAAACATTGGACTTGAAGATTGTAACTGGTTTGACATCAATATAAAAGTTGTTTCTTGGGATCCTGGTCTTTATCACTGGTGAAGTGCTTCTTTCTTTGTTAATCGTTTTCCTTCTATGTATGCCATATTGTTCATTTTCCCTCTGTAAAGAATAGTTTAAACAGGGTTAAGATTTTCTGTATAGCAGTAACCTTCTCTGGCTGAGAAATATTTATCTTAATGTTTTCTTCATATTTGTTTATTTAAGAATGATTCAATACAATTTAAACAGTTAGGAATGTTGGCGTTCCCTCGTCCTTCTGTTTGCTCAAACATTGTTCTCGAATGTTATTTCCATTATTTGCTATTAAAGTTAGACTAGAGAAGATATGGTTTGCCCCGATTCCTAGATTCTTTTCTCCAAAGGCAGATTCTGAAAGTTTCCCTTGGTGTTGACTGAAAGCAGACTAGGTTTAAAAGTACTTTATCTGATCTTAAGTTACACTCTATTTTTCTTATGTGTTTTCATACTTTCTGAAGGTAATTATGTGGATTACTGGATTGTTTGTCAATTAATCTACTTTAATAAGAACTTGCCCAAGAATTCTATGGTTAGCCCTGTCCTTGGTTGGTTTTAAAACAGTTATTTAAGAGGCTTTTCTTGTTTGGACTGACTATAAATCCTCTGAGAAATTATTATCAGTTTCCACCCCTCCAACATTTTAATGTTTCCATTTCATCATTTTAATCTCAATAATCTTGTGGTATAGATGACTTGCCCCTTGGATCACACTTGATGTTGTTGTTCAATTAAAGCCCATATATGACTCCATAGCCCAATGGACTAAAAACCAACGTTATATCTATCTATCTGCCAAAACTGTTCTATTTGCTTGCAACTTCTCACTTTTGAAACTTTTTGCACTTAGGACTTTCCCCTCAAGTAACATTTCATGCTCAACCATCCAAAACAAAACAAAACAAAACCCTTAGCCTTCATAACTAGCCTAATATCATTACCTTAAGCTTTTCAAAGACAATATCCATCTTTGTACATATTGGAGAGATCCCTCTCCGGATTCAGGAGGGCTAGATCCTAGAATCCCAAAGTTGGTTGAAATGATGTTAACTCTGTGATTGGACTCTCCCAATCTTGCTATAAATTACAGAGACCTAACATTTCTGGCGACTCCACTGGGGACATCGAACCCAGAATCATTTTCATTTAAAGATAATCATACGACGTCAGAGATTTGGTTCATAGAGCATTTTCTTTATTAACCAGAGTAAAAAGCAGCCTTTTCAAGCACTGCCTAATATAGGTAATCATGATGGAGCTTGTTTGAATCAGTGACAAACTAGGTCAACCCTAGGATTCTTTTAAGTTTTTATCTAACCTTGGAAAATCAGCTAGCTTAGCCATAAGAGTAGACTGCCTTTGTCTCGCAACCTTAGCTAAGTTTTGAAACAAAGTTAGGATATTCTTAACAACCACAAAACTGAAAAATGACGTAGAAAAACCTAAAAATATTTCAGATTGGAATTAAATAAACATGGTGGTGGACCATAAGACCTTTTACCTCTGAAAGGAGCTAAAAATTTCCACTTGGCGACTCCACAATCCTAGCAGACCTTAAGACTCCACCGGGAAGAACCCTTATCATTAATAAAACCATTCAAACTCACTTAGAGAACTGTGGGATTTAAAATTGTAAAAACAGATTGGTTAACCTCTCCAAGATTCCCAAATTAGCAATAGCTAATTGGAATATTAATTCAGATCAATTTTTCCGCCTCTAGTTAATTATAAGAGACCGGGAGTAGATCGGGGCTCACGCGAGCGCGCGGAGACAAACACGCGGGCTGAGTTGGCAGCGTGGGGCCGAGAAGGGCTGCGCGGGAAAGAAGGAGTCTAGGGTTGAGAAGGAGGCCGCATATAAAAGGAGAGCGAGCTTCCTCATTTCGGATTATTGATGAATTTTATGAAAATGAAACTGGTCGCTAAGACTTGAGCACGCCGGCTGTTTAGCAGGTCTGCAGCACTGTTTAGTGCGCCGAGTGTCTCCGAGCGGAGATCTCAACCTCAGCCCCGGGGGACTTCGAGTGCCTGCTCGGGTGAGGCAGTTCTATCATAGTTTTGTAGAAGGATTGGGTCTAGAACTTGTTGCAGCCGCGTCGGAGTGGCACACATTCCTGGTGAAAAGCCACTGTTAAGCCCCCCTATGAAATTTTTTGACAAGCAAATAGGGGGCTAAGTCATTGTTGAGTCTTCAAGGAATGCCTTTCCCCTGAAAACCCATCCTCCTTGAAGTCTCTCAATTGCTGTGCCTGATACAAATCCACCTCTGCTAGTAAACTCCTAAAAAGGGCCTTTCATTCCTCCCTTTACCCCTGCAACATACATCAGTTCCCCTTATTTCCCTTTGTCCGAATTCCCTTTATTTTAATCTCATTTAGCCTCTTTTCATCCCCCTTGTCTTCCCCTTCTATTTCCCCTTTTACCCCTCAAATCCCCCTAAAATCCCCTTTAAACTCCCCCTCTTACCCTTTGTTTAGCCTTTTTCCCATTTTTTCCCCTTATCGTTTCCCTTTAAATCCCTTAAAACCCATTAGAATGGGCCAAAAACCCACTTTC
This sequence comes from Pinus albicaulis, assembly GCA_034641835.2. Taxonomy (NCBI): domain Eukaryota; kingdom Viridiplantae; phylum Streptophyta; class Pinopsida; order Pinales; family Pinaceae; genus Pinus; species Pinus albicaulis. The sequence goes on along the minus strand of CM076577.1, from coordinate 67,758,882 downwards.
CCGACTTTATAATAGGCCCTAGCCCCTTTCCCGTTAAGCCCCTTTAACCACTTCCCCACGTGACCCTTCCCCAAGACAGAGCGCTTAAGCCTTGGGGGCTAATCGCAATCGGAATTACCGGCGGGTGCATTCCCTTTGTTACAACGAAGAACCTCGATGCGATTGGTTTTTAACACGAAGTATCGCAATGAGTTGTGGTCCGTTGATCTGTCGTAAAGATCGACGACGGAGCGCTAATCGCAAGCCCCCCACCCATCGCAATTACAACACCCATGTCGCACCCTCCGATCAATCGCAACCTTGTCTTCTGATTCCCCGATCGCGCTGTCCCACGATTGCATCTGAGCCGTTGACCTTTTCCGCGATCCGACGGCCAGCGCTCAATCGCATTGCCCCGCCCGATCGCATTCGCAAGCCTTCCCTCCGTCCTCCGATTCTCTCACAGCCGTCCATTTTCCCGCAGATCTAATGGCTCAGCACTGTCGCATCGCTGCTGCGTTGCCCCTCTCCATCTCCCTCCGATTAGACGTGGACCGTCGATCTGATCCCAGATCCGACAGTTGGTGTTTAATCGCAGTGTCTCCCCAATCGCAATCGGAACATTCGTGTTATGCATTGCGATTGCTCCCCGCTCCAACCTCCGATTGCGATTGTGCGATTGAATCTCCACCACATCTAATTGCCCTCCACCACATTGGGTCCCACTCTTACATTCGTTTTCGTTGCATTTCATGTGTTTTTTATGTTACGCCTATTTTATGTATTGTTCCGCCGCTCAATCTCCACCGTTGATATTTGTTCCCAGACCTAAATCTAACGGTCTGCGCTGCATATTCACACCAAACCCTATTATCCGTGCATTCCACCACTTCACTGCATTTTCATCGTTCTTTTACAAAATAGCGTTGTTTCCGCCACCGCCGCACCACCATTTAGTTCACCCTGCGTCCATTGCTCCGTCCACTGTTTCTTCACAAATTTGTCGTGTTGCAGAGTTTCTAGAGGAAGAGGGCCACCGCCGTTCAATGTACTACCTCAACGGCGAGCAGCGCAATCAGGATCAAATCTAATGGGCTAGTACCATCAGGAAAGTCAAGGAATGGGGCTGTCAGGACTTACATTAAAGGAAAGTGGAGTTCAAACGCCGAAAATCTTGCCAGCGCCATTAAAAGCTCGAGCTAACTCGATAGAGGCAGTCATGAAGGAGCAAGGATTTTCGGTATAGAGCAGAGGGATTAATGCGCGTCAACAAAGATCTTGAGCCCTGAAACAGAGGTTTAAAGAGGCAAAGCATCATTTTGAAGACCCCGAGGATTGATTCTGGAGATCCTGAACATCAATAAGAGGTAATATCAAGGTTTTCTTATCAGCAGAATGTTTTTCCATAAAGGATAGGTCTCCCATGCAGTATTTATTATGTGTCGTGTCCCTGAAGGAATTTTCCGTCCAAACTATAGTTCAAAGCAATCTAACATCCATGAGGCAGACCTCCCAGCAAGTTCTTTCATTTTGTTCAAATCACCTGGAGTACTACAGCCAAAAGGTCAAATCATATCCGGAGCAGATCTTTCTTTCGCGAGGAAGGTGACAAAGATTAAATATACAGTGCATCAAGCAGAATGGGTCTCGGCCCTGCATTCATTGTTGTGTTTAATTGTAACATTTAAAACTCACCTACCTCCTCAGTCGGTCCTCTATGTCTCTTCTGCTATAAAGCACAGGGGGATATCATTGTAATGGTTGTTGTTGGATTATCAGTGAATTGCAAGCATTTTTGTCCCGAGCCAAGTTTCCTGTGTAATAGTTGTATGACAGGCTGAGAAATATGATGTATTCAGGCTGAATGTAAAATCTTTGGGCAGTGATGTACCTGATTGGTGTTGTGTTTAACATGATAAGAAGTTTTCATTGGATCCTGATCTACAGCAGTTGGTGATGTTTTTCTTATCTCTGTGTTTATTTCCATTTCATTTCATGTTCTTCTGACTGACATCTGAACGCATGACATAAGATTTACCCTTGTTAGGTACCTTATGTCCCAGCTCTCTCAGTCTTTAATGTTTTCTGCTCATATGTGTATCTGAATATTGTTTTTAATTGACTAAACCAGTGTATTGGATGATTATTGCCTGCTCTCTGATGTGCAAGTTGATAGAATCAGTGTTCAGATGTCTTTGTTAAGATTTAATTGAAAGAGGTTAGGAACATTGGGAGGTGTAAAGCATGTCGCTGCCTTTTCATAACCTGCCCTTCCATACAAACCTTTTCAGGACCCCTTGTGTTGCCTATGGTTTTGTCCAAGCAGGCCTGGAGTTAAATGACCTCTGGCCTGATCTATAGACGGAATCAGATGGTTTTCCATCCTTCATTCTCATTCCTTAGTGTTCCATCGCACCAATCAGTCTGTGAGATCCAAATGCTCTAGATGACTAGCCCAACTGAAGCTTACACATTGAACATAAGTAAATCCTTTCTTGACTCCATTGCCCAATGGCCTTGATGTTCCCTGAGTTATCTATCTTTGCCTAGCTTCCTTCTTTACCCATCCTTGTCTTATGATGAAATCTTCCTTCCTGATTCCCAACAACCAAACTCAAACAATCAAACAAACAACCTTGAGCCTATAACTAGCCTAAAATCATAATTGAGAACTTCAAAGACATATATCCTTTGATAATCCAGAGAGATCCCTCTCTCGACCTAGGAGGGCTAGATCCTAAGGTCTGAAAGTGGTTCTATGTTGTCTCATCTTTTGGTCTCTGTCAACCTGGCCAAAACATGGGAACCCCAACATAATGGCGACTCCACTGGGGATCGAACCCAGAATCTCTGGTTAGGTTGGAAGTAAGTCACACCTTTCTTGAATCAGCCTCCATTATTGAATATCCACCATACTCTTAGACAGAGCCTAGATAGGGCCAGGTAGCCTCGAGATCTCATCCTCTCTTCAGGGGTGACATATCTGGTAAATGCCCTCCCAGTCAATCTCTGGTTGGAGCTTGTTGCTTTAGAGGAGATTCATGAAAGGTGATAGTGCCTGAGCACTGTGGTGGATAGTGTACCCTAGAATCATCCTAAACCCTCCACCTGGCGACTCCATTGCTCCTAAACGTTAAAGACTCCACTGGTGATCAGTAGGCCTGCTGATTATCTTGGTTTCACATTAGAATCCACTGGGAGACCAGTCCCAAGCATAATGAAGACTCCACAGGGAGGCCAGTTCCCAAGACAACATTAACCACAATAGAAATAACAAGTAGGGCTAAGCTGCTTGGCTTATAAACAGCACTCTGGCTCACAGAACCATTCATACAAGAGCTTTCCCTGATCCAAACCCACATGAAACAGTTGATAATCCTGAGAAAATCCTTAAAAGAACACCTGTGAGTAGGAGATCAACTATTTCCAGGAATATTCATAGAGCCAATTCTGCACTAGAAGATCTTGCAGCTCTACTAGACCCTTTCTTCGACCTAGACCTCCAAAACAGATTACCTAGAACTAGGTCATTCAGTGTTTCAGACCAGCCAGACACTAGGGACAGCGAAACCCCTCCTTCCACACCACCTGATCTCCACTTTCTCCAAAACTCGGGGCTTTCTCACCCTAGATCTGCTCAACAGACTTCTGCTGGTCCTACCATCCCTGTCATCCAACTACCAGCTGCTCAAGCCAACCCTATACCTTATCAGAACATCATCATGGTAGCCTAGTATGCACCTCTAGTTTTGCCTCAGCCTCTACTGCCCTTACCAAATGATTATCAATCAAAAATCCCACACTTCCCTGCTAAAGAGCCTACAACAGCACAACAACATGTAGATAAAATGGAGGACTCTTTTGACTATATGGAAATTGATGATGAAACAATCAAAATGAGAATTTTCGCGCAGAGCCTAGGGGGAGAGGTTAAAAAGTGGTTTAAAAACCTACCTGCTGGTAGTATCCAAGATCTCCCTGCTTTATACCAGAATTTCATTAACAAATGGGAAACTAGGGAAAACCCTCACCAGCTCCTAGCAGAATACATGTCCCTTAAGAGGAACGCAGGAGAGAGTGTTCACGATTACACCACTAGATTCAATAGCATTTACAATTCTCTTCCCCCACACATGAAACCTCCACAAGGTATGGCCCTGGCCAAATATCTTGATGGATTTGATGCTGACATGGCCTATGAGCTTAGAGATAAAGAGTACACCACTTTGGAAGACATGCAGAAAGGGGCAGTAAACATAGAGGCAAATTTGATTGAAAAAAGGGCCAAACTAAGAGCTGAGAAGAGAGTAACATACAAGGATGGCACTATAGCCTCCACTTCAGATCCTAATATTGAGAGATTGTCTAAGAATCTGGATAAGCTATGCCAAGTGGTCGAAAATATGGCTATCACTCAGAACAAGAACCAAAATCAAAACCAAAACCAGAACTTTAGAAGAAACAACAACACTCCCAACAGACAGAAAGAGTCAGATCAACAAGTCATTCCCCCTTTCCAAAACTTCCTTGATGAGGATGAGGGAATCATAGAAGAGTCTGAAGGGAATGTGATAAACATGTTCGAAACAGAAGATTCGATCCTAAACTGTGATTCAGAAGAGGACCAACCCTCAACCTCTTATGGGGAGGAGGAATGGTTTGAATCTGAGGATTATAGGTTGGGATTCGAAAATGCCATGTTACAGGTCAGAGAAAAATATGAGCTCAGGAGTAAAAATAACCAAGACACTTCCAAACCTAAAACACCTGAGGTAACCATCAAAAAGAGGCCTGAAAAATCTTCTAAAGTAACTGTTTTAAACGATAAATCAACAGCTGAGAGTTCTGAGAAAAACCAATAGAAAGGCAACCAAAACAATGAAAAACAAAGTCAACCAACCAGTAGCACTAGCACCTCAGTTAGTGCTCCTGAAAAAACTATTCCTACACATGTACATAATGAGAAAACACAAACTGATTCAGCTACTAAGGTAGTTGCAAATAAAACAGAGTTGAACACTCCCAAGAATCAATCCACTTTCAGTTTAGAAAGTGAGATTGCAAAAGTCAAAATCTTTGTACCATTATCTGAGCTAGCCTCTCAGGATGTATATAAGGGCCAGATTTTGAAAGCATTAAATCTGACTATAAATAATGACACTGTAAATTTGAGTGATGATCAGCCCGCCCTCTTGTTTGGTCCTAAGATTGAGGGGAAATTTCAGGAAGGGGTAGTTCCACCTTTTTATATCAGTCTTAACATTCATGACAAGATCCTTCATAATGCCATGCACGACTCCGGTGCATCACACAATCTAATGCCTAAGGTAGTGATGGAAAGGCTAGGTCTAGAAATTACCAGACCTTACAAAGACTTATACTCTTTTGACTCTAGTAGAGTAAAATGCCTAGGCCTCATCAAAGACTTATGTGTGAGCTTAACTCAAATTCCTGCGAAATGTATGGTCATGGATGTAGTGGTGGCAGACGTGCCACCCAAGTATGGAATGTTATTATCTAGATCATGGGGAGCCAAGCTACAAGGCACCATGCAGATGGATGGCTCATATGCCACTATCCCTATATTTGGCCAATCAAGAAGACTATATAGAGAATCCCAAATGAAATTCCTAGTCAGCAGCCCCGAGAAACCTGAAAATTCACCATTATATTCTATGCATACCGACCTTGACTCCTTCATCTTTTGTAATGATGAATCCTTAGAAGAGCCAAAGTCCCAGAATAGGCATACAAATGAGAACACCGAACCTATAGACCTCCACATAATGGCCACTCTGGAAGAATATGACAAGGAAGACCATGGACAACACACTGAAAATGAAGAGGAAATCAGAAACGAAGCCTGTAGGATCTGTGGTGGGCCTCTCACTCCAAGTGAAACAGAAACAGAACAAGAACAGCCAGCCAACCACCTCCCTGACATCCATGGCCTATACGAACAACGAGATAGTTTACAACCTAGTACAGATCTCCCAACTCAACCTAATGGAGAATCCAGCTATAAGGTAGAAAGAAAAGTGGAAGTAAACAAAGATCCCCTATGGGAAATGAACTTTGATGGGTCCTGCACTAGGCAAAGCACTAGAGCAGAAGTGTGGCTGCGTAACACCGAAAATGATCACACGGAGAGCCACGCTGTCAATCTGCATTTCAAATGCACGAATAACATTGCAGAATATGAGGCTTTAATCTTGGGTTTATATCTGTTGAAAAAATTAGGAGCCCGTAGGATAGTCGTGAGAGGAGACTCTGAATTAGTGATCAAACAGATGAATGGTGAGTATTCGGCAAAACACCCCAGGCTTAGGGCATATAGGAATGATACTCTAGATTTGCTGAAAACGTTCATCGAATATGATTTAGTATCCATTCCTAGGGGTCAAAACGCTATTGCAAATGGACTAGCCTGCCTAGATAGCTCTTATCCTCAGGCCCCAGCTGACCAACAAATCATCATTCAGACTAAATTCAGGCCTGCAGTGCCAGACAATGAAAAATACTGGCAGGTCTTTGAAGGAGACAAACAGATTGAAGATTTCCTGTTGGGCAGAAATGAGTTTGAATTTTCTGATTCGGACTCAAAATCGGATGACAACTGCCCAAGTGAGGATTCCCCAGATGAACTAGAAACACCTAGTAGTATAGAAATAAATTCTTTTTCTGAAAAACCCGGAAATTCAGCCATAAAACGAGAAAACGTAGATAGAGAAGAAATGGAGGTGCTGCAAGCCAAAGACAAGAACATACCAAGAGGCTTAGCACCCTTAGAGGACCTCTTTGATTTCGATGATGTGGCAAAGAAGCCCACAATAGAACATGCAGAATCAGATGTAGAAGAATGCAACATAGGCACTGAAGACAAACCCAAAATGATAAAACTGGCTAAGTCTATACCTGCAGACATGAAGAAAAGATACATTGACTTGTTTAAGGAATTCATTGATGTGTTTGCATGGAGCTATGAAGACTTAAAGGCCTATGACACCAACATTATACAACATAAGATACCACTAAAGGAAAATCAGAAACCTTTCAGAAAAAAACTCCGTAGGATTAATCCAAAACAATTGCTTGCATTAGAAAAGGAAATTAAGAAGATGTATGATGCAGGCATTATTGTCCCTGTAAGGTTTTCTGATTGGGTGTCGAACTTAGTGGCTGTAAGGAATAAAACAGGGGAGATTAGACTGTGCATAGACTTCAGAAACCTCAATAGAGCCTCCCTGAAAGATAACTACCCCTTGCCTAGAATGGAACATATCTTACAGAAGGTAGTGGGCTCTAAAAGAATCTCCCTGCTTGATGGTTTTTCAGGATACAACCAGGTTCTGGTACTCCCATAAGATCAACTCAAAACATCTTTTACCACTCCATGGGGCACCTTCATGTATGTGAAAATGCCTTTTGGATTGATGGATGCTGGAGCTACCTTCCAGAGAGCAATGGATATTGATTTCTTAGATGAGATTGGACACTTTATAGTTATCTACTTGGATGAATTAACTATCTTTTCTAAAACAGAAGAAGAACACTTAAAACATCTGAGGAAAGTTTTTGAAAAATGTAGAAGGTACGGTCTGTCCCTAAATCCTAAGAAGACTGTTTTTGGGCTGCAAGAAGGTAAGCTTCTGGGCCACATCATATCCGAGAAAGGGATTAGGATAGACCCCCAGAGGGTTGAGGGAATACTTCAAATTACACATCCAAGAAACATCAAGGAGCTACAGTCCTTCATTGGGAAGATCAATTTCCTTAGAAGATTTATCCCCAATCTTGCTGAGCATCTTAGGAAAATGACTGAAATGCTGAAGAAAGATGCTGGAATTAAGTGGACTGTCGAAGCCAAGAAATCTTTTGAGTCAGTAAAGCTCGCACTCACCCAAGCCTCTGTCCTTATCAGCCCTGACTTCTCAAAATATTTTCTGATCTTTTCATTTGCCTCCCCACACACAATAGCAGCAGTTTTGCTGCAGAAAAATGCGGAAGGTAAGGAACAGCCTATAGCCTTCTTCAGTAAAGCCTTGAGAGATGCACCTTTAAAGTACAACATCATGGAAAAGCAGGCCTATGCCCTGATTAAGGCCTTAAAAGACTTTAGGGTGTACATTCTGCATTCCCACACCATTGCCTATGTGCCAAATATAGTGGTCAAAGATATCCTGTCCCAAGACCCGGATGGGAAAAGGGGCAAATGGATTGCTACAATTTTAGAATATGACATTGAAATCAAACCCACCAAGTTGATCAAAGGTCAAGGCCTGGCCCAGTTGATGGCTGAAACTAATCTACAGGCCCTTGATATTAACATGATGAATACCCTGGATGAGCAGGAAGAATTGCCCCATCCAACTGTGGAGGAGCAGTTTCAGAACTCTCCTTGGTATACTGATATCCTTTACGTGCTCACACACCTCAATGCCCCTCCAGAACTGTCCAAAACAAAGGCCAGATTCATAAAACTCAAAGCTAGGAATTACTGCATTATGAATGAGAGTCTATATTGGAAAAATCCAAATGGTTTTTTGCTGAAATGTTTGCCTGAAACTGAAGTTGAAAGAATCAAACGAGAATTCCATGCTGGGGAGTGTGGAGGCCACCTGAGTTGGAAGGCCACTGCAAATAAGATACTCATGGCCGGTTACTATTGGCCTACACTCTTTAGTGATGTCCATAAAATGATTCTTACCTGCCACAAATGCCAAAATTTTGAAGGCAAAAGAAAGCTCCTTCCCCTCCCTCTGCAACCTATCACCATAGAAGGTCCCTTCATGCAATGGGGTTTAGACTTCATTGGAGAAATCCGCCCCTCTTCTTCTGGGCAACACAAATGGATCTTGACTGCTACTGATTACTTCACTAAGTGGATTGAAGCCATACCCACTAGGAATGCCACTAATTCTGTCATCATTAGGTTCCTAGAAGACTTCATCTTATCTCGGTTTGGCTGCCCAAGGAAAATAATCACTGACAATGCTGCTGCTTTCGGATCCAAAAGAATGATTGATTTTTGTCACAGGTACGGAATTGCACTTGGACATTCAACTGCCTATTACCCCCAGGGTAATGGCTTAGCTGAATCATCAAATAAAAGCCTGGTTACAATCATTAAGAAGCTGCTGGAAGAGAATAAAAGGTCTTGGCATAAAAAGTTGATACATGCCTTGTGGGCAGACAAGCTCACTACAAAGAAATCTATTGGCACATCACCCTTCCAGCTGGTTTATGGGACTGAAGCAGTTTTTCCTACTAGCCTTGGGATACCAGTGGTAAACCTTATTCAAGAAATCCAATCAGAAGAAGACAACATGATAAGGAGAATTAATGAAACAATCCATCTTCAGAAAACAAGGGCGCAGGTTTATGACAGAGATGTCAGAGTGCAGGAAAACATGAAGAGACAGTTTGACAAAAGAACCAAAGCAGCAAGTTTCAAGGTTGGGGACAAGGTCCTGAAGTGGGATTCAAGAAGAGAGGATAAAGGCAAACATGGCAAATTCGACAGCTTGTGGCAAGGTCCATTCATCATTCAGGCCACTGTGGGTCCTAATGCATTTTTCTTACAAGAACTCGATGGTACAGAGCTGTTTGGGGGTCCTGTCAATGGCAGGATGCTCAAACACTATTTATGCTAATTCTCCATTTCCAGTTTCATTTCCATTGTATATACCGTTGCAAATTTTCATTTTCAGCAAAAAAGTGAAGAAATTGTTCCAAAAAAAAAAAGCAGAATGATAAGAGAGGTTCAAACATGCTCAAAACATGAACCTCTTAGGCAAAAGGATTGGATCTAATAAACTCAAAATCTGAACCAAAGGGAATAAGAATAGCTGGTCCTTACAAGCTCAAAATTTGGATCAGCTGTGAAAGAAGATCCAGCTCTAATATGCCCAAAATCAGAGCTGGAGCAAAGGAAAGAAGTGACTCAAATATGCTCAAAACCTGAGTCACAAGAAAGAAAGAAGGATGTTTCACAGTTGCAGAATTCCATGCCTTCTCAGTTTTGTTTTCTTCAATTTTCTGCCCAGCAAGTCAGACAGTCTAATCCTGGCTTGGCTGTGTTTAAATTTCCTGTCTTAGAATGTAGGTGAAGAAACCTGTTGGACAGTTTAATCCCAACAGGTAGTAGTTTAGGTAGATAATTGTATGAGGCCAACAGTCTAATCTGGCCTCATGGAGCAATAAGGGTAGAATTAGAATAGGTTTGTTTTTGTTTTGCAAAATAAAATGTAAAGGGTCTGCTAGTTCAAATGCACCCAAGGGAAAATTGTTAGAGTTCTAGTTTGGCTAGGTAGATTGGTTGGGAAAATGTTTCTGCTGATTTGTGTGGCAGCTAATCTAAAGGAAGAAGAAAGATGGCTTATAGCAGCAGGCATCTGGCCTACACCAAGAGATCAATTTCTGAATTCTGGCTCCTTCAAGACGAAGCCATCCCCATGTGGAGCCACTGTTAGCCCCCCTATGAAATTTTTTGACAAGCAAATAGGGGGCTAAGTCATTGTTGAGTCTTCAAGGAATTCCTTTCCCCTGAAAACCCATCCTCCTTGAAGTCTCTCAATTGCTGTGCCTGATACAAGTCCACCTCTGCTAGTAAACTGCTAAAAAGGGCCTTTCATTCCTCCCTTTACCCCTGCAACATACATCAGTTCCCCTTCTTTCCCTTTGTCCGAATTCCCTTTATTTTACTCTCATTTAGCCTCTTTTCATCCCCCTTGTCTTCCCCTTCTATTTACCATTTTACCCCTCAAATCCCCCTAAAATCCCCTTTAAACTCCCCCTCTTACACTTTGTTTAGCCTTTTTCCCATTTTTTCCCCTTATCGTTTCCCTTTAAATCCCTTAAAACCCATTAGAAGGGGCCAAAAACCCACTTTCCCGACTTTATAATAGGCCCTAGCCCCTTTCCCATTAAGCCCCTTTAACCACTTCCCCACGTGACCCTTCCCCAAGACCGAGCGCTTAAGCCTTGGGGGCTAATCGCAATCGGAACTACCGGCGGGTGCATTTCCTTTGTTACAGCGAAGAACCCCGATGCGATTGGTTTTTAACACGAAGTATCGCGATGAGTTGTGGTCCGTTGATCTGTCGTAAAGATCGATGGCGGAGTGCTAATCGCAAGCCCCCCACCCATCGCAATTGCAACACCCATGTCGCACCCTCCGATCAATCGCAACCTTGTCTTCTGATTCCCCGATCGCGCTATCCCCTGATTGCATCTGAGCCGTTGATCTGTTCCGTGATCCGAAGGCCAGTGCTCAATCGCATTGCCCCGCCCAATCGCATTCGCAAGCCTTCCCTCCGTCCTCCGATTCTATCACAGCCGTCCATTTTCCCACTGATCTAACGGCTCAGCGCTGTCGCATCGCTTCTCTGGTGCCCCTCTCCATCTCCCTCCGATTAGACGTGGACCATCGATCTGATCCCAGATCCGACGGTTGGTGTTTAATCGCAGCGTCTCCCCAATCGCAATCGGAATATTCGTGTTGTGCATTGCGATTGCTCCCCGCTTCGACCTCCGATTGCGATTGTGCGATTGAATCCTGACCGCCCGTTTCCTTCCTAATTTGATGGCTCAGATCTAATCGCCCTCCACCACATTGGGTCCCACTCTTACATTTTTTTCCGTTGCATTTCATGTGTTTTGTATGTTACACCTATTTTATGTATTGTTCCGCCGCTCAATCTCCATCATTGATCTTTGTTCCCAGACCTAAATCTAACGGTCTGCGCTGCATATTCACACCAAACCCTATTATCCGCGCATTCCACCACTTCACTGCATTTTCATCGTTCTTTTACAAAATAGCGTTGCTTCTTCCACCGCCGCACCGCCATTTAGTTCACCCTGCGTCCATTGCTCCGTCCACTGTTTCTTCACAAATTTTCCGTGTTGCAGAGTTTCTAGAGGAAGAGGGCCGCTGCCGTTCAATGTACTACCTCAACGGCGAGCAGCGCAGTCAGGATCAAATCTAATGGGCTAGTACCATCAGGAATGTCAAGGAATTAAAGGAAAGCGGAGTTCAAATGCTGAAAATCTTGCCGGCGCCATTAAAAGCTCGAGCTAACTTGACAGAGGCAGTCATGAAGCAGCAAGGATTTTCAGTACAGAGCAGAGGGATTAATGCGCGTCAACAAAGATCTTGAGCCCTGAAACAAAGGTTTAAAGAGGCAAAGCATCATTTTGAATACCCCGAGGATCGATTCTGGAGATCCTGAACATCAATATGAGGTAATATCAAGGTTTTCTTATCAGCAGAATGTTTTTCCATAAAGGACAGGTCTCCCATGCAGTATTTATTATGTGCCGTGTCCCTGAAGGAGTTTTCCGTCCCAGCTATAGTTCAAAGCAATCTAACATCCATGAGGCAGACCTCCCAGCAAGTTCTTTCATTTTGTTCAAATCACCTGGAGTACTACAGCCAAAAGGTCAAATCATATCCGGAGCAGATCTTTCTTTCGCGAGGAAGGTGACAAAGATTAGATATACAGTGCATCAAGCAGAATGGGTCTCGGCCCTGCATTCATTGTTGTGTTTAAATGTAACATTTAAATTTCACCTACCTCCTCAGTCGGTCCTCTGTGTCTCTTCTGCTATAAAGCACAGAAGGATATCATTGTAATGGTTGTTGTTGGATTATCAGTGAATTGCAAGCATTTTTATCCCGAGCCAAGTTTCTTGTGTAATAGTTGTATGACAGGCTGAGAAATATGATGTATTCAGGCTGAATGTAAAAGCTTTGGGCAGTGATGTACCTGATTGGTGTTGTGTTTAACATGATAAGCAGTTTTCATTGGATCCTGATCTACAGCAGGTGGTGATGTTTTTCTTATCTCTGTGTTTATTTCCATTTCATTTCATGTTCTTCTGACTGACATCTGAACGCATGACATAATATTTACCCTTGTTAGGTACCTTATGTCCCAGCTCTCTCAGTCTTTAATGTTTTCTGCTCATATGTGTATCTGAATATTGTTTTTAATTGACTAAACTAGTGTAGTGGATGATTATTGCCTGCTCTCTGATGTGCAAGTTAATAGAATCAATGTTCAGATGTTTTTGTTAAGATTTAATTGAAAGAGGTTAGGAACATTGGGAGGTGTAAAGCCTGTCGCTGCCTCTTCATAACCTGCCCTTCCATACAAACCTTTATGGTCACTCCCAAGACTAGATGATTTTCTTGATCAGTTGAGGTATGAAAAGTATTTCACTAAGTTAGACTTAAGAATTGGTTACCATCAAGTTAGAATAGTTGAATAGGACATATGGAATATTTCATTTAAAACTAAACAAGGATTGTTTCAGTGGCTTGTTATGCCTTTTGGTCTTTGCAACGCTCCAGCTACTTTCATGAGAGTTATGAATGATGTACTAGGACCATTTCTTGATGATTTGGTCATTTTCTACTTAGATGATATTTTGATATTCAGCAAATCACCAAATGAACATGTTATGCGTGTAAAAAATTTTCTTGATGTCTTAAGAAAAGAATAGTTTTTTTTTAATATTTCAAAATGTGAATTTGGTAAAAATTCTTTAGTGTATTTGGTACATATTGTTGGAGGAAGTGAGCTGAAGATAGAGCCCTCTAATTTTGAGTTCATTATGAATGTGCCAACACACAAGACAGTCACTGAGGTAAGAGGTTTTCTAGGAGTAGCACAATATTGGAGGAAGTTCATTGCTATTTTTTCTTCTATTGCAACTCCATCACATGCATTGACTAGTGTTAAGAAGGGCTTCTAGTGGGGAGGAAAGCACCAAAATCATTCAATGCTTTGAAAGAGAATATCAGTTCAGCCCCAATACTAGCACTACCAGAATTTAGACAACCCTTTGAGATTCAAATAGATGCAAGTGACTATTCCATTGGTGCAGTCCTTTTACAACACGGTAAGCCCATTTCATTCCATTCAGAAGTTTTCAATGGTCCAGTGATAAATTATCCTACTTATGAAAAGGAGCTATATGTGTTGGTTCAAAGTGTGAAGAAGTGGAAACACTATTTTATTGGAAAGGAAACCATTATTCACATTGACCACCAACCATTGCAATACTTGCATTTGCAAACTAAGTTTCAGCAGTCAAGGAACTTTCGATGGATGGGTTTCTTACAACAATTCCACTTGGTCATCAGGTATAAGCAAGGTATATACAACAAGTGTTCTTATATGATTTCTAGTCCTATTATTAGTGTTGCTACTTTACTCAAGAATAATTATGTTTTACATGAAAGTTATGTTGAATAATATGCATTTGATAATGACTTTCAAGATGTTTATGGAAACTTGAGTCAAGGTCTCCAAGTTGAGGAATTGGATTACCATGTACATAATAACTTGTTGTATCATTTGGGCAAGCTTTGTATTCCATAGGGGGAGAGAGTGAATTTCATAAGGGAATCACACACTTCTCTTATTGTTGGACATTTTGGTGTAAGAAAAATAGGGGAAAATATTCAGAGGTATTGTTATTGTCCTCGTATTCTTGAAAGTGTGTCACGTTTCATTAAAGGTTTTTCATTGTGTGCAGTCAATAAGCCTGGTAATGGGAAGTTATGATTGTACACACCACTTATGGTTCATTCATGTTCATGGGAGAGTATTTCTATGGATTTGTAGGAGGTATTCCTTTGTCAAAAACAGGTCATGATTATTTGTATGTAGTTTTGGATAGGTTCAACAAGATGTGTATATTGATGTCATGTAAAAAACAAGTCACAGCTGAACAAATAGCTCATATTTTCTTTCAAAATGTTTGGGTTCATTTTGGGGTGCCTACATCTACTGTAAGTGATCTAGATTCTCGATTTGTTGGGAATTTTTTGTCAAGATTGTGGGACTTGATGGACACTAAGTTGAAGAAGAGTACAACCTTTCATCCACAAACAGATGTTAAAATCGAAGTGGTCAATTGAAAAAACATTCATCTTCTTCGAGGATATTGCAGAAAACATCCTAAAGTGTGGGATGAACAGTTTCATTACATTCAACATGCTTACAACCGTGAAAAACACTCCTCTACATAAACATTGTCGTTTGAAGAATATCGTGGATACTTGAAAAAATCACCATTGGATTTCATTTTTAAAAATATGTGGCTATATATGGGCATAGCGACATAGATAAAGAAAATAAATTCATAGAAAAAATTCAGTTGATCGATCAAACAGTCCAAGATCAACTAGAAAAAATTCAAGGAAAGTACAAAGCGAGACACAACAAACATCAAGTGGATCATTAGTTTCAAGTTGGTGACAAAGTTTGGCTTCACAATATCAAGGAAAGGCTTCAATAATATGGTAAAAATATGAAACCAATCTGTTATGGTCCTTTGAAAATTCTGGAAAAGATTGGTAAAAATTCCTTCAAGCTTGATTTGCCATCATACATGAAAATTTACTTTGTTGTTAATGTTGAAAATTTAAGATTGTATGAGCCTCCTTTGATTGAATATCAAGGAGAGAACGTTCAACTACCATCTATTCAAGATTTTTCTCCAGAATTCTTTACTGAACTTCATCAAGACACCATACTTTACAAAAGAACAAGGACATCGAAAAGAGGAAGTGTCGACTATCTTCGAGTGGGGCTCAAAGGAGAAAATCCTTATAAAGCCAAATGGATTGAAATTGGGAAGGTGAGGGAACAGTACCCTCACTTATTCATCAAATGAATATGATATTTTGGGATCCAAAAGATTCCAGTGTGGAAGAATGATCAGGTGCTCAGATTTATGCTCAAAAATAAAATTTCTCATAATGACAAAAAACCTGAACGACCACGTAGTGTTCTTCGTTCGGAATCCAACGCAACTTGTTTCACGTGAAATGGCCTCTGTATGACTTCAAAAACGTGTTATTTTTTTTTCCTAAACATGCAAATTTAGCAAAAAAATGTACAGACAAGGAGCCCAGTCAAAAGTCTATACTATTGACATGGCATGCTGACTAGGTAGGTAAATAGTATAGTCAACCCATCTCTTCGAAGAATCTCGGGCTGCCAAGTGGCATGTGGTGGTTGGTGCATTTTGGTGCGTGTTGGCAGGTTGTTATTAGTTGTGGTTAGACCAGTGAGGAGGTGGCATGTGGCTCATCTTGTGGCTGCCATGTGTCTCCCTCATGGCATATTAAAAAATTTGTTAAGGACTGGAGGGACCAGGAGGGGATCAAACCCGAGACCTCTCCCGAACTAACATGCATCATTACCAAATCATATGTGCTATGGTTCTTAACCTTATACATCACCACATTTATTTAAACTTTATACAAAGCACTGATGAGGGGAGAGGGGGACAACCTCAAACCATACGACTAGGACCTCAAACCACAGGCAGAGCAGAGGAGGCGCCAGCCCTTAAGTGAACCATTAGCACATTTAATCCATGTTTAATTAATGTGTAATGCAGTTTTATTTAGTGCCAATCCGGCTTATGGCGTTATTAGAAAAACTAACCGTCCCACAATTTTCACTGCCGGTCAACGAAATTGTGGACAATTTGCCAAATTTTGGGCGGATTTGTAGGACCAGCCCAAATTTTGTGAAAATTGTGGATCGAATTGTGGGAAAACTAGGTCATTTCATAACTCATTCATTTTTCGATCAAATCAGGAGGATAAAGAGGCTAAGGTACCATTTTTAAGTGTTATAGACTCAATGAAACAAATTTTAGGAGCAAAGAAGCATTGTAAAGGCATCATTTTTCAAATTTGATCATAATATAAAGGCCCAAGCCATGGAAGCTGGACCAAGGAGATGTATCCCAAGAGGGGTGAACTCCTTCATCAAATCCATATGTTGATGTGTTGTATGGTGATGTATTGTACATTTATTATTGTTTTTTAGTCATTGTTTTATGTTAAATTGTTCATAAAATTAACATAAAAATCACTCATGAGACTCAATTAACTTGTAAGAGAACTTGAACCCTTAAGCACATGAAAAGAAATTGTCTAAAATTTGAAAGAGGAATTAGCATAGCATTGTTAACATTCCTTAATCAGACCATGAATCCAAACACATTTTTTGATATTCCTGCCTTTTGAGATAAGATGGCCAATTCATAGTTAACATATCTTTCCCTCACTGGATGCTTCAGATGTCCTTCTTTGGTCACGTATCTCTTTTTGTATACTCATGTTAACAATTTTATGCACCTGGGTCTAAACATCATGGATCCTCATAAAAAAAAACAATTAGTGATTTTCTGGACAGATGTTATAAGAAGTAATCCAAATGTTGAAGGCCTTATGTATTTCACCAGTTCTTTTCTATCAATTTTTTATTCAATTATTAACAGTTTTTCTCCACCATGCATTTTATCAAAAGCACAGTCTCTTCTTCATCTCAGTAAGGATTTAAATGTGGGTGATTTATTTTTAGTTGAAAAATATTTAGAAATACATTTATATGCAGTAGAGGTTCCCCCCTGCAAACTCCATACATTTGTGCCAATGAGACTATTTTCCTTGGAGTTTTTTAGGAAAATTTTAAATGCATATCAAATATATTTTTTCCTTGAAAAGAAGGGCCATTTGTTCAAATTTCCTGGGATATTTGGGCCATTCATTTTGAATATTAGACATGATATGGGATAAGTGAATAAAATCCTAGAAAGCATGAAGTTTCATTTGGGTGAGAAATGGACCTATGACCCTCATCATATCATTTCAAACAAGAGAGTGGAGAATACTTTTCCCCTTATGTTCATGAGTCTCGACCAGATGTTGAAAAATTAGCAAATGGAGGACAAACTACTACATCAGGAGAAATGGAGGTTGAGACTCCTCACCCTAGTGAGAAAAATTTGAAAAGAGGTAGTTAGGAGATCATTGACCTGGATGAAGAGACATATAAGGGCTCGAAAATGGTTAAATTTTCTGAAGGGGGTAGTTTTTCAGTAGCAGGAGGTTTCTAGTTGCAACTAGGGGTAGTCATTTTTACACCTTCTTCCCCTGTTCCAGAAGAGGCTACTCAGAGTTCTATTCTAGTCATTAAAAAATTGTATTCACAAATAAAAGAAAGGAACATAAGGGTAAAAGAGAGAATGGAATCCCAATTGGAGGCACAGTCAATTGCTGATTATCAAACTAGATTACTTTTTGCTATGGATCTTGAGAGAAACTAGCTCCAATTATTTTTATTTCATCACTTTTCCTTGATTGTATCATATTCAACAGGTTTCAAGACTGTCAACTTGAAAATAAATGCTAGAGAGATCCCATTACCTGAAAAAATCAACTTTCATAGACAGACTGGGGAGTTGATTTATAGTGATATAAAAAAGATTCTATAGATGCTAGTAAATCTAAAACCTTATTGGAGAAAGTAGTAAATCAATGGAAATTAGAAAATTATAACTCAAGGGCTTTGAATTCACAGAATGAAGAACTGAAGAAAAACATATTAAAAATGGGTGTGAACCCAGAAGATAGAAGTGTTTTCCAGAAATTGTTGCAAGGAGATGAAACAAATATTTAGGTTCTTTGGAAAAATATAAATTTTCCTTCTTTGGAACATGCCATGGCCCCAGGAGTTGAACAAATAGAGAAAGAGAAACATATTATAACTAGAGAAATTTGCAAAGAAATGAGGAAAATGCTAAGATGAAGAAGATTAATTATGTTTTACAACAGAAAATAGAATCCCATGTTTGTACTATTCTAGCGCAAGAAGACTCTAAAGATCCAGCAAACAAGCAAACTAGAATCATGACTGAATTGAAGAATTATTAAAGTAAAATGAAGATGATACAAAGAAATTGTGATGATGCTATGAAAATAATAAGGGTAATTGAAATGGATTTGGCCATGTCTCAAGAAAAATCCAACAAATATAGGAATGATTTTCAGTTGGCCTCTTAAGAAATCAAAGAGCTGAAAGAGAAAGTGAAGGGAAATATGTCCCTTATCCAAGCAAGGGAGATAATCTTGAATGACAACATTAATACTGTGAAGAATATGTGGGAGCCTTTGTCCATAGTAGCATAAGAGAAAACTATAGTGAGGGATCTGGAAAGATCGACTGCTGCTAATAAGAAGAAATTTCAACAGTGTGCCAAATTTTCGAGAAAGATGATTAATTTTCTTAATTCAAGATTAGAACAGGAAATGAAGGAATTAAAAATCGATGACAGGACAAAATATTTCCTAGAAATTAAAAAAATTCTTCTAAAAAAATTGTGAAAGTAAACAATAGAAACAAAATTGTCTAAAGTCAAGGAAACTTTAATTAAACTGAACAATGATTTTGATAAGGGGACTACAGTAGGTTACCTTCTTGCTGGGATCAACAGGGAAACTTATTACCCTGGGAGACATATGAGACCATGATGGTGGAGGCTAAGAGAAAGATTGGTTCCACACATGAGAAGACAACAATACTGAAGGGAGAAACCATTGTAAACTATTTGCAGAGAGATTTTCAGTATTGTGGTTGATGAGAACCCTGTTTATGGAGAAGCCAACATACAACAGAATCACAAATTTTAGGATGACACATACTATATTTGTGAAGAGTATGAATGTTGATATGAATATTTGGAAAAGATGCAGAGAATGGATGTCACCAACAGTGACAAGAGCAAAAGCTGGAACTTTAGCTACAACAGAGTCCCATCCCACTTAGTGACTTAATGTCACCTGCCTTTTTAACAGCCTTTTGGGATTTTGTTTTTAAATGATGTAATAATGTAATTTTATTTTATTTTTCATCAAGAATGTAATACTCATAAGGACAATTAGTTTTAAGATTATTTTAGTTAATTGACAGTTTTTTATAGTTGACAATAATATAATTGTCCCCTTTTGTAATTTTGTATAAAAGAAATTTTGTAAGAGAAAGTGAGGTTCCAAATTTCGGACCTCAGAAGAAGAAAGTCCTTTTTATTTCAGATCTTCTTGGTGATATGAATAAATACTTCAGAGTGATTCTAGAAACTTGTTGAGTGTGATATGTATTTATGTTCTTTTTCCATTTAATGTTTTCTTCAATAGAAAGGAGTAATGAAGTTGATGGAACTTTTTAGATTTACAGTTTCAAGTTTTGATTTATGTGAGTTAATAAAATAAAACCTTAATGATGCACTCTATTGTACGCGTTAGCCCCTCCATTCAAATTTTTGGCCATTAGCCCCTCCTGAAACTTTCAAAAGTTCTTATCGTGGCCTAAGGGACCCTTTTTCGGCTTATCGTTGCCCTCCTCCGCACCCAGACTTCACAATCGGAGACCGAAAGGCTCGCTGTTGAAAAATTTGAATCCTAAGCCCTTTTTGGGCTCAGCCTCCTACAACCAGTCCTTCACGTGACCCGGGTACAAAACCTTGTACTAAATTAAGAGGTGTTTATCGTACAAATCTATCGAGCGCGCTATCAGCCGTCAGATCAAACGAAAATCAACGGTCCGTTGCCTACTGCCCTAGTGGTCCCCACCCCGTGTCCATCGTGCAAAAACCAGCCTGTTTTCATCGCACTTCCTATCCAAGGCATGTGGTATTGTTCCAAACACAACGATTCCATTGAACGATGGACACGCGTCCCGATGTACGACGGCAATACCACCCTCCATCGCGCATTATCTCTCGATCAAATTCGTGCAGCGATATTAACTCTGGCCATCCGATCCGAAGAGCTCAATCCAACGGCGATTATTTTCCAAAGTTGTGCAGCCTTTAACTCACGACTGTATCACCCATGGCCCACCATCTCACCACCGCCCGACATAATGTCAACCGTCAATCCCATTTTTGATCGTATGGCCCAGGATTGTTCGCGCACCCGTTAGTTGACTGAGTCCACCTCCACGTCACCCCTTCTGTATAGTCTCTCATGCGCCCATGTGTCATTCGTGTTCACCTCCACTATTTCCATGCATCGTTTACATGTCTGTGTTGTCTGTGCTCGCCTCGTCCACACATCGTCGTCCCACTGTGTTGCCACCCTTCATTTCTCCGTCACCCTGCTTCTCCTCATCGTTTAACTTAGTCCATATCACCACTCTATGGTCACTACCTCATCCATCACCCTGGAGCTTGGTTTTCTCTAATCATTTTGTGGGTTTTGCAGGTTTATGGCGATGGTGAATCATCAGAATTCACGTCCATCACCACAGAAGTTGAGAATGCTCCAGAGGACCAATTATCAAATGCAAAATTATGGAGAAAGGATCCGAGAAGATATGCTGACATGACATCCATTAAAAAGCCAGGGTTTAAACCTATCAAACCCTCTGAGGTCATTCAAATGCACAGGTCGAGTAGATGAAGAATTAATGGCGCAGATAGAAAATATCAGTGAAGAGCAGAGGATTCAAGAAACTGTAGAAATTTGAATAATTTGCTGAATTATTCACCGAGATTATCCTGATTACACACTATTTAAGCTTCATGCATAATACATAACCTCTTCTACAATTGATCATCAATATGTAGAAATAGAAACAGTCGCATGCGCACATAAAACAATAATCAAGCACACATATCAACACAGTATGTAATGGGGAAAGAAATATCTGAAAACCCCCAACTATCTGTATATTATAATGATAGAGAAAATGTAACAATACATAGCACAAAGCTCTCACAGCTCTCAGCACTATCTCAAAGCTACACACAAAACTAGTATGGAAAGTGAACTAGTCACAGGTTCAAATCTCCTCCACAAGTCTGCCTGCCTCTTCTGCGCAATCCAAGTTGATTAATGATGAGATCCAAGTTCGAATCCCACTAGCTCCAACTGCGCAATCCTCATTGGCAATCTCCATCAATGTGTGTGCAAAAATCATGCACAACCAATAGTCACAACTGATAGTAGACTCACCCTTTCACCCACCTCTAACACTGGTCTCCACTGAACTGTCCATGCATTGCAGTTAACTGATGTGTTCTTTGGTTGATTTATGAGTTAATAATTAGTGAATTAATTAATAATTAATTCACACCACTCATCACTAGTGTATTTTTCAGTTAGACTAAATACAACTAGTTCAACTAAGTTAAACATAACACAACTCCACCAACTGTCTCATCAACTCCACCAAACTCTTCCACATGAGTTCTAACTGAAGTCAACCATGCAATAGCTCAACTAAACCCTAGGAAAAGCATATTTCCTTCTGTCAGCTGCATGTGCCACATCCAAGCATCAAACTGAAGTGCTCTAAGAGGATAAGATAATGTTTATAGTCCAAATATTATTAAGAGCTAATAATATTCGACTGATCTATTTTTAGACTGGCAGTCTAAAAATAGACTCCGCCCAATGTCTAAAAATCCACTAGCTTATCAACTGGAATGGTCCATCCACAAGGGT
This sequence comes from Pinus albicaulis, assembly GCA_034641835.2. NCBI lineage: Eukaryota > Viridiplantae > Streptophyta > Pinopsida > Pinales > Pinaceae > Pinus > Pinus albicaulis. The sequence continues at coordinate 67,736,582 of CM076577.1, read as the reverse complement.
ATCTCAAACCACAACATGATCTGTATGGCTCAAAAGACTATCAAAGACTGCAGTCTACCTTATACACTATTCACTGTTCACTGTCTTTTTGTACTCAACACTCCCTCTCAACAAGATATGGATTATCTGCAACCCCTATCCTGCCTCTGTGGTATTCTAATTTTCTCCTGGTGAGCGCCTTCGTCAAGATGTCAGCATCCTGATCCTCCGTGGGAATATATGAAAGTAACATGATTCTCCGCTGCACACAATCTCTGATATGATGGTACCTGATGTCGATGTGTTTGGATCTATCATGAAATACCGGATTAGCCGAGAGTTTAATGCAACTCTCGTTATCACAATAAATCACAGTAGGCACCAAGTGTGACCTGAACAACCCAACCAGGATCTTCCTCATCCATATGGCCTCACATGCAGCCAAGATTGTTGCCATATACTCAGCCTCTGCTGAACTGAGTGCCACGGATCTCTACTTCCTGCTGTACCAAGAAACTATTGTCGACCTGATACTAAAGATCCCTCCAGATGTGCTCTTTTTGTCCGTTGGGCTCCCTGCCCAATCTGCATCCGTGAAGCCACATAGCTTCACCTCATCCTCCTGTCTGTACCACAAACCATATCCCAATGTGCCTCTAAGATAACGCAATACATGCTTGCCTACCTTCCAGAAGAGCTTGGTTGGCTTAACCATAGCTTGTGAAAGTTGGTTAACAGCATAGCATATATCGGGTCGTGTATTGACCAGATACATAAGCGACCCCACCAACTGTCGATAAATAGTGGCATCCACTACCTCCGCTAAAGTAGCATCCTCCTTCCTCCAACCTCCAGGAAGAGGAGTATCAACAGGCTTGCAGCCATGCATGTTGAACTTCTCCAATATTTCTCGGGCATACTTACCCTGAGAAACAAACAGTCCATCACTGCGCTGCCAAATTTCCAATCCCAGGAAATAATGAAGGAGGCCCAAGTCCTTCATCTCAAACTCTCTTGCAAGATCCTCCTTGCATGAAAGTATCAACAGCTCATCTCCCGTCAAAATCAGATCATCTACATACAATACAATGATCAGCAACTTCCCCTCCACCACAATCTGGTACAGGTTAGGATCCGCCTCACTCTTGGAGAATCCAAGTCCGGTGAAATAACTGTCTATCCGTGTGTACCAAGCACGAGGTGCTTGTTTCAACCCATACAGTGCTCTCTTGAGTTTGCACACATGCGACTCACTGCTGAAGATCTCGAAACCTTCGGGCTACTCTATGTACACCTCCTCCTCAATGACTCCGTTGAGGAACGCAGTCTTCACATCCATCTGATGGATGTGCCACCCCATCTGCACTGCGAGAGCTAGGATCGTCCGTATGGAATAATACCTTGCGATAGGTGCAAAGGTCTCCTCATAATCAATCCCCTCTATCTGTGAGAAGCCTCGGGCAACAAATCTTGCCTTGTACTTCTCCACACTCCCGTCAGCCTCCTGCTTCACTTTGTAGATCCATCGTGAACCCACCACTGATTTCCCTTCCGGTCTTGGGACAATCTCCCATGCACTGTTTCTGATAATCGAATCATACTCTTCCACCATGGCATCTACCCATGCGGGGTCCTCCACAGCTTCCTCGAAAGAGGATGGCTCTGTCACGACACATTTGCTCACAAGAGCCATGTATCCAATGTACCGGTCCGGTGACTGTCTCTGTCTGCGCTGTGCTGTAGGTGGTCCTACAACCTTCTCTGCATCTTGAGCCAGTCGCTCAGCTTCTGTAGTGCACTTGCGCCCTCTGATGGTTGGCGCTGCATGAGTGGTCTCTTCCACTCCATGAACTTCCTTCTGTGGCTGATCCACATCCTAAAGCTCATCCTTAGGAACTAATATCTCCTCATCTGCATGCAAGTGTGGCTCCCTCTCAAGCGAACACTACATGGCTTTCTCCTCCTGAAATTTGATATCCCTTCGCACAATAGTCTTGCGACTGTCTGGAAAAAACACATGATAGTTGTGGGGCGTATCAATGTACCCCACAAATATCCCAACCTCTGCCGTCGGATCCAGCTTCTTCCTGGAATCCTTCGTCACATGCATGTAGACATGTGAGCCAAAAATCCTCAAATGGGAAATATCAGGCCTCTTGCCAGAAAATGCCTCCTCCGGTGTACTCATGCCAAGTATCTTTTGAGGACAACGGTTCTGCACATACACTGCAGTATTGCATGCCTCCGCCCACAAGTGAAGGGGTAGGCCCTGATCATGCAACATCGCCCGTGCATCACCCACGATCGTTCTGTTCTTCCGCTCAGCAACCTCGTTCTGCTGTGGGTTATGGGGTGCGATGAGCTCTCTCTGAATCCCTTCTGCGCTGCAAAATTCCTTGAATTCAGCATAGATGAATTCACCACCATTTTCGCTCCTAAGAGCCTTCACATGCTTCCCCGATTCCTTCTCAACCAGGGCCTTGAACTCACATAACATTGAGTATGTCTCACTCTTCTTCTACATAAAGAAGATCCAACACTTCTGAGAAAAATCATCAACAAAGATCACATAGTACTTGTGCTTTGCTATCGAAGGTACTGAGAAAGGTCCACACACGTATGTGTGGATTCTCTCGAGGATCGTCGTGGCGCGACTATCCTTCTCGTGAAAGGTGGTTTTCACAAATTTTCCCAAGGTACACCCCTTGCACTGATCTGACTGCGCAAGGGTGCCCTTAGGAAGCCCAGTAGAAATCTGCTGCAGTATCTTCAAAGCTCCATGGTGAAGGTGGCCCAATATTCGGTGCCACAACTCGCCATCATCCTGGCTCACCACTCCTTCCGCCTTGCATACCATTGCTGCACCGCCATGTACATGCAATTGATAAAGGTTCTTGACTCGAACCCCTATCTTCCCAAGTTTGAAGGTTCATCACAGAAAGCCTCCCTTCGCCAAGACCACATCATACCCCCTTTGCCTTCCAACACTTACGCAGATCGCATTCTTCATCAATCCCGGGAACATGCATCACATCCTTCAATAAGGGCTTCACTTGGTTTCTTAAAGGAAATGGGAATGGGAGACGGCCGCACTATATCTACTCATCATCGCCCATCTCGATGTGCACTCCTCATCCGTATCTGGTAACAGATCTCGATCTCCAACCATGTGAAAGACGCACCACCTGGAAGAACCATACCGATCCCATCACACTTGAGACCAAGCATGCAATCAGTGAAAAATATAGCTCAAACTGCAAGGCTAAGGCCTCTCCAGCTGTAGTTCCAGCAGCCAGCTTATTTTTTTTCTTCTATGGACAATTTGTGGCATAATGTTCGTGTTGGTGACAGTGAAAGCACTTCACCTTGGACATGTCCTGCTTCTTGCCTTTCGCACCAGAATGAGAAGCTTTCTTGCTCTTCCCCTTATTTTCTTTGGCAGCCAAAGCACAATTTTTTTCATCAGATGCCTTTGATGAAGATCTGTCCCTAGTATTCTGCCTTATCCTGAAATCCTGGAAATTTCTCCCGACCATTGACAGAATCCTGATAGGCATGCCAACTCTTCGGAAGACCAATGAGAGCCAAGCTCACCAATTCCTCATCATCGACAGTCACCCCCACACTTCCCAGCTCAGCCCTACATTGGATGAACTTCGTGAGGTACTTCGGCATACTGTCGCCTTTCTCCATCTTTATGTGTCTGAGTTTATCCTGGAGCACCAACTTCCTCTGGTCGCTCTTGCTTTGGAATAAATCTATCAACGCTTTCCACATCAAGTATGGAGAAGCCTTTCCATGCATACTGGATACAATGTGATCCTTCACGCCCTCCAACAGAATCCTTCGACATTTTTCCATCTTCTTTTGCCAAGCCTCAACTTGAGCAGCATCAGTAGGCTTTGGGATCTCAGCTTCTATGAACTCCTTCAGCCTGTTATCATCTAATACCACCTCCATCCGGTCCTTCCATGCAACATAATTCGAACTGCCCTCAAGGGCATATTCCAGTCGCAATCCTTTGAAAGACATTTCAACTCCGGCACCAAGAAAACTGCTGCAAATTCGAATTCCACCAACTCAAACTCAACTGCTTCTGGATCTGTGAGAACAAATTATTTCTAGCACAAATATCGACTGTAGGGGCATTTACTGGATATATCACCTTTCAGAGAAAGGATGGATCCAGAGGCTACCTGGCCCGTTACAGACTCTGTCTACCGAAATAATTGTAATCACTGTAATAGATCCGATGATCAATTTAGCTCCGATACCATGTAGAAATTTGAATAATTTGCTGAATTATTCACTGAGATTATCTTGATTACACACTGTTTAAGCTTCATGCATAATACATAACCTTTTCTACAATTTATCATCAATATGCGGAAATAGAAGCAGTCGCATGCGCACATTAAAACATAATCAAGCACACATATAACACAGTATGTAATGGGGAAAGCATACATCAGAAAACCACCAACTATCTGTATATTATAATGATAGAGAACATGTAAAAATACATAGCACAAAGCTCTCACAGCTCTTAGCACTATCTCACATGCTACACACAAACTAGCACGGAAGATGAACAAGTCACAGGTTCAAATCTCCTCCACAAGTCTGCCTGCCTTTACTGCGCAATCCAAGATGAATAATGATGAGATCCAAGTTTGAATCCCACTAGCTTCAACTGTGCAATCCTCATTGGAAATCTCAATCAATGTGTGTGCAAATCTCATGCACAGCTATAGTCACAACTGATAGTAGACTCACCCTTTCACCCACCTCTAACACTGGTCTCCACTGAACTTTCCATGCATTGTAGTTAACTGATGTGTTCTTTAGTTGATTTATGAGTTAATAATTAGTGAATTAATTAATAATTAATTCACACCACTCATCACTAGTGTATTTGTCAGTTAGACTAAATACAACTAGTTCAACTAAGTTAAATAGAACACAACTCCACCAAGCCTTTCTGCCACATGAGTTCTAGCTGAATTAACCATACAGCTAGCTCAACTAACCCTTGGGAAAAGCATATTTCCTTCGTAGTTACATGTGCCACATCCAAACATCAATAGAAGTGCTCTAAGAGGATAAGATAATATTTATAGTCTAAATATTATTAAGGGTTAATAATATTTCGCATTCTATTTTTAGCCGGCCCAGGTCTAAAAATAGAAACATTAATGTCTAAAAATAGAGGTCCATCTATTTTTACCAACTCGACCAATCATCCATAAATAGCATCCTGCAATTCATAGACCATGATCCATATGTCTAAAAATAGACATAGTCTAAAAATAGACTTTGCGCCAAAAATAGCCTATGGGCGCACTTAGTGAAGGCGACTTCATTTCACTAAGCTCCATCATCTTGTTGAATTTTCAACATGAAGCAGAGAGTTCGAGTAATAGATCACCACAAAGAGGAGATTCTGGTCACGGAAGGTTTGTGCCTAGAGGCAGAGGCTGAGGAAGAGATGTTCGGTGCTTTGAATGTGGTGAGTGGGGACATGTGCAATGGGATTGTCCTCAAAATAAATCATCAACCCAACGAAATGTGAACGTTGCTGAAAAAAGGAAGAAATTCCTCAGACTGTAGCCAAAGAGGAACCACCTGAAGCTGGAGAGTACTTGTTGTTGAAAATGATATTTCTTAAAGCAGCTAAGGAAGCCAGAGAACCAGTTTAGAGAAATAATCTCTTCAAAACTGTATGTAAGTCAAAGGGTAAGTGTTGCAAATTGGTAATTGATAGCAGTAGTATTGATAATCTTGTTTCTACAAAGATGGTGGACAAGTTGAAGTTGGAGAAAACAGTACACCCCACTCCTTATAAAGTATCATGGAACCAAAAAGGCCATCAAATTATTTTAACTGAACAATGTAAAGTTGAAATCCAGATAGGTACTTATAAGGATGTTGTTTTATGTGATGTAATGCTGATGGATGTATGTCACATAGTGCTAGGAAGGCCCTGGCAGTTTGACCGAAAAGCCATACATGATGGAAGAATAAACACTTATACTCTTGAGAAAGATGGGAACAAGCATACACTACTGCCATTGAAAGATGAAACTGACAAGGAAGCACCTGGAAACAGCGTTATGTTGATGAGTGGAAAAACCCTGTTGTAAGAAGTCGAGAAGGGCGAGGAGATGCATTTTTATATTGTTGGGAGACCCAAGGTAATTTTAAATTCTAAAAATTTAGAAGATTTACCTGAATAAATTCGAAATATGTTGAATGATTTTGCTGATATTATTGTGGATGAGTTTCCAAATGAGTTACCGCCCATCAAGAGTATTAGTCACCACATTGATCTAATCCCTGGAGCTAGTTTGCCAAATAAAGCAGCCTACAGGTTAACGCCGCAGGAAAATAATGAAGTTGGAAGACAAGTGCGAGAGTTGATGGATAAAGGATTAATCAGAGAAAGCCTCATTCCATGTGTTGTACCAACAGTGCTCAGTCCAAAGAAAGGAGGTGAATGGCGCATGTGCATAGAATCTCGAGCCATAAATAAAATCACCATCAGGTATCATTTTCCTTTACCATGAATGGATGATTTGATGGATTGTTTGAGTGGGTCGAATTATTTTTCTAAGATAGATTTGAAGAGTGGGTATCATCAAATAAGGATTCGAGAAGGGGATGAGTGGAAAACCGCATTTAAAACAAACAATGGTTTGTATGAATGGTTAGTAATGCCTTTCGGACTTACTAATGCACCTAGTACTTTCATGAGGTTAATTAATGAAGTTTTGAAAGAATATGCAGGTAAATTTGTAATTATTTATCTTGATGACATTCTCATTTTCAGTCGAAGTAAAGAGGAGCATCTAGAACACCTTAAATTAGTTCTAAAGACTTTGCAAAAAGAAAAATTGCTGATAAATTTGAAGAAGTGCAGCTTTATGAAGGAAGAAATAATTTATTTGGGGTTTGTAGTCTCTAAGGAAGGGTTGAAAATTGATCTAGAGAAAATCCAAGCAATTGTGAATTGGCCAACTCCTAGAAGCATATTTGGGGTAAGAAGCTTCCATGGTCTTGCAAGTTTCTACAGAAAATTTTTCCGAAGCTTTAGTCAGATTTATGCACCCATTACTAAAACAATCAGAAAAAAGTAATCAGCCATTTAAATGGATAGAGGCAGCAGATCAAAACTTTAAATTTCTAAATAATTTGAGCAGGGTGAACTTAATTACGCAAAAACTACATGAAGATGTCAAAAGTAGATTGCAAGAAAGTAGCAGCAAATACAAGAAAAGAGAAGATATGAGGAGGCGAAAAAAGGAATTCCAAGTGGGTGATTTAGTCATGGTATATTTAAGAAAAGAAAGATTTCCTGTTAAAACTTAAAACAAATTAAAACTGAAAAAGATAGGGCCATGTAAAATTGTAAGGAATTTTTCTTCAAATGCATATGAAGTTAAATTGCCAACATTAATTGGAATATCGCCAATCTTCAATGTTGCAGATTTGTACCTATACCGAGAACCAAAAGAAGAATCACAAGGGGACACCATAGTAGAAGAAAACCCAACGGTAAATTGGGAAGAGCAGATGCCCAAAGCAGGGAAGAGGGAAGTCGAAGCCATTTTGGAGAAGAGAGTGTCAAAGAAAACCAGGAGCCAAACCTATTATCAGTATTTAGTCAAGTGGAAAGGACAGCCAGTGGAAGACGCCATTTGGATGACTGCAGCAGAGCTACAGAAGTTGGGAGTAGATTCCGAAGCATTACAAGATTATTTTTCTTCCCCAGGAGTCTGATGCAGGAGCATCGAGGACTTAGCCGGCAATGGGATGTTTTGTTCACATGTTGTGGCTAATCCAAAGAAATAAACATTAGTAGTAGTATTTTATTTTATTTTTATTATTGTTGTTATTTATTATGAGAATGGTTAGTTGTTTTGTATTTTTAATCAATTAGGAATAAAATTAGGAATTGGATTCTTTCCCTGCGTGGATATAGAGCCAACATAGCGATAAGCACTTAAAAATAGGGAGGTATTGATTTGTTGAGAAAATTCGAGAAGAAACCTATTCTAAGAGGAACAGTTTCATATTTAAAGTATAAATAATGGGGAAATAGGGAGGAAAAGGACAGAGAGAGAAGTTTTCCAGTGTGTAAACTGAAAACACAAAGGACAATCAATGAATTATTCAGTCCATGTGTTAGTAATGTAATTTGGGTTGATCTGGTACGTTTTTTTTATTATTAGAGCCTGCACTTTATATATGTATATATGTGAATGGTTGAATGCAGGGACAGTGTGTATTTGGAACAACACTAGTAGTAGAAGCAACCTCGGATTGCTTGAACTGCAAACGAAGGACAGAGTTAGAGAAGCAAAAAACGAAGGACGAAGTAAAGAGGGATGGATTAAAAACCGCAGCACGTACGTTAGTGAAGCTGCAAGCAATTGAACGCAGGCATAAAGGAAATGAAGGATCGAGGACATTAACGTAGCGTTAACACCTGCCAATGATGTGTTAGACATATGCGTTGGCATATGCATAGGGATTGCCAGCGTCCAGTGGGCTTGACCACAATGCAGAGAAGCATTGACGATGACTTAATGGAACCACTTCCAGAAATGAAAAGTAATGGCTTCGGTTACATTGAATTATATATATATATATATATATATAGATATGTTGTTATTTCCTTGTGTTAGCATCCCATCTACAACCATGACTATGTTTTTGGACTGTGTCACATTCAAAGTGGGATAGAAATTGTGTCAGTCTATGTTGCTTGGCTACATTGTTTAATAGTTGGGTTGGTTTATATAAATTGTGTTGGTCGATGTTGCTTGGCTACATCATGTGATAGTTGTGTTGGTTTATATAAACCATGGGTTCAAACATAAATATTGCATTGACTTTTTTGTTTGTTTTTAAAACAAAATGGATTCCATACTTGGAAATACAACGATTTGATATTGTTGTATGTATAAAAATTATCCCTAAAGGATTCTATCAGTGGTTGTGAAATGAAGTTTTCATAAAAGTTGGGATAAGCCTCATTGTTATATGGGTTAATTAGAGTGGAAATTGGAATTGCACATTAAGTGGTGAATAAGGAATCAATTCCATCAAGTTAGAGAATAAATCTGGATCTTAGAAAATTAACAATTTTTCAATACTAAATTGTAGAGTGGAATTTTTTTTTTTCCTACATCAGAAAGACAACATATTAATTCTAGTAAAATATGGCCATAAAACTCTTCTCTTACATTTAAAATGAGCCCAATTTTTCTGTAAGTCGGGGGAGGAGGAGAACTAATAGATCAAAGGAGATTCCATATGTCAATTAAGGTATAAACTTCTTTATGTACCATTTCTATTTTATGAATGGAAAAGTAATTTCCTTCTCTATTTTATGCTTGCATGTGTGTGAGTATGGTCTATTCACTATATTAGTCTATGGTGCATGCTAACTTTCCTTCTACGGAGGAAAACCTTGTCTTGTTTGGTTGTGCATATGTATAGGGGTTCATATCAAGGAGTTGGAATTGTATCTCCAAGTAGGAGCAAGGTTCCCAGTTACTAGGAGGGGTTTGTAATCAACACCAACCTACATGGATACTAAGTATGACTATCTAGTTTCCTTCATTTGTTAATTGTATGGCTCATTGTTGCGCAATAACTAGGGAATTTTGTTAAGTCTTTCACACATTGTTTGGAAGATTCTAAGGTGGGATCTATGGGGAAATACCTCCTTTTCCTTATGTAAAAATAGAGAAAATACCATGATCCATGGATGGTGAATGAGGTAAATTGATCACCCTTGCAACAAGAGCCTAACTCCAAGGAGCAAGAGTGTCAAACCCATGACCTCCCAAACTTTGATCGAATATACACATGTATGGGATCAATACAAACCCATGACCTCCCAAACTTTGATGGAAGATATGCATGCATGGGATCAATACCAATTAAGATAACCCTTGAGAATTAACACTCATGAAATGAATTATGGTATAAGTGTTTGCAATATGGAAAAAATGTTCATTGTTGGTATAGAAACAACCATATTTTCCAAAGCAGTTGAAGGGATGTTATAATATTCCAATAAATTTAAAAGATATCCGCCCTTTCTAATATTATTAGATTGTGGTTTTCCATCCTAGGTGAGGGAGGTCACCACCATTTTGCCACTTAATAATATGTTTGATTACCAAGGTCTTATTTGGCATTAGCTTGTGATCTTAGGTGATGATATTGAGAGTAATAATGGATATGAATGGAAATAATGAATTCTATATGGAAATCAATCTTCACCATTGAAAAAAGAATAAAAGTAAGACAATATGAGACCCAATAAACTTCAAAAGTAGAATTACATTAATTAAACTATAAATAACGTACTTTTTGGAAATACACACACACACACACGAGAGAGGTGTATACCAAACTTTTATTAAGTTTTGCATTTAAGGTTTTACTCCATTTTAATTTTCTTTTGTGGAAGAACAACTTAAAATGGTAGAAAGACTTAATATCACTCTTCAAAAAAAATTAATATTATTTTGTTTCATGTTACAGCTTATTTGTGTACATGAATTATCTGGATATAATTTTATTTTATTTGGTTGAAATGATATATAAGAAGATAAATAAATTCAAAGAAGTTTTTTTGCTATATTTAAGTTAGAAATACATAGTTATTTGAAAATAATTTTAAATGATTTACTAATTAAATTTATCTAATTTGATTAGTCAAATATAAAACCATATTTAAAATTTAAATTATATTTCTAAAACAAAATAAAAGTATTAAAATATTTATATATTTATAATTTAAATTATTTTTTTATTTAACATAAAATGAATTTATTATTATTATTTAATCTAAAATATTTTTTTTATTTAAGTCTTTATTATTTTGTTATAGTATAAACATTAAGCATTCTATATATTGAGAATCTTAGTTTTGTCAATAATTTGCTTTCCTATGTAGACTAAAGATTAAAAAAAAAGTAATTTATTTTCCATAAGTAAAGATTTTAAGTTGTTATCTAATGTAGGAGCATCAAGCTAAATTTTATTTTTCTTTTGTGTAATAAGGGGGGTGAGATATTTTAATTATTTTATTTATTAAATTGTTTATTTTAATAAATTAAGAGAAAAGGTGAGGATTATTGTAAATATCCCTTTAATAATTAAAGGATATGAGTGAAATAGAATTAGGTAGCAAATTTAGGGAGTAGGAATTCTATGTACGGGACTTTGTTGAGTCCACACCTAGAATGATTCTAATTTAGATTTAGTTGAGATTTGTGTGAAGAGATTTTTGGAATGGAGTAAATCCATATTTGTATATATATAAGAGAGTTGTGTAAAGTAGAAAACAAGGAGGAAGGGAGTGAGAAGTGAGAATTCAGAGAGTGTGAGGAGTGATTCGAGAGCTTTGTAAAGGGCCAAGAGCTAAAATAAGCTCTCCATTGTAATATATGGCCGAAGATTTCTAATGTTATTTTATATCTGCGTTTTATTTGTATAAGCTCTCTTTTGATTATATGTATATTTGTTGAAGAAAATAGAATTTTAATGATTTTTTATTAAGTATTTAAGAAAGGAGGAAGAGTTCATTATTATATATGCGGGAATCTGATTTAACACATATTTTCTGCATCATTTGGTATCAGAGCTTGTAAGATGCATGTTTTGAATCTACAAATTTGTATATACATATATTGTGTGTGCAACTGTGAATGCAGGAAGAATTCACATCAGAGGAGGCACCATAGCCAACGCCAGATATTCTTCTCTACGTTAGCAGTGAAGGAGACAAATGGTGTTCTCGTACAATGGTAAAGGTTGTGTAGTTACAATTATGGAGAGCGCATTCAGTAGACAACTGGATTTCGCACTCTTTTGAAAGGTTGTGACTCCACAGCAAGAGAAACCTGTGAAATTCAATGGCAATGTGGTATGAGCCAGCGATTCGTGTTTGCAGAGATTGTGAGCATATGAGTGGAGTCAATGCAAGAAGTGAAGACTGTGAATGTTCAAGCCAACAATCGGATCCATGAAGGATCTTTGGAGGTAGTCTAACAGAAGTTCGAGTGATATGATAATCCGATTGTGAAATTAATACTAATGCACAGCAGTGGACCGGCAACAGAGTTCGACTCTGTGTATTCTGAGAAATACATTGGAGTCAACATTGAGTTGAATGGTGGCACATTTGGTTGAGCCTCGTTTGTTGCCAATGGAGGCACGATCAATTTGTTAGCAGAGGAAATCAATTCAATGATTGCGTCGAATGCATTGATAGAGGTCGCATTGAAACTGGAGATGATACTGTGTAGAGCGTTAAAGCACCTGTGATATCATACACCGGAGCCGAGATTGTCATTTCCACATTGATTTCGAGGGTTAGGAGGCTGGAAATATTACATACAGCATCAAATAACCATTATAAAGTCGTGATGCATATACATCATCAAACATCGATTGTTAAAGTCTGGAAATGCTGCATATAGCATCGAACGTCAATCATTGAAGGACTAATTGTGGTGGTGTAATATATATATATATGATGTCTGGAGGCAGTATTCAGTGTGCCTCATCCCAGCTACTTGGGAGGTGCAAAGCTACAAATAATATTAAAAAATACCTGTTAAAATGAAATTTATAAGAACCAATAAGATTCAATATGATTATTTCAACCATGGGGGCTGATTCACCATTTTTTAAGTAAAAGGGTAAAAATATTAAAAAATAATAAAATAATAAAACTAATTTTTCAACTTGTATTTGCAACTTATCTCCCAAATTTTTTACTCAAATTTTGAGTGGGAGTACTCGTTGGATGCAAAATCTAATTCCTCATCCAAGGAGTACCCATGTTACATATTTTCAATGGACCCTACTACACAAAAAATGAGAAATAAACGAAAAAATGTGATTACAATCATGTTTTTCATGTATTTCTCATTTTTCGTGTAGCAGGGCCCATCAAAAGTATGCAACATGGGTACTCCTTGGATGAGGAATTAAATTTTTCATCGAACGAGTACTCCCGCTTGAAATTTGAGTAAAAAATTTGGGAGATAAGTTGAAAAAGTAGTTTTTTCTTTTTTCCCTCTAAAATTTGATGATGTCATCAAATCTTACTTTATTATTTCCACTATTATTTTATAATTTCCTTAGAAGGCCCATTTTAGACCCCAAAATTCCCCTAATGATAGTAAGGGAATCGAAGGACAGCATACAATCCGATGGATAAACCGTGAATGGCAACCTTGCCATTGCTGGGAATTGACAACGCTACGTTTTGGTTGGGGTCGGTTCCATCGTAGGAAGCATTGTTGTCTTTGCAATGTTGCGTATCTAATGCCACTGTGACCATGCCATAGGCATTACATATGGTATGGTTTGAGATACGTTTGCATGGAGGCGTTACATATGTCATAGTGTTAACGTTGAAGTCTTGAAATAACTACAACATGGTTTATACAATGGTTTGTAACGATGACAAGGTATGAGGTATGGGCGCAACCCATATGGCATTTGATTTAAGTTTATGTCATTAAATAAACTTAATGGGTATTCATTTATTCATGATACATTTAGAGCGTAATATTAAAATACCATTTGGGTTGAATAAATGGTATGTTGTTTTATGACACTTATATAATTTGTGTTGGAAAATAAGTGGCATTCTATGTTGATTGACATAGTAGCAATCTGGCATATTTAGACCGACAAGAGGAAAAAAAACTTCATCACGAAGAAAATTCTGGGCCTTGGTAAAATTGCACATTTTACTACAGTACTTTGAAGGTAGGAATTGTGTTATTTTGGATTTTCCTACACTATTTCCTACATTTTTTTTAGAATTGTAGAGAATGTATGTTTGATGAAGAAATTAAAAGGAGATAGGACTTTGAGTCTGAAAGATGATAGCACATAGAGGTACATTGTAGGTGAGAGATGGAACAAGATCACACAGATATCTTGAAGGTGAGTTGATATTTTTTATTTTAACTCTAGTTTGAAGATGATATTTGCAGAATATAGATTGCAGACAGTTGAAGGAAATCTCAGCAACCAAAGATCACAGTTTTAAAAGTACTGATGAAAGAGACTAGTAATAGTTTTTGAATGAAAGCAAAGTGTGGAGCAGAACCTTAAAGAATTCCAACAGAGATTGGATAAGAAGGACAGTTTTATGCAGGTGAGTGAAGCCTAGAGGGAGCAGAGAGGATGCTCAAATAGATTCTAGAGAATAGAGAACCGGTGCTTGCCAAAGAGCAAGTCCAGAGGGGGGATTGGTGAGGTAAGTGGAAACATGGAAGACTTACTATTGCAAAGGCTTTAGTACAACTCATGATGAGTGAGTGATTAACTCATAAAGATAGAGACACATATGACTACTAAAGGTCATTGCAAAGGTTCTGAAGAAGACCACAATAGAGGAAATGAGAAGGAAGATGCCAAGGCAAATGGCATGAGAATGAGTCAAGAGCAGATTGACAGAGAAAGATCTGAGATAAATTTCCATCTTGAGTTGTTGATGGAAATTTTACAGAGAAGTAAAGTAGACCAGAGATGTGGATGGAGTATGAAGAGGAAAGTCACATGGCATAGACTACAAGTGAAGTGGGAGCATAGAGTGAATGTCCCGTTGAAGGAAGAGTTACTTAGTTTAAAGGAAGATTTGATATGTGAGCCAGCGTATGGCCCATTGCTTTTTGAAAGTAATGATGAGACAGAAGAGAAATTTATAGAGGAACCGAATCAAATGAAGGATTCAAAGCAGCAAAGAGAGATGCTAACTGAAGCATCAAGTGAGACCACAAAGTCTTATGTTTTTAAGACTAATGATTTGTGTGTGATTGTAGGTACATCACAAGGTGTTGAACAAACTATGAAGTTTTTTAAGGAGGAGAAGTTGAATCTGGAATTTGTTTAGAATGATGTTGAGATAGTAAGATCTCAGAAAGAAATAAAGATAGAGGGGTCTCATGGAAATATTCAGCAGAATATTGAAGCAGAGGAAGAAGGGCCATCTGATGATTGGTCAACAACAAATGAAGGTATGGAAAGTTATGTAAAATTTCCAAGTTCTACTCCAATTGAGATTGTTCAGTTATATAGAAAGTTAGATCTTCAAAGATGAAATTTGGAAAAGCAGAGGATCTATACTCAGGGTGAGTTGCTGAAAGACAAAAACAGGGAGACATTCTTGAAACAGATGATATGGAGGAGGGGCTAGCTGATAGTCTCATGGAGGATTTAAAGCAGCATACTGATGTGCTGATGGAAGAATAAATTTCCGAGCAGCATACTGAAATGTTGCTAGAGGAGAAAGAGGCATTGAGGCCTTATGTTTTTTATTTTAATAATTGTTTTGTGAGTACATGTTTTATTGCAGATGCTGGAGAAGATCTATTGGAAAAAAAATTAGACTGATAAGGAGGATAATGATGAAAGTATCCCAGAAGCAGACAACGGCAATAAAACAAAGAAGAAGCAGTAAGAGGAAGACAACAGAAGACTATGAAAGCATAGCCAGTGGAGCAATGCAACATAAAGTGTGGAGACTTGGAGAAAAACAACAAACAAAAGCAACAACAAATGGAGAATTACAGCACAAGATATGGGATCCAGGAAGACAAAGATCCGAAACACATGATCAGGTGATCATGATTAATTTCAACCTTGGGAGTCTGATGCGAGAGCATCAAGCTAAATTTGTATTTTTCATTTGTGTAATAAGGGGGGTTAGATATTTTAATTATTTTATTAATTAAATTGTTTATTTTAATAAATTAAGAGAAAAGGTGAGGATTATTGTAAATATCCCTTTAATAATTAAAGGATATGAGTGAAATAGAATTATGTAGCAAATTTAGGGAGCAGGAATTCTATGTACGGGACTTTGTCGAGTCCACACCTAGAATGAATCTAATTTAGATTTAGTTGAGATTTGTGTGGAGAGATTTTTGGAATGGAGTAAATCCATATTTGTATATAATTAGGAAAGTTGTGTAAAGAAGAAAACAAGGAGGAAGGGAGTGAGAAGTGAAAATTCAGAGAGTGCGAGGAGTGATTTGAGAGCTTTGTAAAGGGCCAAGAGCTGAAAGAAGCTCTCCATTGTAATATATAGCCGAAGATTTATAATGTTATTTCATATCTTTGTTTTATTTGTATAAGCTCTCTTTCGATTGTATGTATATTTGTTGAAACAAATAGAATTTTAATGAGTTTTTCTTAAGTGTTTAACAAAGGAGGAAGAGTTCATTATTCTATATGCGGGAATCTGATTTAACCCAGATTTTCTGCATCACCATTCATATATATATATATATATATATATATGGATTTTAAAATTATATATGATTTTTTTTTATTTTTTTAGAAATATTGTTTTCCTATTAATCTTTAAAAAAAATATTGAAATTTTTTATGTGGTTTTTAACAATATAATATATATATTTTTTTTGGAATAAAAAAGATGTCAATAAATTAAAATTTATATTAATAGATAATAAAAAATATATATTAACTCATAAAATAAAATATGATGAAATTAAAGAATTAGTTTTCATATATATATATATATGTGTGTGTGTGTGTGTGTGTGTGTGTGTGTGGCATTAAACCTTTAACAAGGTTTTGAAGCCAATACAATAATATTAATAAGAAAAAATCCACTACATCAATTTCTTATAACTCATCATGTCACTATTGGAAATTTAAACCTAAATTATGTGTGTGTGTGTGTCTATATATATATATATATATATATATAGATGGGTGAAAATGTGAAGTTGGGTTACAGTTTTGTGAGAATCGGGGGCGGAAAACTTTTTTTCTCAATATTTCGGCCGAACTTTTGAGAAAGTTTGGCTGAACTATTAGAGAGTTCAGTCGAAATTTCGAAATTAGTTCGGTTGAACCCGTTCTGTCATTTACATTGACGACGTACTGACAGCGTGGGCAAACAAATTTTTGGCCGGAGATGGGAAAACTAGCAACAAAAGTTTGATTGAATTGTTAGTTCGGCCGGACTATTAGTTTAGCCAAACTTTTAAAATAGTTCAGCCGAATTCATATTTTATAAATATATCACCCGTGAACTTTTATAGATTTCACATCTCTCTCGTGCGTCTGATCTTTGTTCATTTCTTTTTTGATTCTCTGTGGCTTTTTCTATTCTGTTGCACTTTGGTGAGCTCTGTTGCGCTCTGTTGCTACTTTGTTGTGCTTTTGGTGATTTGGAGTTGCGTCGCGATGAATTTCTGCGAATTTCCAGGTAAGCATCTGCATATCTATACAACCGAGCCAAAAATTTTGTAAATTTCAAAGGAGAATTAAACTCAATGTTTTGAAAAATCAAAATGTGCAATGTGATTTGGCCTAAAAAATTTATGTACAATTGTTATATTTTAAATTGTGGTGAATGAATCTTAATATTACATGTGTTTAAAAAATTATGGTCATTATAAACTAAATAATTAATTAGCAGGCAGGCCTTCACAACAGCACCACACTATTACCCATGAAACCATAACAGGTGTTGTTGCCCAATAGTTTCAATGAACTATTATCCCTGCAAAGATTTTATAAAGAATTATGACACACGACACATGAGGTCATAGCATCATTGGCTTCCATGACGAACAATCTTCGGCCAAAACTAAGTTTTCAGATTCTCTTCACTCGCGAATCAATCCATGGAGACATTAAAGAAATCTTATGAATATAATCTGTGCTCTATTCCCATATATGAAGCTGATTACTTATTAGATATGGATGTCTCTGCTTAGTCTATACGTTCTATTCAGACTCTATCACCTTTGTGTTCATAAGCATGGGAACTATCTTGGATAATGCATATCATGATTATGTAAATGAGGCATATCACATTCCCTGTTTACCAAAGCTATAACGTTTAGTTATGTTCAAAGCTTTAATGGGTTTACTTATTGTATCAATCTGAGCAAGTACAATGATCGTATTAGAAGAAGCTTATGTGCAATGGTTACTCCTTGTTATATAGGGTTGTATAGAGCTTATTCAAACATACTAGTACTACTTTTCTGTTCATTTAATAATAGTGCACATGTTGAGTATAAAAAATGTCAATCTGCAGCATTAGACAATCTCTCAAAATCTATTATTTCCATCTAAATGGCATGTTATTCCCTGTTGATGGATTATAACAGTTTATGCAACAGTAAATTATAACTGACAACAGTTTATGTTATTCCCTCTCTCTCGAAGCTGATCCTCTCTGTGATTAAAGTATCAGTCACTCCAAGAGTCTGAGTCTTGAGTCTATAAGAAAGTTCTTATATGATGCAAGTGTTGAAGTTTGATGTATAATTGTGAGCCTATGAGCTTGAGTTGATATGAAATAGTAGCAGTGAAAATTAAGTGCTTAGTTTATTAAGCTTTTTGATATGAAATAGTAGCAGTGAAAATTACTATATTAAGCCTTTTAATATGAAACAATAGCATTGGTGTCTGAGCTTGAGTTGATATGAAACAGTAGTAGTGAAAATTAAGTTCTTAGTTTATTAAGCTTTTTGATATGAAACAATAGCAATGAAAATTAGTTTATTAAGCATTTTAATATGAAACAGTAGAACTCCAGTGTCTGTTTGTTTAGATACCATACTTAGTATCAGTCACTCCAAGAGTCTGAGTCTTGAGTCTGTAAGAAAGTTCTTATATAATGCAAGTGTTGAAGTTTAATGTATAATTGTGAGCCTGTGAGCTTGAGTTGATATGAAACAATAGCAATGAAAATTAAGTGTTTATTTTATTAAGCTTTTTGATATGAAACAGTAGCAGTGAAAATTAGTTTATTAAGGCTTTTAATATGAAATAGTAGCACTGGTGTCTGAGCTTGAGTTGATATGAAATAGTATCAGTGAAAATTAAGTGCTTAGTTTATTAAACTTTTTGATATGAAACTGTAGCAGTGAAAATTAGTTTATTAAGCCTTTTAATATGAAACAGTAGCACTAGTGTCTGAGCTTGAGTTGATATGAAACAGTAGTAGTGAAAATTAAGTGCTTAGTTTATTAAGTTTTTTGATATGAAATAGTAGCAATGAAAATTAGTTTATTAAGCCTTTTAATATGAAACAGTAGCACTCCAGTGACTATTTGTTTAGATACCATACTTAGTATCAGTCACTCCAAGAGTCTGAGTCTTGAGTCTGTAAGAAAGTTATTATATAATGCAAGTGTTGAAGTTTGATGTATAATTGTGAGCCTGTGAGCTTGAGTTGATATGAAACAATAGCAATGAAAATTAAGTGCTTAGTTTATTAAGCTTTTTGATATGAAACAGTAGCAGTGAAAATTAGTTTATTAAGGCTTTTAAAATGAAATAGTAGCACTAGTGTCTGAGCTTGAGTTGATATGAAACAATAGCAGTGAAAATTAAGTGCTTAGTTTATTAAGCTTTTTGATACGAAACAGTAGCAGTGAAAATTAGTTTATTAAGCCTTTTAATATGAAACAGTAGCACTGGTGTCTATTTTTTTAGATACCACACTTTCATTCCTTAGAATCGGAATCTAATGCTCTTTCCCTTCTGGCTGATATAACTCTCTATCTCCCTCTCTCTCGAAGTTGATCCTCTCTGTGATTAAAGTATCAGTCACTCCAAGAGTCTGAGTCTTGAGTCTGTAAGATTTAATGCAATTGTTGAAGTTTGATGTATAATTGTGAGCCTGTGAGCTTGAGTTGATATGAAATAGTAGCAGTGAAAATTAAGTGCTTAGTTTATTAAGCTTTTTGATATGAAATAGTAGCAGTGAAAATTAGTTTATTAAGCCTTTTAATATGAAACAGTAGCACTGGTGTTTGAGCTTGAGTTGATATGAAACAGTAGCAGTGAAAATTAGTTTATTAAGCCTTTTAATATGAAATAGTAGCACTGGTGTCTGTTTTTTTAGATACCATACTTTCATTCCTTAGAATCAGAATCTAATGCTCTTTCCCTTCCTAGCTGCGCTAGGAGAATTTATGCATCTATATCTTTAAACTACTCAACTATTTTATTACACCATAGGAATAATTTCTATATATCTCCCATTTTAATTGGGTCTATCACATTTCGAGAAAGACACATTAGCCATAAAATTTTCCCATTGAAACCAAAAGTGATTTGATACAAAACATAGGTTTTAACCTTCTATAGTTAATTGTTTCAAATAGATTCTTAATCAAATGAAAAATATTCAATGTAAAACACATGCATTAACATATAATTGTGATATTTTCCCTCCTTTCCAACTTAGTGGACATCCTTCTAGAAAAATCTCTTTTAATGAAGAAGATATATCCATAGTGATCCAGTGATATTTGTTCACCAACAACTATTTCATTTTGGACTTGTATATCTCAAAACTATGCTCATTGAATTTATGCATCTATATATTTAAACTACTCAACTGTTTTATTAAACCATATGAATCATTTCGATATATCTCCCATTTTAATGGGTTCTATCACATTTCGAGAAAAACACATTAGCCATAAAAGTTTCCCATTGAAACAAAAAGTATTTTGATACAAAACATCTAGGTTTTACCTTATATAGTTAATTGTTTCAAATAGATTCTTAATAAAATGAAAAATATTCAGTGTAAAACAAATGCACATTAACATATAATTGTGATATTTTCCCTTCTTTCCAACTTAGTCCATCCTTCTAGAAAAATCCCTTTTAATGAAGCAAATATATCCATATTGATCCACTGATATTTGTTCACCAACAAATATTCCATTTTGGACTTATATATCTCAAAACTATGCTTATTGACTTTATGCATCTATATCCAGTAAATTCCCCTACAGTCAATCTCTGGAATAGATCTAAATCGAAGTTCTTCATTTTAATATCCATAAAACACAACCACTTTAAGGAAAACTATGTACATGTGTCATTTATCCCATAAACTCTTAGGAAAAGTTTTTAAAGCATACATGTCATGTTGGCTTTCTCCCATTAACTTTAAAGCATGTTGTATTAAGTGCATAAAATAATTTTGCAAACCATGTAAATGTCATTTCTCAAGCTGTAAGGCCTAAAAATTGAACCTAAAGTGGCTAAACTCTCATAGAATTTTGAACTTCCATAGGATTTTAGTCTTTCGGTTGAGTGTTAACTTCTACAAGTTCTAAAGGCAGAGTCTGTAAAGAGCCAGGTAGCCTCCAGATCTCATCTTTTCTCAAAGGTGGCATATCTAGTAAATTCCCCTACAATCAATCTCTATAACAAAACTAAATAGAATTTCTTCATTTTAATATCCATTAACCTCAACCAATTTAAGGTAAACTGTGTACATGTGTCATTTCTACCATAAATTCTTAGTCAAAGTTTTTAAAGCATACATGTCATGTTGGCTTTCTCCCATTAAATTTAAAGCATGTTTTTTGTAAGTGCATAAAATAATTTTGCAAACCATGTAAATGTCATTTCTCTCAAGCTTTAAGGCCTAAAAATTGAACCTAAAGTGGTTGAACTCTCATAGGATATTGAACTTCCATAGGATTTTAGTCTGTCTGTTGAGTGTTAACTTCTACAAGTTCTAAAGGCAGAGTCTGTAAAGGGCCAGGTAGCCTCTGGATCTCATCTTTTCTCAAAGGTGACATATCCAATAAATGCCCCTATAGTCAATCTCTGTAACTGATCTAGATAGAAGTTATTCATTTTAATATCCATAAACCTCAACCACTTTAAGGAAAACTGTGTACATGTGTCATTTCTCCCATAAATTCTTAGGCAAATTTTTTAAAGCATACATGTCATGTTGGCTTTCTTCCATTAACTTTAAAGCATTTTTTTTGTAAGTGCATAAAATAATTTTGAAAACCATGTAAATTCATTTCTCTCAAGCTTTAAGGCCTAAAAATTGAACCTAAAGTGGTTGAACTCTCATATAATTTC
This sequence comes from Pinus albicaulis, assembly GCA_034641835.2. Lineage (NCBI taxonomy): Eukaryota > Viridiplantae > Streptophyta > Pinopsida > Pinales > Pinaceae > Pinus > Pinus albicaulis. The sequence continues at coordinate 67,714,664 of CM076577.1, read as the reverse complement.
GATCTTCCGTAGGATTTTAGTCTATCTGTTGAGTGTTAACTTCTACAAATTCTAAAGGTAGAGTCTGTAAAGGGCCAGGTACCCTCTGGCTCTCATCTTTTATCAAAGGTGACATATCCAGTAAATGCCCCTACAGTCAATCTCTGTAATAGATCTAAATAAAAGTTCTTCATTTTAATATACATAAACCTCAACCACTTTAAGGCAAACTGTGTACATGTGTCATTTCTCCCATAAATTCTTAGGCAAAGTTTTTAAAGCATACATGTCATGTTGGCTTTCTCCCATTAACTTTAAAACATGTTTTTTTTAAGTTCATAAAATAATTTTGCAAACCATGTAAATGTCATATCTCTCAAGCTTTAAGGCCTAAAAATTGAACATAAAGTGGTTGAACTCTCATAGGATTTTGAACTTCCATAGGATTTTAGTCTATCTGTTGAGTGTTAACCCTACGGTCAATCTCTCTAACAGATTTAAATATAAGTTCTTCATTTTCATATCCATAAACCACTAGGACTCTAAGGCAAACCTTGTACATGTGTCATTCTCCCTTCTCCCATAAAATTTTAGGCAAACTTTAAGGCATGTGTCATTTCTATTTCATTTCTCCCACAAACTGATAAAGGTGTGACTTTTGACATAACTAGTTTTTTTGGTAAGTGCATAAAATTCATTTCTGCCACAAACTAAAGGCTTCCTCCCATTAATTATAGATGTGAATTCTACCACAAACTTTTTAAGTCAAACTTTAAGATAAACCATGCACATGTCATTTATCTCATGCACATGTGCCATTTCTCCCATGCATTTGCAATAACGTTAATTTAATATATATTTTTATTGAATTTCTTTATTTTCAGAGATAAAAAAACCACTAAATATGGTTGAAAAATGGAAATTATGCATAGATGTTTCTTCCTATCCCAATCTAGGGAAAGAAGTGATTACATATGTGTTTTCCAATATTGAGACTAGCAAAGTCGTCCAAAGGAAAATGAATATATCGGGAAGAACAACAAACAACGAGGCATATTATATTGGATTGATAAAAGGCTTGGGAACAGCTATGAATTATGGATCCAATGGAATTGTAGTTTTCACCAATTTTGAACTTGTGTGCAACCAGATGAATGACGTGTACCAAGTTAAGAATGAGAGGCTAAAAGAACTGCATGGAATAGAAAACAATATTGTTAGCCAATTTCAATTTTTTAGTATAAGACATTGTACAAATGTGAATAAGATGTGTGTTGATCTATTGCGTGGGGAAATGCCAATTCAGGAATCATCTATCAAAGATGAATTAATAAATGAATTCGAATTATATGGGGCAATGCCAATGCAAGATTCATCTCTCAAAGATGAATTAGTTTTGAGATGCTCTTATTCAAAAATTCAAGATTCATCTCTCAAAGATGAATTAGTTTTGAGATGCTCTTCTTCAAAAATTCAAGATTCATCTCTCAAATATGAATTAGTGCTGAGATGCTCTCCTCCAAAATTTATTGATGGGCATTGTAACATATCTTGGATATGTGTGTGTTTTGTACTTATAAATGTGTCTTTTTTAATAACCATGTGCTTTTTTCAATTATATACCAAGTGTGCTCCCACCACACCATGTAAAGTGTAACTTGGCAAACTTCACATTTGCAACGAGTGGTGAACTTCACATTTTTATAAAATTAAAATGCAGGGACTTCAACAAAATTTTGTTTAAATGGAGTTTCACTTCTTTTTTAATGACAATGTGTTTTTTTCAATTTTATACCAAGTGTGCTCCCACCATGTAAAGTGCAATTTGGTGAACTTAACATTTTTATAAAAAAATTTGCTTAAATTAAGTTTCACACATGTTTAATTAGTGCTTTGAAAGTTGTGTTTTACATAATTTGTTTACATTAAATTACATTAATTTTTTGAAATTTATTTTGAATTTATTTTAAATTAGTCATTTAAAAAAATAATTGTAAATGTCCACCGTAGATATATATATCGTGAAGGATGAACGACAAAGATCAACAGAATCTCATATCTCTACGAGTGAGGGAGATCAAGGATAGAGGGATGTTCATGGTAGTTAAATATAATCTTAAATCTCCATACATATACATACATGTGTGTACATATGAAATTGATTTTTTATCAAACTTGTGAGTTAAATTAGTTTTTAATAAGTTTCATTTTTTATTTTTTAGGAGCTAAGAGGAGAAGGATCTCTACTCCATCAATGGAGCCTGCCCATGGCTCACCTAGTCGTGGTATGGTTCATGAAATTTAATCAATGAATATGTACATGTATTTATATGTATGAATGTATTTTTCAATTAATTATAAATTCATATTTGTTTATGAAGCTTCTCTCTCGTCTCAAGAGGTTGGTGATGGTTCAAATCCCCTCAAAGTTCCATTAATAAGTGCTAGCAAGTTGCATGAAGTTGGTGATATTTATTCCCCAGGCCAATCAACAGATGGTCATGTTGGTTCTCAGCAGGGTCGTTCTGGTTCTCAACAGTCTCAGGGTGGGCAAGATGTTAGCCAACCACATCGAGGTTGCCATTAATTTGAATATTTTTTTCATTCAATTTGTACAAATTTGTTTACTTGTGTTTTTTCTACTATACAAAATTTTATATATTGATGCAGAGGCAGAAAATGCTCCAAATGTTGGTGAAAAAATACATAGGGCAGAACGTGTAATTCAAGAAGAAGGTTGTCCACCCACCACGACTTATTCAGTGGACATTTCCGATATACCTTGGGAAAGAAACATGCAGCAATGCACCTTAGAAATGTGTCAAAGTATTCATGTAAAATTGCAAAGAGATCTCGTGGCTTTGACTCTACCTGCTGAGAGTCGACAAAGCTTGGAAATAGTTACACACTCGTTAGACAACTAGTAGATGTGTACTGAAATCTTGGGCCAACCACTGATACTTTTATGGAAGTCATGAGAAAAAAAAAAGAAACAATGATGGGTCCTGATAAATGGGAGGTTGTTAAAGAAAAAGTTACAAGAACAATGGAAAAGTCTATGTTTAATTTCAAAGAAGGGCCGAAAAGAAAGATGTTGAAGGTGAAATATTTCAAGCACCCTCATATATCTCATTATTTTTATGATAGACACCTTGCGGCCTATGGAAGACTCCCATGGAACGATGAGGTTCCGCTTTATTTTGCAAAATTATTTTATGTAGAATTCTTTTTGGAAACGAAACCCAATTACAATAACCTTCTCTCTAAAATTTTTTTTCCTGGGAAAGGTCGATTGTGTGACCGCAGGGGCGCTAGGGGTGATGCTGAGTTGTCTCGTCCTGAGCCACCATTGGTTAGTTGACCTTTTCGTGTCAAAAATTTGCAGTCAGAGATGGAAGCCACTTCTCAAATTAGTCGAGAAGCAAGGGATGCCATCATTGACAATGTTCACAGTGAATTGGGTGGAGTCGATATTTGTCTAAATATACAAAGAGCACGTGAGAATGCATGCGCTAATTTTGTGTATTATACAGATGAAGAGATTGACAACATGAGTGTTGAAGATCTCAAAACAATTGCAAAGGATTGTCGCAATGGTTGGCATGACCTAATTGTTCATGAGGAAGAGGGCATGTGAATGGTATGTGTTAATGGTTAGGGTTTAATTATTTTAACACATACATACAATTTGTAATAAATACATAAATACATACATTTATTTGTATAAATTAATCTAACAAAAATGTATCATCATATGTTAACACTATTTCCACTTGTCACGCTTGATGAATGATGAAAATGTTAATATCACGTTCGGAGCCTCTGGTTCAAACAATCAAGATGGGTCTCACCATCAAGATATGTTGGCAAATGTTAGTGTTTTTTAATCTTGATATTTTTAAAATAAATAATTGTGCACACATGTACATTTTCATGTATATATAATAAAATGTTTTAACAGATTCTGATTCCGTCTGATGTTTTTGGGATGGCGGTACCTTCTTCTTCGTGGGGAGATGTACCTTCTACTTCCTTAGGAGATGTGCTATATTCACAACAAGTATGGACAATTTTTCACTTTTAAAATTTATGTTTTTAAGTTCTATATTCCACCTCAAAAATTTCCATTCAAAAATGAGATATATCTATATCTTGAGTTATTATTAATTTTTTGAATTTTAGGTTTTTGGAGATTTTCTTTTGGAGCCTCTCGTAGGAGATGTGCCAAATCCACCTGCAAAAGTATTCAATTTTTCACTTAGATATATATGTTTTTAAGTTATATTTTATAAATTGAAGTTTAAAAGTTTTATTATAAATTGAGAACTTGATCTTGAGTTATTTTATACTTTTAAATTTTTTGAATTTTAGGTTTCTATAGAGGATTTATTTTCTCCATGGACTCTAGCAATGGAGATAGGAACATCCACACCATTTCAAACATTTGAACAAGTTGTCTAACTTTTTTTTTAATATTATTGAAAATAAGTTTATATATATGCATTTTCATTTGAAATATATATATATAAATATATATATATATATATATATATATATATATATATATTGTACAATTTACTATTGGAGATGTTCCCATGGGGGAAGTTGTAGTAGACGGGCAATAAATGGAGAGGGAACCTCATGAGGTATTGCATGATTTTTTTTTTATATTTTGATTTTTACATGAAGTTCTATATATTCTCACTCAATTTTAAAAAATCAAATTTTAATGTTTGTACGCGCATTATGTACAGGTTCCCCATGCTTCGCAAGATAGATCGCAGATTGAGACTTTGCTGGGAAAGACACTACATCCATCTGTATTTGATGGATGATTTCTAGATTTGATTGAGATTTCTAGTCTTAAATTTACTTTTTTATATATTATCTACATGCAGTCATATATAACTTGATACTTGATACTTGTGAGATCTATAAATTTCGGACATATTTTATGTGAACTACATTTGGTACATGTGAATGTGATATATAATGTTTTAAAACTTAAGTTTTGGATGGTTGAACTACATTTGGCATGTGAAGTAATGTTGTGTTATAATTTGTTTGGTTTTTAAAACATAAGTTTTGGATGGTTGAACTACATTTGGCATGTGAAGTAATGTTGTGTTATAATTTGTTTTGTTTTTAAAACTTAAGTTTTGGATGGTTGAAGTACATTTGGCATGTGAAGTAATGTTGTGATCTATAATTTTTTGTTAAATTAAAACTTAAGTTTTGGATGGTTGACTGCATTTTGTACGTATGTCGTTAAATGTTTTTATTGATAGTTGAACTACAATTGGCATGGCATGTGAAGTAATGTTGTGATATAATCAAAAAGTTTTTGCAACCTTAAAAGTTTGATTGTTGAAGTACATTTGCACAAAAAGAGTCGTTAGGATTCATAATTTTTTTTAAATTAAAAATGAATATTTGGATGGTTGATCTACATTTGGCATGTGATATAATGTTAAATGTTTTTATTAGAGAGTTGAACTACAATTGGCATGGAATGTGAAGTAGTGTTGTGATATAATCAAAAAGTTTTTAAAACTCAAGTTTTGGATGGTTGAAGTACATTTGGCATGTGAAGTAATGCTGTGATCTATAATATTTTGTTAAATTAAAACTTAAGTTTTGGATGGTTGATCTACATTTGGCATGTGATATAATGTTAAATGTTTCTATTGGATAGTTGAGCTACAATTGGCATGGCATGTGAAGTAATGTTGTGATATAATCAAAAAGTTTTGAAAACTCAAGTTTTGGATGGTTGAACTACATTTGGCATGTGAAGTAATGTTGTGATCTATAATTTTTTGTTAAATTAAAACTTAAGTTTTGGATGATTGATCTACATTTGACATGTGATATAATGTTAAATGTTTTTATTGGATAGTTGAACTACAATTGGCATGGCATGTGAAGTAATGTTGTGATATAATCAAAAAGTTTTTAAAACTCAAGTTTTGGATGGTTGAACTACATTTGGCATGTGAAGTAATGTTGTGATTTATAATTTTTTGTTAAATTAAAACTTAAGTGTTGGAAGGTTGATCTACATTTGGCATGTGATATAATGTTAAATGTCTTTATTGGATGGTTGAAATACAATTGGCATGGCATGTGAAGTAATGTTGTGATATAATCAAAAAGTTTTTTTGGATGGTTGAACTGCATTTGGCATGTGATTATGATATTATGTTTTGTTTTTAAAATCAAAAAGTTTTTTTGGATGGTTGACCTACATTTGGCATGTGATTATGATATTATGTTTTGTTTTTAAAATTCAAGTTGTTTTTTTCCAAACAAAAAAAAAAATCACATGAATATACATGTACATGTAGAAATGATTTTACACATGTTTTCATATATGTGTTAAAACGATTGAAGTACAATATATATATATATATAATCATAAGATTCTAGGTCTTGTTAGATGTGTTGAAAACAATCATAAACTTTTAAAAATGCAATCTATAATGTATATATATCCAGCATTTTTCATCAATGCACATAGAAAATATATTCGAATAGTTAATTGCTTTCTAGAAAATATATATCCAGTACTTCAACATTTTTCATCAATGTCAATAGAATTAAGCTACTTTTCATCAACGCTTATAGAATTTAGCTACTTTCAGTTAATTTCATTCTAGAACATATATATTCAGTATGTGAAACATTTTTCATCAATGCACATGGGAAAACTACTTGAACAAATAATTTCATTCTAGAACATATATATATCCAATACGTGCAACATTTTTCATCAGTGCACATAGAAAAGCTACTTTCAGTTAATTGCCTAGAATATACCCGACCATTGGACAGACAAATTTTGTACTATATTTTCTATCAGGAATAGAGATGCGGGTCAAATCTCATCAAAAGTCGGAGAAGTGCTCCGAGTCTGTTGTCTGAAAGGAATCTTCGTACAAAACTATACTATGGATGATTTATTTACATTGTGGATACTTTTTACCAGAAAATCCCACGAGAAAAATTGGTCACATTCAGTCCGTGTATATATCTAGTACGTGCAACATTTTTCATCAATGCACATAGAAAAACTACTTTTAGTTAATTGCATTCTAGAACATATATATTCAATACGTGAAACATTTTTCATCAATGCACATAGTAAAACTTCTTGAACAGTTAGTTTCATTTTAGAACATATATATATATATATATATGTACATTTTTCATCAATGCAGAAAACCATTGCATTTGATACTAATGTGTACAACAAAAATTAGGAATAAAATACCATACGATAACATAATACACACCACTTTGAGTTTTAGAAGTTCTAAAACATAATCCAACGAGAAGAAATTGTTGGGAAGTTCAATCAAAAAAATTCCAATGGAATTCCATCTTCAATGATCCGTTCTTGAACGGATTTTGACATTTTCCATTTCTTAATTTTCATTTTTTTCTTTGATTGAACCTCTATCAACTTTATGCGTGCTGCACACACCAAGTGACTATATTGACAACTTATGGCATCAGGTTCATACTCTTCAAAGTAAAAAAAATCCCCAATTTGATTAGTTTGTCTGAAAAATAACCTTTCAGTATAATAGATCCTCTTTCATTTGGAAACCCGTGATCATTATAGTTTTCTAATCATTTCATTTTTCGTTCAGTGCAACGCATAAAATAATACTTCACATTTTCATCGTTGTCAGTAGGTGCAATTACAACAAAAAAATCTCTTGCACAATAAAAAAAACTTAACAAACTTATGTATTTAAATTTATTTCTAGATCTTTATCATTTGAAAGCAATTCAAATGTTACCTTCTCTAACAAGATCAGAAACTTGATCACCATCGGATGATATTGTAGTCTTCTCTGATTGCATTTCTTCAAACATTGCAATGGACATTTTTCCCTTTCTATTTAGCTCTGTATGTTTCCAATTTTTTACATACATTTTGTTTTCACAAACGTCATTGGATTTTGTGTTGTCTATGCAAACATGAAAAAAACAAGAATATTTTCTTTTATCCAATGAAAACACATTTCTGGACAACTTTGTTTTAATTGAATGCAATTTTTTAGTCCCTTTTATTGTTTCAATGTCATTTCCAATTGATCTATCTACATATTCGATCCCAATATGCCAAAAAAACCTTTATATGGAAAATTCAAAGAAGAACGTAAATGTGATATCAAAATACAATCAAAGATAATCAAATTGTGATAAATGTACACTGTTTAAAATTAGATATCCAATAAAAATTAAATTGAATGTACCTTTGCACTTCCCTTGATCGGTTAGTCTCATGGCTTAGAGAAACGATGCACCGTTGAACAAATTATTTAGCATCCACAAGTTGGCTTGCAGAGGGGTTCATTTGATATCTTCGAAGTGCTCATTTTATGCATGCCCCTACACCGTCATGTTCTCCTTTTCCATGGCCAGTCTTAAAGAAATTCCAACAATGTTTAATGCAGGTTTTCTTATGAATACAACACAACCAAAAGAATGATCGTGAAGATTTGAATTGACCTATGCATCCATCTGACCATATCCAATGTTCATTGAATGTTATTCCACGACTTTTCAGGGAGTCATAAATCTTTCCAAAACAGTGTTGTATAAAATATGTATCATGTGTAAGATCGTCACTCATATAAAAGTGATATTCTTTAATAACATGTCAATTTTCACTGGTGCTTTCTATATGATCAATGTTTTGTTCAGCATGTCTATATAGAATATGGACGAGCATGGAGACTTGGTCAGAATGATAGTATTCACTCTGAATTTCTTTTTGTGGAAAAAATGTGTATTTTTCTAAAAAATCAATTACTAACAAAATGGTCCCTGGTGGAAAAACTTCACGGGATTTTTTGAATTGCAAGTCTTGCCATCGAGCTCTATGGGAATGCTTGGTGTATTTATAAATTTCTGTCTCAAACTTTCTCAAAAATTCTATCACAAAAATTTCTTCCTCTCGTGATTCAATTATTTTAGCACTATTTTCACCTTGAATCGATGTATGGATATATTCATATCTCTTCCATTTCACTTTCATGTTGGAAAATGATTGATCATTTATATCAATACGATATTTGTTTTGAAATCTAGTCAAAATTCCACAATCATCGCATTTTTTACCACCAACACATTTCTTTTCGTAAAATAGTTCATCGCTTTGTCTTTCACATAGAATTTGAGATATGAAATCACAGATAGTGGAAGGAGGAGGTGAATCCCTCCAAAATTTTCTACCAAAATTAAGGAATATGTCATAATATTACTCAAATTCCACATGATAACGACAAAAACAAGTGTCGCATACAGTGATAGGTTTTACATACCATGGTTTTTGTTGAACAAAAGCACTGATTAAGACATGAATTTCATGATTCTCTTCTTTGAACTTGTTGAACAAATCTATCATAGTGGTTTCCAAGAAATTTTTTTCATGTCCTTCGTATTTATTTCGTGCTATTCTTCTTCACATCGCATTCTTTGCGGTTGGCGAAACACGCGAATTTTTCTTCCAATATTCATATATTATTTTTTTAACATTTTCTCCAAGTCTATCTTTGTATGGTTTCCTACAAATAACTCTCCAACAAGCGAGTTCATCATTTACATCTATTTCCAACCAAAATTTCCGATGTTTGTGCAAAGTTTTTCGTGAGGTTCCTAATGCTCGTGCCATAGATTTTACCAAGTGATTATCTTTAGTACTTGATGAAACCACTGCCATATGTATTACTCTACGTATAACTGAAACATTTTTCTTTCTAGATCTTCTAATTTAATTTATACCACTATTCATATTTTGTATCATATTTTCCTTCATTTTTTTTATCTTTGGTTGATTTTCGAATACCCAATAAACTTGTAGCTTCCTTTAATTTCCTTAATGATAGGAGACCTTTCAACATTTGGGCTTGAACTGTCACATTTTCCGTTATAAAGTACGTATCAAAAATTTGGTTAACACAATATCGTATAATATGATCAGCTCTTTTATCTCCATATGTGTTTGTGTCAACATTTTCTAACATCTCATCATCGACATTGATTTCATCTATACATATTCGAATGAATAGTACGCAATAAGTTTACATATTCAATAAATAACTAAATTAATAAATATATATAATTTCAATAATACGTTCATGTGTTCAACATATATATATATATATACCTTGTGATTCAATTTCTTCACTTGAATTTCTTTCACCATTTTCACCATCTTTAATCATTGGTTCATTATCACTTTCACTTTCTCTTTCAAAATTTTGTATCTCATCATCAATGTTTTGAGGAATATCTCTCTCTGTTTACATTGCAAAATAGTTTTCAAATTAGTTCATCAAATAAAAATTGAGCTTCACATTTTACACTAGGAAAATTTTAAATATATCAAAATCATAATATTTACATTTACATACCTGCTTCAACTTCTAGTTGAGGTTGATTTTTCCCTTCAATATTTGGCGTTTGTTATTTTCTTTTTAAGTAGATTGTTTGTCTCTTCCTATCTTCGTGTATCTTCTTTGTCCTAATTATATTTTCATTTCTTCATTTCTCCACATGAAATAGAGACAAGCAAAAAAATTCCTTCAAAAATTTAGACAAAAACTCATTTAAAGAAAACATCACAAAATATTTAATTTAAAAAAAAAAACTCATTTTAAAAATTTTGCAAAAAATACTTCAAAAAAGCCTCTAAAAAAATATCACTTTAAAAATACTTCCAAAAAATATCTGAAAAATGTCCTTTGAATATTAAGCCTAAAAAGAGTCCTTTCGAAATTAAGCCTAAACAGAGTCCTTTGAAAATTAAGTCCAAAACCATACCTTCAAAAACAGTGAAAATTAAGCCCAAATCCATACCTTCAAAAAAAATGAAGCCCAAAAAACATCCAAAAAATGTATCACATACCTCCAAGAAATGTCCTTTGAATGTACCTTCAAGAAAAGTCCTTAAACCCAAAACAATCCTTTGCAAAAAATGTCCTTTGAATGCACTCAAGAAAAGTCCTTAAACCCAAAACAATTCTTCGCAAAATCGTAATACCAAATGTGTGAAAATATGCGAAAATAATGAAATGTTTTTTTTGAGGCTTGTGGTATTTTTCTCGTCGATGAAAGTCGTGTAAAAATTTCGCCTGAATTTTATGTCGTTGACCTGAGTTATAACATAGCAAAAAAACAATTTGGCCGAACTTTTTTTAGGAGTTCGGCCAAAATAACATGTCAACAATTACGCAGAGCTAAGCTATGAATACATATCTTCCAATTTGGACTGATTAAACTCCATGAAACATTCTGAATTAACTGTTGAAACCAAGACAAGCATTTTCATAATTGAATCTACTTTCAGGAAATATAACTTTTATGGAATTTCATAAATATTTACTAATTTTAATTAATTTTGTAATAAAACGGGTGCAAACAATTTCTGAAGGTCATTATGATTCAGTGAAATCATAATTATGTATCTTCCAAAATACACTGTAAAAAAAATTGAAAAAATTATGGTGCATTACATTGGTCTGTCATCTGTAATGGGTAGTTTTTAGATTTTTAGTTTATAACTTATATGTTAAGAAATTTCTTGCGTCGCGAAATATATTCAAAATATGCAGTTTTTTTATATTGGACCAGTTCAAAAAATTCTAGTAATTATGATATGCATCCGTTGGCTTTGTAAATATGACGAAACCGAAGTAGACTCTGTCTATATTGTTATAACACAATTTTTTTTCTCAAAAACACAAAGTTTCAAAGAATACAACAATGTGTATTAACATGACTTCTTATGAATCCTTTGATTGTTAAAAAACACTCACTGAAAGAAATGCTAAGTTGACATATCAAATGTGTATAAAAAAATTCTAAAAAATAATTAATAGAAAGCTAATAAAATTTTTGACAACTTTTATTTTTATCGCAAAATGAAATTCTAAACAAAAAAAAAAAAATTGGCTTGCAGAAAGTTGAAAAACAGAAAAAAATGAATTTTTTTTCTCAAAAAAGGGCAAAAAGTGTAACCCAACTTCACATTTTCACCCTAGATTACATTGGCAGAGGAATGAATATGAAGGTATGTGGAGAAAAACTCTATAACCCTAACCATGGCGACGGGAATCAGGTCTTGGAGCTTTGAGCCATGATTCAGTCGACGGCACGAGGGAGGAAAGGACGCGACAGGCGTCCCTGGCTGTCAGAGTATGACAAACACCTGGGCCCTCTGTAGCTTTCCACGTCGTGCCTGGGAGGGGGCGCTAAGGAATGGGAGGTAGTAGGGTTAGGATGGTAGTCACAGCCTTTTTAGAAACTAAACTTGTTTCCCTACGGAGGTGTGAGCACGTGATTACGAGTTTGAAGTTTGTTTTGCACTGTCAGAGTTTTTTGTTCACTTCTGACATTCACAAGAACCATGGTTAAAGAACAGGGTTCAGTATATTTAGACCCGACGCCAAAAGACCTGTTAGTTGTCTTAGGACACGAATTTTGGGCGAAGAACTTGGAGCAATATATTCCGACATACAATGGAGTAGGGTTGAAAAACAAAGATCCAGGAATTTTCTGGGGCACTTCGAACAGATCAGCTCACTTAGAGGAAAGTTTACGGAGCACTTTCAACTGTGCCTGGAAGGAAGAGAGATATCCAGGCATTTTCCAACATCTGACAAACCCTAGGAAGGAAGGAATAGCAGAAGCCATGACAAATATTGTAAGTCCTCTTCTGCCAGGAAATTTACAGATCTTGTTTTTCTCAGGGGGGCTGGAAGACATTGTGGCAAATTGTGGCATTCAGGGTAACGTAGGACTTAAAGGTTTCTTGGGCGAGAGTCACAGATTTCAGGATTCAGGCAGAGAAGCCCATTTGGATTCTCCTAGTGCTCACAAAAACCCCCATCATTGGCAAGGAATAAAATTCCTCGAAAATATGCTCTTTTTGCAGGGGAGTGAAGCGGCGAGATCTTGGCCGGAGGTAGGAAAAGGTTTTCCCCAAAACCCTAGTGTTTGCGTCTCCCTATGTTGGAGCTTGCGGGAGTACAACATCCTAAGCCTCAAGCCGAGGAGTAGGAAAATTATTTTGGAACCCACAGAGGAGAGGAGTTGCAGGAGGTAGCTGGGACTACAAGAATCCAAGAAGAAGGGTGCTCCCCTCGGGAGAATTCACATTAGTTTTTGGAAGGGTGACCTGGGTCGCCCGAACCTAAATGACCAGATGCTAACGAAAGGCCGTTGGAGGGAGAGGAAGGAGGAAGGAGTGGGGTTGCAAGAAACAAGAGAAAGAAGACCAATTTGATTAGAAAGAAGGAGGAGAGCCCATGTTGTGTTTTTGGCGTGGATATTCGCATTGATGAAGTCATGGAAGCTGCATAAACTATCCTAGTAGGCGGGGTTAGAGGAAGGAAATACTCGGTCAATTACATCTCAGATTGGGCATCTTTGGCATGGGTGGATGCCCCAGGGAGTCCTACTGAAATTAAAACCCTATCCCGAGGTTGGTTCATGATCAAATTCAAAAAAAAGGAACATCTGGAATGGGTAATGGAACAGAACTGGAATTTCGAGAAAAGAGCTATTTAATTCAGGAAGTGGACGTCGTTGTTTGATGCACAGAGGGAAAATTTGAAGAAACTCCGGTATGGGTAGAACTTCTGGGGATAATGATTCCCTTTTGGACGAATTTAGCTTTCAGATTGATAGGGAACACTCTGGGGCAGTTCCTAGAAACATATCAGTCTTTCCTACAATCCATGGACTTGAGTGTAGCTAGATTTTTGGTCAATCTTAATCCAAAAGAAGGACTAGTAGAAGAAATGTGTCTCAAATATAAGGATCTAGAGTAAAATCAGATGTTGGACTATGAACACATGCCCTTTAGCTACCACTGATGTCATAAATATGGCCACCTGGCAAAGGATTTTCCACTTGGACGTCGAAGGAGAAGGAAACAGAAGAGGGAAAATAGACGGCCAGATAGGCCTCCGGTATCAGAGGACCCCAGATTAACTGAGGAGGATTTGATGGAAGGAGTCAAAGGAGAAGGCAAAAACCAGACAGAAGAAGTCCATGTTGACTTACTAGTCAAGCAACACAGTCCTATAGTTATGGATCAAGAACTGGGGCAGCTTACAACCTCCTTTTCCCCCCTTGAAGCTGAGGTTGTGGCATATCTTCAGGAGGGTACGATCCTGGTCTCTTCCTCCTCTCCTTACTCCTCTATGTGTTCTTTATTTTTTTCTATTTCAAGGCCTGGTCCTTCCAGGCCGTATCTTATGGAATCTTTGCAAATTCACGATGTTATAAAGTCTCTGGACAATATCATAACCTCCATCCCTGAATTTCCCTTGGATGCCCCCTTATTCAGGACCTTGGATCTCCCCCTCCTCTGTCTTGTATCCCTGAAAATCCCCCTTATAATCTAATATCCTTGGTGAAGAAGCCCATGAAGGAGGAGGTGATTGGAGGTTTTGGGTCTCAAACTATTTCGGTAGGCCCTAGAAAAACGAGGGGTAGGAAATCCAATCTCTCCAAAGCCCAGGTTAGGGCCAAAATTGACATAGAGGATGGGAAGAAACTTTACTTATCTAGGTGCTTAAAGCAGCGCAGACCCCCTCCCTGGGTTATCAATGATCATACTCTCCTTCAATGGTAGGGGTTTTGTTATTCAACCCAAAAAAATAGCACTTAGGGCTCTAATGAAGTCCTACAAGCCAGAGGTCCTTATGTTGCAGGAGACCTTGGGGATGGGGGAGGAAGTGGTTGGAGCTCTATCCAGGATGTTCCCTGGGTGGAACTTTCAAGCTCTAGATGCCCAAGGAAGGTCAGGGGGTTTGGGTATGGGAATAAAATCTGGAAGATTGAAGGAAATGTCCTCCTGGGGCTTCGAAAATTCTTTATCTATGGAGTTCTATTCAAGTGATCTTTGTCACTCAATTCTGCTTCTCAATGTGTATGGCCCTTGTCTGGATAGGGTGGAGTACTTGAACAGTCTCTTTGCAAAGTCTTGTATGAAAAACCCTAACCTCATTATGGGTGGAGACCTTAATTTTTTCTTGGAGATGTCAGAATCCTGGGGTCCCTCTGCCCGGGGTCCCTCTGCCCACGCAGATCCTCTCACTGATTTTTTCCTCAAAAACCTGGTGTCCACACACCTAGTTGATGCAAACCTAATTAAGCCTAGGCCTACTTGGAGGAACAGAAGAATTAGCGAGGATAGGGTGGCAAAGAAGTTGGATCGTTTTCTCCTTAATGAAGCATTGGTTGACCAGTCCTCTGTTTTTCGGCATTGGGTTGGGGAAGGTGGTATCTCTGACCACTTGCCCATACTTCTAGAGATTAAAGGTCCTAATAATAAACCAGGGGCACCCTTCAAGTTCAAATCATCATGGCTCAGAGATGAGTCTTACAACCTTTTGTTCCATGCCACCTGGAGGAAGGGAGGGGTGGATGGGTAGGGAAGTATGATCTCGTTATTTATGAAGAACCTCAAAAGAATGAAAAAAGCTACTCTGGAATGGGAAAAGGCCAAAAAACTTAGGGAGGAGGAAGACTTACGGAAGATAAATGAAGAACTATATTTCCTTGAGAGGCCAAAAGGTGTGGGTTATGTCTCTATCGAAACGAGGGACAGAGTAAAGAGCCTTGAAACATCAAGAAGGAAAATCTTACTGGAAAATGAAGAAAGTTGGAAACTCAAAAGCAGGGCCATTTTGTTGGAAGTAGGGGATGAAAACACGAATTTTTTTTAGAACTATGCTAAAGGAAGGAAAAACATTAATACTATCTAGGGGATTCAAACGGAGGAAGGAATTACTGCTAGAGCTTTTGAGGACTTATCATCCTTGGGATGTAAAAATTTCAAAGCCCCCTCGGAGGTTTCTATAGCTGAAGTGATCAGGGTGGCCAAGTTTTTCCCTATATATATTGAAGAAGAAGGGAATGACAGTATAATGGATCTTGTGTCGAAAGAGGAGGTGGAAGGGATTCTCAAGGCAATGCAGAAGGATAAGAGCCCAGGGCCTGATGGATGGACAGTGGAATTCTTCCAGTGCTTCTTTGAATCTTTGGGAGAGGACCTGCTAGCAGTGGTAGAAGATTCAAGGAGCACAGGTACCATCTATCAGTCTTTCAATTCCACATTCCTTGCCCTCATTCCCAAGAAGGAGGATCTAAGATATTTTGATGACTTCAGACCTATTTCTCTTTACATGTGCATATACATAATCATTACAAAGGTGATAGCAACCCACCTAAAACCTTTCCTCTCAAAAAACATTTCATTGGAACAATTTGGTTTCCTGGACGGAAGGCAAATTCATGAGGCAGTAGGGGTGGCACAGGAAACTCTTCATAGTTTGAAAATAATTCGTAAAAAAGGAGCCATTGTAAAAATTGTCCTTTCCAAGGCATACGATAGAATCAGCTGGATGTATCTCCATCTACTCCTGACTCATCTTGGATTCAGGATTGATTTCATCAAATGGGTTATGGGGTGTATCACAACCACCAGTATTTCCATCCTGATCAATGGAGCTACAACTCCCTTTTTTTTAAATTCAAAGAGGCCTTCACCAGAGATGCCCTTTATCCCCTCTCCTCTTCCTCCTTGCCGTGGAAGGGCTCAGTTAGATGGTTCATGATGCTAAAAGAAAGGGAGAAGTGAAAGGTATTGAGGTAGTTTTCAACCTTTCCATAACCCATCTGCTCTTCGTCGATGATATCCTGCTGTTCAGTAATGGAAG
Organism: Pinus albicaulis; assembly: GCA_034641835.2. Taxonomy (NCBI): domain Eukaryota; kingdom Viridiplantae; phylum Streptophyta; class Pinopsida; order Pinales; family Pinaceae; genus Pinus; species Pinus albicaulis. The sequence goes on along the minus strand of CM076577.1, from coordinate 67,697,937 downwards.
CATAGAAGACATTCGAAGGATCAAAGCTGTGCTTGACCTCTTCTTAAAGGCCACCAGCTTAAGCATCAACAACTAGAAATCCTCCATTACCATGGTAGGCCTCTCCCGAGCCGAAGTGGATAAAATATCAGAAGTGTTGGCCTTTGAAATAAAATCCCTCCATGACAGTTTCAAATATCTAGGTTTCCATCTAAAGCTATAATCTTATATAATCCAAGACTGGCACTGGCTTGTGGAAAAAATTGAGTCAAGGATGAAGCACTAGAGCTTTAAATGGCTCTCCAGAGCAGGGAGGCTTGTGCTAATAAAATCCGTTTCTATGGCCATTACAATGTATTGGGCAGCCCTAACATGGGTTCCAAAAAGCATCCTCTCTACAATAAACAAACTCTGCAACAGGTTCCTATGTTCAGGATCAAAGTCCGAATCAGTAATTCCATGGGTGGCATGGGAGAAAATAGCGCGACCAAAGGCATGGGGAGGGTGGGGAATCAAGGACCTCCCTTCTTTCACCCTCTCTTTGGTAGCAAAACTAGGCTGGAGATTCATCACCCTGGAGAACCTGTGGACATAATTGATAAAAAATAAAATACATTGACCAGATCCCAATGGACAAATGGTTGTGTCTCCCTACAAAGAAAGTGAAAAATGCTTCAATCGTTTGGAAAGAAAAACTTGCATCGATCAAGATTATCGAACAAGGATTGGCTTGGCATGTCGGGGATGGTGCTCAGGTAAGGTTGGGTCGTGATCTGTGGGTTGGGTGTAATGGGGACAATGCTCTTTCAAGAGAATTAATTGAGCATCTGGATCATCGAGGCTTCTGTACTCTGATCCATATAGTTTAGATGGGTCAATCAACCATGTGGAGACAAGAATGGATGAAAGGAGAGGCCCTGCATCTTGAAGACAGATGGAAAGAGGATTTTCAAGGCTTCATTGGTGAGGTTCACAGAAAAAATGTCTGAATTCAGGAGAGACTGGATGAGCTTAGGTGGGTTCACTCCCCTTCGGGCCAATATACACCAAAATTCTTCTACAAATGGATAATGTCACAGAAGGGATGGGAGGAGTCAAAGTGGTGGTATAATTCCTTGTGGGAGCTAAAAGGTCCGGTGAAATCAAAACTGTTTTTTTGGTGCATCCTTCAGAACAAATTTCCCTCCTGGGAATTCCTACAATGAAGGGGCAAGATAGGTCTAGGATGGTGCATTCTGTGCAAATCTAGCTAGGAGTTTGCGCACCATATTTTTCACTCATGTTCTTTTAACAACAGACGTTGGACCGAAACTTTGAGGATCCTAAAAATTCCTTAGAGATGGGAAGGTCAAACCATCTCGGAGGCATGGCATATATGGTGGAAAGAAGCTCCAAATGACAGGATGAGGAACATCCCGCTTATTGTAGCATGGGGAACTTGGATTGCAAGAAATCAAGCCATTTTCCAAGATGTCATGTTCCCCATAAACCTACTAGCTGCGGAAAGGGTATCTATCTTTGAATATATTCCCAACCCTTCGGAATCCCAGCACATCAGAATCATTAAAATGGAAGATATTAGGGGATAAATCTCGTGGGATTATTTTGATGGGGCCTCTGACCCACAAAACAGGTGTGGAGCAGGCCCCACCATACACCTCCCCTCTGGGAAAGTGTACAAATCTTCGATTGGACTTGGGCCTGGAAAAAATAACTTTGCAGAACTTAAATCTCTTCACCTCCTTCTATGCTGGATCTCCTCTCTTGAGTTGAGAGAAGCTCATATTTTTGTGACTCTATGAATATCATAAAATGTTTTAACGGATCACAAAGATGCTTAAACCATATTCTGATTCCTTTATCAGAAGAGGTGTTGGCCTTAAAAAAAAAAATTAATCAAATCTCTGCTTGTCACATTTACAGGGAAAGAAACAATGATGCAGACCTCCTTTCTAATGAGGGTGTTCAACAAGATATGGGGTTCTTGTTAGCAAAAGAGTTTGACGGAGAGTTGGTTCGAATCATGGAACAACCTCCTTTTGCTCGCTAAAAAGAGCCTACATCCAGTTACATCTTTTTGTTTTACACTAGTATGGAATTTGCCACAAACATTTTTGTTACAAATTTTTATGTATATTCTTTCAACAGTACTAACTATACTTTAAAAATCCCACCATCTAAGTTTCGAATTGTTTTCCTCTTAAAAGGAGATCCAGGAGATAAGGTGTGGGTTTATTTTTGCTTTTTGGACAGTAAAACTCTATATATCTGGAAAGGTGCTTACCATCCAGGTGTTCTTTTTGGGAAGCTCACTGCAACAGGTCTGCTTTACACCCTTGTTTAGGGCGGTTTTTCCTACAAATATGGAAGCCCGAGGGCGGAAGCAGATGCACTCTATATGATCCTTTTTGAAAGGACTGGGGGGAAAGGTCGAATATTTTTTTCTTTCCAATTAGTCGCAACTCCATTTTCTTCTTTCTCAAAAAAAGGGGAAACATGCAGTTCTTTGAATGCCATGCACATATACTATGTAACCTTCTATATACTCAATAGAAAGTTCGATTTTTTCTTTGAAATATATATATATATATATATATATATATATATATATATATATATATATCTTTTTTTCTAGATTAATTTGTCATATTTCATTTATTCATAATATAGCTATATGTGAACTAAAGTCTTAATGTTGTATCATGTTTAAAGGGAAATTGGACCAAAGATTATTATAAATATTAAGTTTTTATATATTTTTTAAATTAAAATTGAATATGAAATTGTGAAGTATAATAATTATGAATATGAATTATTATTTTAATTATATGGTAAAATGACTTTAGTTGGGGTTAACTATGGAGGAATTTGAAATAGCCACTTTTTTTATATATATACTAGTAATATCGTTATTCAGTATCGATTCAAAATCCAACTAAAATGATAAAATAAATCATAATTTATAACTATTATTTATGTTTTATATATATTTCACATATTTCTATATAAAAATAATATATTTCTAACCATGTGTTTTATTAATTAAACTTATTAAAATTTTATATATTTTTTGAAATATCATTATTATGAATACAAAGAGTTATTATTTAAATTTAGTTTAATGTCATAAATATTATAAAATTTTAAAAATATATATTTATAATTTTATTTATAAAAATAAATTTAATATATAATTTATTTATTATTTTTAATTGAATTAAAATTAAAAATTATTTTTAAATATTTAATTTAAAATTAAATTTAATTATTTAACATGAAGGAACAAGTTAACAACCTAAGGCCTAGGGGTATCTAGGAAGAGTTAATCCATGTACATTTACTAATCACTAATGAGTAATTCTAGATGACTTGGTTTTCCTTAAAAGTAGGCTTATTAATCACTAATGAGTAATTCTAAGTGATTTGATTTTCTTTAAATATAGCAACCAAAAATGATTATCCCACTATTAATTTAACAACTGAATTATAATATATTTTCCCCCAAAAAATATAAAATATGTTTGCTATTGATTACATTTTATCTACATGCATAAATATTATTTATTCAAAATAACCTTTTAAATGAAAAATTTCTAGATAATATAACTAGATTATAATATGTTTTCCCAAAAAAATTTATATTTACTATTGATTACAATCTTATTAATTACATTATCTATATACATAAATATTATTTATTCAAAATAACCTTTTATATAAAAAAGTTTTAAATAATGTGACTAGAATTTGAATAATCTACCTCATATCATAAGTATATGAGAATACCATAATCTTACATTGTTATTAATTACATTATCCAAGTACATAAATATTCTTTATTCAAAATAACCTTGTAGATGGAAACGATCTAGAAGCGTTTTAGATAATGTGACTAGAATTTGAATAATCTACCTCATATAATAAGTATATGAGAATACCATAATCTTATACAAGGAGTTTAAAATTTTTCCGAAGCTTTTACCAAATTCCACTCGAGATTTTAAAAGCTTATTAATCTATTAAACTTCTCAAAATTTTACCTACAATCTTTAAAATATTTAATTTTAATATTCTTCTTTATCGAATTCCAAGTTGGAACATACAATCTTTAAAATATTTAATTTTAATATTCTTCTTTATCGAATTCCAAGTAGGAAAAATACATTCATGATTCATCTAGCGTTCACTAATAGGAATCGAAATTGTTTGCACGAACGAACCAATAAAAAAAAACAGATGTTAAAAACTCGTTCATTTCGAAAATGTTATTGACATGCTCAGCCCTTAGCCCCCACGGACGCCTCGTCTAGTGAAAATTTGTTAGACATGACGTTATCTTTTGATGACTTGTCTGGCATAGGGATATTATAAATTCTTTTGTTGTGTATGTACTCTTGGTACTCTAATGATGTCGGCGTCTATTTATGGCTCGATTTATGAGGATGTCAATGTCGACTGATTTTTATCTGGACGTCTCCATCTCAAGGCTTTTCCAATTTATACTCTGACCTTATCAATCCATAGGACAGGGGTTGTTGGGATTATTTTGCTGATACGAACTTTTCTTCATGAATACCCATGTGACAGGGCGCACTGTGACAGGCTACACTCTTGTTTCGGATGGAACTGGCCCTTAACTGGCTTCGCTTTCCTGGTGGGTTTCTCTTTCGTTGACTTCCCTGATCTGTTATCCTCTGAAGTGTTTGTAATTTTAACTAAAATTTCCAACAAATGCTTAGTATTAGATATTATTTTTGGGATTCAACTGCGTAAGTAAGTCATTCATCTATGACCATTTCCATGGGAGGTATTCGTAACTGATTAATTTCTCATGATCTTTTGAATAGTCCACTTAGCACTCATTGCGTCGGGTGATGCTCACAGGGGTGAAGAAGTGGGATTGAAACTCGTGAAATGAATCACATAGCGTCAATCATCACTTCCGGGGCTTGCACCCAGTAACTAGGACTTCCCGGGAGGTTACCGGGTGCAAGCCCCGGAAGTGATGATTGACGCTATGTGATTCATTTCACGAGTTTCAATCCCACTTCTTCACCCCTGTGAGCATCACCCGACGCAATGAGTGCTAAGTGGAATATTCAAAAAATCATGAGAAATTAGTCAGTTACGACTACCTCTCATGGAAATGGTCATAGATGAATGACTTACTTACGCAGTTGAATCCCAAAAATGATATCTAATATAATGCACTGCGGAAACCCCTCATACTTAAATGCTTAATATTTTTATTTTCTCTTAGATTCAAAAATAAGTTTCTAATTTTTGGGAAATGTTATTTTTAATTTTTAATTGGTTGAGTGAGCTCTGATGGGATAGGGCGATTTATTTTTGGTATTTGTTAGTGCTTAACAAATAATTTTAAAATAAAAAAAAGGTTAGACTCATCAGGTACTATAGCATTAGCTTTGAGTCAAATTGTGTTGACTTTCCAATATTTTGCAAGTTTTTTGCAATTTTAACCAAAATTTCTAGAAAATGCTTAATATTCTTATTTTCCTGTAAATTAAAAAATAATTTTCTAACTTTTGGGAAACATTATATCTAATTTTCGATTATCTTTACAAGCTCTGATGGGACATAATTCCCCTAGTGGAGGGAATTTTATTTTTGGTATTTGTTAGTGCCTGACAAATCATTTTAAAATTGAAAAAATACTAATTTTGCGAGTGGCTATTTCGTGCGTGAGTGCTCTTACACTGATTTTGGCATTGTAACTATTATGCTACTTCTCTGCCTAATGATGTCACAATTCACACAGTTGCAGGTCATTTGCGTCTCTGTTACTAGAAACGGGATGGTTGCCACCGTTCCCAAGAACAAACATACAAGAAACAGAGACAAGACGGAAACGCCAATTTCTACGGTTGTTCGTCCATATCGAGATCAACGTGGCATATCCTTGCATCTCATATCAACATGGAATATTCTCATTAGCACACCATGGAATCTACCTTGAACATCAAAGCAATCGAGCGTTACGTGGTAATCACAATGAATTCCATTGCACATCACATTAATTTTCTATCTAAAACGAGGCTCCCCAAATGTCAAAACTAGGAAGGGAAATGGGCAGAATCAGATTTACAAACCCTAGGTTATCTAACCCTTTTTTCCCATAATATCCATAAAAATGAAATGTCATATTGACATGATATACCCTATTGTTATTGCTATCAATTAAGTTACCAAGCTCGACTTGAAGGACTTGAGGCTTATCTAACAATGAAGAATACTCAGAAATATCCTTTTGAATGATTCATTCAACCCCATCCTCAATGGGTTTTGTTGTAAAAGTGTCGAGGATCTCCACTCCACTTAATGATTTGTATATGAAAAGTTGAGAGTTTATGGTGAAATTTTCAAGTTAAATGTTTAGGGTTTTTATTCAATTATGTCAATTTCATTAACACATAAACATGCTTTTAAACTCAATTTTGTAGAAAATAAAGAATACATCAGTACCATAACAATATACACAAGACAACAAATGATGAAGGAGTTCACCCCTCCTGGTCTAGCGTCTAATGTTGGACCTCTTTCATTAGTCTCAAACATATGTATTTAAAAAAAGTTACAATACTTAAAATGCTATAACAATGTCTCCAATGGCTCCAAAACAGTCAAAAACTCCTAGTTGGGCTCTTTCTGCACTCAAAAAGTTCAAAATCTGACTAATTTATGCTCTATAGAAGTTTCTCTACTAAATTTCCTACAATTCACACTCACCTACAAATTTTTCTACAAATTTTGCCTTTTGTGGCCACGTGGAGCGACAAATTTGCCCCACACCGACAAGATTCCTATTAGTTCGGGTGCAAATTGTCGAACACTTAAATGCACTCGGCTGACCATAAACCAAATAAAAAGGCGCAGCATTGTGCAATTACTGTCGTCGGATTTGGGCAGTTCAAACTAAACTCCTACCGATTCGTTTGAATTCCCGTGCCATTTATTTTAGCCCAACCAACTTTTCAACCATGGTCTGAGTCGTGGTAACCACCAGAGGTTTATGTCGTGGTTCCAACCGCTGGTTCCGTGTAACTTTAAACCTGATTTCCCACACTAATCAATCACATGTGATACGACTTGGTGTTAACTGTCGGTAGTTTTGTTTGAAATGTTGTGCCAAGACTTAACCATACCCTGCATAAACTTGTGGTTGGAGTGTTGACCTGTGTTTCCCCTGGTGGTATGGCTAACCGCCATACATAAAACTTTGCCCAAACAGTAAATGTGACCACTTCCACTATAACTGTTCACAAGTCGTGGCAAATGTTGACCTCTGAACTGCCACTCAAGATGGAAATTAAACTTATGAAATAACACAAAGCTTGGGTTTGGATATTATATGGTTTAAGAATTGAATTCATATTCAGAACGTTGAATTAGATATTATGGTTCGAAACTTTGGTTTTGCATTGATACATATAATTGGGGTCGAGGTTATACCCCGAGCCCTATCTGCCTGCCACATGACTTGGTTGGGTGGACCGGGGTCCAAGGTTAAACCTAGTCCCGACCCCCCACTCAAAACCTTTGAAACTTTAAATACGCCCTAACACCATAGTATGTCAAGGAACACCATAGTCAAGTCAGTGCAAGGCTTTGCTGGCATGTTGTAGGTCATGGTTTCAAACCTTGTGGAGGTAGTTCAACCTCCAAAAAAAACTTTGCACAAATGATTGGATGCCACATGGAAGCCACTGATTAGCCCACGTGGCTCTCCCTCATTGGTCGAGCACAACAACCAACGACACAATAAAAACACATCAATCCTTGACCAACCACAATGATACAAGTGTCCATCATCCATAGGCCCACATAATACATAATGAGTGAAATGAATTGTGTTAGAATCAGGTCGACGAGATATTTTCTTTGGCACTAATTTAGAGCCAATCAAAGAAATTTTAATTTTTAGCATTAAACTGATCCACCAAATCATTCCTCCCCATTGGAAGCTTTTGGACCTCCAAAAGCTCATTATCAATCAACAAATAGATGACGGTACAGTTCCCTCACCCTTCCAGTCTCAATCCACTTAACTTGGCTTGAATTTGTCACTTTGAGATTTTCATAAAAGTACACCACTCTCCCTGATTTTGGAGTCCTTGTGTTGCTATCAACATTGACATTTATCTGCAATTTCCAAAGATATGCAGAACATAAAATTCCTTTGAAGGATTATGCACATTCCCTCCTCGGTCTTCAATCAAATGAAACTTAAACAGTTTCAAATTCACTTCACTTTGAACATTGTCATCGTGATGATGCTTACCATGTCTAGACATGCACTTGACTCAAATTTATACCAAATGAAACCCACAAGAATATTTTTTGGTACCAATTTCCTTTTTTTCAAATTTCCTTTTCATTTTCTTTTTGAACCCTACATTCTTTAACACTGGCATCTTTTTCACACCAATGTTCAACAATGATGCATCTTGCTGCAAATTCACTTCATTTTGTTTACCTATTTTAGGAGGCAACATGTTAGACTCATGAAAAAACTTATAACTTGAATTATAAAATTCAATGAAATCGGATTTCACATTTGATTCATATCCTTGAAAGGATTTAGGCTCCTCAACATCTTTATGCTCGAACATTAACAATGCAAAATTATGACTAGCATTAACAATTCTCTTCATTTCTCTATCATTAACAAGAGACAAACTCAATTTCTTTATATGTTCTCTAACAATGTACTCAATCCAATTCTTAAAAAAATGATATTTGTTCTCATGGCGATGAAAAATATCTATCCTCTCATAACGATATGGGTTTCCGAAAAAAATATCACATATATCAAGCAAAACTACATCAACTTCAACCTCATCAAGAAAGTTTGCAATGATTGCAAATCTAAGTATGCACTTCGTTGTCACCTGAAATTTTGTATTCTTACATACCCAACCTAAAGGATAAGACTTTGGATAAGGAATGGTCTCTAAATTCAACTTCTTGACAATGTCTTCTGAGATAAGATTTTCTTTTGAACCAATATCAAACAGTGTGTCTATCTTGGTATATTTTGAAACAACTCTAATGTGGAAAAGCTCAATTCTTGTTTTTTCATATTGAGTATCATTGAGACAATTTGAAGAAGTAGTACTTGCAATGTCCTTACCTTTCAAACCCATGGCTATTATCTCTGTTTCATCTTCGGAATCAGAACCTAAATCATGTTGTGTAGTTGCAATTATCTTCTCTTTCTCCTTGGTTTTTAAATTTTTGGGTCTCATCTCTGGATGAAGTTTCCAACAATAATATCCATCATGTCCATATTTGGAACAATGTTTACATGTAAGTTTTTATTTTTCCATCTTGATGGAAGCATTCTTCTTTCCTTTTCCCTTGAACGTACCTTTCCTTTTTTCTCCAGACTCAAACGTGTTCTCACTTGTTTCATCAGAAACATGTTTCCCTCTTGCTTGTAGATGTGTGGCTTGTACACAAACTTCATCTAAAATTTTAGGGTAAAACTTGAGAATTGTATGTCTCAAGCAGCTATGTAAACCTCCAATATATTTGAGAAAATTATCTTGAGATGACAAATCTAAACCCAAAATCAATGCTTTCCTTCTAAAATCTTGGGTATAATTTTGCACATTTTGACCCTTTAATTGCCTAATTTTTTTCCAATCCATGATAGATTTTTACATATATGCTAATGCATAGAATTGTCTTCTTATTTCAACAACAAAAACATTCCAAGAATTGTCTTCTTACTAGAGAAATTTCACCATTTGTTAACTATTTAACTATGTTAACCATCGTGCACTTACAATCACCATCTGTCCTTGACTAGATTTATTAACCATGGATCCCCACAAGAGTTGTGCATTGGTTAACATATTTGAGTTGGTGGGTTTTTACCCTATAAAGTTTGGACCTTAATTAGTATTTAACTTCAAATGGCTATAAATTTTCATGTAGGAGAAGTTTTTCAAAGTGTAATATATCATTGGAAAGGTCTCAACAAGGACTACACAACCATGTTATTTATAAGATCATTATGGTTTCATAACCTTGGGAAAAAATCTTAACAAAATTCAAACTTATTTTGAATTCACTTGATGAGGGCATGCAACATATCCAAATATCATACTTCTTTCATTGACTCATGAGCTACATTTTTGCTATCGTGGACATCCCATTTGATATCAATGACACATGTTGTCATCAATTACAACACTATGTGCAATAGACTTGATTGAATTTTCAAGTGATCAAAGCTCGTATCGATCTTATGACATTATACATATCATAGAATAAGTAATAGTACACTTGGTTAGAAGGCTCCCAATCCATAAGCCACCTCCGCAGACTTCAACTATAATAGTATTTTGTGGAAGAGTTGTTGGAGAAGAAAAAATGTAGATTATTGGAAGGAAATATTATGTATCGAACAAGCACGAAGAGTTATTATTAGTTAACTAGGTTATATGTTTCTCCATATTCCAATTGGATGAAAACTTTAGCCCAATCTTCTGCTAACAAGAGAACATTTCCCCCCAAGCTCCTATATGTTAAAGCCATTAGGTTTGGGCGCAAAGGAGGTGATGAATTTGGTTTTGGGTGTTGGTGTCATATCTTTAGCCTATTCGTCGATGTAGGGTCCTATATGCACTCTAGATGAGGAAATTGGCCTAAACCTACTGGGCGTATGTCAAAAATTGTAAATATAAAGGAATTACCAAATTGTGAATGGGGCATAGTAATTTAATTATTCAAATTCATTGTTGGTTGATCAAAGTTTCACATGGATCCAAGATCCCAATTCTTCGGCATCACTAACATTGAGAGTAATATTGGGCACAATGTGATGAATGGAATTTTAGTTCCACACAAGAATTTAAAAACAAAAAATTGTTGACATCCATATAAAGAAACATCCATCCAATGGAATGCATGGGTACCTAGCTACTACGTCGTTCTTCTACTAGGATTTCCTTCATGTGCATGGTTCATGCAACCGCCACATATTTATACGTGTACCTATATATATACCTTTAATTCTCCTTTCATCACTATCATCATATTAGGTTGTCTCGTCTTACCGACAACCATGCTCTAGGTTTTCTCGGCTTACCTTCAACGATGCTCACAATGCTCCTAAATCACACTATGAAGGAACAATAACACTCTATAGAATTCCCTGTCCATATGTTCCCTCTCTCTAAAAAAAAAATAGAATACCTTCATTTGGTTTATGCTTACCATAAACAACTCATCAAGATTACCATAAACCATTACACCAAGTGGTTTCGACTTAAAACAAACCCACAATTACAAATTGGTTTTCATATTACCATGAACTACATGGGGGTACACATGCCTCATTAGGATTACATCATGGCTAACTGAAGTGCATTCAGTGTACAACTCCACTCATGGAGATAACAATTACATACATCCTTTAGGACCACTACATCAATTCAAATACATAGACTTGCTATAACTACCATGTGTGACTCACATTACAATATCGTCATGGCTCTATTATTATTCAACACACCACATAAACTTGTCAAACATCATTTAATATTTTATTATGCCAAAACCATTATTCTTTGTTTCCATACTTATTCCAAATGCATTGTCTTTGTTGTCTCTGATACAAGAAATGTGACCTAATTTTTTTGGATAAAGCTCCAATGAACTCTTTGTTGTAACTAGTACATCTTTTTCCTTCTTGTTTCAAGCTAATCATTCCACTCCAAAAATTCAGCCTACAACCAATCTTGGTTTCTTAAGAAAGAATAATGCAACTCCCTTCCACCTCTACAAGTCTACATGATCCTACTCTTTCCTAGAAACCCCACACTCTAATTTTCACTTCGCACGTCACATCGTTGACATTAAAAATAACCCTAAGCTATTTTTTTTCTCTTGAAATGGATTGACACGCTAAGACATCCTTGATCTCTAAGTTGCAACACAAGTACACAATTTTAACTACCCTAGTCACATCACTCTCTTGAGCTCATAAACCTCCACTATTTCACTCTTGTCAGGATCGCTTAGTTCCATCTCTATTAAAAATTAAATAGCCATTGGAATGGGATTGATGAGAGAATAAACTTCCTAGCATGTCTAAAATTTGACTCACATGTATAAAAAAAAATTATGAGCAGAAAATGCATCCAAAATTTAAATGAATGAAAGATAAACACACACTAACAACTAGTCTACTCTCCTTTTTCTTGGGCCTTCCCATGAGGGATTAGGCCTAGACTGACTCTGATACCAAATCAGATAGTCATAAGCACACTTTTATTAATAGAATAATGTTATAAATAAATAGATGAGTGGTATTTCAAGATATAGAAGCTAACTTGATCTGAGAATCAACTTGGTTGATAAAATATCTCAACCGCACACCAATAGAGGACTATCATACTAGAGATAATTGATCAAAACCAACTAATTCCAACAACCTCCTAAACACTGGGAACATACTTCTTCTAGACTTAATGAGTACATGAGAGACAAGTAGGAGCTATATTCTCTAAAAGATAGGTCCATTTTCTAATCAAACCAATTAATATTCCCATTTTATAAAAACGAGATCCATCATTATCTTACCAACGTCAAATAAACTAAATAAAAACTCTCAATATCAAAGAGTAGATAGATATTGTTTTAGTATTTCTATTGGACAACTAAAAAAAATGCTTCAATTTGATTACTTTCTCCACATAGGTTAGAGACTTAAGAGTTTTATATACTAGAAATTGCCCTAAAAGGTGCAAAGAGACGCCGATAGGATTTTTAAATTGAAAAATTTGTACTTTGGTTTCCATAATTAAGAAAATAATAATTAATATATTAAATTTAAGTTTTTTTAGTTTATTTTTTAATATTTTTAAAATTGTATTTTAGAGCGTTTTTGTTTTGGAATTTATATATAATGTTGAGGAGCATAGAGTTAAATCCATTATGGAGTAACTTATGCCTTGGTTTGTTGTTTATGAGTTTAAGTCAATCCAAATGTAGTTGATAGGTAGTCAATCTTAAGAAAGAGGACTAACCAAATTGTTTGAAGAGTAAAAGGACCTATTATCTAACAACTACTTATCCAATGCTAATGATATCATTCCAAAGTGTAAGGCACTTAGGAATCAAGAATTATGCTCAATTCTCAATTTCTCCAAACTTTAGAGTAATCTTGTGTCCAAGTAAATGTTAATCATGTTGAGAACTTCAATTAAATGTTAACCTTGTCTCCAACTTTAATTCTTGTTTTTAGATTTCATTATTTATATTCCATTTCTAGAAAATATGATTTTGTAATGGATATGCTAGGAATAAATATAAACCCATCCAAACCATGTTACAAGTATGTGGTCAAAGACACCTTAAACTATCATGTTTGTGTGTCTTCGTAACAAATTAATATTGGCTAATTTTCCTTTTTCATATCGATCAGATAAGTTTAATTTAAATATGCTTGCTAGAACTTATTATAAAGTGTGTTGTAGTTCCTAGAGACAGCCTCGAGTTGTCAGAGACCAGTGCCTAGGACATCTTAGCTAGTAAAGAGTGGAAGGTATATCATAAGACCATTATTCAGCTCAGGGCTCTTTACCATATCAAATTTTCTCATGAGTTACAAGATTAGATGGGACCAGACAGCTTTCAGATCAGCAACATATAGAAACATGCAGAGGCAAGAGTAGAATTACTTACGCAGATGCATCAGACAACTTAGAAACAACTTTCATTAAGGAGGGCTAGTTTCCAAAAGTTATATGGAGATTGTTAAATCGAGGCATTTGTGGTGCAGAAGGTAAAAGAGGTGCACTAATTACCAATGGAAATGTATTCGGAAAACATATTTTGCTATAGTATGGGCTTAAGAACTAAGAATCCATATATACCAATCAGTTCTGAACGAATAAGATTCCACGATATTCAATACAGAGGAAATCTGAATGAAGTGTAAAACGAAACATCATATCATGTATGAGCCATATTTAAAGCAGCTAGGCCAGCCTCATATAAGTACCACATAACGATAAATTCATATCAGAACTGGCGAGTCACTCGCATTCCAAAACATGATATAAAGAACATGGAGACAGTGAAATAGACAATGAAACAATACTACAAAGAAAGAGTCACAGACCATACAACATCCAAACCGGAATCCTCACATAAAATAGAACTTCTCTTCGCTGAGACCCTATGGGCTCTGTGCATTTTCATTTAATAATTCAACCACAAGCATACAAAATATTCTTACACAACAAGTTTCTTTAGGAAATCTGGAACCCTTTTTTTCTCATTGGATCTCACTTATATAGACTTCTTCCTATCTCAGCGAGAAGAAATTTTTTGGAAAAATATCTTCTTCGCATAACCAAAATTTGTTAAAGGTCGTTCTCAAAACAACAAAATTCATGATGAGGAAAAAGGCCTCTCATCATGGATAGTCAGGCACTTGGCCGTTTTCAAAAACAGAAAATTAAACAGTAGTCTGATGAAAAGTAAAATGCTGGAGTGGAGTAAACAACCCACTCGAAACTTAAAAGAAACTAATTCAGTAAAAATTAAATAGGCCGTTGAGGCCGAATCATGAGTTGACAAGATTTCATAGGTGTGGAAGAGTTGAAGCAGTTGCTGATGCTGGTGGTGGGACGTTCGCTGAAAGCAATGTAGGTGGCGCTGGTGGGAAAACGGAGGGCTTGCTTGATGATGTCGGGCGAAAGGGAGAAAATCTGATTTCCCTGGGCAGAGGTAAAAGTACCTCGGTCTTCATCGTAGGCATCTCTGAGCCAGTAGATGAACTCGACCACCGGGAAGACTGGGGGGGTAATCTGATGGTAAAAGCTTGACACAACCACCCAGTATCGATCCTTATTATGAACATGACGCGAAAAAAGCTCAGGCCTTATACTACTAATGGGGAATGGGTACTGGTGGTCGCAGACTCCAGCTTGCTTGTCGATGAAAGGTTTGAAACCGAGAGGGTTTCTGGTTTCCTGGACCTAGGGAGTCTCTGGTTCGTTCTTCTTGGGTGTGCCCCTTCCCATGATTGACATATGAAAACAAAAAGAAAAATGAAGGGAAAACAAAGGGAATTGAAAGGGACAGAGTACCTGCACAAGAGGTCGATTTGCTTGGGAAAGCGACACAGAGGGTAGTCTGGTGATGATTGGGTAGACCCGGTACTTGTTCTCGCTTGGTATATACCGTGACCGGAAGGCCTGAGACTTTTACCGCAGAAAACGATGGGAAACTGTTGTGAAGACTGGTAATTCTGAGGCAGGAAGGGGTAGAAGTGAAATAGGTAGGGCAAGTGTCGTAAGGACACTGACAATGGGGCACGCAGCGTGTAGGGATTAGGTGTTATTTGGGGACAGGTGAACACCGCGTTCCGGGTTTACTACCGGTACGGGTCTCAGTACCAGCTCATCTAGGACTTACCTTACCTCTTTGGCCACATGCACTGTATAACTCCTGAAACATATCATCCCCAATGCAGATTAAATACATAACTTACCAACTGTAAGGATCCACCTTTCGTTCCGCCACGTCACCCTGTCACGCGACACGCTCCTGCTGCCTCTTTCTAACCTTGGGTCCCCACCACGCCACGCTATCAAAATTCCGCGGGGGTATGGGTCTCTTCCCTTCCTCGCTACTCGACCCCCTGAGAATTTCCCTTGTGTGCAGAGTCACGCGGTGGTAATTCTTTCAATGTTTGTGTTTTGCGCTCTTTGTACCGCTTCTTTGCACTTTTACGTTTCCGTTAGCCTTTTCACTTTATACTCCACCTTTGGCTTTTAAGCACGTGAATTTCGTTACCTTGCTTCATCTCGACCAACTTTTGAAGTATCTCACCCTTCGATATAATGTCGCAATGCATGACTTTTCAACATTTTAATAAACCAATGACTAATGTTGAAGGTTGAACAACATTGGCTCCACCTGGGGATGGCACATTTATCCTTGAATGTGTCGAGAACTACGTAGACCACCTGTTGTCTTCTATGAAC
The DNA here is from genome assembly GCA_034641835.2 of Pinus albicaulis. Lineage (NCBI taxonomy): Eukaryota > Viridiplantae > Streptophyta > Pinopsida > Pinales > Pinaceae > Pinus > Pinus albicaulis. The sequence goes on along the minus strand of CM076577.1, from coordinate 67,681,930 downwards.
GCCACTTCTCATCCTTCTCTACTCTTGACCTCTTCTTCATGATTCACCGTCAATCGACATTATTCAAACAACGCTTAAAACAGGAAATAATATACAATATGGTACATCAGGCTTTCTCGACCTGAGTCAGTACTGGAAATAAGGCTTGAGGAACTGACCATTAACAAGGGCGTCCAGCAAATCCCCCTGCAAATTCTCCAATCTGAAAGTATTGTTGCCACCTTGTTCTGCAACTTTGAAAGGGCCAAACCAGAGGGGATCGAATTTCCTGTGTTTGCCCTTATCGGCCCTTCGTACGTCCGACCTGAGTACTAAATCCCCTGTTTGTAGCTTTCTGTCTTTAGCATTTTGATCAAACAGCTCTTTCATTTTCTCTTGGTATGCCTCTAGCTTCTGATTTACCTGACTACGCGTCTCTTCAAGCTCTACCAACTGATTAATTCTCCTAGTAACGTCGTCAGGCTCGTCTTGATTTTCTTGCATGAACCGGGCTATCGGGAGAGCCAACTGCACAGGAAAAACTGCTGCTCTTCCGTAAACTAATTTGTATGGGGACTTTCCGGTTGCCCTCTTACTAGTGATTTGGTTAGCCCACAGAGCGAACTTTAGTTGAGAATCCCAATTCTTATGATTCTCGTTGATATTCTTCTTCAGTGCTCGGACCAGAGTTTTGTTCGAGGACTCTGCAAGACCATTTCCCTGGGGGTAGTAAGCCGTGGAGTGACCTAGTGCAATATTATATCGCTGGCAGAAGTTGACAAATTTTGTGGATTTGAAGGCTTGTGCATTGTCGGTTACTATCTTAGCGGGACAACCAAATCTGGATATGATATGTTCCTCCATGAATTTTATTACCACAGTGTCAGTTGCGTTCCTGGCAGGTACAGCTTCTGCCCATTTCGTGAAGTAATCAGTGGCCGTCAATATCCATTTATGCTGCCCACTTGAGGGGGGATGTATTTCCCCTATGAAGTCGATTCCCCATTGCTGGAAAGGCTCATCTACGTGGACAGGGATCATGGGGAGCGGTGCTAGTTTCTGTCTCTCGGAAAACCTCTGACACTTCTCACAGGCTCTGACTCGAGCAAATACGTCTCCAAATAGTTTAGGCCAGAAGAAGCCCGCCTTCAGAATCTTGTGAGCAGTATCCCTCCAACTGTAATGACCCCCACAAATTCCCTCGTGGAATTCAGCCATTATACTCTCCACCTCCTCTTCCGTAAGACACAGGAGTAGGATACCAGAGGGATCCCGCCAATACAACCAACCATTTGCAACTATATACTTCTGTGACCTCAATCTCAGTGATCTGTATATAGTATTCTCACAGCTCGGTGGGAAACTGAGGGTTAGGAGGTACTCTACCAACTCTTTGTACCATGGGCTGATAAGGTACTTCATATGTATCTTCTGAGAGGCTACTTCTATTCTTTGTGCTTCCTCCCCTGCTCCAGTATCTTCATTTGCTGTCGTAGACAAGTTGATACCCAAGGCCTGACAATTTGATTCAGACAGGATCTTGGCTAAAGCTTGCCCCTTGATTAATTTGGTAGGACGAATATCTAACTCGTATTCCTGTATTTTCGCTATCCACTTTCCTCTTTTTCCTTCACTTTCCCCTTGGATAAGAATGTCTTTAAATGCTGCTGTAGGGACGAATGCAGTGATGTGGGACTGCAAAACATACATTCGAAAAGCTTTGAGGGATTTCACCAGAGCATATGCTTGCTTCTCCAATATGTTATATTTCAGTTCAGCATCCCGAAGCACCTGACTGAAAAAGGCAATAGGTTGTTCGTACCCCTCTTCATTTTTCTGCAACAAAACTCTAGCTACTGTGTGGGGGGACGCAAAGGAGAAAATCATAAATGGTTTGGCATAATTTGGCCCGGCTAACACAGGAGCTTCAATAAATGCATTTTTAATTCTGGCAAAAGCTCCCCTTGACTCTGGCGACCATTTCACTTCATTATCCTTTTTCAACATATCAGTTATGTGCCTAACTATCTCAGCGTAGTTATGGATGAATCTCCTCAGGAAGTTTATGCGCCATAGGAACACCTGAACTTCCTTCTTATTTCTGGGCAGGGAAATATTATTTATGACTTCCACTCTTTTGGGGTCTATCTTTACTCCATCCTTAGTGACAATGTGTCCCAGGAGCTTACCCTCTTCTAGTGCAAACAAAGACTTCTGTGGGTAAGGGAGAGGCCATACCTTCTACACTTCTCAAAGGTTCTGCACAGGTGTTCTATGTGCTCTGGATCATCCTTTAAAAACATTGTAATATCGTCCAGATATACCACCACGAACTGGTCCTGTTCCCCAATAAAAGAAATATCCATGGCCCTCTGGAAAGTGGCCCCTGCGTTAATCAGCCCAAACGGCATTCTAGCGTACATAAACGTTCCCCATGGGGTGGTGAAGGTCGTCTTCTTTTGATCTTCTGGAAACACAGCTACTTGATTATACCCAGAAAATCCATCCATCATCGACATCCGGGCAGCCCCTACCACTTTCTGCAATATGTGATCCATCTTGGGCAGTGGGTAGTTATCTTTCAATGAAGCCTTGTTCGGGTTCCTAAAATCAACACATAGTCTTATTTATCCATTCTTCTTCCGCACAGGGACTAGATTAGCTACCCACTCAGAGTACCTCAATGGTACAATGATTTTAGCCTTCAGCAGCTTCTTAATTTCTTTCTCAACGGAAGGTAGCAATAGTGGGTCTATCTGTCTAAGCTTTTGCTTATGTGGCTTTGCATCTCCCTTCAGTGGAATCTTATGCTGCATAATGCTGACATCAAAGGTTTTTAGGTCTTGATATGACCAGGAAAACACATCCTTATAGGATTGAAATAACTTCTGATACAGTTGTTTATATTCTCCCGGGACCTCCTTAGACAGCTTCACGATTTGAGGGTCAGCTTCAGTGCCCAGATTCAGGTCCTCAACCTGACTTTCTTCTACAACTTTGTTTGGCTGCAATGGAACATCATTTTTGTTGAATAGCCTTTCCAAAGGCACTAGCCCTCGGGGAATAACATTCCCTTTCAACTGTAGAAACTCGTGACCTGCTACCCTTTCTTCCCATTTGTTTCCTGATGTTTCTTCAGTCCCTTCTTCTTCACACGTGTCAATCTCCATGTTGGAGAACTCCCCAACTGTCTCCAAGAATATCTTGGCTTGCTCATCATCTTCAAATACCTGCCAGTGCTTGATGTTGTCTGGGATTGATGGCCTATAACGCACCTCAATCTCATATCTCAGTAGAAGGTTCTGAGGTGGCCAAAAAGTACTAGCAGCCACTGCTAGAGAATCTGCCATTCTGTTTTTCTCCCGAGGCATGAAATGGATATTAAATGCTAAGAAAAAGTTATCCACCAGATCCCAGACTTCATTCCTATAGGCTCTCAACCTAGGATGCTTAGCTTGACACTGATTCTTCACCTGCCTGAATACCAGTTCTGAATCTCCCAGAACCTTTAGACTTTGTATGTTCATACTCCTGGCTGTCTGCAACCCAAGTAAGAGTGCTTCATATTCAGCCACGTTATTCGTGGCTTCATACTCCAGCTTGAATGATAGAGGTACCCACCTCCCTGCTGGCGAAATCAATAACACCCCAGCCCCATTCCCTTCTCTAGAGTTGGCTCCATCAAAGTGAAGAGTCCAGATTTCTGACTGAGGAATTTCTTTAAACTGTTCTGTCTTGATCTGGCAAAATGATGGTTCATTTGCATACTCTTGATCTTCCTCAAGCATTAAGCATGATAAATCCCCCTCCCTGCTATAAACCGGAGAATTCACTGAATCATCCACTTTAGTGACTGTCTTAATAAATCTAGTCTCTCTGTACAGCCTCCTCTCTTGGCCACCAAATACAGGGATAGTGGCATAGGTCAGATCCAGCTTAATCGATCCCCCAATTTTGGTTCCCCAAGATCTTGATAGTAACATGTCGAAGCGAGCTGGGATGTCAGCCACCACTATATCCATCACTACACTTTTTGCTGGGATCTAAGCCAGGTTAACCACCAAGTCTTTTATCATACCCAGGCACTTAACTCTTTTGGAGTCAAATGAGTAAAGGTCTTTGTAAGGGCGGGTGATCTGTAGGCCTAGTTGCTCCATGACTGAAAGGGGTAAAAGATTATGAGAGGCTCCTGAATCTAACATGCAGTTATGCAGGAGCAGGTCATGTATTACTAAAGACACATAAAAATGTGGAGTGGTGGCATCCAATTCCTCTACATGCGAGCCAAAAACAACCATAGGCCTTTCTTCTTGCAGGTTGAGACTATCTGGAATGTGTGTTACTTCTGGAGGAAGCATGAAGGATGTGACTTGGGACTGATATGCTGGTTGTTTCAATAGCTCAGTCAAGGGAACTGGGATTTTCACTTTTTCAAGTTCTTTTTGTAAACTAAAGACAGATGAAGACTTATCTATTGACACTCCTTTTTCTTTTGAATCTTTGCTTTGGAGGGGAGGCTTAACTTCTTTTGCGATGGGCTCGTCTTTAGGAGGCACAGTTACTTGCGGAGATGAAGGCATTAGAGTATCAGATTGTAGAGATTGGTTAAGATGCCTCTTACCTTTTTCTGGGGGTTTTTGAGGAGTGACCTCCTTCTGTGCAGGTGCCTCTTCTTAAGGTGTGTCCTCCTCTTGATCTTGGGTGCGAGTTCTCTTTCTGGAGGACCTGAGGTCATATCTTCTATTGAACTGAGCTTGCATGAAATCAACGAACTGCTTGCATTAGTCATCAATCTCAGGCTCTTCAGTATCTTCATTGGCCTTCACCTCTGAGTGAGCTTGTACTTCCTCTTAGTCACTTTCATGTACCGGACATTCTATGTCATTACCGTTTGAGAAAACAGGGCATGCCTCCTCCTGTTCGTAGGCAGGGCCTTCAGTGGAACCCTCTATTTGCCCCTCCAGATATAGAGGATGCGGTACCTGATCTTGCTACTCCTTCTGTCCCCTCTGCAGTATCTGCAAGGGTGGTTTTCTGAATTGAGGATTGAATCCTCTGTTTGGAGCATTTTGGAAATTCTTTGGGGGTGAATTCTTGGCCTCCATCTCAAGCTTGATCAACTTACTTGAGAGATTCTTGATCATCTTATTCATTTCTTAGATCTTGTCATTAGCCGAATCTCTGTCTTGGCTTGAGGTGGATACTTCCTCTTTTCCCCTTCTTCTAACATCCTGTTCATGTTTCCCTTTGGATTTGCCAGTAGAGGAAAAATTTGCTTCTATTTCCAATGCGTCGATCTGTGCATCATCCAGAGTGGCTGGCTTCCTTTCTCTCAAGGAGAAACCGAATTCAGAATCAAACGCTGCCACAAAAACGACCTTGGCAGCGGTCTGGTGAGGCTTCATGTCGGCGGGGAGACTCGGGTACAATTTGTTAAATCTTCTAATAAACTCTGACACCCCTTCATTATGTTTCTTTTTCAGAGTGTTGAATTCAGTAAGAATATTACCATGATCTTTATTTTCTCCCCATTTTTTGATAAAGGTATCCTCCATTCCCTCCCATGTATTTATAGAACGAGCTCCAAGTGTCTTGAACCACTTCCTAGCTTCCCCATCTAAGGATTGCACAAAAAGCCTTAGGACTACGTCCAGATGTTCCACATTAAAATTCTCTGCAAAAGAGCAAAAGACTTCGATATGTTTCTGGGCTTCAATCTCATTCTCACCATTGAATCTAGGCAGAATATTTAAATAGTCTTGTGGCATGTCATTTAAAACTGCAGGTAGCTCCAGAGGAGCATATCTGTTTTGCAGGAAGCCAGGGACATTCGCCATTGGAGGAGGAGGTAATAAGAGAGCTTGGTGAGCAAGTGGAGGGTTAGGTGGAAGTGTGGTGTGAATGATGATAGGAATATAATGAACAGTAGCTTGGGATGATGGAGATGAGGGTGGCGTGATAACAGTAGATACTTCCGTGACTTATTTAACTTCCTCGACCTCTGGAGTAGGATGAAATGTGTAACAGGTTGTGTCTACTGACTCAGCCTCGTCCTTGACTCGGACATTTCCTGCGTGTAGATAGTCTGAGTAATAACCGGTTTCACCCAGAGCGGAGTTAGAATCTTGCCACTGGGCAACCTGAGAAGAGGAAGAAGGAAGGTCTTCTAGAGAGAGTGGTGGAATCTTTGTATGAACAAATGGTCTCCCTCTCCAGCTTCTTCTATGTAAAATTCTTTCGGGGTCAAACACAGAGGGTGTCTTTGGCTGAGAAGTATCTGACCTAAGGTGTGGCTTCTGAGGAGCCAGGACTACAAAGAGATTTAGCAGGGGAAATGTAAGTGGAGTCGCCAAGGTGAGCGATATACAACTCTCAACTCTCCATGCTCACCTAACTGAAGAGTGAAATGGGGTTTTGTCGAGGCCCAGGGATTTCTATCTTTCATCAACTTCGATCCCCGGCAACGGCGCCACAAAGATGTTGTAGTTCCTAGAGATAGCCTCGAGTTGTCAGAGACCAGTGCCTAGGACATCTTAACTAGTAAAGAGTGGAAGGTATATCATAAGACCATTATTCAGCTCAGGTCTCTTTACCATATCAACTTTTCTCATGAGTTACAAGATTAGATGGGACCAGACAGCTTTCAGATCAGCAACATATAGAAACATGCAAAGGCAAGAGTATAATTACTTACGCAGATGCATCAGACAACTTAGAAACAGCTTTCATTAAGGAGGGCCAGTTTCCAAAAGTTATGTGGAGATTGTTAAATCGAGGCGTTTGTGGTGCAGAAGGTAAAAGAGGTGCACTAATTACCAATGGAAATATATTCATAAAACATATTTTGCTATAGTATGGGCTTAAGAACTAAGAATCCATATATACCAATCAGTTCTGAACGAATAAGATTCCACGATATTCAATACAGAGGAAATCTGAATGAAGTGTAAAACGAAACATCATATCATGTATGAGCCATATTTAAAGCAGCTAGGCCAGCCTCATATAAGTACCACATAACGATAAATTCATATCATAACTGGCGAGTCACTCGCATTCCAAAACATGATATAAAGAACATGGAGACAGTGAAATAGACAATGAAACAATACTACAAAGAAAGAGTCACAGACCATACAACATCCAGACCGGAATCCTCACATACAATAGAAATTCTCTTCGCTGAGACCCTATGGGCTCTGTGCATTTGCATTTAATAATTCAACCACAAGCATACAAAATATTCTTACACAGCAAGTTTCTTCAGGAAATCTAGAACCCTTTTTTTCTCATTGGATCTCACTTATATAGACTTCTTCCTATCTCAGCGAGAAGAAATTTTTTGGAAAAATATCTTCTTCGCATAACCAAAATTTGTTAAAGGTCGTTCTCAAAACAACAAAATTCATGATGAGGAAAAAGGCCTCTCATCATGGATAGTCAGGCACTTGGCCGTTTTCAAAAACAGAAAATTAAACAGTAGTCTGATGAAAAGTAAAATGCTGGAGTGGAGTAAACAACCCACTCGAAACTTAAAAGAAACTAATTCAGTAAAAATTAAATAGGCTGTTGAGGCCGAATCATGAGTTGACAAGATTTCGTAGGTGTGGAAGAGTTGAAGCAGTTGCTGATGCTGGTGGTGGGACGTTCGCTGAAAGTAATGTAGGTGGCGCTGGTGGGAAAACGGAGGGCTTGCTTGATGATGTCGGGCGAAAGGGAGAAAATCTGATTTCCCTGGGCAGAGGTAAAAGTACCTCGGTCTTCATCGTAGGCATCTCTGAGCCAGTAGATGAACTCGACCACCGGGAAGACTGGGGGGGTAATCTGATGGTAAAAGCCTGACACAACCACCCGGTATCGATCCTTATTATGAACATGACGCGAAAAAAGCTCAGGCCTTATACTACTAATGGGGAATGGGTACTGGTGGTCGCAGACTCCAGCTTGCTTGTCGATGAAAGGTTTGAAACCGGGAGGGTTTCTGGTTTCCTGGACCTGGGGAGTCTCTGGTTCGTTCTTCTTGGGTGTGCCCCTTCCCATGATTGACATATGAAAACAAAAAAAAAAACGAAGGGAAAACAAAGGGAATTGAAAGGGACAAAGTACCTGCACAAGAGGTAGATTTGCTTGGGAAAGCGACGCAGAGGGTAGTCTGGTGATGATTGGGTAGACCCGGTACTTGTTCTCGCTTGGTATATACCGTGACCGGAATGCCTGAGACTTTTACCACAGAAAACGACGGGAAACTGTTGTGAAGACTGGTAATTCTAAGGCAGGAAGGGGTAGAAGTGAAATAGGTAGGGCAAGTGTCGTAAGGACACTGACAATGGGGCACGCGGCGTGTAGGGATTGGGTGTTATTTGGGGACAGGTGAACACCGCGTGCCGGGTTTACTACCGGTACGGGTCTCAGTACCAGCTCATCTAGGACTTACCTTACCTCTTTGGCTGCATGCGCTGTATAACTCCTAAAACATATCATCCCCAATGCAGATTAAATACATAACCTACCAACTGTAAGGATCCACCTTTCGTTCCGCCACGTCACCCTGTCACGCAACACGCTCCTGCTACCTCTTTCTAACCTTGGGTCCCCACCATGCCACGCTATCACAATTCCGCGGGGGTATGGGTCTCTTCCCTTCCTCGCTGCTCGACCCCCTCGGAATTTCCCTTGTGTGCAGAGTCACGCGGTGGTAATTCTTTCAATGTTTGCGTTTTGCGCTCTTCGTACCGCTTCTTTGCACTTTTACGTTTCCGTTAGCCTTTTCGCTTTATACTCCACCTTTGGCTTTTAAGCACGTGACTTTCGTTACCTTGCTTCATCTCGACCAACTTTTGAAGTATATCACCCTTCGATATAATGTCTCAATGCATGACTTGTCAACATTTTAATAAACCAATGACTAATGTTGAAGGTTGAACAACAAAGTGCAACATCCACATTCTCCGTATGGATGCACAAAAAAAATTTAAAAATAAAAGCAGTATATGTGAAATGACCATTCATTGAAGTTAGCAACTCCTAGACATTGATTTTTTTTAGTTGGATCCTCCTATGCTTGTTGTCGAATCAACTTTGCCAACATCTTAGCTACTTCCTTGTTAGACAGACACCTCCAGATTTCTTTTTTGTGTGGGCCTAGCCTCATTCAAGAACCACACAAATGTTGTTCCTATGTCATTCAAGTCCCGAATCAACTTTTCCATCATCTTAGCTACTTCCTTGTTAGACAATCACCTCTAGATTTCTTTTTGTGTGGACCTGGCCTCATTCAAGCACCGCAAAAATGTTGTTCCTACGTCATTCAAGACCCCACACTCATTCACGAAAACAATAGGTGCGAAAGTTATAAAAAAAATCATATATATATATATATATATATATATATATATATATATATATATATATATATATATATATATATATATATATATATATATATATATATATATATACACACCTTTTGACGTGCAGTTTCAATCCCGTGTCATTTTGAACAAGTTCTATGTACCACCAAATTCATCTAAAGGAATCAATATTGAGTGTAAATCTATGAAGTTTAAGCAAGTGTTATTATAAAATATTTGTATAAATATAACTAATTTGATTTATTTTCAAAATATTTATTATTTTTTAATAAAATTAAAGAATAAGTCATTACATTCATAATAGTATTGATGTATGCAACTCTCAATAAATAATATAAGAGTATTTGTCAAAACTAGAATGACAATTTTTATTGAGTGAGTTTTCCATTTACTACTTTAATTAGTAATGATATATTTTTGAATCATTTTTAATGAGTAATTTTAAATTTCTTTTAATATTTTTTTAATATTGTAAAATCACATATATAAATAATTTAGTTATATTTAAATTTTAAAAACAATTTTATTAAAAATAATAATTTAAATTAGTATAAATATATATAGAAATGTTTATATTATTGGATCTCCATAATGCTCAATCCAATCCTGACACGTTGAAACATTGCACTCATCATTATAAGAAAGAGATTAGTTTCCAATAAGATTTAAAATTAAATTAATAAATAAAAAACACACTACTCTCATGGACTTATATTTGCAACATCTTTAAAAGCATACACTAATCAGATTGCTGGAGACTGAGATACCTTTGTGTATCTTCCAGATACTCTGAGACAAACTGGTCCATTGGCTAGCATGATCAACCACACTCTTATTTGAACTTACTCCATAATACCCATAAAAATTAAAACATTGGTGGGAAAACATATAAATAAATAAAGCATACACTAATCAGATTGCTGGAGACTGAGATACCTTTGTGTATCTTCCAGATACTCTGAGACAAACTGGTCCATTGGCTAGCATGATCAACCACACTCTTATTTGAACTTACTCCATAATACCCATAAAAATTAAAGCATTGGTGGGAAAACATATAAATAAATAACAGTCAAAAGTATTCAAGATCAACTTACAAGTTGTTCAAACCCATTATCTACAAACTGTGAATTGAAATTAATTTCATAAGAAGATAAAAATTAAAGACAAAAACATTAATTTAAAGACCATCACTTGATTAAATTTAAAGCAATTTTTAGGAACAAAAAGGGGAGAGAAGAAATTAAAGTTTACTGTCACAAATCCAATCATGGAGACCGTGTGCGATAGAAACCATGTACCCTTGACGTTAATAATAATGTGCTTACCTCTAAATGAATTCCTAAACAATTCTACGGATAGTAACAAAAATATACACGCAAAGTGGCGTAAGCCCCATTCTGTTTCTGAACAATTCTATATATGGTACCAAAAATATATAGGTCTGGTGGGTGTAAGTCCCATACTGTTGGTGAAATTATTAAACCAGGCGCATAATCGAAATAGTTCAACCTTGCATATTATGATATAAGCAGTACATTGACTAATAATTCTCAAGCTGTAAAACCCACAGCGAGAAATCCAACATAGATTGGCCATATGTAAAATGCTCATTATGGAAAGAAAGAGCAGCAAATGATAGGATGGCCACCTCATATCGGGATAAGATCCTATGCTTGTTCACTATTTTCAACAATAGAGCAGGAACTGTTACAGGTGAAGTTTGGACTGCAGTTGAACCATATGCATATAAATTTATCGACAAGATACATAGTGAAATTTGGGAGGGATATCCACCATCTTGTGGTACTTGTTTACAAATAATAAAGAATAATTGGATTTTCTTACTAAAATGATAAATCATGTCCATAGATGGTGTTTTAATATGCATAATAATTATAAAACATTCACAGTTAATTGGCATTTGAAGCATTAATCTCTCATTTGGTTATAAGTGAACGAGTTAGTGTTTGAAACAGAATTAAAAAAAAGGTGATTTTATCTCTGGTATTCTTGGTATTTTGTCTAGTCTGTTGCAGAAACTTGGAGGTCGGTCTCTAACAATATTAAGCACTTTATAAATACGCTAAGAATTGAAAAATGTCTTAACTATAAATACATGTACTTAAAAAATCTCATAGTAATTACAAACTTACAAAAATACCTGATCATGTTTATGTACACACTAAAATGGGTTGGAAACGATGTACCCTTACGTATATGACATCATTATTCACACTGTTTGCTTCTATACGAAGCCAGGTATCCGCGCTGGATGCCAGGGCTGTCCGCGAGGGTTTCAATATTTTCAATGCATCCGCTTTTCATTATTACCTAGGAGTTTTTTAAAATGTGAATGACTATTTTTATGGGATCCAGAGGTTGGGCATATCTCCAGACGCTTCGTTGGGAGCTTCACCGAGAACAATATTTTTTCCCAAAGTAGTTGGAGTATGGAAATATGTCAATTGTAGATGTAAAATATGTAAATGGACTATAGACAGATGTCGCCAACATATGAAAAAGGTTGACTAAAATGTGAGGTGAACATATTCAAAAAGAATTCTTATCGCATAAACATAACATACCAATGTCCCATGCGTGTGGGTAGGTCCTATGAGTCTTAACCTTTAAGCTTTAGGTTTCACTCTTCAAGCTTTATTTTTATGTGCGCACATGATTAGATGGTGTGAGTGCAAATGGAGACAAGATTTTCTAAAGACCCATTATGGGCGACTCTATGCTTATTTTGGAATGTCATAGTATAAATAAATATAAATTTTGTGTTTATCTTAAAGTTTTATTTAACAATATCTCTAACTTTTTTACTTTTTATAATATTATTTGAAATTATATATATACTCGCATGATGTAAATTAAAAATTAGGTAAACATTAGTCAAGTCTTACTAGCACAAGTAGTTGAGGATGGGCCTCGTCAGAAGGGTGACCCAGGATCAAACCTCACAAAGGCTATTACACCCATGCTAGGGGGAGGAGACAAGTTAAACCAAGTTAGCTTAGAGTCGATGTGCCCCAGGCCAGGTGCAATCTCTGGGTGATTTTGATGGCTTATATGCCCCTAGGTTGCGTGATCCAGGTGTATATTAGTGGCCACCCACCTATTCCACCTAGTCAGTATCATCAATTTTCTTATTTAATATTTTTAATGGTTTTTTGGGTCTTGAACTTCCGGAGCCATTTTGAGGACCTAAATGATGTTTTTTGGGCACGATTTTTGTGGCTATTTGATTCAAATCACGACAAAAACTCTAGTCCTCAGAGAGATATTTCCAATGAGGTATCATACGCCTCATACAGAGATAATATGACCAAGTTATGACCCCGCGAAGTTGGCTGCCCAACTAACCCCAATGAGGCCCATAAACTCTCGGTGTTACATCTCCTCGGGTTAGGGTTCTGGTTGTTTAAGGTTTTCTCTTATTGTTCAATAATCAAAAGGCCCTTGAACCTCATTGTAACATAGTTCAGAGGCATGTAGCCACCACATCTCTTCTCATAGATAAGCTACCATCGTCCGAGCTAGTTTATTTTCCATTTTGTCTGTAAGCATTTTTCAGTTTTTGATATTAATGAAATGAAGTGTTATTACTACTTCATCTCTGCATTTATGTCTTTTTCTGTATTTTATTTAATATTAATGAAATGAAGTCTAGATCATCGTGGTTTCTTAAGCCACAGATCAAGCCTGATGTAATCTCTAATGAACTCATACAACTTGATAAATAAAACAAAAAAATTAGGTAAGCATCCATATTAATATGGAAAATTTAAAATGATTGCCATTTAATAGTTAAATAAAAAAATGATAAATACTCGTCAAATTAAACTCGAGATTACTCAATGCATTGACATGGAGCTATAAAAATACATTAGCCCACCCACATATATATATATATATATATATATATATATCCCACATTTTGGTTGTTGCATAGAGGAAGGTACATCTATAATGGGTGTGTGGGATGTGGATGACAACGTTCAAAATTGAACCTATCCCAACCCTTCCACGGGCTTCTCGCCCACCCCAAAAGGGCTAAAAAAAATTACCCTTAGAAAAAAATTAAAATATCAAAATCACTCGTCAATCACGAAGCTTAGATTGAATTTCTATGGTTCAAAAATAAGGGAGATATTTTTTTAACCCATCAATATATTTTAATTTTATGAGAGTGTGGAGTTCATACCAACACATAAATCACTTTTATAGTTTCGTAGAAGAGACCAGTCGTAGGCTGGACAACCCCATTAGAGTTTATATTTATTTCATGATTCATGGAAATTTCCCTGAGGCCCCCAACTTACGCCAACATGATGTAACCTGCAATGATGTAACATGAAACCGTCATGACATCATTACACCTAGCACATGGAATTAGAGTGCATTGAATACCCATCCAACAACTTTGTTCGCACTCTTGCTCCTCTCCAATTATCCTCGAGAATTATTTTCTTTCATCCATTTTTTCCATTTACATTTGAATTGCAACACATCATCCACAAAGGGAAATTTATCATCTGGTGCTATACTGTCACGGTATTCTTTTTTATCCTCCTCAATATTCATTTTCATTTTTTATTCTAGTCCATGGATTGTTTAATGTAACACTCCTTGAAGTAATGGATGACTTTGTGGTCACACAATGTATCTTGCACACTATAGAATCCACCCCCTATAAAATTGGCATTGTGGCTAGATACCATTAATGTGACTTATTTCCATCCTTCCATCCCATAATGGATGTTGGAGTTGTGTTCTACGTTAACGTTGTTAATGGTGGAAATATTTATCATCATAATTATATGAATTTACAAGTTGTAAAACGAATGCATATCTTACACCAAGGGTATTGGACCCACAATTATACTGCTCTCACTCAAACTCTTGATTTTTTTTCCTTTGCTTCTTATATCCATGCATACTTCTTGTCCAACTGCCATTTTTCATGAAGCATTTGTTCTCACTCATAAAGCTAGAAGTTTCCTTGAATGTTACAAAAAAAAATTCAGCAAAGAAATAGATAACCTATCAAGAAATTTATAGTCAAATCCTATGGCATCTTGCTAAGGTTGAATTTTGTTTGCCTCAATTTTTCATTGTCAAGTTTAGCTAAGGCTACAAATGCCATTATAATGAATGTTTTGATTCCTTTCACCCGTTGAAAAATATACATTTTATTTATTGTTGGAATTTCCTTGTACCAAGTAACATGTATTTTGCATCATCTTTAGCTCCTAATGAATAGCCTGAATAAATGTAACTTATATATTAGTCCATGAATTATTTTTTGGCATTTTCATATGCTAAGATTATTTACTTTCTTGATTAAATTCCAAAACCATATTGGTAGGATTTTCGAACAGTATGATCCCTCGCAATATATTGGCAATGTGTTATTGCATTAGTATGATTCAACCCAACTAATGATGAATTCTCATGTTATTTTTCCATCCTATGAATATGTTCTTGAGGATAAGGGGTTGAAGGGCATATGAAGCCCCTTGATAGCTACCAATATTCTTTTTTAGTTGGTATTCTTGTGAGCATGTGCACATGTACCCAAAATGGGTAATAAAATACCACATTTATATGGTGGGATATTAAAAAGGATGTGTTAGACTTCTAAAACATAGAAGAGCCTATATCTTCTTTTAGCTGAAAGTAAATTTGTTCTAGACCTTTACCTTAAGTTGCATTGAACGTGAAAACATTCACCTAGCTTAATGGGTGAAGCCTTATTTAATTTTCTCTTCATGTGAGGTAAATTCAAAACATCGACATAATTGGAAAATCATAAAATATTTGTAATACTAAATTTTGAAAAAAAATAAAACAAAATTTATATTTGTATATATAAGATTATCCAATAAATAAACCATTATATTAAAAAAGTTACAATTGTTTTTTTTTTTTAATATGAAGTTGTTTTTATTTTTTTTACTAATAAATATGTTATTGCTTTTTAGTTTATGTATTTACTTATTTTATTGTTTTTATTGATTGAATAGGTATAATATTGAAAAATGTCTCCTCATGGTGGTCTTAAGAAGGATAAAAGGAAATTGTCAATTGTTTATTCATTTGGTCTCTCACAACATTCTAATAAACCATGTAATCTTCAAAATGAAGATGATGTTCATCTACATAAATATGATGAATTAGATAGTGTAGACCTTTTTGAAAGAAAAAACCCATCAAAGAATTGCACATAAATATTCAAATCTAAATGAAAGACAAGATTTCCATGGGCTTATGTTGTAAAACATTGCAGTGGTAATGAAAGGATAAAATGATCTTGGTGTGTTAAATTTAAAAGAGACACTTCATTTGAAAAACAAAGAAGTAATCATCTTCAATTTAGTGGTCTAAGTGGCAATGCAAAATCAGAAGCTCATAAATTATTTTTACAACTTTTGGAGGGAGAAATAAAAAAAAGTAATATTCCAATCACTAAACATGTCGTACTAATGATAGATGTTGAGAAGAGAATTATACAGTGATTGAAAACATATAATTTGTTGTTATACATTATTTTTATTTAGAAATGTGTAACTCAATATGTGACTTCAACAGGTATAAATGCACTCCACACATGCCTTTAACAAATCAATATTCTACATATACAAATAAAACATTAGGAAAGAGTTTCTTCACACTGCTAAAGAGTTGTATTGGAGCAAATTAAAAGAGGAGATTTCACGTAGCTCATTTTACTAAATTTTAGTTGATGAAAGTACTGATCAAACTATAGAACACAATTTGATTGTTTATATTACATATTTTACAAATGGAGGAAGAGATAAATGTGTAACAAAGTTTATAAGTTTGCTTCAAATAAAATATGGAACAACTTAGTGTACGCATGATGTAGCAAGAACTGTTTTAGCATAAATGAATATATATTTGATGAAGTTAGTTGGTTTTGGCTCGGATAGTGCATCTTCCATTAGGGGTATTCATGAAGGTTTATCTTCTAAGCTTCGTAGAGATGATCCTAATTTATTAGATATCCATTGCATAGATCATAGGAAATCATTACTAGCCAATGATGTTTCATCTCATTTTCCAAAGTTGTGATATATTGATAAATATGTAAACAAAGTTGATTCATGACTTGGAAAATCAACTAAAATACATGGAGAATTGAAAGAGCTAATAAAATCATTTCAAATCACTAAGTTATAGGTATTAAAAATTCATCAAATTAGTTCTCTCTCTAGAGGCAAGGTCATGGAAAGACTTGTTAAACTCATGGCTTCTTTGTTAAATAATTCCATGAGTTTGGGGAGAAAAAATTGTATGAGTTGGAAATAATATTTCAAGTTCAATTTTTCATCCATCTACTTGCAGATGTGCTCATTGAATTAAATACGTTGGATAGAAATTTCTAAGATTATCATGTTGATATTATATATATTGGCGCTACTTTATATATTTCTGTTAGCATGTTTTGCAAATGATTTTTGGGAAGAATTTTTGGGGTAGGTGTAGTGCACATGTCTTATTTTTTAGTTAAAGCACAAGGAGGAACCCTTGAATTTTCAGATATCACATGTATGTTGCATTTACATCCATTGAGGTTCGTAATTTTTCCAAAGATGCAAAGGTCAGGGACAAAAGATGATTGTATTATTTTGGGAAAACGTTTTGTTGTAAAGGAGAATGAATATTTAGATATGAGATTCATAGATTTACATGTATTTAATGTTTCTAAGTTTTCCAGTCCTCAACATTATTATAAATAAGAGAATGATAGAGACTGTCAAACAAAAATATGGTTGAAATGTTTATGTGAAAATTTTAGTGTTGAGGAATCACCTATTGTGAATATTGTTATATGTTTGGGTGAAATGGATGAATATATATATATATATATATATATATATATATATATATATATATATATATATACTATTTCTAAATCATACCTGAAAAATCATATGTGTGGAGCATGGGATCTATGTCGAGATTAACCTGAATGGTTTGAAGGCTTTCCATATTTGATGCATATATGAAAAGCTATTCTCATTACCCAAACAAGCGTAACAATGTGTAAAAGAGTCTTCTCAGAATTAAACAGGATAAAAAATGATGATAAATCAAGACTTTCATTGGAGACACTAGATATGTTAATGGTTATGTCTCTTAGTGCACCTAATGATCTAAATGAGGCATATTGGAATGCTAATTATGATGTAAGGAAAAAAATGAAAAGAAGAAATATTTTTTCATTAGGAAAATAGATTTTTATTTTGAATGATTTAAGTCCAAATACTGTTGAAAATTATGGAATGAATAGAAGAAACATACATTTACCCTTTTTATTGGATTTTGAGAAATTTTTTTGCTTATTTATGTATAAATTCCTTGTAGATTCAATATTTCTCATGTAATGTTCTAAAACATAAGACAAATATACTTCTACTCATCTGCGGGAAAGAAATGACAATTGAGAAGCAATATCAAAAACATGTGACATGAATCAATTAACACACATAATACAAGGATACATCTAGGGGAAATCCACTGCTCAAAACCCATTCCTATATGTATTGCATTAGTGAGAAAATAGAGGAGAAATACAATGCTTGGTCAAGCCTAAATAATCTCTGCACAAGTATGATCTTTCTCACTGCTCCACAAGCCTGCTCTGGTCAATACTTAACCAATTTTCTGCCTGCCAGAGCCCCTATTTCCTTGTGTTGTTTCCTTGGGAATTAGCCCCCTGTTAATTAAGAAATTCCCCATCCAAAATTGCGCAATCCCTATAGGCCTTTCTCTGACTGCATGCACCACCTATACAACTCAGATAATTATAAAAATGATAGTACACTACCCTTGAACTCCAATCTCAAATGTGTAGCTCATAGATCACACATGCATGAGTTACTATGGATGATTTATCAGTTAACCGGTTGATCACTGAGAACACACCCCACTACTTGACCTCCCACTAGTTCCTCCGATAGTTGGAACTAGTTTATCTTATTTTAACTCAGTTTAACTGAATTCAATTATTAGAAATAAAATTAAACTCAACCTAGGATCCTATAATTTAGGAATAAATATACATGCCCCAAGTTAGGCCCTTAATTCGAATTAAATAATAAAACTACGTCAAACTAACTTATTTAAAACATTCTTGTTGTCTTGTGATGTGCAATTAAAATTTTCTCCTAATTTAATTCAAGGAAAAATTAAATCAGGACTTTCTTGTTGCCATTTTTCAACACTCCCTCTCAGCAAGAAAGGGATTCATATATACCCCTATCCAGCACCTTTGGAATATATTCCATTGAAAACCTCTCAATATTTTTGTTTCTACTAAAACATCTATAACTGAGAATAATAAATAGAAAATAATCATTGAATCAATATGCAATTGTGTACTAGGAAAATTGTGTTGCTGCTAACTCTGCTACTGAGCCACCTGCTTTTCTATCAACACTCCTCTACATTCCTTAGTATCTAATTGAATTAATCCTCTTGGTACTGAATATTGTGGGCCCTTGTAGCAAGGTAATGATCCATGAGACAAAAATAACCTCAATAGACTTTGCCCAAATTTTTGCAGCTCTTGGGACTATTCTTCACATTGCCCCACCTCACACCTGGAGGTATAGCTGCATGTGCTCCCTCTACCCACTTGTCTTGAAATTCCCCCCTACTAGAGGTATTTTCTTGAGTGGATGTCTCCACTCATCCTCCTCTATGCTTCTCCATCTGTGGGTTCTCCACAACTTGCTGATGTTGCTTATGAGGCTGCATGTTGAGAGGTAATTCATTCTTCCTCTTGACCACCAAGTCTCTAACCTTTTCCTTTGTCCTCAAGCCTTTGCATGCATCCTCTACCTATAGTGCATATGTTTCTTGACTTGCACACCGATCTGCTTCACCTATCCCATCGTGATGTGTCTAAGGAAAACCTTCCCTTTGCTAAATATTACATCGTAGCCACGGTCTTCCAATACTGCGAAAGAAATAAGATTCTTCTTTATTCATGGAACAAACATCACATCCTTGAGTCTGAAAGGGGAGACACTAAGGAGAAATTTATTCCCCATCATATGGAATGAGGCATTGTTATCAAGATACCACATGATTCCCATTACTATGCTTTCCATGCATTCAATGAGAGTAAAATCAAGCTCGAATTGTGAAGCTATAATTTCACTTGATACTACTATTGCAGGCTCATTTTTTATTTCCTTCTTCTATGGACATTTCATGGCATAGTGCTTGAATTCATGACAGAGAAACCACTTTATGTTGGACAAGAATTTCGTCTTACCCTCCTCGCCTTGGGAATTATTTCCCTTGGTTTTCTTTCCTTTTCTGACTAATGCAAGGTTTTCTTCATCTTCTTTGGATGAGGTCCCATCTCTTTTGTCTCGCCTTATTTATTCATGCACTAGATCAGAACATAACCACTCCCAACTTGGTTGTTTGTCTCTACCATTCAAAGAATCTTGGTAATTGTGTGAGATCTTTGGAAGACCCAATAGAGCTAGAGCTACCAAATATTCTTCTAGAATAGTAACACTGACTCCACCAAGTTCATCAAGACACTATGTAAACTTGCTCGGGTACCGCATAATTGTGTCATTCTTCGGCATTTTGATGCTACGAAGATTTTCCTTCAATTCTAGCTTCCTATGGTCAATGTTATTCTCAAACAAGTCATTCAGTTTTTTCCACATTGCAAATGGAGTTTCTTTCCCGTGGAGATTGGATACAATTTGATCTCAAACTCCCTCCAATATGATCATCTTCCCTTTAGCTGCATCTTTCTTCCACTGAGAAAGATCCTGGGCATCAACTGTTGGGGGTTTTACTACATCTTCCTTGATGTAATCTAGTAGCCCATTATCATCTAATACCTCCTCCATAGAGATCTTCCATGCCACAAAATTTGTGCTTCCTTCCAGAGCATACTTGAGTATGAGTCTGGTGGAATTCATATTCTTATTCTTGGAGAAATCACGCACCACTGATCTTAAAATTCAAACCTCTTGCAAAAAATTCAAATGCTATCCTCTACTGTCATTCTAGCTCTGATACCATGTATAAATTCCTTGTAGATTCAATATTTCTTATGTAATGTTCTAAAACATAAGACAAATCTACTTCTACTTATCTGCGGAAAGCAATTCATGATTGAGAAGAAATATAAAAAACATGCGACATGAATCTATTAACACACATAACACGAGTGTAGGTTTTAACCCTGTAGAGAAATTATCTGCAAATGAATTCTTAAGAAACATAAAATAAACAATAGTGAGAGCATAAAACATTCAACAGATATACACAGAGATTTTTCCCTTGGATCCCAAATCGAGACTACCAGCTTGATTTTTCATTATATTCGTTTTAGTGTTACAACACATATATATACATTCTGAAGCATTCATGAACCCCAATCCATTAACCCTAGATTATAGCATAGCCATAGTTCCCTTGACCGGATCTATAGAATACCAGGGGTTGAAAACCATCATGCCCCAAAACCATGTGCAAACCCATGCACAAAACTATAGGCGGGTCCACCAACCAAAAAATAAGGAAAACAAATTTCCCAGGGAACTTCCCCGAACCCCTTGCAGGGAGCTACCCACCCCCTGTGACCCCCCTGACGCAACGTACAGGGGGTCTATCGCCCCCCCACCCCACACGTGCGACTAATCATGGAAATAATATAACACATACCCAACATTCTCCCACTTGTTGTTTTATTTCTACAGGGGGCCACAGGAGGCCTAGTCATTAGTCCAGTCCCGCAACACCCATTGTTTCTCTACAACAAGAGAACTTATGAGTGCTCACAGACTTAATCAATGCATCTGCAACATTCTTCAAAGTGTCCACCTTTACCAGTAACACCTTTTTATCCTCAACCATATCTCTCACAAATTGATATTGAACATCAATGTGCTTTGTCTTTGAATGATAAGCAGGGTTCTTAGCCAATTAAATTGCACTTTGGCTATCATAGTCTATCCTATAGCTCACTGCACCAACCCCATACTTGAACACAATATTTAAAACCAAACTTCTTCCTTTCTTGCATGAGTGGTTGCCATGTATTTTGCCTCCATAGTTGAAAGAGCCACTACAAACTGTCTTTTACTCATCCAACTGACTGCACCTCCAAATAGGCCAAACACATACCCACTTGTAGATCTTAGTTGGTCCAGATCTCCAGCCCATTCTGCGTCATAAAAACCATGGATGTCCAAAAAAATTTCCAATCCTGGTCTTCCCTGGTAGCACAAACCATAATCACTAGTTCCACGCAAATATCTGAAAACCCGCTTCATTGTTGTCCAATGCTCCTTCCCTCCCTTTTTAACATAAACCTGCTCAATACCTCCACTGCATGTGCAATGTATGGTCTAGTACATACCATTGCATACATCAGGCTACCCACTGCACTTGCATATGGAACACAGTACATATCCTTCTATTCTTCTTGTGTCCTAGGACACTGTTCAACAGATAACTTTACACCTACATGAATAGGAACCTTCACCGGTTTACTATCCTGCATATTTAACCTCCGCAATATTTTCTCGACATACTTCCTCTGGCTTAACCAAAGCTTCCTCTTTGCCCAATATCTCTTAATTTCCATGCCCAAAATATAGTTTGCAGCACTAAGATCCTTCATGTCGAATTTGGAGAGCAATTGGGTCTTCAAATCCTGGATAATTTCTTTTTCATTTCCAATCAGTAATATATCATCCACATACCAGACAAAAAAAATAACATGGTCACCAATTAATTTAAAACACACATAGATCCTCTTTGCTTCTGGTGAAGCCAAGTCCCCATATATAGGTATCAAATTCTGGATACCACATCCTTGGTCATTGTTTTAACCCATACAGATACTTTTTAAACCTGCACACCAGTTCGTTCTTACCCTTCACCGTAAAGCCTTCAGGTTGCTTCATGTGGATCTCCTCTTACAAATTTGGATGAAGAAATTTTGTCTTCACATCCATATGTTCTACCTCAAAATCAATTGCGGTAGAAACAGATAAAATTAATCTAATAGAATTAACCTTGACAATAAGAGAAAAAATATCACCAAAATAAATTCCCGACACCTAGCAATAACCTTTTTCTAGCAACCGAGCTTTGTATTTCTCCACCTTGCCTTCTACATTCATCTTCTTCTTAAACACCCATTTTCTGCCAATGGGCTTCCTTACATCTGGTGACTCCACAAGATCCCATGCCTCATTTTTGTACAAGGATGCCATTTCATCAACCATGGCCTCCTTCCAGATTTTTCCATCCTATGAATCCATTGCCTCCCTGACAGTTCTGGGATCATCATTAGTGATAGTTAAAGAAAAATTTGAATAGAAAGCAGATGGAATATACCTTTCTGGTTGCCTTCTTTCCCAAATTGATCTTCTCATAGCTAAAGTTTGTAGCTCTTCCTCTTCTGAATCTTGTTCTGTTGTAGAGTCTGATTCATCCTCCTTTAGCTGAAACTCTATCTTCTCAGGTTCCTTTGGTAGGACTTCATGTTTAACAACATCTTTCACCTCTCTAAACACCACATCTTGTCTGTACACAACCTTCCATGTTTCTGGGTTCCAAAGCTTGTAACCTCTTAAACCATCCTTATACCCAATAAAGATGTACCTTTCAGATTTATTATCCAACTTGGTACTTTTCTCCTTTGGAACATGTACATATGCATCACATCCAAATACCCTCAGATGTGAAAGAGAAGGTTTCTTACTAGTCCATACCTCATGTGGAGTATTATCCTCCAACGCTGATGAAGGTGATATGTTAACCAGGTAACATGCAGTATCCACTGCCTCTACCCAGAATTCATGTCCTAACTCGGTACGACTGAGCATGCTTCTTTCATTTTCCATCAGCGTTCTATTCATTATTTCTACAACTCCGTTTTGTTGAGTTGTGTATGGAGTAGTCTTCTATTGTGCTATACCACACTTCTTACAGAAATCTTCAAATTCCTTCTTGTAGAACTCTCCACCATTATCTGTCCTGAACACCTTTATCTTCTTCTCTATCTAGTTTTCCACCAGAGCTTTAAATTCTTTAAATCTATCAAAGACATCAGATTTATTCCTAAAGAAATATATCCATGTATTCCTTCAGAATTCATCTATGAATGAAACATAGTACACAAACTTACCTAGTGATGTAACCGACACAGTTCCAAACACATCACTGTGCACAATCTCTAATATCTTGTTTTCCCTCTTAGCACCAGAAGGAAAACTCACCCGATTATGCTTCCCATACACACAATGTTCATAGAAATCAAAATCCAGAGAGAAATTAGACATACCTTCTACCACATCGTTACCATGTAGCATATGAAGGCCCTTCACTTTAATATGTCCAAGCCTTTGATGCCATAGCACGGTCTCTCATCTAGAGACTGCTAGGTTTTCCGCTCCACTTTCAAGAACCACATAACTGTTGCACCCATCAATAATATTGATACCCTGAAGCTTGTACAGAGTTCCAATCCTAACTCCTTGCATTAATACCAGTGCTCCCTGAACCATATTGCAGGTATCTTTCTCGAACACTGTTTTTACACCTGCATCATCCATTTCTTACAGAAATAAAATTTATGGCTAATGCAGGAATATGCAGAACACCAAGAATTGTTCTAATCCTTCCACCTTGCAGCTTCAACTTGAATTTTCCACGTTCGACAATTTTGGCCTTCCTATCATCCCCTAAGAATAAATAACCACCATCATACTTGTCATACTCGCAGAACCACTCCTTATGGGGAGTGAAGTGAAAGGATGCACCTGAGTCAATCAACCATGCCTCATGATCGACATGTGTATTTGATGAAGAAGCCAAATACACATCCCCACCTTCATCTGAGGTGGCTTTTGCCTCTATATAAGGATCATCATCAGATCCCTTTCCTTTCTCAGGAGATCTAGATCTGTAGTCCTTTTTCTAGTTCCCTTCCTTTCCACATTTCCACCACACCTTTACATGCTTTCCTCGAGGTTTAGATCTCCCTCTAGATTTAGATCTCCCACTCGAAAAATTATTTTTGTTTCTGTTCTGGGACCTTCCTCGTACAGATAAGGCATCTCCATTCTGGCCCTCCATATTTCTCCGTCTCATTTCCTTTGACAGCAAGGCTGAGAAAATTTCATCAAAATTCAAGGTAATTGTATTGCTACCTATTGCAATAACCAAAATGTCCCATGAATCTGGTAGAGAAAAAAACAAACTGATGCACTTATCTTCATTTGAGATCTTAATATCAATAGATGACAACTGACTTACCATAATATTGAAGGCGTTCAGATGCTCTGTCATCAAGTCTCCATCCTTCATCCTTGGGTTATACAATTTTTTCCGCAGGAACAATTTATTCACCAGAGACTTAGATTGCTACAAATTCCCTAACATGACCCACAAAGTCTTCACTATATCTTCCACAGATACATTCAAAAATATCGAATTTAAGATACACAAACGTATTGTGCTATTTTCCTTCCAATCCAACTTTGCCCAGTCTTCATCTAACATTGTCATTCGTTTAGTACTCGGAGCTACTATGATCCATTGATCTTTATCCACTAGCATATCCTCCATCTTGAGCTTCCACGACTAAAAAATATGACCATTAAATTTCTCAATATCTATCTTTTCACTGCTCGCCATCTTCTTTCACCGCAAGAATTGATCTCCCAGATCTCCCACTGAACAAGGTCTACCACAAGCCTGAGCAAAAAACCCCTCAGCAGGATAGGCGTCCCCTTGAAGCCGAAACAACTCTAATACCAAATGTAGGTTTTAACCCTGCACAAAAAATATCTGCAAACAAATTCTTAAGAAAAAATAAATAAACAATAGCGAGAGCATAAAACATAAAACAGATATATACAGAGATTTTTCCTCTCGATCCTAAATTGGGACTACCAACTAGATTTTTCATTATATCTACTTTAGTGTTACAACACATATATATACATGCTGAATAATTCATGAACCCAATCCATTAACCTTGGATTAGAACATAAGCGTAGTTCCCTTGACCAAATATACAAACTACGAGGAGCTGAAAACCATCATGCCCCAAAACCATGTGCAAATCCATGCAAAAAAATATACGCGGGTCCGCAAACCCAAAAATAAGGAAAACAATTTATCCCAGGGCGCTGCCCGACGCAACGTACCGGGGGTGGGGCTATAACCCCGCCCCCCCCCCCCCCAAACCCGCGCGTGTGACTAATCATGGAAAGTATATAACACATACCCAACAACGAGGATATATCTAGGCGAAAGCCACTGCTGAAAACCACTTCCTATTTGTATTGCATTAGTCATAAAATAGAGGAGAACTACAATGCTTGTTCAAGCCTGAACAATATTTGCACAAGTATAATCTATCTCACTACTTCACAAGCCTGCTTTAGTCAATAACCAATTTCCTACCTTCCCAAGCCCCTATTTCCTTACGTTGCTTCCTTCGGAATTATCCCCTTATTAATTAGGAAATTCCCCATTCAAAACTACACAATCCCTATAAGGCTTTCTCTGACTGCATGCACCAACTGTAAAACTCGAATAATTATACAACTGATAGTACATTCCCCTTTAAATCAAATCTCAACTACGTAACTCATAGATCACACATGCATTAGTTAATTATGGTTGATTTATCAATTAACTGGTTGATCATTGAGTACACACCCCACTACTTGAGCTCCCACATATAGTTCCTCATACAGTTGTAACTAGTTTAACTGACTTTAACTCAGTTTAACTGAATTAAATTATTACAACTCAAATTAAACTCAACCTAGGCTCATATAATTTATGAATCACTCTACATGCCCCAGGTTAGGCCCTCAACTCAAATTAACTAAGCCAACTAAGTCAGACTAACTTAGTTAACACATTCTTGTTGTCTTTGGGTGTGGAATTACAATTTTATCCTAATTTAATTCAAGGGAAAATTAAATCAGGATTTTCTTGCTACCATTTTTAAACAATTTATTTACTTCTCTTGATATTTTATAGTGTTTTAATGTAGCCACTCTTTAAATTTTTAAGATTTTAAAGATTTAGAAGGATGCTATTTCATTTAGGCTTTTTTTATGATGGGTTTATTTAATTACACTGTGTTGAAATTCAACAAGAAAATGCACCCACACACTCGTGATGAATTTTGATTCACACTAGTGAGGAATGTGGGGCGTCTAATTTATTTTTCCCTCAAATAAATTGGACAATAAATTGTAATTTCATCTCATAACAACTTGTATCAGTTAACTAAGTCATGATGACTGAGTTAGCTCAAGAAATTCGAGTTGAGGGTCTAATATGAGGCATGTAGAGTGATTCTAATATTTTGGGGGTCCGGTTGCAGTTGATGCATCAGTGGGGTGCAAGTGTGAATTAGTTAAATCAATTTAACTAGTTATAACTGAGTGATGAGCTAATGAGAGGTCCAATGAATTAAATTAGAATTAATTCACAAGTAGTGATCAATCAGATAATTGAAAATTTGTTATTAATAGTTGCATGCATGTCAATTCTGAGGAAGACCCAGTCAAGACAAAGGTTAAAGGGAACATAACTATCATTTGTATATATAGAAAATTTCCCATGTGAAATTATAAATTCATTGGGATTCCATGATGGATTGCGCAATCTAGGAAGGGAACTATTCATGTTTAATAGGGGTAAAACTCACTAGGAATTGCATGAGCAAGGCAGGTTGAAGGAAAGCTGAGAATTGGCTATGTACTAGAACGATTTTTCCTAGATCAGTGTGAGACAATTGGGAGAGTGAAAGATATTATTGTGAGCAAGAAAACATTGTATTGTTTCATGATTCCTTGACTTTATACAATATACAGATAGCAGGGCTTTAGTAGTTGTTTTCCCCAAGAACATCTTGTGTTATGGATTGATTTACTTATTTCTCTTACTTGCATGTGATTAAGCGATCATGTTTTGTATTCCGCAAATATTGTAGAAGGATTCAATATTTTTATTTAGTACATCACAAGATTGCATTGAATCCATTGATAGAATTTCTACATGGTATCAGAGCGCCATGAATCACAATAGAAGAGAAGAAATTGAGTTTTCGTTGAACATTATTCAAATTTGCAGATTCATTCTTTGGTGCCTAGCATCTGACCAAGATGTCTTTCACTGGCTTGAGACTCAAATATGCACTTGAGGGAAATTCAAACTATATTGCATGGAAGGACAGGATGGAGGCAGTATTGGAGGACAATGGACTAAAGGGATTCATTGACGCTAATATTCCTACGCCCGCTCCAATAGATGTTACGCAACATGAAGCATGGAAGAAGAATGTGGAAAAGGTGAGGAAGATATTATTAGAGGGAGTTCGAGATCATATTGTCTCGAGTCTCCATGGAAAGGAAAATCCATATGCTATTCGGAAGGCCTTGGTAGATCTGTTTCAAAGTAGTGGTGACCACAGGAAATTGGCACTGAAGGAAAAGCTCAGGAAAATCAAAATGGAGAAGGGTGACACAATCCAGAAATACTTAACCAAGTTCACCAATGTCGAGATGAGCTTGGAAGTGTTAGGATTACTATGGTTGATGATGGCTTGGAGAGCCTAGAACTTCTAGGCCTTCCCAAGAGCTTGCATAGTTACAAGGACTCTGTGAATGGGAGGGAGTAGTTACCAAAGTGGGATAGACTATGGCTGGATTTAGTACAAGAAGAGTTTTAACAGACTACCAGGCATGGATCCTCATCCAAGACTGATGATAAGGAAAATTATGCCTTAGCTAGCAAGTAAACGAAAGGGAAATGGAAGAAGAAGTCCCAATCCAAATCCGATACCAACAAAGAAGGAAAGAAACAAGAAATTTCAAAGGTGAAATGTTTCAACTATCATGATCATGGAAATTATGCTACAAATTTTCCACAAAAGAAGAAGAACAAAAAGAAGGCTATGGGAGTCGCAGCGGGTGAAGCTTTGGACTCACAGTTTGAGTTTTACTTCTCCCTCATTGCATGCATGGTGTCAACGATGATGGGATGTATTTGGTACTTGGATAGTGGAGCATATTTTCACATGACTGGAAACACAAAATTCTTTAGTATCTTGGAGGAGAAGGATCTCTAGATGCACATTAAGATGCGTGATGACGGGAGGTATAACTCTACGATATTGGTACAGTTACTTTCCAGAGAGAGTCAGGTAAACCCTTAATACTAAAATATGTTATGCATGTATCACGTTTGAAGAAAAATGGTTTTTGTTGTTATGTTGGAGGATCATGGATATGATGTGGTTTTCAGTGAAGGAAAGGTGTTCCTTTGTCACAAAGCCATGGGACAAGTAAAGAAGATTGGGGTTTGTGTGAAGAACCTATAAAAAATTGATGTAGATGGTTTCGCAACATTGAGCAATAAATCAGATGAGGTGGTGAGCCAGGATACTGGTGAGTTATGGCATAGGAGGTTGGTTCATATACACCACAGTGCTTTGAGGATCATGTAGCGGATTTATACAGGACTTCCAAAGGGTACACTTGCATAGAGAGACACATGCAAAGGCTGTACTATGGGGAAGTATGCAAAGGCCAACTTTCATGATAAGGAAATATGAACAATGGAAATCCTTGAGAGAGTTCACTCAAACGTGTATGGATCGTTCTCAAGAGCTTCCACAACAAAGCACAGGGATTATGTGATTTTTTTGATGATTTTTCTAGCAAGTGTTGGATTTTCTTCATGCAAAAAAAAGATCAAACGTTCTCCAAGTATTGTGAGTTAAAAGCACTGGTAGAGAAAGATACATGGAAGAAGGTTAAGGCTCTGAGGAGCGAAAATGTTGGTGAGTATATCTCTAATGAATTCAAGAACTTCTGTGCCACAGAAGGAATTCAGAGAGAATTTATTGCACCTCATAACCCACAACATAATGGGGTTTCAGAAAGAAAGAACAAAACAATTGTGGGAGTAACACGAGCTATGTTACATGATCAGGGCCTATTGTTTCATTTGTGGGTAGAGGCATGCATCACATCGGTATTTGTGCAGAACTGTAGTCCTCATCAGATACTTGGCATCACATCGGTATTTGTGCAGAACTGTAGTCCTCATCAGATACTTGGCATGAGTACTCCAGATGAGGCTTTTTCAGGTAAGAAACCAGATGTTTCATATTTTAAAATTTTTGGCTCATTTTTCTATTGCCATGTGACCAAATATGCCAGGAAGAAGCTAGAACCAACAACAGAGGTTGCGATATTTTTGGGGTACACAAATACTCCCCACAACTATCTGGTGTATTTTCCAGCACATGGGATGACAGTTTTCAGAAGAGATGTGAAATTTGATGAGGAGAAGGCCATGTGATTGTCCCTTGAGAGGGAGCTTGACTTTCATGCAGTAGGGGAACTCTTAGTTCCAAAGGATGAACCTTGGGATGTTTTTTAGCCACAAGTAGAGGATCAAAGACTAGAAGAAACCAATCATGTAGAGCGATCAACCAGAAGTGGTAGGAAGCGCACCAGAGAGGTTGACAGATTGATGCTATATGTGAAAAAATAATGTAGGTGAACCTATGTCACAATGCAAGAAAAGAAGGTCCCTAGAAAGCTATACTAGATACATGACTCTTATGAGAAAACGTATTGTGATAGAATCATCCTATTTCGAGGAAGAAATGCAATATCTAGTATGGGTTGATGACATGGTTGAGGATTATGACTCCATTATCATAAAAAATGCATGGGAAGTGGTCCCAACACCAGTGGGGAAGTCAATGATTGGATCCAGGTGGATCTATAAGATGAAGCAAGCATCATATGGGAGTGTGGAGAAACACAAGCCTAGATTTGTGGCCAGAGGGTTCTCATAGGTAGAGGGGATTGACTATGAGGATAAATTTTCACCAGTTGCAAGGTATTCATCGATTAGATCCATCCTTGTACTCTCAGTGTAGATGGGGTGGAAGATACATCAGATGGATGTAAAGACAAATTTTGTCAATAGATTTATTGAGGAAGAAGTGTAAATTGAGTAGCCATAAGGTTTTGAAACCTTAGAGAGGGAGTTTCATGTGTGCAGACTCAAGAGAGCATTGTATGGGCTGAAGCAAGCACCTTGTTCTTGGTACACCAGGATCGACAGCTATTTCACCGAGTTTGGCTTCACAAACAGTGAAGTGGATGTGAAGCTATATCATATTTTGGCTTATGGTAAGCTTTTGATTATTATACTTTATGTAGATGATATGATATTGACAAGTGATGAGCAGCTCATAACTTCTTGAAAAGATGAACTTGCAAGAGAATTTGAGATGAAGGAAATGGGGCTCTTGCAATATTTCCTTGGTTTGATGGGGAGCTATTTTCATCTCAGGGCGAGTATGCTAAGGCGATTCTGAGGAAGTTCCACATGGAGGGCAGCAAAACCCATGGAGACTCATCTTGTAGGAAACTAGAGGAAGGAGGACTACTTTAGGTGAATTAGTGGATGTTATTTTTTATAGGCAGCTTGTTAGTTCAGTTTTTTATTTGGTGAACACATGACCAGGCATATGATACGCAGTTAAACAACTTATTCAAGCTATGGTTAAGCCAACAAAGCTCTTTTGGAAGGTAGGGAAGCATGTCCTGAGATATGTTAGGGGCACTATAGAGTATGGATTATGGTACAGACGGGAAAAGGGAGTGAAGCTTCAAGGCTTCTTCGATGTAGATTGGGAAAGCAGTCCATTAGACAGGAAGAGGACATCAAGGGGCATCTTCAGCATAGGATTGATGACACTTTCTTGGTACAATAAAAAGCAGATATCAATTGCACCTAGTTCAGCAGAGGCAGATTACATGGCAGCTAGTCAGGCTGCATGTGAGGCCATCTAGATGAGGAATATACTTTTTCGTTTTCTCGGTCATCAGATGGATCTGACAGTGATACATTGTGATAACCAGAGTTGCATTAAACTCTCGATTAATCTGGTATTCCATGACAAGTCGAAGAATATTGATATCTAGTATCACCATCTCATAGATTGTGTTCAAAGGCGCATTATTTTGTTGTAGTACGTTCCCACAGAGGATCAGGATGCATACATCTTGATGAAGGCGCTGGAAAAGAGAAAATTTGAATACCACAGAGGCAGGATTGGGGTATATGATAATCCCTTTATTTTTGAGAGGGAGTATTGAATTCAACAAGAAAATGCACCCACACACTGGTGAGGAATTTTGATGCACACTCATGAGGAATGTGGGGTGTCGAATTTATTTTTCCCTTAAATAAATTGGACAATAAATTGTAATTTCTTCTCATAACAACTTGTATCAGTCAACTATGTCATGATGACTGAGCTATCTTAATAAATTCAAGTTGAGTGTCTAAGATGAGGCATGTAGAGTGATTCTAATATTTTGGGGGTCTAGTTGCAGTTGATGCATGAGTGGGGTGGAGGTGTGAACTAGTTAACTCAATTAATTGAGTTAAAATTAGTTTAGCTAGTTCTAATTGAGTGATGAGCTAGTTAGAGGTCCAGTAAATTAAATTAGAATTAATTCACAAGTAGTGATCAATCAGATAACTGATAATTTTCTATTAATATTTGCATGCATGTTAGTTTTGAGGAAGACCCAGTTGAGACAAAGGTTAAAGGGAACATAACTATCAGTTGTATTTATAGAAAATTTCACATGTGAAATTATAAAGTCATTGGGATTCCATGATGGATTGCACATTCTAGGAAGGGAACTATTCATATTTAATAGGGGCCTAATTCACTAGGAATTGTGTGAGCAAGGCAGGCTGAAGGAAGGCTGAGAATTGGATATGTACTAGACCAATTTTGCCTAGATCAGTGTGAGACAATTGGTAGAGTGCGGCAGATTCTTATGAGGAAGAAAGCATTATATTTTTTCATGATTCCTTGACTTTATACAATTACATATAGCGAGGCTTTTAGCAGTTTCTTTCCCTAAGAATATCTTGTGTTGTGCGATTGATTTACTTCTTTCTCTTACTTCCATGTGATTAAGCGATCGTGTTTTGTATTCCACAAATATTGTAGAAGGATTCAGTATCTTGTTTTAGTACAACACAAGATTGGATTGAATCCATTGATAGAATTTATACACACTCATAGGAATGGTATAAATTGGAATTGAGGTTAAGGAATTTACATTTTTAATTAAAAGGGTGGTTGATGTTTAATATCGAGTGAATATTATTCGTCTAATAGCACAATGAAAGGATGAGAATTCAGGTTGATATGAATGTTTTTAGTTACAATTCTATTTAATAATTAAAAATTAATTATTCGTTGTGCCTTCATGTAGTCTCCTCCACACCCCCTAAATGCCTACAGGTCCTCGATTTATATTCTCCTACAATTATATCACCATACTTAAAGATGAAAGGTAAAACATATAATGGATTCTTGACTTCTAGTACCATATGTAGTTGTTGTATTTTACTTTCGATATGCTTCTAATGCAATTGTAGACTCCAGTTAGTTTCCCCTGATATACAACTTGGCCCTGTTGAAGAATGTAACTAGTATTCATATTCATAATTATATTTGAGTCATGGCGTAATGGATTTGTCAAAATAAAGAAAAATAAATTTTATTATTAAATAAATTGACTTATTAAATCATGGGTTTCATGATTGGGTCAACTTTTGGGTCGATGTCATAATGTAAAAGACCCTTCTTGGGCTTTATTTGTCAAGAAAAAAATTTAATTTATTGTAAAATAGGTCATTTAGGCATCCTCCACCAAGCCTGGCATCAAGAAAGGATAAGTTGACCTCAACAAGGGAATTCAACCTCACAAACTCACTATATATTGGAGCAACTTGACTCATTTAGGAGTACATCTTTCACAAGTTTGAATTGCATTAAATGGAAGCAGAAAAAGTGTGAATTTCAAGAAGGAATTTGGAATCGAATATTTTGGGTCTCTCTATCATGGGAAACGAAATTTTGAAGCTACATCGAAGCTATGAAGCTGCATCGAAGTTGTGAAGTTGCATCAAGGTCGAAGTTGTGAAGATGCATCAAATTCACAGTTGTGAAGCTGTTAGGTTGAAGCTATTGAAGTTTCTAGATCGAAACTACAGTCCTAAATCTGGGTCAAAGTTCTAAAGTTGGGTTCAAAATTTTGGGTTAAAGTTGCGTTTGAGAACCTGGCACTCGGTATCTTTGGAAGAGATCATGTATCAAAAGTAAGAGTTGACTTGGTGGAGGAGGAAGGTATTTTGGTCTAGGTTCTTGATCATTCTCATTTTGAATCTACTTTAGGAAGAGTTTTTGACTGGGTTTTCCCATATATATTGTTTTTAGCCCTGGCTTAGTGCTAACTTATGGTGTTCCTGATCTTCATGTTTTTGCTTTAATGATTTCTTGATGAGAAGAAGATAAAATGAGAACATAAATAAGTTAATAATAACATAATAATATCACAAGTAATTGTCAACATAACAAAATTAGGCCTCCTCCTCGAAGCCTGGCCTCAAGAAAGGACAAGTCGACCTCAACAAGGGAATTCGGCCTCACAAACTCACTATATATTGGAGAAAATTGACCCATTTGGAAGTACATCTCTCACAAGTTTGAATTGAATTTAATTGGAAGCAGAAAAAGTGTGAACTTCAAGAAGGAAGTTGGAATCAAAGTTTTTGGGTCTCTCCCTCATGGGAAACGAAATTTTGAAGCTGCATCGAAGCTATGAAGTTGCATCGAAGTTGTGATGCTGCATCAAGGTCGAAGTTGTGAAGATGCATCAAGTTCAAAGTTGTGAAGTTGTTAGGTTGAAGCTACTAAAGTTTCTAGATTGACACCGCAGTCCTAAAGCTGGGTCAAAGTTCTGAAGATGGGGGTCAAAATTTTGGGTTGAAGTTGCATTTGAGAAGCTGACACTCGATATCTTTGGAAGAGATCATATATAAAAAGTAAGAGTTGACTTGGTGGAGGAGGAAGGTCTTTTGGTCTAGGTTCTTGATCATTCTCATTTTGAATCTACTCTAGGAAGAATTTTTGACTGGGTTTTCCCATATATAGGGGTTTTAGCCCTAGCTTAGTGCTGACTTCTAGTGTCGGTGATCTTCATGTTTTTGCTTTAATGATTTCTTGATGAGAATAAGATAAAATGAGAACATAAACAATTTAATAAGAACATAATAATATCACAAGTAATTATCAACATAACAAAATATTTTTTTCCTTTCTGATTTTCTAACATGGTTTCAGAGCTAAGGTGAAAGAAAGAAGAAAAAGGAAACCTAAATATCTATTGAAATGAGAATAAGCCATAAGGAGTAGTGGATATCAATATGACAAACTCAATGAAATAAGAAAATAAGCTAGAAGGAGCCTCCAACTAAAGGGCAAGGAAAAAAGAGAATAGATCTTATCCTAAAAAAGCACAAAGTATTGAATCCTTTTCAACGGAAAATCAAACAACCAAAAAATGAAGCATAGAAAGATACTTTTAAATAATGAGAAACTATAGCCATGAACCTAATAGTGGATGGAGTGAAGTACAACTTAATTCCATACATTTCCAACATAGATTCCACTCAAGAAATGTATGAGGCTCTCTCCATATTATTCACCATCACATTAGAGGAAATTTCAGCCTAAAAGTGCCCATGAATTTTTCATATAATTTCCATGTCATGATATGTAAACCAATCAAAATCGTTTAGATTTAAAAAGAGGTACGTGTAAATATTTTGGAGGGAAAAGAAGAAAATTTACTTTTTCAATTGTATTTTTGGTTTATTTCCTTATAGGTTTCCTGAAATTTCAAGTGCAGATAGTCATTGGATGCAAAATTAAATTCCACATCCAACGAGTACCCATTATGGATAATTTTGAGATGACCCAGATTGATTAAAAATGAAGATATATTAAAAAAATGTGTTCAACATGTTTTTTTAATGTATCTTCATTTTTTGTCAATGTGGGTCATCTCAAAATTATGCATAATGGGTACTCGTTGGATGTGGAATTTAATTAAGCATCCAATTAGTGTCTACACTTGAAATTTGAGTAAATCAATAAGGAGATAAGCCAAAAACACAAATTAAAAAAAAAAAAAAAATACTTTTCTTCTTTTCCCTCATAAATTCATAACTCTTGTTTTATCATTTTAACTATATTTTATTACTTTTCCTTAGGAGGCCACTTTTAGGCTGAAATTTACTCTAATGAGAACATGGGTCAAACAACAAGCCTCAAGAATGAACTAAAGACTATTAAGATGATGAAATATGATACCATTTCATCATATTTTGTAAGAATATCTAGAATAATAGATGAAATCATACCAAAAAAAGAGCTCGTAATTACTGCTCTTCTAGGACTACCAAAACCTTGGAGTTCTTTTGCATCGGGAATTAACAATTGGAAAAATACACCAAAATTTGAACAAATGTGGAATGCATGCAGACAAGAAGAAGCTATAATATTATTAGTAACCAACAAGTAGGATGAATAAGAAAATACCTCTAATTCATATTCTTCTCATCACAAGAAAAAGAGAACCTTCAAGAAGTTCAAAGGACCAAAGAAGAAATTTGACCTATCAAATATTGAATGCTACAATTGTCATAATATGGGTCATTATAAAATTCAAAGTCCTAAGAATCCAAGGAATATGAAGAGAGAAAAAAGCTCCATCAAAGAAGAAAAAGCTAAGGAATTGAAAGTTAAGGACTTGTACTACTGAGTCCTCTCTTACATATCCTTCTTAGTCTTGTATTGTTTTCATTTATGTTTGGATTTATAGAGTTTGTAGGTATAACATGTCTCGATAAAACATTTTTTAATTATTTTGATATGTTGTAGGTATCCCTCAAAAGGATTTGGTTAAGAGGGATCCTCCACCATTTTACGAAAACATAGGTATCTTACTCTTTGTTTCATCTTTTCATGTTTGGTTTCCTCCTCATGTAAAGACTTGTTTGTATTATATGTTAATAAAATTTCTCTTTATATTTTTCCTTGGTTGGGAAACATTTTTGAATGCTTAAGGGTTATGGAGGAGACCTCAAAGGATAGACTTGAATCATAGAATCTATGTTGAAAAGGAATCCCTTTAAGAATTGATGTCCTACAAGGTTTGTTAATGAAAAACTCAAGGTATGTCTTAGACTATAAGTTTTTTTATAAATGTCTCTTCATGTGAAAGGTATGATCATTCTTGCTTTAAAACTTGATTTACATTACTAACATCGTTATGTCTAGGGTTTTGAATCACAAATATTCTTGTTAGGGTGATTAATCATCATCATCATCATCATCATCATCATCATATATATATATATATATATATATTACGCTGTGGTTCACTAACATAATGTACCTGCACACATGTGTACCTGCTATGTCTACGGAAAAATCATGGCAAATCCTCCTGAGGGGATATAACCATCAACCATACATGCGAGGCCTAGGTGATTAATCATAATATTGAATCTACCGTCATGAAATTATTTTATCATTCTTGTGTAACTCTAACCTTTAGAGTTCACTATAAAACCCTAGCCTCTTGTTGCTAAGGGTATGCCAATATTGATTATGAAAACCTAGTCTACTTAGGGTTGTTGACGAAACCTAGAAATCCTATTCTCTTGATGTTTAGGTTTTGATATGTCTAAGTTATGTATTTAAACCCTATATATTTAGGGTTTGATGAATTAGGGTGTATGAGTAAAACCCCTGAAATATCTATAATAATATCCTAGGAATGAAACCCTAGGTGTATATTCATTTGATCAAAAAATTGTTGTCTAAATTTGATGTATTGATGTTTGTGTCTTCGATTTACATAATACATATGAATATTGATATAAAATTCTAGTAAGTCATAATGAAATCCTAGATATGTATATGTGAATATGATAACGTAATTAGTGATACTCGTGTTTTAGTTTGTGAATTATAGTGTTTGTAACAAATCTCTAGTAAAGGTTAATATTCTAGAATATGTTGATATTGTTTTGATGATAAAAATATAGGGTTTACAGCAAACCCTAGTAGAGTTTAACATGTAAATTCTAAAAATTGTTGAAACCTTAAATGCATAGTAGAATTTCTATTTGATTGAATTGCTGATATCTAAGGTTTTGTGACTCGAATATGGTATCTAAGGTTTTTAATTAATCATATTAGAGTCTGTAATATATCTATGAAATTGAGGCCCTAGATATAATGAGAGTGATATCTAGATTGAGTTGCTTTAAGTCTTGATTATGTAGTCTAGGGTTTGTAACAAAACCATAGCAATAAGTTGAGTATGTAACTTTTGTTTATTATAAACCTAACTAAGTTTAGGTGTTTGATATCTAAATTATAAATTCTCCCATTATAGTAATATGATTTTTTAGTATATTTAAACTTCATGCCTTTGTACATTTGTCTTTGGTTTTACTTGCTATTAAATTTTTGAAGGTACATAATCTTCAAGATAATGAAGACATTCATATAAGCATGATGAAGGAATTTATATATCAAGATGAAATTGATGACATAAGAAGGTTTGGAGCCATGAAAGGTTCTCTGATGTTATAGAAGAAGGAAGTGGTTGATCTCCCTATATTGAGAGAGAGCCTGGATAGAAGAAAGTGTATATCTCCAACTTGAGAGGGAGGGTTGTTGGAACGGGGTCCCTTAAGACCGCAATTTTGATAAAAATATAGTATTTTTGTAGTTTTGAGTCATGCGTGCTAAGAAATTCATAGGTCAAGGGGATTCGGGACGAGTCAAATCCCCTTCATGAGTTGTAATGGGAAAAATGGTAGATCTATGGGTCTCAAACCATGATTTGCTGACCTTAGTATCAGTGCAGGCTAAAGTATAAATAGAAGTATAGATCGAGTCGGATAGGACAATTTTTGAGGAAGTTTCATAAATGATAGTTCTATGAGATAATTCTGTGTTTTCTGTCTGGTATAGAAGGCTCCTTCCGATTGTGTGCGCAGAGACCTTAGTCGTGTTGTGTGTGGACCCTGCTGGCTGTGTGCGTAGGTATAATTGAAGTATTTTAAGGATGTTACAAACTTTGGATGAATAAAGGGATGTTTTGGACAATTATGAGTATCAAATGCATCCATGTTTTACTTTCTCTTCTGTTTCTTTGTATTATTTATGTTTACTGCATCAAGTATATTATATGTTTTTAGATCAGGTGCGGACCTGTTTATTGTTTTATATAAATTTCAATCGCATGGATCAATTTCTATAAGGGTTGAACATTGTATCGTTAGGATAGTTAAAGCGATTATAGATCTACTGTTTGTGTGCGTGCACCGAAAACAACCTATGATAATTGACTTGGGGTTTCTGGTTAGGGTTTCTATTATGAAGGCTAGTCAGCTATTTTTATAGATCTAAGGACACCCACATCATTTAATTGTCTCTCAGGGTGTGGGAACCTAGTTCCATCATGCCCCCATACTACTTCGGGTGATACTTTGACATGCGCAAGTAGGTCACTGCTGAAAGGGCTAGTAGTAAGAGGGTTATGTTGGTTAAGCTTAACTCTGAACCTGGATTAGGACCCTTCAAGCCAAAAAATGGTTCCGTTACCAGGACCGAGATCATTTTGAGAGAGACTGGGTAATGTGGCGTCCATCAAAGCCTGAGTTAGAAGATTGGTTTGAGAAGAAAATTCAAGAGTTTTCCATTAAGGAAAACATAAGTAAGAAAATTTCTACTGAATATTGGAAACATAATTATATTTTCACAGAGGTTCATGAGATTTTCTTTGTGACCTTTGTGCAAGAATTACAAGAGTGGTTATCAAGGTTTTCTGAGTTCCAAACCTGTTGGAACAACGATAAGGTAACTCAATGGACACCTGAGATGATTCAACAGTTAGAGCAGACTGATAACTCCATTACCTGCACTGTAGATCATTGGGTTGACAGCATTTTGGGTGGGTTTGTAACAGAGTTTTCAGTAGATCAGTTTGTGTCATATTCTGAAGCTAAAAGAAGGTTCTTCAAATGATTGATAGGTATATTCATACACTCTCTGCCTTTTCTGATTAATATGTTATTGTGTGAAAAGGTTTTTTTGTGAAATCACACTGAGTGAATGACCCCAGATAAGCTAGAAAGCACCACGCGTTGCGGAAATTACTTTCGGGTTAATAAGAGAGGAGACAGATCTGTATACATCCCCCTGAGAAACTCACTTGATAGTGATACAAAGAGCAAGGAGGCTACGCACACCAGAGGTAGCCCTCCTGCTACTCCATAGTCGAATTTTCGCAGGGGTAAGACATATATGCCTGCGCATATGAAGCTACCCACCTTCAAGGGTGTGGGAGATGAGGACATGGATAGGTTTTGGTTTGTTGAAAATTTTGTATGGGCTGCGCAAAATGTTAACACTAATGCTGTCAAGAGAGCGCAGCTAGCTATGGTGTTTGAAGGCTGAGCTGTGGACTGGTTTATGGGATATCTGACTCAATACGCTAATCCTACTATTGATGAGATCAAGGATGCTTTGAAGCAGTAATTTAGAAAACCAAAGTCCTACTCACAGTGTGTAACAGGATTGAAATACATCAAACAAGAGCCAAATGAATCTGTTTGGGAGGCAGATCAATGGTTGAAGCGCATTATCAGTGAAGGATGATTTATCTACGATGATAAGAAGCATAAGGAATGGTTTATTTCCATGTTGTTTCCTTATCTCCGCAGGCCTATGAATCAGGAGAATATTGACTCTCAGGCCGAATCCATATAAGTTGCCATGAAACTAGAAGCCGCGCCCAAAGCTGACGACCAATCTGGAACTCTACAAATCCAAACTCAATTGGAAGCGATGCACTTGGAGATCTATAACCTGCGCAAAGATAGAGGAAAGGAAGTTTGCACAGATGTATGGTGTATATGTTGTAAGGGTTCCAGACATACAAAATACTAGCGTACCTTATTGCAAGATTACATGTAGGTAGGAGGGCCAAACCCATTGCGCCCCATGGATTTTGCAGGACCGAGTGGTACCCCCATGCTATGGTCGCTGACTGTAAGGTAGCTGGACAACATGATACAAACCATTTCCCTCGTTTAGGAATTTATGTACCATAACTGAAGCAGCAATGGTGCAATTTTTTCTCTTTAGTTTTCCACGATGAGCACCAATCCTGCACATTCGAGCTAATGATGTATAGTGCCAACCTCTATAGGGTGCACACCAACCCATATTCACCAGCATCTCCATCTAGGCGTGCAGCATCTCCATCTAGGCGTGGAGGATCTCCAGCGAAAGGAAGGGGAGGAGGAAGAGGTGGAGGTACAGGTTGTGGATGAGGAAAATTAATTTTATATAACTGTGGAGACGTTGGACACTATGTGCGCGATTGTCCAAACCCTGCGTGACAATATTGTAGTTATTGTAGGAAATTTGATCATGTTATTGAAGATTGTCCTGTTTTGATTGCTAGAGTGCAGAAGCGGCAGCAAACACCTACGCAAAACATCCAAATGGTTAAAGCTGAGCCACGAGATGATGAGCCAAGTGTAAACATAATTACATGTAGTGGTGTTGCCACCAGAGAAGATGAGGAAAAGAAGGCTGATGTAGATCCTTTGATCAGGAAGGCCTCAGAAAATAAGGAAGGACTCAACCTATAGAAGGAAAAGGAATTTTTTATAGAAGCCAGGAACGATTTTGCTATTGCAGGAGCATCTACATCCAAGTCAATCATGGAAGCAAAGATTGATGATGAAGTCAAACCTTTCTTGCAATCCTGCATTAAGTTATTACATAACAAAAAAGAATTGGAAAATCTTCAGGCTCTGATAGATAGTTGTGTGGATATGAAGTTGCCTCAAACTGAGAGTAAGGTTGTGAACAATATTTATAAGAACAAGAAGAGAATTGGTTGAGAGATGTGCATGACAGTGTAAATTGGCAAGTATGAGATGGATTAGCCTTCAGGTCATTTTGGACCTAGGGTTGGATGCAAATTTTCTACCTAATTATACCTAGCAAAATATTGGTGAACCAAAGCTGGAGTGGTCCACCATTTAGCTGCACATGGCTAATCAGTAAAATATCATTCCACTTGGAAGACTCCCACAGGCTTTGGCAGACATTGCTGGAGTAAAGTTACATGCATATTTTGAGGTAATACAAATTTTGGATGATGTATACCCTTACCCTACACTGCTAGGGTTATATTGGGCCATTGATATGGGAAGTATCATCAACTTGAAGCGCAGAAGCATGATCTTTGAAAACGATGGTAGTTGGGTTATCGTACCTCTGGATCTGATGGAGGGAGAGAGATATACAAAACCAGTGCACGAAGGAGATGATGTTGACCATATCTACAAGCTAACTGCACGAGATGAGGATTAGATCAACCCTACAACGGATGGGATTTTGAATTGGGAAAATGATAGTGCATGTTTCTTAGATTCGGATGGAGAAATGGAGAACTGGCAGAATCGCCTACAAGATGTTTCTGCGCTATGCTACCTCAAGATCACTAAAATTTTTCGATGCATCTCCTTAGAGGTAAGAGAGCTACCCTATTTTGATGATTCTGGTAGTGTTGTATTATTTTTGGAAAATTTGGAAAAGGTTGTCCCGAAAGAGCGAAGGTTCAGGGCACTTGATCTGGCCATGCGCGCAACTCCATTGCATTGGTGGTATACACACAAAGGGAGCTTTAAGGATTGGGAAGCATGCAATGGAATGATGAGGTTGCGCTTTGAGAAGCCCATTATCCCACCAGTTGAGATTTTTTATGGTCAGGGTGATCCATGCAAACACCTAGCTACGTGGATGGAAGTTTGGAATGAGAAAACCAGGACCGAATGGGTTCACATGTTTATCCATTCGTTGGGGCCAATTCCTACTACATGATATTTGGATACGGAACTATGCTGAGGGACTTGGCATTGGATTACAATGAGTGACATTTTTTTGTCAACCTTTGGCATGGCTGGAGGATAAGAGGAATTGGATGAAGCCCTGCAGGATATATAAGCACTTTTCTTTGATGATTCTCGGCCTTGGATAGAATGTGTTGTGCCAGCATGGGAAGCTCATATGCAAGACATTGTCAACTACAGGACCCTATTAGTATAAGATAATGAAGAAGATC
Source organism: Pinus albicaulis (assembly GCA_034641835.2). Classification (NCBI taxonomy): domain Eukaryota; kingdom Viridiplantae; phylum Streptophyta; class Pinopsida; order Pinales; family Pinaceae; genus Pinus; species Pinus albicaulis. Next base: position 67,639,410 of record CM076577.1, on the reverse strand, counting down.
CAAGAAATATTAACATCCGTGGTTCTAAGGGGAAGAGCGTAGCTGCAAGGCCCTTATTAGGAATGGTGGATGTAACTAAGCCTCTGAAGTTAAAGGAAGTCAACATTGGGAAAAAATAACAACCCAAGTTGGCCAAAATAGGAGATTATTGGGATGATGACATAGTGGGAAAGATTGTGGAGCTACTAAAAAAGTATCAGGACCTCTTTCCCACGAAGTTTTCTGAGCTCAAAGGAATTGTAGGCGTTTTGGGTGTTATGAAGATCACTCTGAAACCATATGCACACCCTGTTAAGACCATACTGATTAAATCCTAAGTATAAGAAAAAAAGTGAAAGATGAGTTAGAAAATATGGTTGTTGTAGGAATCATTGATCCCGTGGAACAGTCTGACTGGGTAAGCCCCATGGTTGCTCAAGAAAATAAGACTAAGGGAGAGATAAGGATTTGTGTGGATTTGCGCAAGTTGAACGATGCATGTGTGCACGACCCCTTCCCTACTCTATTTTCAGATGAGATCTTGAACAATGTGGGAGGAAAAGAGGCTTATTCTTTCACTAATGGATTTTCAAGGTATCATCATATCAGGATTGCGCCAGAAGACTGAAGCAAGACCACTTTTGCAACGGAATGGGGATCCTTCTAATACACATTCATGCCTTTTGGGTTGAATAATGCACCTGCTATATTCTTGCGCGTAGTAATAGTTGTGTTCAAATCATTTATGCACAAGTTCTTGGAGGTGTATTTCGATGACTAGACTGTGTTTGGGCTGGTAAAGAAGCATGTGTCCAACCTGCGCATGCTGCTTGACACTTGTAGGAAGCATCAGATTTCTCTTAACTTGAAGAAATGTATATTCTACATTCCTTTCAAAACAATTTTGGTCCATAGTATATGTCAGCAAGGGTGGATGGTAGATCCAGCCAAGATTGCAATTATTATCAACCTAGAAGTCCCTACCAATGAAAAAAAGTTACGCTTCATTATGGGAAACACTGGATATTACAGAAAAATAATTCAGGGCTATGCTCTGATCATTGCACCTATGCAGAAATTGTTGAAGAAGGATGTGTCCTTTTTCTTGGATGAGGAATGTCAAAAGAGATTTGAGCAGCTGAATGAAAATATGGTTACTGCACCTATTCTAATATTCCATATTGGTCCAAGGCCTTCCATGTACATGTTGATGCATCTGGTATAGCACTTGGAGTTGTTTTAGCGCAGCCAGGAGAATGTGATATTGATCACCCCCGTTTCTTTTTCCATTAGGAAGATCTCCAGTGCAGAGTGCCACTACTCAACCAAAGAGAGGGATGGATTGCCCATGGTCTATGCTCTACAGAAATATAGGCACTATCTACTAGGAGGGCACTCCAAGATGTTCATTGACCACTCTGCTTTGAAATACCTGGTCAATAAGCCTATGTTGGGGAGGAATATTTGTAGATGGTTGCTGTTATTTCAGGAGTATGATTTTGAAATCATTGTGAAGCCTGGTAGATTGAATCCTGGACCTGATCACCTGTCACACATTGAGAATGGGGAGGAACCAACAAGTCTAGAGGAGGGACTACCTGATGCGCAACTCTTTTCTATTAAGGTGGTTGATGAAAACTTTTTCGATATTATTCACTTTATGACCACTGAAGTGTGCCTGCTCAATATTTAGTGCAGAAAAATAAGGAGTTGGTATCGAGTGCAGCTGATTTTACATTGATCGTTGGTCAATTGTACAAGTTGGGAGAGGATGAAGTGCTAAGAAGGTATGTTCAGGAACACGAAAGATAGGACATCTTGGTTGAGGCTCATGGAGGAGTGGAAGGAGGCCACTATGCAGGGAAGGCCATTGTGCAGAAGGTTTGTCGTGATGGGTTATGGTGGCCCACACTGCACAACGATGCACATGCATACTGTCGAGCTTTTGATGCATTCCAAAGAATAGGGAAGTCATCCCGCAGAGATGAAATTCCCCTGCAACCACAGATGGCTCTACAAGCTTTTGATAAGTGGGCTATATACTTTGTTGGACCTATCAATCCTCCGGGGAAGAATATTGTTGTGCGCTACATCATCAATACCACAGATTATGTAACTAGATGGTCAAAATCTAAGCCACTCAAGGATTGTACCGTAGATACTATTGCACACTTAATTTTTGTAAATAACCTGACTAGGTTTGGGTGCCCAAAGATATTGATGAGTGATAGGGGTACACACTTTGTTAATGAAACCATTGAAGCTCTGACAGAGGAATTCCAGATACATCATCAGAAGAGTACTCCTTATCACCCTCAGGAAAATGGTGTAGCAGAAGCCTTCAAAAAAATCTTGGAGAATGCGCTCACAAATATCTTTAATGCAAATTGGAATGAACTTGAACCACACATATCAAAGCATAAATCTCGCCACATAAGGGCTAACTTCTCAAAAATCGGTGGATACAATGTAGAGTGTCGTTGATCAAAGAGTGGGCGTCCTGGCGCTCTTCATTATTGTCATCGAGGAGATGTAGATAAAGATGAAGACCCCAATACAACTGTGACTCAGGACGAGTCACAAGATTATGTTGGGGGCCTGTTGGAGTGGGGTCCCTTAGGACCACAATTTAGACAAAAGTATAGTATTTTTTTATTTTTGAGTTGTGTGTGCTAATCAATGCATAGGTCAAGGGGCTTTAGGGCAGGTCAAAGCCCATTCATGAGTTGTAATGGGAAAAAGGGTAGATCTAGGAGTCTCAAACCACTATTTTTGGACCTTAGTATGAGCACAGGATAAAGTATAAATAGTGTTAGTCATTAATATTTTTTTCTTTTTGTAGATGACTAAATGCTTATCCTATATTTCTAAAAACAAAATTCATGAATATTGTGAGTTTTAGAAATCTCACTGCCTTCATTATCCTTAAGATAATTTTTTCACTATTTCACTATCCTGTCATGTCATGGTCAGCCTACCACTCCCAGAAGACCCATCATGGGCTCATGCCACTCATCTTCATCATGTTTTTCCACCTATGACCTCAGCACTCTGTTTTATTGCTGACCTCCTCCACTTGCCACCTAGGATCACCAACCAACCTACTCCTTCTTGTGTTTCCCAGATGCCTCAATCCTTGATGGTCTCAAAACTATCTTTGTAGGCTCTTTAGATAAATCAAGTAAATTGGATTTTGGATCTTCAATACATCAAATAACCAAAAACTATGTTTTTCATACTTGAAGACCCCAAGCCAAAATTTCAGTCAAAGACAAAGTCAAAAAATCCTCCCAACAGGTCATTAGGGTTTCACAGGTTGTAGGGTTGTCTGAGGTGTTCTAAATAATTGTTTTTCATGTGCCAAGAAGGTGAATCAAATGGAAAATAAGGTCAGCATATTTTGTTCCAAGACAGATCAGGAAATTCTCCAAGGAAGGCCTCCTTAATCAAGCACAGATTCTGCAAAGGACAACTGTTCATTTTTGACATTTCTGCAGGAGTGTCAGGGTGGCTAGCAGTATAAATTTGGTAAGGTAAAGGCCTGCTCCTCATTGGAAGGTATACTTGAGAAAATGTAAGAGGAGGCAGCCTATGTTCAAATAAAATCAGGGTTTCTAGGACTCATTGGTCTAGAAATGTGCCAAGAAAGAAGCCAATGCAGAAAAACCACAAGGATAGAGGTACACCAGCACAACCAAGCATGAATTGAAGATTTTTAGAAATTGTAAACAAAGAAGGGAAAAAGGTGAGGTGAAATAAACAGAAATGAATGAACTTGAAATAGCTATGAAGAACTTAGAAGACAACACTAATGATACTTCTCAAGCAGCCCAAAAACCTAAGGGTTTGGAAAGATAGGCAAGGGAGATGAAATGAAGATAATAGGCCTCCAAAATGACAACAGAAGGTTTTAAATGGTTGTTGAAGGTGACTCCTAGGGTTTTCCAAGGTAACAATGCTTCACTACCTCAAAGGGAAAAAATTCAAAGAGTGTTAGTGTGAGGGAGATCAAGCCTTCACTTTCAGTCATTAGCCCTCAAAAGGTCAAAGGAAAGAAAGCATAGGGTTAAGCTTCAAAATGGAAGACCAAGCTGAGCATGAGTTTATTTTTATGTGATTAAATGTGTCAAAAACCATAACATCAAACAGAGCTAAAATCAGTATGTCATAGGCACCTGCAAAAATCAAAAGTGGCCAAAAGGAGGTGGCATGCCTGAGTGTGAAGACCATTTGGTTTGTCAAAAAAGGTTGTATCATGCCTAAAGGCAGTAAGAAATATGAAAACAGGTTTCTCGATCACCCATCAAGCAAAGGGAAGCTTGATCTCCAAGGGAAGGACAAACATGTTTTTTAAGGGGTGTTGCCACCATGCAAATTCCTAAAAATTGTGAAAATGATCAAAAGATAGAAACACACCAAAACACAGTGAAATATGGTGACTCAAACAAGGCATCTGCAAAACAAGTTTTAAAGGCATCAATGGGTCAAGATAAACCAAAATTCACCAGGTCCGCTGCCTAAAGAGCAACAAAGAAAATGATCAGGATGGAGAAGGCACCATTTTTGTGTTTTAAGTCACCCCCTGCAAAAGGTAAAAAGAATATCAGTGAAATGACAGAAAGGTTAAGAAACATTACAAAGTAGGTTTGGCAAAGATAAATTTGTTTGCCTAAGACTATAAAGTCAATTTACTCATCACTTAGCTCATTATGAATTTGAAAAGAGCAAGGAGCACTCAAGGAGAAAATTTCTGCGTTTGAGTGAGAAATTCTGAGCAAGGTCACTGGTGCTATGCTCAGGACTCGGCGCTACGCTCACAAGACCCGGCTCTATGCTCACAGAACCTAACGTTGCACGAATAGGGGTCTCCACAGTGCATTTTTTTCACTACACTGTGTGTATAGTTGCACACGCTGTGTGTATAGCCCGGCGCTGCACCCAGGCAAACTAGACACAACCACAGGCATGGTGCTGCTCTCAGAGACCGACCCGACAGGCCTGGCGCTACGCACAGAGGCCAGAATCGCCTAGGCATGCCAGTGATGTGCCTAGAAAGAGGCCCAGCTTGCCCAAATCTTGGGCAGTGCTATGCCCAGAGAGACCCGACAGGTCTTTTCTTGCCCGGCGCTGTGCCCAGGGGCCAACAAGCCTGCACGAGGCATGCAGCACTGCACCCAGAGGACCCAACAAGCCCGATTTCTACCAGAAGCTACACTTAGACCTGAGAAGCCTCTCCCACCTTAAAATTGTCAAAGGATCACAAAGGACACCCTCAAATTTGCCTTCAAGAACCTGCAAGCAAGCTAAAATTGGTAGGTGGCCCTTTTCCTTATCCTCCTCAAGTGGTTTTCTTTTTTAGTGGCTAAAATAAATGATGAAACCCTAGTCATTGGAAAATCTAGGTCTTCATAGCAAATAAACTTGTATTTTTTACCTCCAATCAAGTAAATTTCATTTGAACGGAGGAGTGAACTAGGGTGATCACAAATCAGTTCAAGATTAAAGCCCTCATCAAGATCAAAAAAATTCAGTAATAAACCCATCTCCATATCACTCATTTGAAAAATATTCCCTCATAATCATTTCCATTTCACTCCTCCTGCCTAGGTTTCACAAAAAAACCCAAGTTTGTCCAAAAATAGCTCTAATCACCATGTCAGGAGCAGAAGACAATGTCAGCAGTGAAGGAGGCCAAGTGCCTATGAGGCCAAAACACAAGGGAGGGAAGGTTAATAGGTTTGAACCCCAGATCACAGTGGATATTACTGCATCTCCCATGATCCTCACATGCTTCCAGAATGTGGGGTGTTTCCAGTTTTGTGAGAAATTAAAACAAGTGCAAAATCACCCAGAGCTCACAAGGTTATTCATTCTTAACCTGCACAATAAACAAGTAAGCCTTGCAGGGGTATATTTTGAACTATCAACAGATGCCATCTCTAATTCTACAAGTATACCTTCTATTGGTGAAAATTGGTTCAAGAAAGCAAGATTAAACATGAGATATTGTGAGCCATTTGTCAAGACTAGGTACAAAGAAGGTTGCAAGGCTATTTTCCCTTTCTCACATCTGAAATAGAGGTTTGCACCATTGATGAGGGTTATCATGAAGTACTTTACCTGTGAGGGGAGGTACTCCAGACTTGATTCCTACCATGTTAGACTCCTCATGCATTTTACCAGGGTTAAAATGCTTCATTTTCCTTACTACTTGTATAGGAGTATTGACAAGATGTCTTCTGTTGTTCGGAGGAGAACCCATTCCCAGCAAATGCATAGTTTTTTCCACCACTCCTTGATCAAGATGGTGGTCCTACATCAGTTGGAGCAAAAGGGCATACCTTGGGAGGTATTCATAGCCCATGAAGTCTTCACAAGCCCACAACCCCATCATCAACCAAACTTGCCCTCATCATCTCATCCTCCTCCCTCTACTCCTCCATCACCTCCTACAAATCATGCCTCATCATCTACAAAAGTGTCCTCACCTCAAGAAAACCTCCCTTCCCCCCCTTATATTGATGCATCAAGTGAAGAAGGAAATGGAAGTGAAGAATCAAGTGAAAATGAGGGTGAAGATTACCATAAGTCAAGTCCAAATGAGGATGCAAGTGATGATGAATTAAGCCCACAAGGAGCAGAAAACATGGATATAGAAGGAGATGATGAATTGAGTCAACAAGAGGCAAGAGACATGGAAACAGAGGATGAGAGTGGCAATGATGACGATGAAGCAAATGATGAAGAGGACATTGGAAATGGGTTGAGTAGTGAGAAAGAAGAAGTCAACCATGAGGCAGAGGACATGGAAATAAATGGAGGTGACAATGAAGACAACAACCCAGATGACCATGCAGGCAATCAAAGCAATGACATTTATGATGAAGTAAAAGGCACCATGGGTACAGATGAAGAAAGTGAAAAAAATGCAGAAGATAATGAAACAAGCATAATTGAAGAAGAAAAAATTCATGACAATCATGACAGTCATGAAAATAGTAAAGGCAGTGACCCCCACAGTGACAATGATTATGACAAAAATGAAGGCAACACAAAGGACAGTTGAGAGATCAGTGGGGAAGTAAATAGTGAGGCTGATGATGAAAGTGATGAGGAAGTTGATAGTGCAAAAAATGAAGAAAGGGCTCAAGATAGTCATGATTATCATGACAGTCATAGTGACAATGAATAAAGTGAGAAGTATGATAATGAAAATTAGGATCACAGCAGTGAAGAGGCAATCAGCTTAAATGAAGAACAAAATGACAATGAAAAAATCAGTGAAGAGGATGAGAGTGGTGATGATGTTGAGAACAAAGAGGACAATGATGAAGCAGAAAATATGATGATTGATGATACTAATAATGAAAATGAGGAGTTTGATGATAGAAGCCAGGATCATAGCCATGATAAAGACACCAACAAGACCACAATCACATCTTTTTCATTGGAATATCAAAGAGGGCCTAGGCTTTTATTTGCTGCGTCGAAAAGGCAAGGGACCAAGCCATCCATCTCAGCTCAATAGCTTGACAAGGGAAAACAAAAGGTAAAAGAAGAAAAAGAATATCATGAGGTTGAAAGGGAGTTTGAAATCATTCAAGTAGACAGTGATGAAGAAAATGAAGCAAGGATCTCAAACTTGCTCCTCCAAGACAAAAATTCCCAAATCAAGGACTTGGAAGCCCAGTTGGCTATAGCTAAGAATGTTGTTCATTTTTATGAGATGGAAAACAAACAAATGAGTGCACAACATGCCATTTATGAGGCTAGAGATATCAAAGCCAGGAAAGAAGCTCAAAGAGCCTAGGTAAAGCTAAAGGAGTTCATGGGCACCTATGAGGAGAGTGAAGATGAAGAAGGACGGTCCAAGCGGAGACCTAGAACCATGGGGTTGAAGAAGGCATTGGAAAAACAAAGGTAACAAGAATCAGACTTAGCAGAACAGCTCCCTTTAGATGAGTTGTTGGACATGGAGATAGCACATGATCGGGAGCCTTGGTTGGAAAGAGCCAACATACACTTGGAAGCCAAGTTGGAAAGGGAAAATAAGGACCTTGATTTACAAATAAAGATGACCAAACTTATGCCTGGAAGAATCAAGTTGTAAGGGCAAAACATAAAAACACCCAAACTCAAATTCAAGCACTAAAAGGAGGAAAAGACCAATAAAACCTTGTATTCTTGGCACAATCTTCTCTACAGGTCTCCCAAACCCCCTAATGGAGACATGCACCAAATTTGAGAAAATTTTGACAAATTTTGGTTTTTTGTGAATTTGGAGGCCTATAAGCGCAGCACCCCTGGCGCTGTGATTTTTCATCAGGCATCCTCAGAGGGAGAAATTTAAATTTTAGATTTCTCATTCCTTGTACACTATTCTCACCAAATTTCAAATAATTTGGAGCATTTTTGACCCCTCAAAAGGTCAAAAAACACCTCATTTTCTACCTTTCTGCCCCATCTTCACGCTTGGCGCTGTGCTCAGAGCAGTTTGGGGACTTTGGATTTTGAACTAGCTACATGAGATAAATTAGAAAACCAAAGGTATATTGGGAAAGTAGACTCAGTAGGATTTCCAACAGGCCATCGTGGAGAAATATCTGACATTGGGAAGGTCACCAAAACTTGGCTACAATTAGATCTATTTTCTGCCTGTCAAAGCGCTGCGCTTATAGACTTCACTGTGTGTTTTTGGCCAAAAGTCAACAAAACACACTCATTTATTGAAAAATGATATTTTAATGTTTTTTGAGGCAAATCACTCTAAAATTAGGTGCTAGGAGTTATTTTGGAATTTATTTCATGGGATATTTTGTGCCATGGGCCTTGCATGGTCTCTTGGGCATTAATTACATTTATGAGTGATTTTGACATTTTCCAACCCTATCTAGGGTTTTTTCCCTCCTTTGCTAAATAAATAGAGCATGAGGGCTTAATTTTAAAAAGTTTGCATTTGTTGGGATTTGATGACTCTTTGGAGCAATACATAGTCTTTTGGAGTTTGAAGAGAAATTGGTGTTGTGGAGCTTGTGAATAGCTTGTTTTGCTTGTTGATGGAGGAGGCTTGCTTGCAGGATCCCTGAGCTTGGTTAATGGTGAAGTGCTTCTATTCCATTCATGTTTTCTCATGTTTCATTATATTTCCATCTTTCTATGTTGCAATATAACAAAGGATTTAGACTAAGAAATGTTCTTCAAAGGCACCTTAGCTCTGTTTGTTCTTCATTGCCTCTATGTTTTCCTCCTCTAGGTCAGTTTAGAGAACCCTTAATTTCTCTCTAGACCCACCCAAGCTTGTTTATCTCATGAATGGTTTAATACAGTAGATAGCATAGATGTTTTATGGTTAGCCCTGCTTGTTTGATATCACTAAAACACTTTTTTAGTTCTCTCTTTGAAGTACCATTGTTTAGGTTTGCCAAAGAGGCTATGTTTAGATCATACCCTTTGTTTATGCTTGAAAAATTGTTTCAAAGATATTTATAGCTGTGATCAAAGATGTTTAGGAGTTCCCTCTTCCTTGATTAAAGTTATTTGTTATCTTAAATGTTTTCTAAACTTGAAGGTGAAATCACTAGAAGTTCAATGAGTTTCTCGCCTTTTATATTTCATTGGAATTTTTGTCTTGAATTCTTAGTTGCTTAAAGTTGAATCAAAGAGTTACTGGTTTCCCTTGTATATTGATTTCTTCTTGATGTTAATGGTATTTAATTCCCTTCTTGTTAAAAAAGTACATGATAAAGGATTCTTGATTTCCCTTTGTCCTACTTTTATTCACAAACTTGATGTCAATCTCATTCCCATAAACCTTGAAAATCCATTGACCATGCCAGATTTTCCCTGTGATTCTCCCCGATCCATTGTTGAAATTTCCATGAATTTTATAGACTCCATAGCCCAATGACTTGAATATTTACTCATTCCATCTATTCTACTTGATTATCTACCCAACCAAAACAATCAAACAAACCCTACACTTAAAAACTAGCCTAAAATCAAACCCTAAAAGCAAAAAAGTTCACATCCTTTGCATACAATAGAGAGAGCCCTCTCTGAGTCCATGAAGGCTAGGTCTTAGGACTCCAAAGACTGGTCAGATTTTACCCTGTGCGTTTGGTCTACCAATCTACTAAATCACGGGACCCTAACATAATGGCGATCATGGTGGGACCTTCTGAGTCAATAACCATATAAGTATTCCTTAGGACTTCAGAAACCCTTGTTACATAGTGTCTATTGATTTATCACCAACAAGTAGCCTAACAAAATTGGCAAACCAAGGTGAGAATATTTCCGAGTTAGTGACAATCTAAGTACTCCTTAGAACTTTAGAAACCCTTATCAAATCATAAAGAACTCAAATTGTTAGCCAAGTATTAGAATCCAATTGTCTCACCATCCTAGCAAAATGATGACTCAACTGGAAGACACTCATAGAAACCTTAGGGCTACATAAAGGAACTCAGAAAACCCCAAAAAAATCCCTAGATTGTTTTTTTTCACTTATTGGTGGTGGACCATACATACCTATCCTAAAAACAACTAAAAACATCCACCTGGCGACTCCACTAGCCTCTTGTAGGTCTACTACTCCACTAGTTCTCATAGAATCCCCTGGGAATGCATTAAGCAATCCTGATCATGCTGATGGTGGACAGAAAAGTTCAAATCTTCCACCTGGCAACTCCACAACCCTCGATAGACCAAAAGACTCCACTGGTAGAGAACTCTAGACTGGTTGAAAAGACACAGTGACCCTTTCTGATTAACAAAGATAGATCCAAGAATACAAAGGATATATGCTTCGATGAACAAAGATCATATCCCTGGATTTCCACATAAAATGCCTTAGATAAATTGGATAAAATACCTGCCTATATTTCAAGATGAAAAATGTGATGACCCCTTGTTACATCTCATCAAATTTCATATACATGTATGGAGGTTAAAGGTTGAATGGCACGAGGACTTCCTCATGAAAATGTTTATGGCAACATTAGAGGGTAAGGAAAGAGAATGGTATGAATGGCTAAAACCTAGTAGCTTGTTTTCCTTAAAAGATCTCCACAAGGTATTTTTTGATCATTATAAATAAAATTCTCCATCCTTATCCTTGGCCGAAAATTGTTGTGATCAATCTCAGGATATCATATAGTACCTTATAGATAGTGATGAAGATTAGGAAAATTTGCATCCTGAAGACCTCTTAGCAGCTATTCACCAATTTCATTCTCAAGGTAGCTATCATGACAGCCTAGAGGATTTAGTTGAGGAAGAACCCAATCAAGAAATAGAAGAAAACCCACAGGATCTCTCTGAAGGCACAAGTGATGATTCACCATCTCTTCTAAGTGAGGCTCAAGAAAACATTCAGCCTCAAAATCAGCCTTCACAAGAGAAAGAGAATTGTTGTACTTCTATCCAAAGAAAGAGAAAAATGCCTCCTTTTTTTACTGAAGAGGAAATAAATCAGATGCTAAAAATTCAACCAGCCTCTAAGCCTTCACGTGAACAAAAAATTTATGTTCATTCTCTTGCTAATCCTGTCTACCATAAGTCAGAAAGTGAACTTGTAGATCAATTCAAAGAAGAAAAAATTGGTAATCCAATATGTTTTATTGGTGAGATTATTTACGTTGATGATTCTCCAAATTTTGATCAGTCTAATGATGATGATGTTCTCCAAACAGAAGCTGATCTTTCAGAGCAATCAGAAGTTGATTTGTGGGATGAATTTCACTATCATCAACTTGAAAACAGTAATCAGCGAATACAGGTCACCTATGACACTGATGAGGAAAACCTTGAAATTTTAGAATCTTTCAGTTTTGATGTTGAGGTTGAGGAGGATGATGAACTTCTTAAGCAAGTTGTTAATGAGAAGCCTTCTCCTGAAATGGTTGAGGAAATAATTTGGAACATGGAATCCTCCTTAACTCCATATTTGCAGCCATCAAGTTCCATTGAATTACAAATTGCAGATAAAGGCATAGAAGTTGATAATCACATGAGAGTTTTTGCACTACCTTCTCGAGAAGATTTATTGTCGAAGAGTGCTCCTGCTCATCAATATGATGGCCTTCACACAGATTTCAGCCCACTCTATCAAAGCACATCGGGTTTGTTAGAGGATACCATCGCAATATATGATGAGTCTGACAGTGCAGATGATCATGAGGAAGAGGTGGAGTTTCTTTCCCAAAAAAGTCCCAAGGTCAGCAAAGTGGAGGAAGAAGCAATCCTGGATCAAGCTTATCTCCCAAATCCTCTAAGCCAGGTATTGTTCCAAGATTCCTTTGCTATTTGCTTAGAGGCAATTGAAAAGGGAGTAAAATATGTCAACAGCAGTTTGATGCATGGTTTAAAGAAAAGTTTAGGCACTATTTTTCAAACACAAGTGAGGTGAGAATGGCCTTTTGTTTTTTCAAAACACTCAAAGAGTTGAACCAAGATCCCTCATGGAATCATCTGCTTGATTGGTTGTATTGGAAAAGAGAGTTCACCAGATGAGTGTATATCATGTATAGGTTAGATTAGGATAGATAGGCATGCAAATAAGCTCAACACTATGAGCATCTTTCTAGTTTTTAGTTTTAGAATACAAATCTTGAAAACACAAAAATTAAAGAAAAGATGAAAAAGAGGGCAGATGAAAAGAAAAGGTACAGACCCATACCCAAAAAAGTGTTTTTTTGAAACTGACCAAGTATAAATGCCACTACTTTTTTGGAAAGAAGAGTCTTGTTCAGTCATCTAGCCTAATCATGGCTGAACATGTTTTGAATTTCTGTTGATAGGTTAGTAAAAGAAGACTCGTCAAACCATTTAAGCTTGACTTGTCAGTAGGATAGATTAGGAAGAAAATATGCTCGTTCTAAATGCTCAAATCTAAACCAAAGAGAAAGAGAGGGATGCCTAACACTTTCTAAATCACAACCCTCATAATTTCTAGTATTTTATTATGCAAAATAATGTATGTGTGAAACTTGTTCAAATTCCACAATCCATGGCAAATTAGATTGCTTAATCCTAGTTTGATCGTGTTTTGAATTTCATGTCAGTAGGTTAGAGAATAAAGTTTGTCAAATAGCTTAATATTGACAAATGAGTAGACTAGGTAGAGAATAAAAGAGTTCACTAGCGTAATCTGAACTCTTGGAGAAAATAAGGGTACAAATAGATAGTTTGTTTTTGCTTTCAAAAGAAAATAATGTTAAGGGTTTACCAGCCCAAGTGCACCCAACGAAAAAAAAATGTTAGGCAAGTAGGATGGGTAGGTAGAGATGAAGTTGAAGTAATCATTTTTTTCAGACCCTTGAGGTCATAAATTCAAAAGAAACATTAGAAAATGAAAGAAGAAAAATCTATCCAATGGATGAGGCACTGGTCTTCATAAAAGCAGAGATCTGAAGTTCTAGAAACCTCCTGAAAAGGAGATGCCCTCCCCAAGTGGAGCCACTGTTAGTCATCAGTAATTTTTGCTTTTTTTAGATGACTAAATGCTTATCCTAGATTTCTAAAAACAAAATTCATGAATATTGTGACTTTTAGAAATCTCGCTGCCTTCATTATCCTTTAGATAAATTTTTCACTATTTCACTATCCTGTCATGTCATGGTCAACCTACCACTCCCAAAATACCCATCATGGGCTCATGCCACTCATCTTCATCATGTTTTTCCACCTATGACCTCAGCACTCTGTTTTATTACTGACCTCCTCCACTTGCCACCTAGGATCACCAACCAACCTACTCCTTCTTGTGTTTCCCAGATGCCTAAATCCTTGATGGTCTCAAAACTATCTCTGTAGGCTCTTTAGATAAATCAAGTACATTGGATTTTTCATATTCAATACATCAAATAACCAAAAACTCTATTTTTCATACTTGAAGACCCCAAGCCAAACTTTCAGTCAAAGACCAAGTCAAAAGAGCCTCCCGCTAGGTCATTAGGGTTTCAAAGGTTGTAGGGTTGTCTGAGGTGTTAAAAATCACTGTTTTTCATGCGCCAAGAAGGTGAATAAAATGGAAAATAAAGTCAGCATTCGTTGTTCCAAGACAAACCAGGAAAGTCTCCAAGGAAGGCCTCCTTAATCAAGCACAAATTCTGCAAAGGAAAACTGTTCATTTTTTACATTTCTACAGGAGTGTCAAGGTGGCTATCAGCAGAAAATTGGTAAGGTAAAGGCCTTCTCCACATTATAAGGTATACTTGAGAAAATGGAAGAGGAGGAAGCCTATGCTCAAAGAAAATCAGGGTATCTAAGACTCATTAGACCAGCAATGTGCCAAGCAAGAAGCCAATGCAGAAAAACCACAAGGACAGAGGTACATCAGCACAACCAAGCATGAATTGAAGATTTTAGAAATTGTAAATAAAGAAGGGAAAAAGGTGAGGTGAATTGAACAAAAATTAATGAAATTGAAAGGGTTATAGAGAACTTATAAGACAACACTAATGGTTCTTCTCAAGCAGCCCAAAAACCAAATGTTTTGGAAAGATAGGAAAGGGAGATGAAATGAAGATAATAGGCCTCCAAAATGACAGCAAAAGGTTTTAAAAGGTTGTTGAAGGTGACTCCTAGGGTTTGCCAAGATAACAATGCTTCGCTACCTCAAAGGGAAAAAATTCAAAGAGTATTAGTGTGAGGGAGATCAAGCCTTAATTTTCAGTCATTAGCCCCTCAAAAGGTCAAAGGAAAGAAAGCATAGGGTTAAGCTTCAAAATGGAAGACCAAGTTGAGCATGAGTTTATTGTTATGTTAATAAATGTGTCAAACACCAGAACATCAGACAAAGCTAAAATCAGTATGTCATAGGCACCTGCAAAAATCAAAAGTGGCCAAAAGGAGGTGGCATGCCTGAGTGTGAAGACCATTTGGTTTGTCAAAACAGGTTGTATCATGCCTAAAGGTAGTAAGAAAGATGAAAACAGGTTTCTCAGTTACCCATAAAGCAAAGGGAAGTTTGATCTCCAAGGCAAGGACAAAGAGGTTTTTTAAGGGGTGTTGCCAACATGAAAATGCCTAAAAATTGTGAAAATGATCAAAAGAAAGAAACATACCAAAACATAGTGCAATATGGTGACTCAAAAAAGGCATCTGCAAAAACAGTTTTAAAGGCATCAATGGATCAAGGTAAACCAAAATTCACCAAGTCAACAGCCTAAAGAGCAACAAAGAAAATGATCAGGAGGGAAAAGGCACCATTTTTGTGTTTTAAGTCAACCCATGCAAAAGGAAAAAAGAATATCAATGAAATGGCAGAAAGGTTAAGAAACATTACAAAGTGGGTTTGTAAAAGATAAATTTGTTTTCCTAAGACTATAAAAGTCAATTTACTGATCACTTAGCTTATTATGCATTTGAAAAAAGAAAATATCCCTCAAGGAGAAAATTTCTGAGTTTGAGTGAGAAATTATGGGCAAGGTCACCGGTGCTACGCTCAGGACCCAGTGTTGTGCGAATAAGGGTCTCCACAGAGAATTTTTTGCACTTCATTGCGCATATAGCTACATGCATTGCACGTATAGCTACTCACGTTGCACATATATATGCACGCACTGAGCGTACAGCCTGGCACTGCACCCAGGCAAACCCGATACACCCACGGGCATGGCATCGCGCTCATAGGCCGACCCGACAAGCCTGGCGCTACGCACAGAGGCCTGAATCGCCTAGGAGTGCCAGTGCTATGCCCAGAAAGAGGCCTGACTCGCCCAAATCTTGGGCAGTTCTACACCCAGAGAGACTCGACGAGTCTTTTCTTGCCCGGTGCTATGCCTAGGGGCCGGCAAGCCTGCACGAGGCGTGCAGCGCTGCGCCGAGAGGACCCGACAGGCCTGGTTTCTACCAGGCACTATGCTTAGACCTGAGAAGCCTCTCCCACCTTCAAATTGTCGAAGGATCACAAAGGACACCCTCAAATTTTCCTTCAAGCACATGAAAGCAAGCTAAAATTGGTAGGTGGCCCTTTTCCTTATCCTCCTCAAGTGGCTTTATGTTTTAGTGGCTAAAATAAATAATCAAACCCTAGTCATTGGAAACCCTAAGTCTTCATAGCAAATAAACCTATGTTTTTTACCTCCAAGCAAGTAAATTTCATTTGAAGTGAGGAGTGAACTAGGGTAATCACAAATCAGTTCAATATTAAAGCCCTCATCAAGCTCAAACAAATTCAGTCATAAACCCATCTCCATATCACTCATTTGCAAAATCTGTCCTCACCATCATTTCCATTTCACTCCTTCTGCCTAGGTTTCACAAAAAACCCAAGTTTTTTAAAAAACAGCTCTAATCACCATGTCAGGAGCAAAAGACAGTGTCAACAGTGAAGGAGGCCAAGTGCCTATGAGGCCAAAACACAAGTGAGGGAAGGTCAATAGGTTTGAACCGCAGAGCACAGTGGACATTACTTCATCTCCCATGATCCTCACATGCTTTCAGAATGTGGGGTGTTTCCAGTTTTGTGAGAAAGTCAAACAAGTGAAAAATCACCGAGAGCTCACAAGGTTATTCATTCTTAACCTACACAATAAACAAGTAAGCCTTGCAGGGGTATATTTTGAACTATCAGCAGATTCCATCTCTAATGCTACAAGTATACCTGCTATTGGTGAAAAGTGGTTCAAGAAAGCAAGATTAAACATAAGCTATTATGAGCCATTTGTCAAGACTAAGTACAAAGAAGGTTGCAAGGCTATTTTCCATTTCGCACATCTGAAACAGAGGTTTGCACCATTGATGAGGGTTATCATGAAGTACTTTACCTGTGAGGGGAGGTACTCTAGACTTTATTCCTACCATGTTAGACTCCTCATGAATTTTACCAGGGTTAAAATGCTTCATTTTCCTTACTACTTGTATAAGAGTATTGACAAGATGTCTTATGTTGTCTGGGAGAGAACCCATTCCCAGCAAATGCATAGTTTATTCCACCACTCCTTGATCAAGATGGTGGTCCTACATCAGCTGGAGCAAAAGGGCATACCTTGGGAGGTATTCATAGCCCATGAAGTCTTCACAAGCCCACAGACCTATCATCAACCAAACTTTCCCTCATCATCTCATCCTCCTCACTCTACTCCTCCATCACCTCCTACAGATCATGCCTCATCATCTACACAAGTGTCCTCAGCTCAAGAAAACCTCCCTTCCTCCCCTTATCTTGATGCATCAAGTGAAGAAGGAATGGTAGTGAAGAATCAAGTGAAAATGAGGGTGAAGATGACCATGATTCAAGTCCAAATGAGGATGTAGGTGATGATGAATTAAGTCCACAAGGAGCAGAAAACATGGAGATAGAAGGAGATGATGAGTTGAGTCAACAAGAGGCAGGAGACATGGAAATAGAGGATGAGAGTGGTGATGAGGACAATGAAGCAAATGATGAAGAGGACAATGGAAATGGGTTGAGCTGTGAGAAAGAAGAAGATAGCCATGAGGCAGAGGACATGGAAATGGATGGAGGTGACAATCAGGACGGCAACCCATATGACCATGCAGGCAATCAAAGAAATGACATTCGCGATGAAGTAAAAGACACCATGGGTACAGATGAAGCAAGTGACAAAAATGTAGAGGATAATGAAGCACGCATAAGTGAAGAATAAAAAATTCATGACAGTCATTAAAACAATAAAGGCAGTGACCTCCAAAGTGACAATGATGATGAGAAAAATGAAGGCAACACAAAGGACAGTCCAGAGATCAGTGGGGAAGTAAATAGTGAGGTTGATGATGAAAGCGATGAGGAAGTTGACAGTGCAGAAAATGAAGAAAGGTCCCTAAATAGTCATGACTGTCATGAAAACAATCATGACAGTCATAGTGACAATGAAGAAAGTGAGAAGGATGATAATTAAAATTAGGATCACAGTAGTGACCTTAAATGAAGAACAAAATGAAAATGCAGAAATCAGTGAAGAGGATGAGAGTGGTGATGATGTTGAGAACAAAGAGGACAATGATGAAGAAGAAAATATGATGACTAATGATACTAATAATGAAAATGAGGAGTTTGATGACAGCAGCCAGGATCACAAACATGATAAAGACACCAACAATACCACAATCACATCTTTTTCATTGGCATATCAAAGAAGGCCTAGGCTTGTGTTTGCTGCCTCAAAAAGGAAAGGGACCAAGCCATCTGTCTCAGCTCAAAAGCTTGAAAAGGGAAAACAAAAGGTAAAAGAAGAAAAAGAAGATCATGAGGTTAAAAGGGAGTTTTAAATCATTCATGTAGACAGTGATGAAGAAAATGAAGCAAGGATCTCAAACTTTCTCCTCCAAGACAAAAATTCCCAAATCAATGACTTGGAAGCCTAGTTGGCTAGAGCTAAGAATGTTGTTCATTTTTATGAGATGGAAAACAAACAAATGAGTGCACAATAGGCCATTTATGAGGCTAGAGCTATCAAAGCCCGGAAAGAAGCTCAAAAAGCCTAGGTAAAGCTAGAGGAGTTCATGGGAACCTATAAGGAGAGTGAAGATGAAGAAGTATAGTCTAGGAGGAGACCTAGAACCATGGGGTTGAAGAAGGCATTGGAAAAACAAAGGGAACAAGAATCAACCTTAGCAAAACAACTCCCTCTAGATGAGTTGTTGGCCATGGATATAGCACATGATCGGGAGCCTTGGTTGGAAAGAGCCAACATACACTTGGATTCCAAGTTGGAAAGGGAAAATAAGGACCTTGATTTACAAATAAAGATGACCAAACATTATGCCCGGAGGAATCGAATTACAAGGAAAAAACTCAAAAAGGCCCAAACTGAAATTAAAGCACTAAAAGGAGGAAAAGACCAAGAAAACTTTGGAGTCTTAGCACAAGCTTCTCTACAGGTCTCCCAAACCCCCTAAGGGAGACATCCACCAAATTTGATGAAGTTTTGACAAATTTTGGTTTTTTGTGAATATAGAGGCCTATAAGCGCAACACCCGTGGCGCTACGCTTTTTCCTCAAGCATCCTCAGAGGGAGAAATTTAAATTTTTGGATTTTTCATGCCTAGTACACTATGCTCACCAAATTTCAAATAATTTGGAGCATTTTTTACCCCTCAAAAGGTCAAAAAACACCTCATTTTCTACCTTTCTGCCTCATTTTCAGGCTTGGTGCTACGGTCAGAGAAGTTTGGGGAATTTGGATTTTTGGACAAGTTATAGGAGCTCAATAAAAAAACCAAATGTAGATTAGGAAATTAGACACAACAGGCTTTCCAACAGGCCATCACGGAGAAAAATCCGACATCGGGAAGGTCAGCAAAACTTGGCTGCAAGTGGACCTATTTTCTGCCTGTCAAGGCGCTGCGCTTATAGACTTCATTGTGTGTTTTTGGCCAAAAGTCAACAAAACACACTCATTTATTACAAAATGACATTTTAATGTTTTTTGAGGAAAATTGCTCTAAAATTAGGTTCTAGGAGTTATTTTGGCATTTATTTCATGGGATATTTTGTGCCTTGGGCCTTGCATGGTCTCTTGGGAATTAATGACATTTATGAGTGATTTTGACATTTTCCAACCCTATATAGGGTTTTTTCCCTCCTTTGCTAAATAAATAGATCACGAGGGCTTCACTGTAAAACTTTAGAATTTGTTGGCATTTGATGACTTTTTGGAGCAATACATAGTGTTTTGGAGTTTGAAGAGAAATTGGTGTTGTTGAGCTTGTGAATGGCTTGTTTTGCTTGTTGATGGGGGAGGCTTGCTTGCAGGATCCCTGAGCTTGGTTAATGGTGAAGTGCTTCTATTCACTTCATGTTTTCTCATGTTTCATTATGTTTCCATCTTTCTATGTTGCAATAGAACAAATGATTTAAACTAAGAAATGTTCTTCAAATGCACCTTAGCTCTGTTTGTTCTTCATTGCCTCTATGTTTTCTTCTGCTAGGTCAGTTTAGAGAACCCTTAATTTCTCTCTAGACCAACCCAAGATTGTTTATCTCATGAATATACAATAGATATCATAGATGTTTTATGGTTAGCCCTGCTTGTTTGATATCACTAAAACATTGTTTTGAGGTCTCTCTTTGAAGTACCATTGTTTAGGTTTCCTAAAGAGGCTATGTTTTGATCATACCCTTTGTCCATGCTTGAAAAATTGTTTCAAATATCTTTATAGTTGCGATCAAATATGTTTAGGAGTTCCCTCTCCCTTGATTAAATTTATTTGTTATCTTAAATGTTTTCTAACCTTGAAGGTGAAATCACTAGAAGTTAAATGAGTTTCTCACCTTCTATATTTCATTGGAATGTTTGCCTTGGATTCTTATTTGCTTAAAGTTGAATCAAAGAGTTATTGGTTTTCCCTATCTATTGATTTCTTCTTGATGTTAATGGTATTTAAGTCCCTTCTTGTTAAAAGAGTACATGATAAAGGATTCTTGATTGCCATTTGTCCTAATTTTGTTCATAAACGTGATGTCCATCTCATTCCCATAAACCTTGAAAATCCATTGACCATGCTAGATTTTCCCTATGATGCTCCCCGATCCAATTTTTAACTTTCCATGAATTTTATAGACTCCATAGCCCAATGACTTGAATATTTCCTCATTCCATCTATTCTACTTGATCATCTACTCAACCAAAACAATCAAACAAACCCTACACTTAACAACTAGCCTAAAATAAAACCCTAAAAGCAAACAAGTTCACATCCTTTACATACAATAGAGAGAGCCCTCTCTGAGTCTAGAAAGGATAGGTCCTAGGACTCCAAAGACTGGTCTAGTGTTACCCTGTGTATTTGGTCTACCAATATGCTAAATCACAGGACCCCTAACAAATAGAAGTCTATATCGAGTCGGATAGGACAAGTTTTGAGGAAGTTTCATGAATGATAGTTCTCTGAGATAAGTCTGTGTTTTCTGTCTGGGTATAGAAGGCTCCTGCTCGCTGTGTGCACGAAGACCTTATTCCTGTTGTGTATAGATCCCACTGGCTGTGTGCGCGGGCAGAACTGAAGTAATGTAATGATGTTACGAACTATGGATGAATAAAGGATTGTTTCGGACAATTTTGAGTATCAAATGCATCTGTGTTTTTCTTTCTGATATGTTTCTGTGTATTATTTATGTTTACTGCATCAAGTATATTATATGTGTTTAGATCAGGTGCAGACCTGTTTACTATTTTATATGAATGTCAATTACATGGATCAATTGTTGTAAGGGTTGAACATTGTATCATTAGGATAGTTAAAGCGATTACGGATCTACCGTCTGCGTGCGCACACCGAAAACAACTTGTGATAATTGACTTAGGTTTTATGGTTAGGGTTTCTATTATGAAGGCCAAGCCACTATTATTATAGATCTCAATACACCCACATCATTTAATTCTCTCTCAGGTGTGGAAACCTGGTTCCAACAACCCCCCATACTGCTTCGGGTCAGACTTTGACCTGCGCAAGTAGGTCACTGCCAAAAGGGCTAGTAGTAAGAGGGTTTTGTTGGTTAAGCTTAACTTTGAACCTGGGTCAGGACCCTTTGAGCCAACAAGAGCATATTATGACAGTGAATACTTTAAAGTAAGAAAAATTACCATAGATGAATTTTCATGAAGTTGCAAACAAAAGACTTGAGAATATCTGAGGATGAATTTGGTGCTTCTGAAGAAATGAAAAAAGAAGAAAACTTCCGACAAATTGTAGTTGGATAATTTGATGATGATATAAGTAGCATTCAATTGAACGAAGACCGTGAAGGTTTTTGTTTACTTGTATGTATATTTGAAAGTTTATTATTGCTTGGTGTTATGTTTGTACAGGGAAATATCTCCACAAGAAAGTTGAACACTCTGAAAGCATGCTTGAACATATGGATATATCGGATTTATTTTATTAGGGAGAGATGAAGCATCTAATGGCAAGATGTTTGGGAGGACATCTGATTGACCTATGTGTTGATGTATAGATCCCGAAGAGGGAGGCTGGCGTTGGTCATGGAGCTTCGACCTTGGATACACACCTAGATCCTTGGGTTGGTGGTAGAGCTTAAAATCTTGATGGTACATAGAGTTGGCTAAAGCTTGAGTCCCCTTAGTCCCACCTTGATAGAATACCCTGGTCAGATATCTAGTCCACAACACTAAGTGTGATAGAACTCTACGTAGTTAAATTTGAGATATATGTGTGTGTGTGTGTGTGTGTGTGTGTGTGTGTGTGAATACCTCCCTAGTTAAGAGGGAGTGTTGAAGAATGGAACTAGTATTGGTCTTCATAATTACATTTGAGACATGATGTAGTATTTGTAAAATAAAGAAAAAGAAATTTTATTATTAAATAAATTGACTTATTAAAGCATGGGTTTCAGGCTTTGGTCAATTTTTTTTAGGTCAAAGTCTCCGTTGAATACTTATAAGGTTTATGTCAAGTTTCCTTGTCCATTTCATGATGTAAAAGACCTTTGTTGGGCTTTATTTGTCAAGAAAGAAATTTATTTTATTATAAAATAGGTCAATTAGAACTCCTCCACAACGTCGGCCTCAAAAAGGGAATTTGACATCACAAATTCACTATATATTGGAACAAATTGACTCATTTGGAAGTACATCTCTCACAAGTTCAAATTACAGTAATTGGAAGAAAAAAAAGTGCAATGTTTAAGAAGGAAGATGGAATCAAATTTTTGGGGTCTTTCTCTCTCTCTGTCTCTCTCTCATGTGAAATGAAATTTTGAAGTTGCATTGAAGTTGTGAAACTATATCGAAGCTGTGAAGTTGCATTGAAGTTGTGATGTTGCATCAAAGTTGTGAAGTTGCATCAAGGTCAAAGTTGTGAAGCTACATCGAAGTTGTGAAGTTGCTAGGTTGAAGCTACTAAAGTTGCTAGATTGAAACTACATTTCTATAGCTAGGTTAAAGTTCTAAAGTTGGGGGTCGAAATTGTGGGTTGAAGCTGCATTTAAGAAGCTGGCACTTGGTATATTTGGAGGATATCATGTATTAGAAGGAAGTGTTGACATGGTGGAGGAGGAAGGTCTTTTGGTCTACAGTCTTGGTCTATCTCACTTTGAATGTTTTGAAAGAAGAATTTCTGACTGGGTTTACACCTATATAATGGTTTTATCCCTGACTGACTTCCTACTTATGGTGTCCCTGATCTTCATGTGTTTGCTTTGATGATTTCTTGATGAGAAAAAGATAAAAAAAGAACATAAATATTTATTAAAATTACAGATTTGTCGATTTAACTGTAATTAATACATGCATGTGAATGTAAATTATGCATAAAATTAGAGAACGAAAAAAAAAATCTCACTCACACACATAAGAAATATGATATGCTCTCTGGGAAACCCTTACCGGGTAAAACCCAACTGCAAGGTGAGGTCGCTTCACTCTCTCTCTCTCTTTGGAAATATGGTTGCAGGTACAAAGAAGTAAAATAATATCATAATAATATCACAAGTAATTATCAATATAAGAAAATATATCCCAACGAACCCAATGCTTGGGTAATATATCCCTTGTCATCTACAAGACATGTATCTCCACAATAATTGATCGATTGTTCAAATATAATAATGGAAGGCTTTGAGCTCAAGGTATGGACAAAACTTGCATTATTCGATATGAAGGATACATTTTATTTCATTTCTCTTCTTCACCGACACCACAATTTTATTTCATTTCTCTTCTTCACCGACACCACAAATTTATTTTTAATCCGCATCACCTCCAAATACATTTTCAAGCAAAATACCCATAATTTTCGGTGTTACTAGTGACTTTCTTCTTTTGTTTATCTTATTCACATTTGGAACTAGAAAAAAATTGAAACATGCCTTATATGGAAGCTGTCAAGGAGGTATTGCGGATGCATTCTTTTGGTTATTATTTTATGCATTCTCTAAGATACCAATAGAGTCCATTGAATTAAATCTTTCTTTTCTTGGTCCTTTTTCCCATATAGCAATAAAATTTCATTTTTGTAGGATACTATAGAGGAAGGATGTTGCATCCCAATGACCTCACTAAAATTTAGTGCAAAATTAAGGTAATTTCATATACTCCGACAGCTAACGTCAAGATGAATTAAACGCCACTTCATACATGCATGTATGAACTGATAGTACATTGAGAAACTTGTTGACAATAAGATGAACTATGATTAATGCCTGATAAGGGAGACTTTGATAAGCCCAGGAACCAACACACCATTTTCAAGAGTTTGTATAGCTTAGACTGTGTAATTGAAAATGCATGTTCACATCAAAGATCAAACCAGGTCTTTCATGTTTACTTTAAAGGTTTCAGTAACGCATAAGAAATTTAAAGATACAGGTTTTTTTTGTAGAAAGTATGGAAAAAGCCATATCTCGTTCTTGAAAGCCTTTTAATGCAAAGCTTACAAATTTATCACAAGGAAAATAATATTGATGTCAAAACACGTTCGTATAATTTTTGAACATCATATTCCATTTTGTTTTGACTTGATAGTTCTGTAGACGTACATTTATAAAAAATTTCAAGGTTATATAATAACTTCTTGTGCTGAATTTTCAATCTACAAGCCTGAGCCTAAATTTTGTAAAAATGTAGTTCGCATATCAACTATATTTCCCCTGCCATAAGATTCAGCCTAAATGTTCGCAAGGCCAGCCATCATACATAAGACAAACTGTGTTATCGGTCAAGCGAAGCCATGCTGAACAATTCAAACTTTCATTATGTGTCTAAGTGTTGGTAATGACAATGGATGGTTCAAGGTGATATGAAATATCATAAATCATTCTTAATTTCTGATTAGAATAAAGATTATGTATGCTAAAATTTTGGGCATTGTTTGATCTTAACAAATTTCTTCTAGGATGACAGTTAGTGTTTTCTGTTACTGAATCATGTGTTTTTTCAAGTATTGGTCTGTCACCTTGGTTATCTTAATTTCTCTTATCTATTAGCAATATAAATAATCCCATAGTTTATGTGTAACATTTTTAAAAATTGCATTTATTTGTGAGATGCATTATTTTTTTAATACTTTTTTACATTTAGACAAAAGTTTTCTATTTTTTTAATATTTTCCAATAGATAATTCTATCTTATTAGTAATTACAAACAATAACTCCAAAGGTTTATTATACTGATTTAAATAAAATGAATGATTTATTATTTTTCTTAGATGAACTATGTATTATATATAGTTTCAGACAAAGTTTAGCTATACATTGTTGATTGTTAAACTGAGTGTGAATTTGACTATATTATAAGAATGGATGGTGAACAACTGACAATCTTTTTTCTTGGTTAGATTTTTATGCTTCTCCCTTACCTTTATTAAGCTGCAATGCTAATTTTTCTCTTCTCAAATTGGATATAGAATTTTTGAGCCCATTGAAGGATTCAACCACAAGGCTGTCATGGTTAGGCTTAGGTAATATGGAGATGAAAACATTAGCCATGGCCCTCTTGCAATGGTTGCATCTAGTTCTACTCTCAAAAAGCATTGAAAAGTTGGTTTCCTCAACTATACAGACTGTTTTTTAGCTGCCTTTCTAAGGTTTACAATACATGCAGAGGTGGGAACTAATATGTGGCATCATAACCAAGTCACAAAAGGACACAGAATTATTGTAACCAAGGGAAATTTACTGGTTGTTCAAATCATCACAATAATTCTAAGCATAACTTGCTAGTGTTGTCCATTGTTGGGTTGGTTGTCATCGCAGACAACCTCATGCTATTTTTCCTCGCATGGTGTATCTTTGTTCTCAGGCAATGAATTTGTCACTTTCGCTTCTTTTTATCAACTTTGAAAAGAGGTCTACACCATCTTCACATCACTTTTTTTTGAGATGTTGGTGGGTCTATAACTTCATTCTATGGGTTTATGAAATTCTTTCACATTTTGTCTTTTTCGTGAGTGACAAATCATTTATTACATAACATATTTGACTACATCATATTGCTTGTGACTCTTTCATTAATCTCAACACTTTTGGTAATTGCTATAAAAGGCTCTACAAAAGTAGTTGTGATAGAAAATTTTAATAGTCTTTCTAAAAATCTATTAACTGATAAAATACCTTTCCCTCAACAACAAAACTCTCAAAGCCCAAAAAGTTATGCTAGTGCAGGATTAATAACCAGGTTGACATTTTCTAGGTGGAACCTTAAAAAGTTATGCTAGGTTGAATGATTTGTTGGCCACTTGGCAGAAGCATTAATGTACCGAATATACATATGCTTAGAACTCAAGATAAAGTCGAAAGTGTTTTTTTCTATTGTAGTCAAAGTTGCAATTAAGGTGATGATCTCTTATATTCTCTCTATTATATTTGTTAATGAAATTTTTATACTTCATCTTCACACATATCAGTTCAACCAAAACTATTACATGCATACAATTCATGTATACAAATAGCAATGACATGCCATCACATAGCTCTTGTTTACATATGTAAACATTTACTGATTTATTAATAAATAAACATTATCAACAAAATATTGATGAGAATTCCTAGAATCTTGTGTATTTTGTTAGAAGAACCAGACTTTATCAACCCTTTTTATTTAATTTCACTTAAATCAATGCATTCTCTATCCCTATGCGTTTTTAAGTATCTTCCATAACCACACATATAACATCAAAACAAACATTGATCTAAAAACACACAAAAACAACTAATATGCACAAGGTACGATGACCATGAGGGAAGATGCTTGAAGTATCACTTAAATTTTTTGTTATAAGTCGTACACGGGAAAATATTGTTAACAAGAATACCACCCATTTAAGGAGTACAAGTAAACTCTATTTCCATGGTTGTGGTCGTGTCGTAGATCCAATTCTGGGTACACCACATTTCCTTCTCAACCACAACCTAAAATTCACTCATCAATTTTAAATTAGCATTTGCATCAAGAGGTGCAAAGGAATGACAAATCGCAATCCTTGTGGGACGAAGATATATATGAGAGGAGTTCAATTTCTTTGAGGGTTTTTTAAAATGGCATGAAATAAATTCTAAACATAGAAATTATGAGATATCTATCAGGTAAATATATCTCCCTTGGGAAATATTGAGATAGCCACTATGACTCAAGAGCTAACTCAAATCCCTTATATGACACAAGAGATGTACCCTGTACACTATGCCTTATTATTTGGCTATTTTGAAAAGAGAGAACAACTTGTGTATTAACGAGGTCAAAATTATGACACAGATTAGGTCGTTTCCATGACTGACCCTTTTCCATGACTAGCCCTTGAAGAGGATGACCGTTTCCATGACTGAATCTCACTAGAAGAGGATGGGTGGCTCCAGGAGCTTTCATCTCCATTTTGTGATCTTGTTTGCCAAAATTCATCACAACTCTGACTTCGCCAAGATCCATATTGTGATCATTTATCACTCTGTTTGTCATGACGCTTACATATATCCCCTTCAAGTTTCTCCACTATCGCACAATCTGAGACAACACCGTTGTCACACAATCTGAGACAGCAAGGCCTTAGCAGGCTGGCCTGCTCTACAGCCAAATATAAGCATCCTATAAATCCTTTCTTCGAGAGCAATATTTTCACAGAACCCGATCCATAGAAAGCTCTGAACAAGTTAAAAGCACGTCAAAATTAAGGTTTCGTCGCGGATATTTGAATATGCTTCACATGGAGAAGTATTTAATGCGAAAAGTTGCATCTATCAAGCACCGACCTCGCACTCTGAGTTACAGTTTTCATATTACATAATAACATCTTATTTAAGGAATTAATAATAGAAGACATATCCAGAATGAATGGAAATAGTTGCAGATGTTAGTTCAAAATGAGCGGAATAATGATAAAAAACTAGATAAAAAACATTTCATAACACAACAGCTCAGACAGAGAAAAGAAAAAATTTAAATTTCTATAACAGTTTTTAAAAAATGAAAAACAATTTTAATTTCTCTACAGTTTTATGAAAAGATACACATTTAGGGCCCCTTTTTTTCAGATGTTAAAATGCAACAAAAGACTCTTTCTACCATCTTATTATTTATCTATCAATTTGAGGTATTCAAAATTTTAAATGACACTTTTAAAGAAGTAATGACAAGTATTATTTAAATTTTATACCTCAAAATCTACTGTTTGGATTTCTAACCTTGGCGCATGATTTAAGAAAGTTTATGAGGTGTTCACCAAGAATTGATTGAACTCAAACTCGAACTCACTGTAGAATTGGAAGAAGACTTAAATGATGTCGTTGTCGAGAAATTTTGGGAACACATAACCATATCTGCCATGGATGGCGTCTGGTATTCCCCGTTGTAATTCTCAAAGCTTTCTCCGGGTGTGGTTGCTCTCTATCGAAAATGGGAGCTTTGAGCAGAAATCACAAACACTTCTTCAAGAACCTTCTAGCCTTGGTGTTCGATGATGTCGCCTGGGGCAACCAGGTGAATCATTTCGTTCAGCTGATGGATGCCCTCATTGAATATTCCCACGAAGTTCACATGTTGAGGAGGCCCCATGTCATTCGTATTGGAAGTGCATTATAACATACTATTTGGGTGATGTGTACATAGGAGATCGATGTTTCGTTGGTGGGTGGGTTAAGAATAATATACGTAAGCAGGAATAAAGACAATTTTGGTGGGTGTGTTCATAATAATATAAGTAAGCATGAATAAAGGCGCGAAATCGTTTAGGGGGAGGAGGTTTGGGATGTCCCAACCAGTTGAAAAATCCACCTCACATGCCCTCCTGTCTCAGCTTCCCCTCGCACAATTCCATATCCAACAGCATAACCTCCAATCGCAGAAGCAGTTCCAAAACAACTGCTTCCCTTTCTTGTATTAAGGAGTGCTTTAGACTCTCTAAAGATCCTTTTGGGTTGTTGTAAAAATACTACTGCTATTGGGCCCAGGTGAGTGTGTCATCTGATGTCATCTTATTGCATACTATGAAAAATTCGACACCAACATAGACAAAGCGTTAAAAAAAAGGCAGAGTGGAAATAAACCAAGCCAATTATGACTTGAACGCATCATTGAAGCTTCCAATTGAAGGTGTATATTGTTCTCAATATAATCAGTGCTAAGGAATGTTAAAAGTTGCTAGTAACGTGGAAGAGTTATCTACAAGTTTCTAGAAATTATTCATTGGAGTAGGGGTGCTCATTTTGCTGTAGTGACTACTTTTAAGGCATAAACTTTGAAAGACTTAGGGAAGAGGCTTCTATTGTTTTGCAAGGACCAGTAGTAGTTATAGTACTGGTCCCACACATCCATCAAACAAAAATCACAAACTCACTAAAATATGCACATAAATACTTTATATTAAGTTATATAAGTTATATAAATATGTCCAAAATGGGCCCAGTTTTTTATTAGACCAACAACTGTCACACACCAAGTCTTAACATCACAAGTTGAAAAGACCTATTATCTCAAGTACCTCCAATTCTGAATTACCAACTAAGTCAAAATTCAGTGCAAAACATTACAATGATTTCCATCCAAAAGTACAGTTATCCCATCAAACAATCACCCACTAATTTTGCATTGGGGCAATAGATATCATTGTTGAGTAAAACCTGCACAAGGACTGGGTAACCCCTGCACAAAAATAGGTGAAATGTGTGTCAGCCATATGTACATGTCTGTTTAACCTTTCAACCTATTGAAGACATTAAACGACACCATTCAATTTAGTAAATTGTTCACCCAACCTTTCATTTCAAGAATTAAACACAACAGCCCTTTCAATTCAGGAATTAAATTTAGGAAAGCATTTCAATTCAGGAATTAAATTCAGGAAAGAATTTCAATTAAGGAAATTAATTCAGGAAAGCACAAGGATCAACCATGAAATCTTATCAGCCATTGGATCATGTACAAATCAATCCACAACACAGAATTAAATTTGGGAGATGCAATTCATGCCAACCTTCCCTACCAATTAAATTCTAGATCCTAAAACTATAAAAAATCAACCCTTACTGCATTTGAAGCATTCATTATACTCTTAAGCTACTGCTGACATACATTTAGAGTTTTTAGACAGTGTTCCATTCATTTTGCAGATATACAATTGTTTTTAGAAAGTGAGTTTTTAGACAGTGAGTTTCAATTTTGCAGACATACAATCATTTTCAAACTGTGTTTCAGACATACAGACAGAGTGTGCTCAGTGTTACATTCCAGAAAAAGTGTGTGCATAGTGTTACATTCATTCTCTTCATCTAGACAGAGTGTGCTCAATGTTACATTCCAGACATAGTGTGTGCACAGTGTTACATTCATTCTCTTCATCAGTTGATGGAGCATTACTGGAGACATATAGGTCTTTTGGAGCATTGCTGGAGACATATAGGTCTTTGGTTGTTCTTGAATAATTTTATTTATTATATTGAGTACTTTATCATTATTTTAGTTGAGAAACTATGTTAAGCTTATAAGTAATGAGAGTTATGTTTATAAGAAAATCATGTAGATTGAAGCTATGAATATTCAGAATAGCTTACTAAGACACTCCAAATTAGCTACTCCAAATTTCAAGTTGGAATTTTTCTAAACCTTTAAGTTCAGTATTGAGTAAAATCTTTCAAGAAATAGTTCCAACACACAGTCCCCTAAGGACAGTGCCCTTCAAAATTTATAAGAACAGAAAGCTACTATCTACATAGGAACAGTGCATGTGTGTCATTGAACCCACCATATAAGCCGTCGTTGTTTTAACAAAAATGGGAAGAAAATCGGGAAGCCTATGAGAAATAAAGGATTTTGAGTTGGGCATTGAAAGCTGAGGCAGATTGGCACAGTACATCAATTTGTGTGGAGCAAATTTATTTTTCAGCGTTCAGGCTTAGAGGCATAGGAGGCAATAGAATACAGTATCAATTTATAAGCTTAAAATCTAGTTTCCTACAGTATAAATGTAGTTGCCTCCTCCTTTTGTTGTGCTTATTAACTAGATTTGGATATTGACTTTATACTGTATTCTAAATTGATTTTATGTTAAGCTTACAAGTAATAAGAGTTATGTATTTAAGAAAATCACGAAGATTAAAGAAGCTATGAGTATTCAAACTAGATTACTAAGACACTCCAAATTAGCTACTCTAAATTTCAAGTTGGAATTTTTCTAAACCTTTAAATTTAGTATTGAGTAAAATATTTTAATAAATAGCTCCAGCGCACAATCCCCTAAGAACAGTGCCCTTCAAAATTTATAAGAACAGAAAGCTACTAACTACATAGGATTTAGAGAAATTGCAAGAGTGGAAATACATCTAATTAGAAGTCTCATGGAAGTTTCACTATAGCTTCCTTCTTAAGTTTCACTACAGCTTCCTTCTTAACTATTGCTTCTAAACTGATGCTTAGCTTCCTTCTTAAGTTTCACTACGGCTTCCTTCTTAACTACTAATTCTAAACTGAATTCATACTTATCAAATTTCTTACCCATGTTGTTAAATCAAAATTTCGTGGTAAATCTGCAGGTTGTTGGAGCCATGCCAAGAGTTTCTATTGCAGATTGGATAAGGAACATGAGGTGAGGGAGAAGGGGGGCCCAACTGCAGAGCAGTTTATCAGATGAGGATGTAAATTCTCCCAATGCTCCCAGCAATGTCGTTGAAAAGGACCCTGTGGTAGCAGATCATCCTATCCCACCATCAGCCACAGAGCCAACTTCAACCACAATGCAAGGCACAAGTTCAACAAAGAAAATCAGTGCCATTAGAGGTTGGAAAAATCAATACATGCTCAATGCAATTGATGACATCGAGTTTAAGGGATATTCAATCTATGAATCTACAAAAAAACATGGTATTGCTGCCTCTAACATACATTATTGGATAAATGGGTTGACTAATACAAAGCGTAGAGGGCCTGTTACAATTATGACTGAAGAGGAGGAGGATGAGGTGGTCGAGTGGTGTAAGGAGATGGCCCAATTGGGACATGGGTTAGAGCTCATACAACTTAAATCCATTGTAGCTCAAATTTTTCAAGGGAGTCCAAACCCCTTTAAAGATGGTTTTCCTTGTAAGTCATGGTGGAGTGGGTTTAAAAAGAGGCATTTAGACCTTGTGTTATGTACAGCAGAGGGCCTTGACAGAGACCGAGCTTTAAATCTACACCCTGCAATTGTTTCCAAGTTCT
Organism: Pinus albicaulis; assembly: GCA_034641835.2. Lineage (NCBI taxonomy): Eukaryota > Viridiplantae > Streptophyta > Pinopsida > Pinales > Pinaceae > Pinus > Pinus albicaulis. Next base: position 67,607,323 of record CM076577.1, on the reverse strand, counting down.
ATAAGACTCTTTTTGATGCATATGACAAACAATCATATGCCCTAGACCATATATGGAACTGTGATGAAACAGGCTTACAGGCAGGAAGAAATTGTGGTATATGGGTAATTGCAAAGAGAGGGAGTAGAAATGTGCCTAAGATATTGCCTAAGAGCAGGGAATGGATCACAATTCTTGCATGTGTCAATGCAATTGGTTCATCAATACCAGGATGTTATCTATTTAAAGGTAAAACTCAACTAAAAAATTACATACCAAATTGTGAACCAGGGGCATGCATGGCTGCACATCCACATGTATGGATGACAAAGGAACTATTCCTGAATTGGCTTTGCCACTTTGCTGCTTCTGTACCGGGTGGTGTATCGCCTGAAAACAGACACTTACTGATTTTAGATGGCCATGGAAGCCACATGACCATGCAGACAATCGATGAGGCCAATAAGTTGGGCATTGACCTGTTAACATTGCCGGCTCATACCACTCACAGATTGTAGCCCCTTGATGTGAGCGTGTTTGGGCCTTTCAAGAACTATTTCAGGGTCGAGCGAGCTTCATGGATGGAAAACAATCTAGGGGTGGAAGTAAAGAGGTTTGAACTAGCTGAGCTTACAAGTAAAGCATTTAAAAGGGCTCTCACACCTTCTAATATCAAGGCTGGATTTAGGAGGACTGGTATATGGCCACTCAATTTTAATGCTCTTATGTATGATACCAGTTGTATCCAAGCATTTGAAGTGGAAGGTCAAGAAGCGGAGAACTTAGAAGAGCATGTTGGTGCCCAAGAAGATGTAGTTGCTGCTAAAGGTATAATTTCCTTTTCTGAAGGGTTGTTTTGTGGTGGTGATGATGCTAAGCATGTCAGTGAGACACAGTTCAGTCATGAACCAACTAACAATATCAATGAGGCTGTGACACCCACTGATGTGGCTAAAAATGAGCAATTGACCATGCCAACCCAAGTAAGCACGCCATCATGGCTGGCAGAGGTCGCGATGAATATCCCTAGAAATAATGTATCTACCACCAATGAGGAGGAAAACATGGAAATTCCTTCACAACCATCAGGGTTGAACACCGAACTTGTTCATTATTTTGTGGAGAATCAGTCACTAGAAGAGGAGCCTATTCAGTATGAAATACCTGAATAAGAAAATAATGGGGGCCAATCAGTTCTCCCAGAGGATGAAATCCAAGTGTCAGGTCCAGAGGAGAATGGGGCAACAGAAAAGCAGAGATTACTTGGTGCATTCCTAAAGCTACCAGTAGAGAGAGTGAAGGCCTCATCAAGGAACTCAACATCAGATTATCTTCGTTTAGGGAGGATTTCACAATTGCTCATATCTAAATATTATATGAATTTAATGTTCGAGTGTGAACGTAAAAATAATGAGATTCAGGAAGTTAAAAAGAGAAAGAAGGAGTTAGCCAATGAAAAGAGGGCTACAAGGATTGCAACACCAGAAGCTTGAGAAAAGGAAAGGTTGGAAAGACAAAAAGCAAGGGAATATAAGGAACATCAAAAGAAATTGGAAAGGCAAGAGAGAGAGGCAAGAAAGGTTTAGCAAGAGTTGGAAAAAGGAGGAGGGGTGAGAAGCAGGGAAGACCATGGTCCAAGCCAGTTTGAGGCAAATAGGTTGATGTCTAACACGCCGGACCACATTGCAAAGAAGACACCATCATTCCAAGACCTAATTAACATCCAAGTCCCTAGCTATTAGGCAGGGATTAGGCCCACCTCTTATACCCCTACTAGTGCAGGTTTGAATCCTAACTGTGTTTATATGACACCTGCAGTCAGTGCTAGAGTTAGTAACACAAGTGGACACTTGGGCTACTCAGTCCCACCATGGCTACATGGAGAAAATTGGAGTCAACCATATGCCAACATTCAGGCACCTCCTAATCATCTAATGTTGGGTAGTCCACCATACTTAGGTAAGGAAGTCAACTCAACAATTTTGAGCAATGTAGGAAATGAAAGCCATCAAGCATAGGGGTACCATGACTTAATTTTTGTAACCACAAGACACTGTGATTTTGGTAAGGATGAAATAGGTTTGCTAAGGATAACATCCATGGATGTTTGGGAAGCTACAAACAGTTTCAAATTAGTATGTATAAAACAATGTCTAAATCCTACAAGTTTTTTAATCTGTTGAATTTATAGCCTTAGCCTATATCAGATTTTTTATGAAGTTATGTATCAAAAAGTTTATAATTCCTACAAGTTTGTTAATCTGTTGAAGTTATAGCTTTAGCCTATATCAGATATTTTATGAAGTTATATATCAAACAGTTTCTAATTCCTACAAGTTTGTTAATCTGTTGAATTTATAGCCTTAGCCTATATCAGATTTTTTATGAAGTTATATATCAAACAGTTTCTAATTCCTACAAGTTTGTTAATCTGTTGAAGTTATAGCCTTAGCCTCGGTGTCTAACTTGCTCACTTGCAAAGTCATAATACCAATCATCAACGACACCATTAAAACAAGTGATAGCTGGTGCCCTCATTTTTGTTACTTAGAGTGACAAGACAACCCACATTCATCGATAGAAGCCAGTCATAATCTTTATGAATAGTGATTAATAACAGAGTTATGATAAATTTTTCATCTAAACAAACTATCCCTTGAACAGTTCATGCTCTTTAATGGACAAAAACAGATACTAATAATCATGTTAAATAACAAGTATATCAACACGTGGAGAAAACCAGCAGTCTTATATAACGAAATTGTGTGAGGGAATCAGATAAAATAAATAATGCTAACAAATTATAATTAATCATATCAGTGGGAAAAAAACCTGTATCATCAAAATTCATTGCAAACTTCATCAATAAAAATCACTGAATAAAGGAGGATACTCTAAACAAAGAAACTGAATTCATAAGCAAAAAAGGTCTATGACACCAAATTCTAACTTGGATTTTGGCCCATTGCCCCACTCTGAAAATGTGTCTTGCAATGAGAACAACCCTAATTGAATTATCCTACCTCTTAATTGATTAAAAAGAAGTGGAATATAAAAATCATAATCGCAAACCAATGATACCTTGAACAATCAATAGAGGGTGTGAACAAAGAAATTGAATTCATATACGAAAAAAAATCTAAGGTAAAATACCTCTATGGAAGTGACTGTAATACCTCGACTCTATGAAACAAGAATGCAAGACCAAGACTTGACATCCAAGTCAAAACTCTTAAGAGAAACCAGCAAGAAAGGTAAAATACCTCTATGGAAGTGACTGTAAAATTAATACCTCGACTCTGTGAAACATGAATGCAAGATTGAGACTTCACATGCAAGTCAAAAACCTTAAGAGAAACTAGGAACAAAGGTGGTTATACCTTGTTAAAGTGAAGTAAGAATGCAAGACTGAGACTTCACATGCAAGTCAAAACATGTGCATAAATCAATGTAAATAAAACAATATGAGAAAATGTCAACATTATTAACAACACAATATGAGAATTTAGACAACATTATTAACAACGTAGTATGAGAAAATGTCATCAAATTAATTGAAAACATGTACAGAATAAAACATTATTAACATACTCAGTTCTGTGGTGGTTATACCTCGGCTCTGTGGTGGTTATACTAATATTTAAACATAAAAATATCAATTTACAGAAAACCATAAACCCTAAACCCTACATCTCAATTTACTCATATTGCTTTAAATTAACACAAAAACCCTACCCTAAACCTCAATATTACTAACAGAGTATGAGAAAATGACATAAAACCTAAACCTTATATCTCAATTTATGACAGTATGATAAAATGTCAACATTATTAACAACACAGTATGACAATTTAGACAACATTATTAACAACATAGTATGAGAAAATGTCATCAAATTAATTGAAAACATGTATTAAATATAAAACATTATTAACATACTCGGCTTTGTGGTGCTTATACCAATATTTAAACACCAAAATTTCAATTTAAATAACACCATAAACCCTAAACCCTATATCTCAATTTACATAGACTGCTTTTAATTAACACAAAAAACTACCATAAACCTCAACATTACTAACATAAAATGAGAAAATGACATAAACCCTAAACCTTGTATCTCAATTTACACAGATTACATCTAATTAACACAAAAACCCTACCCTAAACCTCAACATTACTAACACAACATGAGAAAATGACATCAAATTAATTGAAAACATGTATAGAATATAAAATAGTTATACCTCGGCTCTCAACTCTGTGGTGGACAAAAATATTTAAACATTTACAAAAAACTATAAACAATAAACCCTATATCTCAATTTACACATATTCTTTTAATTGACACAAAAAACCAGACAATTTACTTTAAACATTTACAGAAAACCATAAACCCTAAACCCTATATCTCAATTTACACAGATTCTTTTAATTAACACAAAAAACCAGACAATTTACTTTAAACATTTACAGAAAATCATAAACCCTAAACCCTATATCTCAATTTACACAGATTCTTTTAATTAACACAAAAAACCAGAAAATTTACTTTAAACATTTACAAAAAACCATAAACCCTATATCTCAATTTACACAGATTCTTTTATTTAACACAAAAAATTAGACAATTTATAGAAAACTCGTGTTCAAAAACACAGTAAAGAAGCTCAATAGAGAAACATATCCTTCACGTTAAATGTGTTTACAAACACATACATATGACTGGTGGGACAGAGTCCTACCTTAAGACTGCTCTCTTGGCCTCCCTCCTGGCCAACTACATTGTCCTCCTTGCCATGCCAGCCAACTGCATTGTCCTTGTCTTCTGCATTGACCTGCAAACAATGCAAACACCCAATCATTCACAGAGCACAAACATTAATAAAAATGCAAAAAAACTAAAAAAAAAAGTAAAACCAATAGGAAAACACACCTGAAAGCACAATTCACAGCATCCAGATCTGAAAAACGCACCTGAAAACACAATTCGGAGCATGCAGACCTCCAAGCCACATAGAGTCGAACGCAGGTAAAACCACCACAGAGCTAAGGTAAAAACACCACAGAGCCGAGGTATGACCACCACAGAGCCAAGGTATGACCACCACCACCACAGAGGTGAGGTATGACCACCACATAGCCGAGTAAAACCACCACAGAGCCGAGTTAAAACCACCATGGAGTCGATCCGAGTAAAACCACCACACAGCCGAATAAAACCACCACAGAGCCGAGGTAAAACCACCATAGGGCCGAGGTATGACCACCAGAGAGCCGAGGTATGACCACCAGAGAGCCGAGTATAACCACCACAAAGCCGATTAAAACCACCATAGAGCCGAGGTATGACCACCACAGAGTCGAGGTATGACGACAACAGAGCGGAGGTATGACCATCACAGAGCCGAGTATAACCACCACAGAGCCGATTAAAACCACCACAGAGCCAAGTATAACAATGACAGAGCCGATTATAAGCAACATAGAGCTAAGTATAACCACCAAAGAGTCGAGGTATAACCACACAGAGCTGAGGTATAACCACCACAACGTCGAGGTATAACCACCATAGAGCCGAGGTTTAACGAACACCGAGCCAAGGTATAACAACCACAGAGCCGAGGCATAACAATATTTTCCTACCGCCGCGGTCGAACTGGGACCAGGAGAGCTCGAGCCAGGAGGGCACAGGCGCCATAACGATGGATGAAGCATGCGGAGGATGGTGGCGGAGGCGTCAGACATCGATGATCCTCTGCGCAACAATCAGAGCCAGTATCGAACAACAACCAGACCTGGAGCAAAAAATGAAGCTTATTGGAGAAGCCTCCATTTAATAGCGGGAGACGACCATTGGAGCAAGTTGATGACTGGTTCGACCGGTCACACGTACTTGCCACATGCTTTCCTAGTTTGTTGACACTTTTCGTACATGAACTGGCTTATGCTATGTGGCATGGGGGCCAGTCATTGCTGAGGTGTCCAATGACTGGTTACTCTGCCCTACCTTCTATACAAAAATTTATTTAAACACAATTGTCACAACTCCTTTGATTATATTCAATGGGTTATTTCTTTAAATGTTGAATTGGAATTGCATTGATTAATTTTGGTAGTTGACAAACATGGTTGCACCATAGAAATGCCAACAAAGGTCAACCTCCACTGACGGGGTGAACCATCTCAAATCAAACTCGTCGAAATTGTTCAGAGTAACTCTCTTTTGTGATGAAGAGGGGGAGCTTTGAATTCTTCTTAAGAAAGTAGTCTCTGGCATATTGAACTCGTTGGAAACTTTCTGCACCCATTTTGTGTCTTTTTTTTGTTCCAATAAACACACAGGAATTCGATGCTGGCATCGGATTTATTGGATCAAAGTTCACTGGTCCGTGACAAGGTTCGATCTACAGACGAATTGAGTGATGTTGTCCAAAATCTGTTGTGGATCGATTTCAACGTTGTTGAATCTATTTCAAAGTCGGTGAATTTTGACGCGGATGGCGGTTCAATAAAAACCCGGTGATTAGTTTGTGGGCGACATTGATGTCCCCCACCGCCATTGAGAGAAGAAGTAGAGCATTGGCTCTTCGGTAATCCTACAATTAATCCAAGCTATCATCTGGAAATCGGCCAACAACTGCAACAACATTCACATTTGCATAATTAACCATAGTATCCACTGCCCTTAGCAAGGAATCAAGATGTCCAAGTCATCCTGTTGACTACCTAGTTTGTGCATCAACCGATTTTCCAACCTGCAAAGGAACGTCTGTTGTTATATTCCACTTTGGGTAGACCTAAATATGCTTGAGCAACATCAACTACTTGCAAATTTTGTACCTGTAAATCCTCTTCAATTCCAACATCCAAAACTAGTCCAACCTTGTTCTGACGGACAGGTTGAGGTCCCCATAATCCTTTAGCAAACCTGTCAAGGGCATACCCCTCTCCATACAATGTACTAGGCTTTGGCCAGTAAAGCATTGCAGCATTCAGAACATTGGGATGTGATATTAAACAATTGACAACAAATACCATGGCCCACACTACAGGAAGAGCATCCCCTGTGAATCTGCCAATGGAAACAATGACTCCAATCGAAACAATCATCACAGAAGTATTAGGTCTCTAGCCCGGTGCCACGAGGGCTCGTGTGAAGGAATGGGTGGGTTGTTCAGCGAACTAGTGCACTCTCCATGAAAATACCATCACAATGATTGACCGTCCATACAACTCTGCTTGAACAAATATAAGTCTTGTGAAGTATTGCTCCTGACCTATTGTAGATCTATCCTTCAATACAACATTCAAGGCACGAGATATGACCACAGTTACAAAGTCATTACAAATATGTTTGGAGTTTCCTCACGACAACAATTCATAATTTCATTCCCTTTTTTCAGTTTTATCATTGGGTGATGCCAGATACTTCGTGACATGTGTTCTTGACATGTGTTCAGATTTATCAGTAACGACGAATCTAAACAGGGTCTTCACGAAAAACCTCACAATAGAGCATTAAAATAATTTGAAATGTCACGGTGCTTTTAATCATAGAATTTGGTATATTCACTCTATTTAATTTAATAACTATTTAATAATATATTAATGGTATTCATTAATATAATTGTGTTAAAATATATTTATTAATAAAATTACAATTTTTTTATAACCTTTCATTTCTAATGAGTTAAATTAATTTATATTTTTCCAAATGAAATTAAGCCTAACCTTTCAGATTTTATCACAGATAATTAACTACCTCGCTGGACCATCTCTAGTGGGTTTGTGGAACGCCGATGTAATGGCATGGGACCTGCCATCGTACAGATCGCTCCCTGACACTGTCAGAGAACCGGACGGACCAATTACTCTGTCGTACTATATTGTACGCAGCGTCTACAGGCATCATTACTTTGAAGTTGGGAGAAATCTTTTAAACACAAGCTACAATGGACAAAAGGATTACGATCATAATCACAAAATACAGGTTTCGAGGTTTGTATGGGGAACTTTCTGGACGTTAAAATATTATTTTATTATTTAAAATGAAAATATTATTTTATTTATAATTCTTCATTTTATTGTCATACAATTATCTTTTTTTTTTTTTCAGAAGGAAAAAAACAGCTGTTTTATATTGAAAATATTCAAAACAGTACATGTTACATAGCGATACAGTGCATGGAATCACTGTATCAGAGGAATAATAGAGCAAAGATGAAGCAGTCTAATACATCGGAATAGCCCCATAAACTCCAGCAAAGAGTATTGGACGTAAGCCAAATGATGATCATGAATCACAAATTATACCACGACAAAAAACAAGGATCCAGAGGAAACCTGTAACCAGAATCGAACCCGGAAAAATAAAGGTCACCAACCACGAGAAAAGGAAGAGAGATGTACAGACATGAGATTGACAGCAAAACTGGCTTGAAACAGCCGCGTTTGCAAAAATACCTCGCTAGCAATAAAAATCATCCAAAAACTGGCACGCAGGACCAGTGACGAGGGAGAAAACCTGACCCCCAGAACAGACCGCAGAACCAGCCCCAGCAGCCAACCATCCCGGGGAGAGAGAGTACCAGAAACTTATTGATCGAAAGCCGGAGACACATAAACTTGTCCCAGAGGCGTCTTAAGTAAGAGGGGTCGCCAATCCCTCCGAAAATGAGAGACCGAACAGAAATCATGTCTCGCCTCCAACCGGGCGAATTGCTCTAGGGGCCCAGTCCGTCTCCGATTGCATGATAGGAATCTCCTGTAAGTTCAATATTTCCCCTCTAAAGAGCTCTTTCGACTTCTTCCTCCCTCTGAAGTGCCTGGATCCTGATTTAGAAGTTTTGCGGACAGTAATGTTAGCAGCAGACCTCGGAGATATAGTAGGGGACTTGACAGAGGTCTCCCCGCCAAAGACAGTCAAGGCCGCAAGATCCAGGTCAGGGTTCTTCAAAAGACAATCCAGGTCAATCCCAACTGTATTTTTGGGGGACTCGAATGTCTGGTCAGGATTGAAAGAATGTTCATTGTATGGGGATGCCCATTCCAAGGCAGGCATCGAAGGAGAAGCAATGAGAGGGCTGTTTGCAGATTGATCATTGAGATTGGGAGGTTCCATAATGGAGCTAAGATGAGAATTTTCATTGGGATGGTCGCCAGCCAAGCGGTGCTGTGAAGGCAGATCCTTTGGGGAAAGGAGGCCGATGTCAGACCGAGGGCGAGTTCGACATTTTGCAAATTGATCACGTGCAGGGGTATCGGTCAGATGGGAAGAAATAGGAGGAGGGGGAGTGTTCAACCCCTGGGCATCAGCTATAGATGAGATTGGGCGCTCGTTAGTGCCTGAAAGAGGGTCCTCACATGCCGTTGTATATTCACGGGTAATGTTATCCTTTGTTCTACATGGAAGGGAGGACGACATACCCGGGGAAGTCAGCACTGTGGAGGGAGACAGGTAGTGTCCAGCGCCCCTTGTGAGGTTGTAATTGCGCCTCCTTCTCGTCTTCGAGAACCTATCAGGGCAATCCCTCTGTAGGTGGCCTGTGTTATAGCAGCATAGGCAGCGAAAAGGTATACCCCAGTAATCGACACACTGTTTGTGTCGCCTTTTTTCCCACACCAGCTCCACGTCCCCTGCCAGCTCACGCATAGTGGGAACCTCGATCAAAATCCAGGCAATGCGTTTATCCGGAATGCCAACACTCCTTGGGTCAACATACCTAGTCGAACCAATTGTATTCCCGATAGCAGAGAGAGCCTTCTCCGTCCAGTATTCTAACGGGAGACCAGGCAATTTGGCCCATAAAAATTTGCCACGGGGCGCATCCACAAGAGGATCAAAGCCCAGGTACCATGGCATAATCTGGAGGTAGCTACGACCGTGTACCCATACCCTGTCCATGACCTTGCCACAATCCCGTTCATGCATGAAGTGTACAGTGAACCAATTTCCCATCAGCATGCTGATCTTCGGCATGTATCCAACTTTTTTGACCCAGCACCTCTGAGCCCACTCAAACATATCGATTTCCTTTGAGTCGGCATAGATCCATCTGCCAACCAGCGCACGTTTTTGGAGGCCACAAACTCTATCAATTATGTCCTCATTATCCAAAAACACTTCCTTTGTGTCCGGTGCAGGTCTGAAAACATTTCGGACTTTGTCTCTCAGTCTCCGAGAAATTCTCCGGCGATATGGCTGGGCTGGTCCTTTGACGGGGATGTCGGTGGATCCATCAGCACCCGCCCTCCCCTTCCCCGATCCATCCAGATCCTGCAGATTATCATGTGGATGCCGAAGAGAAGTACTAGCAGACTGTTTATTCCTGCCACAATTTTGTTCAGCGAGCAGAGTAGCAGTAATAAAAGCCCCCTACGCGGACAGGCCAGATGACAGGTTGTCCTCCCGCCAACCCATGATGATCGCCAAAATTCAAAAAAGGGGGAAAAATGGAAAACTCTGAATGCAGGACGACAAACGGCAACTTGCAGTAGATCATAAATGGAAGCAATCAGTACAAATCGTAATGCCCAGAAAGCTTACTTCCAGAGACCCAATGCAAGTACAGAAAATCCCAAGGATATCGTCCAGAAGTCATATTCTTTCATTTTTAAATCTTGATATAGATATGAAGGATCTGCAAAACCAAGACCATCCAAAGTCAGGAGTACATTGGGAGACAAACCCCGAGGAAATTTTCCGAGATGAAACCTTTTCCGGAAGATGCCGGAAATAAAGAAACGGCTAATCGGAAAATCAGATAGCTTCCAGGAATGGCAGTGACAACAACAGAAACAACCAGGGAAAGCCCGTCATCGGCTGCGTAGACGGAACCCAACACTCTTATAAGGTTGCGGTATGAAAGCCTAAGCAGCCCATCTATTCCAAAAGTTATGCTACCAAATCTGAAAAAATTCGGGTTCCTTCAGAAGATCGGGAGACTGTATTTGTCCCGATATGCCCACCTTTTGAAAAACACAAAAAAGAAGATTAAAAAGCATCCCCTGTGCCTCCTAAGAGATACAACAGGAACAGGAAACCATCGCACAGCTCCTAGACGCCAATCCCATGATATCTACCAAAAAAGCCCAGAATAATAATGACTAGGCTCTTCCGCAGACAATACCAAGAGGTCCCCGCTCAGGGACAAAAGAAAATCCACGCTCCTTTTCGCGTCTAGGGAGAACAAGAAGATTAAAAATCATCCCCTGTGCCTCCTAAGAGATACAACAGGAACAGGAAACCATCGCACAGCTCCTAGACGCCAATCCCATGATATCTACCAAAAAAGTCCAGAATAATAATGACTAGGCTCTTCCGCAGACAATACCATGAGGTCCCCGCTCAGGGACAAAAGAAAAATCTCATTCTTTACTATTGAGCAGTGTGCAAATTGCAGAAATTTTCAGGCTGAAACCACACACTCACACTCACACTCGCATACACACACGGGGCTGCTGTAAGGGAAGTGCAACAACCCTGATACAGCTCCTTGCTCACAGAGTATACATGTTCCTATACGTCTGCCAGACTAGAAGATGCACTTACAAATTTCAAGATCGCTGGTGCAAAATTCATCATTCGTGCCAAGGCAAGTGAGAAGGCTCGAATTACACTGAGATCGCGCCACAGGCCCATGGCTGACCGGTAGGTCGTCCACGGTCCATCCCACGGCATCTCTCTGTTCAGGAACGGCTGCTCTATGAGCTTAAGCATTCACGGAGTCATACAATTATCATTATTATATCTGAACTTATCGAAAAATGTAACACTTTTTCTCAATGATATTCCACGAAAAATACAACGGACAAGTAGATTCGTTGAATTTCCTGCACTTATCCACCATTGATTTAATACAACCACCACAATCCTTCAAATTTCAATGCATTTTCTCCAACTGATTTGATACAAGAATTTGGCGAGGACAATTTCTCCATACCACACTAATGGTTAAACACCTCAAACTTGGTTCCCACAAAATCCAATGGCGCAACGTGGTGAAAACACACCACCTAGGGAAAGAAGCCCCAACTTCTCACAATGAAAGAGACACTTAGATTCACAGCCATGGTTGGAGAAGAAGATGAGGAGCACAATGTTGGTGGGCATCAACAACACACTCCCATGCCGATTCCTTTGGATGTATATATACCTCTGAAAACTTACAGAGAAAGCTCAGATTATATGGAGATGGATACATATTCGTCACATCATTTTCTTTCCTGAATGTGTACAAATATGTATATGTTCTCCCTCGAGTCAAGGTGTCCAGTGTAATTTTTATCTCATTCAATGTGTTCATGAAAACTTAAAAAGTTCTTTTTTACACTTCATTTTTTGACCGCCATAACCAATTGACTTTTCCAAAAACTTGTTTGTTATGTATTTTTAAATAATATAATAATGATAATAATAATGGTAAAAATAATGTTGAGTTACACTCATTGTATTACAATTATAAAATACATGTAAATCACATTAAAAAATATTAATGATGGTTTATAATTTTTTTTCGTAATAATTATATGTTAAAGAATATTGCTGATGCGTTTCAAACCAACCAGTGTAGAGATCATATCAAGACTGAATTTAAATAGATGTAGAGATGGCTAAACTAGATTAGAATAACGGCTAGTTTGACTCCCAAAAGAATAAATTAAATAAAAAGATTTATTTTATTCAAATACTAATTTTATAAATAAATTTATTTATTTGTTTTTATTTATTATTACTATTTAAATATTAAAACTTTTTTTGGGTGAATTTTTATATTATTATTATTATCCAATTTTAAAGTCACGGCCAAGCCAGACACCACATTGGTGTATGAGACCCCCTTGTTTGTGGGACAAGGGACCCACCTCTGCACAACTATTTCACTGCCAAGTCTACGAAGGCATACATACTCTACCCCCTCTAGTTTTGAACAGGTTGTCTCTTAGGAGGAAACACATGCCCTTAAAAATATATAATAATAATTTATTTATCTATTTATCTATTTTTCCTTAAGCATGGAAAATCTAGCTCCCGTGCCTTAGTTGAGCATGCAAAAAAGACTAACCATCATATTTGCACGAAGAGACTTTTCATCACCATAAGTTAAGTGAGGCCTTAGAGATTGAAAAAACACCAATTAATCTCAATAGAGATGATGGCTATAAGTGTTGGATCCCTGCCCTATATTCTTAAGTGGTTTTAGTTTAGCCCATTCCTACCTTCAATTATATATTTATTTATTTATTATTATTTATTATTATTTTGATGATGGCTATAGGTGTTGGATCCCTACCCTATATTCTTAAGTGGTTTTAGTTTAGCCCTTTCCTACCTTCAATTATATATTTATTTATTTATTATTATTTTATTATTTATTTATTTATTTATTATTGACCTCGTCTTCTAAAAAAAATTAATTCTAAAATCTTAGTAACATAATCCAAAAATTAAAACAAATAAAACAAATAAATTATTATTATTATAAATTTAATATAAAAATTCACCAACAAAAAGTTTTAATGATGATAATGATGGTTAGCGTCCACTGAGACTAAACTTTGGTCTATCGGACCTAAAGAAATGAATTATTTAGTTTGTTTTAAAATTGTACTCCTATGCTCAAAGACCTTGGAGAGAAGTGTCCCAAGCTCACTATAATTTTGACATATTAAAAGGCTAGGAAGGTCAGTATTGCAACAAAGAATATGAAACTGAGATCTAATGTGGGTGTATGCAGGGCACTCTAAGAGGAAGTGAATTTCATCCTCAATGTTCATATTCTCACAGAGATGGCAGATTATTTCCACCCATGGTGTTTTAGGAACTGCCCAATGACCCGTTTCACTATGGAGCTCATGAGAGTTCGTTCTTATCTTAGCTATATTAATTTTTTTCTTTGATCTAGTTAAAAGAGAGAGATAGTTTTGATATTCTAGAGTAGGGTTGATGACCTCCTTATAATATCTTAATTTTCTTTTAGCCTCTAAATCTTTCTCACACCACATGTTCTCTTTAAACTTAGAAGTAACAATATTTTTAATGTTATTAATATTTTGCAATGCAACATTTTCGTTGATCTCCCAATGGTTTAACCAAGCCCATGTATCTTTATACCAACCTCATTTAAGCCTCAGGTGGTTTTGGCTAGAATTTAAAGCTAGCTTAGGAAGTCTATGGTCTCCCATGTTATTGATTTTGTGCTTATACAGCAGGAACCTAGTCATAGAAAGGCTCTGGATAGGGGAAATACCCACTTCTATAAGGAGAATAGGATAGGGTGTATTGCTTTTAATTTTGAGGTTATACATTATAAAACGCTTCTGGATTTGCTCAATCTTTCTCCAGGATTCTCTAGAGATGTTGCACCTCCAAACTTCGCATCCATACAAGATAACAGGGGTGACTAAAGTTTCAAAGAGGAGCTTCTTTTTATCCCACATCACAAGGTTTGCTACTTTACATTATTTTCAAGACCAAAATAAACTTTCCACCCTCCATTAATCATTTTCTCAATGTTATAGTTCCAGTTGAGCTTGTGATGAATATCAATTCCTAGGTACTTGTAAGAAGTCACTTCCTCCAAGTTGCTATTGTCAGACACAAAATTAGCGTAAGTGTCCTTCCTGGATTTGATAATCATAACTTTTTTTTTTGTCAGTGTTAACAATCATACCCATGGTAGATCAAAAACCATTAAGAAGTCTTAGTTTCTTATCAAGATCAGATGGGCACCTTTCTAGAAGAACAATATCGTCAACGTAGAGAAGAACGATGATGATTATTCCAGCTAAGATCGTGCCAGCACAACCTGCTTCCTCTAAACAACATTCTATCTTGTCAATGTAAATGCCAAATAGGGTAGGGGAGAGGGGGAAACATTGTTTAACTCCGATATTACACTTAATATATTTCGACCACCCCTCATTACTCTTAAACTTGGAAATTACATTCTTGTAAAACTTATAATGGCAGCATGCAACTCGAAAGGAACCTTTAGCTCTTCTAATCTATTCCATAGGTTATTTCTGGGCACTGTATCGAAAGCATTTCTAAAGTCCACAAAGAAACAAAATAGATTGGATTTATCATTACGACATTCCTACACAATGATCCTAAGCGTAACAAGGTGGTCCGTTGTTAAGTGTTGCCTTCTAAAACCCACTTGGCCTTTACCTCGCTTACCTTCAATTTCTCACCATATGCTCATCTTCTTTTCCAAAATAATACCATATAACTTGGCTAAGAGAGGGCTAATCATAATTGTTCGATAATTAGAGGGGTTATTTGAATCCTCACTTTTAAAAATAGGAATAATGAGGCTCTGAGTCCATGGTTTAGGGAACCCTTGCTTAACTGCTTGATTGAAAAGCTTGTGGATGTGAGGGATGAGGACAAGACCTCCAATTTTTAAGATTTCTGCCTGGTAACCTTCAATGTCCTTAGCTTTTCCATTTTCCAGGCGCTTAACCCCAAAATCTATGTCTTCTAATCAGAAAAATTCTTCCCTTGTGAGCAGGGTTGCAAAGTTATCAATGACATTTGGAGATTCATAAATCTTTTTAAGATAGGAATTCCAGTCATGTAAATTAATTCTATTATTATCTTTATTTTTTCTAGTTATAATTTGCCTCCAAAATTTCTTAGGAGCTACCTTAGAGAGGTGTAAGAGATTTTCTTTTCTTTTATGAATATACTGCATTTTTTTCCTTTTAGTTAGGGCTTTGTATATTTTTAACTTGCCAATTTTAAGAGACTCATCAAAAACTTCCTTAATTTCTCTCCTCGCACTTTTACAATCTTTATCATACCAAGGGTTGGTTTTTTTATTTCTTTTATTACTTGAAACTTCAATTGAGAATTGTTAATAGAATATGAGATGGTTGTAGTAAAATTATGATAGAGGTCTTCTATGTTGTCTATACTAGATAAAGGAATCAAATTAATTTTTATTTCATTTAGAAAAAAATCATTTTTATTTCTATCAAAGATTAAGTTCTTTTTTCTATAAAGATTATCTTCTATGGGATCCCTATGCATGACAAAATTGAGAGTTATAATTAAAGGTCTATGATCTGAGTCAGACTCGTGGTCGTTTAAGATGTCAAAATGTATTATTTGGTTGCATAAAGGGATATCAAAAATAACATAATTTACCATGCTACTACCAAGCCCATGGATACAATTCATCTAGCTAGAATTGGGCCACTTCTTTAGACCGTTGCAAATTATGAGATCTTGAGCACTGCAGAGCTTGACTAGCTTAGACCCAAACAAATTTTCTCCTAAATCTTCAGAGCTTCTTTTGTATCGGCTAGCTAGAGTAAGGTCTTCGTCTAACCAAAGAGGATTAGGGTTGGAATAATTGCTTAGAAGAATAGCTTGGTTGCTTGAAGTCCGAGCATTAAAGTCACCCATTAAGAGGATATTACCTTCATTCCTTAAGCTATAAATATCATTCTCTGAACCATTGTAAGGACCATTTTTATCTAAATTTTTTCTCTTATAGAAGTTAGAATTGAGAGGGGAAAAATAACAGATTGCTATGTAGGTTTTTTTATCATTAATGTTAGTAGTCTTTATCCAAATATATTGGTTGTAAGGGTATTTTTTATAAAGCCTAGTATGGGGGTAGATGTTCCTCCTAATGTAACAAGCTATACCCAAAATTCCTCTGCGGTAGGATCGCTTGTTTCAGATTGACCATAGTACGAAGTCATCTATGTTAGGGACCTTAGATTCTTCGTGCTCCCAAGTTTCAACTAGCAATCTAATATCAACTTCATTCGAGATACAACTTAGCTTGGGGCCTTTGTTCCATAAAAAGCCCCGACAGTTCCAAGAAAGAATCTGAATCATGTTGAATTGTTATTTTTTACTATATTTTTGGTTTCTATCTCGAACAACATCTTTTCTATTTCTGATTATTGCTCATTTTCCTTCCTTCCTAGGTTCTTTTACCTTTTGAACCTCCTTCCTTAATTCTACCTGATATTCTGGAATGTGATCTTCATTTATAAATATTCCCGTTCCTTTTAGACTTGAGGTTTTACTAATTATGTCATACTTATGGTCAATAGAGCTCACCTTTTTCCCTATCAGCCTTCCTTTATTCTCAGTTAATTTCCCCAACCTTGTTGCTTCTGTGAGACACGTTGTTTCAATTTGTAATCTATTATGTAATTCTGTCTGGTCTATGAGTAAAGTATCCTCTTCTACCTCCTCTTTCAAACTGAAGATTATAAAGTTCAAGGCCCTTTTGTTAAGCTCATGGTCTAATTCTATCAATTTTTTCATTTCTTCTTTAATGGGTTTGATATCTAATTTACTTGCCACATTTTTTAGGGTGAGATTGTTATTAAATTTTTCTTCTAGTTCTTTAATCATGTCCTTCATTTTAAGACTTTCTAAAGTATCAATATCTCCTTGTTGGGATGTTTGGTTCGTATCTTAGCTTTTTTTTTCTATCAGCTGTAATCTAATCTCCATTGTCTCCATTTTATTCTCCAATAGTTTTATTTTATTTTCTATTTGTTTTTGGACCTTGTCTTTAAGAGATTTAAATTTATTTTCCAGCTTGGCTTCTAACTCTGTTTGTAGCTTAACTTCTCTTTCTTCTCTACATTTCTCTAAAGACTCTATATACTCATAAAGGCTCTGTAGAGTAATTGTGCTAGGTCTACCTTTAACAATCTTTGGTAGATGCAGTGAATTATTCATACTTGTGAAAAAATATATGAGCAGTAGATATGTAGTAGAAAGAAAAAGGTAAGGAATGTGTGCACCTGATATAATCGTTTCAAATTGCCTTCCAGCTACAAAAATAAGGAGCCCCCTTCCTTCTCACGCGGGTGGCCGTTGAAGCCGAGACCATAGAGTGTTTATATATATTCCCTCACACCGTAGATTGTTTATATGTATGTCATCCACAAATTGTTTATATATATGCTTGCACTGCATTGCAGACTTGTCCGA
Organism: Pinus albicaulis; assembly: GCA_034641835.2. NCBI lineage: Eukaryota > Viridiplantae > Streptophyta > Pinopsida > Pinales > Pinaceae > Pinus > Pinus albicaulis. Next base: position 67,589,369 of record CM076577.1, on the reverse strand, counting down.
TCCTTGCGAGCCACATAATCGTACCACAGAAGAGCAGTCACAGAACCACACCACAAAATTGCAGTGCAGTGCAGTGCATGCATATATATTATTAATATTTAAATATTAATAATACATAAATAAATAAACAAATAAATAAATTTATTTATAAAATTATTATTTGAATAAAATTAATCCTTCTATTTAATTTATTCCCTTCTGAGTCAAACTACCTATTATTCTAACAGCTAGTTATCTCTACATCTATTTAAACTCAATGTCTTGAACCACTCTAATTAGTTCAAAACACGTCTGCAATGTTCTTTCGCATATGATTATTATCAAAAAAAAATTATAAATATTTAAAATTGATCACAAAAACCTAAATTTTAAAATAATAATAATTATATTACAATTTTAAATTAATACAATAATGCATTAAAAAAACATTAAAAAACATTATTATATAAGAATATTAATAAAATATATTATATTATTTAATTAAATACAAACCAGCACATATTCTTCGATGCTCAAATTTTGGACACTATTATTATATAAATGTAGTTTTATATATTAAAAAAAAATTAATTACTAATTACGCTAAAGGTGTCCCTATTATGAGCTTTGCTGGGATGAACAGTGCTCCCAGCGAATCTCTGTGCTCCACCTATCGCCCTTCTGCCCTGTCAAAATTTGACACTTGGCAGCCATCCATCCCACCTGCTGTCCAATCGCTCCCACCCTCCTGCTCTCATTCCCGCGCGCGTCAGCTGCTTTGCATCCAGCGATGTGAGGATCGGCGGCAACCCCGTCGGAAAACGGACATCAACGACGACACCAATGACCTGCGCGACATGGCAGACGGCTCCAGCACCGGTGAACTCATCAGTGACATTTCCAGAGAGCCCAACGCTTTTTGGGCCACCAACGGAAGCAGGAGGCTGCGCAGGGGCAGCCGCCGCGGCGCCGGTCGCGTAGTCGACAGCACGGTTCAACATAAAAGGTCGGGCAGAGGTGGCCCTTTCCAAGCGCCCACTTCTGAGAACACCATCGTCCCCCTTCGGCGTTCCGTCAGGTCATTTATTAAAATGACCAAGTGCTAGTTACAAAATCTTGTATAGGTTTAATATCATGTTCAATGTATTTGGGGACCCTACTGAATGATGACGGATAGAGGATCCACTCTAAAAATTACACAAGATATTAATCTTATTTTTAAATATAAATATAGATAATTGTAAAAATCTCTATTTAATTGAAATCAAGTATTTTACAATAAAACTAAATTTAATTTTAATATTTATATTTTAATATAATATTTATATTAAATGAGTATTTTTTTTTAATTTATATATTTTAATATTAGTTTATATAATTTTTTTTTAATAAATATTTATACCAAATAAGTATTTTTTTATTTATTAAAATAATGTAAATCAATATATTTTAATATTTTATAATATTAAAATTTTTGAAATTTTTTTCAGTAAAATATTAAAGTTTAAACCAAGTTCATCCTCATTTAACATACATAAAGTAATTTTTGTTTTTTTACAAATATAAATAAATTGAAGAAATTTTTCTAATACATAATATTTCTATTTCATTTTCATAACTATCATCAATTAAATTACTCAAAAAATTAATTTAAAATTTATATTAACCTTGATATTTCAATTTACACCTCATTATCATATATTTATTGAAAGTTTCAATCATAAATTTTGCTACTTATAAACCAACATAAATTTCTTATAATAAAAGTACCAAATATATTAACGAATTGATTCATTTCAAATATACTAATCAAAGAGTCTAGAGAGCCAACTTTCAAATTTCCTTTTCAAGAGGGAACCATTACAATCTATTCCCATCAACTCAGTCGGCTGGATGTTCCATTGCAAAGATTTGATACCGTGCCCCGCAACGAAAATGATTACACTAAATACTCATTTTGTAATAAGTTCTTTAAAAAAAGCAATTCTTTTTATAAAAGAATAAAGAACATGTTGGCCTCTAGATAAGATATAAATTCGACGGGTATTCATGTCCGTCAAGTAATTTTTTTTTTACAGGTTTTTTTTTCAATCTGCTTTTCATATATATATATATATATATATATATATATATATATATATAATTTAAATATTATTATTATTTTTATATTATTGATATTTTGCCCTATTGATATATTTTTTATGTTTTATTTTGTCAATTTTATTTTGATCATAAAGTATAACAAAATCAAATAAAATTATAAATATACACATTAAAGAATAAATATATTGAACCATTTTTGTGAAATTAGCTAATGATTTAAAAAAAAAATATAGCCACTATTTATCTAATTTTAGCGCTTTTGCAAGTCATGTTGAATTATTCAACAAAAGCTCTTAATTAACATGCTCAAACTCTTTTGCTGTAATGAATTTTGAAGTAGAGCAATTGATCTCAACTTTTAATGTGATGAGTTAGATTGAAAAATAAACTTATAAATAGAGATTTGGGAGAATTCTAATATTTCGAGCAATAATAATATATAAGGTATGGTATGTGTCTTGAAGAAATTCATGATTGTTTCACAAGTAAGGACCAATCTCTCTAGTCAACATCCTATGATTTGAAAGGCCCAAACCTAGGTCATTTGATATTTCCATTTCCAACCATTAAATAGATCCATTTTATAAAAAATGAGATCTATCATGAGCATGCTAACATTGAAAAAAGTGCATGAAAACTCTTATATTAACCTTAAGAGTTTATATTAACCTTAGTATCTCAATTTACATCTGATTACCATAAATTTATTTAAAGTTTCAACCATAAAATTTTGCTACTTATAAACCAACATTTTCCACTCACCCAACATCCAAACATAAATCCAATAAACATGCACATAAGAGAAGTGTCTATGTTAACACTTGATATGAGTTTTCGTGTAATTGGCTAGAAGATTTTTGTCTACTTCTATCATTGAAAATATGGTTCTTGACGTATTTTGTAAATAAAAGACAATTTATATGTAATTAGAAGGAAATTTGAGTAATTTGAAGACAATTATTGTCTTGTTGAGTGTTGTGGTGGATTTGTCGCACGGGTGTACGAAATCGCACCAGCTTAAAGAGTCTGGTCTACTCTTTAAACTATGGGTAATAGGTAGAAAGTGGGGGAGCTCAAAATCATAAAACTTAGTGGAAATAGTATGCTAAAGTATGCTCTAGTTAAATTAAAACTAAAACACAAATATACATAAGCTATATAGAGAGTCAAAATGATAATAATGCAAACGATGGCTCGATGGCCTCTTCTTATTAAACGTTTGAAATGGAAAAGAAATTTTACCCACTTGCCAAAGGGCCCCTAGGTAATGGCTCTGGGTCCTGATGCAAGGATGTTGCCTTCCAAGCTCTGCCTCTGATGCAGTCTCCCTTTCTCTCTCTCTGTTGTGGTGGACTAAGATGTTGGGTTTATATAAGTGAGTTTCAAATCCTCCTTCCCCCCCTTGGTACATGATGGATAGTGACCCAGGGGACAGGTGTGATTCCATTATGTGCTCAAATATTCTTTTGTGTGCTCACATGTTGTCTAAGGAGGCGCTAGTGGTTGTCCTTAGGCAGCTTTCACACAAGGAGTAACTATCCTTTGCTTGGTGTGGTCCCGGAAAGTGACTTTTTTCCATTTCCAGGAATGCACGCTTATCGGGCCAAAAGGCACGCAGAAGACGCTCTTCTCGAAAGATAAAGCGCGCAATTCAGCATTTATGACTAGTTCAAATCCGATTTTCTCAAAACCTTATAGATTTTAAATACTTCTTGATTCCATAATGTGATCCTACCCTGTAAATCCTTAGGCTCGACATTAATTGATGTCGTCTTCTGCTATACGATTTTCCAGTGTTAACAGTTGCCCCCTAATGTATGAGGTCTAGGAAGAACTATATAACCAAAATGCATTATAGTTTCTTTTCTATATCGTACCAGAGAGAGAGAGAGAGAGAGAGAGAGAGAGAGAAGTCTGCATGTATTTTGGAATTGACAACACCTTGCACCGTTTCCGAGATAACCATGGCCTAAGGGACCCCCTATAAGAAGACAAAAATATACAACATATTTACAAAATTTCAACGAGGCGGGCATGTACCATACTCGTGATGCTATGGATAGTTAAACAAAATTGATAGATACATGTGTTGTCTGTGCCACTACTGTGGTAGTGATGCTGGTGGTTGTTGACGATGACTGTTGATGCCCTCAGGGGCGTTTTTTCTTTGACAATAGGTGGAATGTGGTACCCATATGCGTAATCTTGGTATGGCATATCACTGTGCCATGTACACATATGTACTGGCTGGGACCTTCCTGTGTAAGCATTATTGTCAGAGACGCTTATGGAGGCACGGGTCTTCGATGAATCTAATCAAAGTGTAATGGTTGTAAGGTACGATACCATCGTGACATGAAAGCTTTTTCTGTGGTCAAATGTCAGGAGAATCGATGACATTTGTGGACAATGATGTCTCTCACAGTGCCATCCGAGGATACCCCTTTGCAAGGGGAGGGGTAATCCAAGTTACCGCTTCCTTTTTAGAAAATAGGTGTCGAGGTCGACAAAAAGGAGGCCTTTAACCGAATCAAGGGTCGCCGACCTGAGGGGTCGGGCACCTAGATGTGATTGGTTTAACATAGGCATATTGGTGAGAGGTGACTGAAAATGGATGATGGGGATTCAGTGGCCCAAGGTCGAAGTATACTTTAGCAGCTTGGCAGCAGTCATAGTTATTTCTGAAGGGAAAATACCTGGAGTCGGTAGGACTTCTAGGGTGGGTGTGGACCGGCTATGAATGTCATGATGGTGCATGCATGGGGGTGAAATACTTCGACCAAGGGAAATGGGGGACTGCTGCCATGGGAGAAAAGGTGAAATATGAGAGTGAAGTGGCGAAGGGCATCGTTTGCGATCTTTGTAAAGTTACCAAAAGAATAAAATAATGGAGTTTGGTTTGTATAAAACACAGAGACGGGTACCCCAAAACATGAAAGAGGGTCACTCACTAAAGGTGTGAAGACAGTGTTTTGCTGGGGGTAGGGGTCCCATTGGTTGGTCTCATGTGCAGGGTTGATGAAGCGGAAGATGTCTCAAATGGAGGTATGGTGGGCCAAATGCGATGCGTGGAGGTGCGATTTCAATCTGCTTGTACAACCTGGTCGTCCAAGAAGGGGGTTTTGAGTTTGAATTGTAAACTGGACCTTATGCATGATAGATAGATGGGCATGAGGTGCTTCCCGAACTGAAATGGTATGGCCATGTTGTCACTTGTGTGGTGATATATGGTCTACTTTGGGTGACGAGCGCCTTGGAGGGGAGGCTCTATTGACCAACGCGGACGTTTATCATATGCAGGGTGAGGTGATGATAAACATGGTCGAGTATGAGGACCCTATGGTTTATTTCTGATGGAGAAATGATGTCAGTATATGCAAAGTTTTCTAGGGCTCTATCATGCTGAGGGTAGAATGATACTTACTCTTGAACTTTCGGTGAATGGTGTTGCGAACGGTTTTTGGTTTCTACCTGCAAAAACAACTACCTCAAGTGAAAGCATCTTCTTTTCATCAAATATTATTGAAAGACATGAACTTTGGAAAGGAAGATGGGAGGGTGCATACCTGCCGGCGCTGAAAAAATTATTTTTCTAGAAAGCGAATGTGTGGCATCGCCTTTTTTCCTTTGGGAGTTGTTACTTGGCTCCTAGTTTTGATTTCAGTTGTGGTTGCCCCTACACTGAGATCATGGGGGGGGCATTGTTGGTTACTGCCCCCCGTCTAGGATCTCCCCGAATACAGATTACTGTTGCCTAGGTGACCTTATGTCAAAGACCTGACCAAGCCATCTACAGTAATCGATGTGCTTGATAACTCAAGATAAAGACAAATGGTTGTCTTTATGGTGAGTGTTGTTTCTCTTGCATATAAGGGACGACATGAGGTTCATCTTCGAAATATCGGGTGGTGGGATCCTCTTGGTAGGATCGCTCGATCGCATGTAAGGCATCGCTATATCATGGGACTTCTGGGCAGCGATAGGTATAGTGCCCTTAGATGCCACAGATTGCACATGCGTGATTGGTACACAATGGTTTGCCTTTAATTTTGGTGGTCAGTTCCTTTTTATGGGAACGCGGCGTCGAGGTGTCTGCTTTGGAGCCAAGGAGTGGTTTTAAATCGTCCAACTCCGGACATACGTGGGTAGGATGGCCTATGACATCACATATAGCGCAGGCTAATGACTCCCTTTGCATGGTGGGGGTCACCGCTTTCTTTCCTCTCTTGGCGATTTTCTTGGTTGTGGTAACCAGTTTCGCAATGGAAACTTCCCTTGTGGGGGCGGTTCCAACCGTTTCTTGGGTAGGTTGGGGCTCCTCGGGATTTAGGGGCTTTAACCCTACGACAGTAATGTTTGTGGCTCCTGTTCTTGAAGGGGGAACGAGGTAACAAACTGGGAATGCCAACGATATGTTGGGTAACACTAGTGTCGCCAAAACCTGCTGGGAGACGAAGCCAGGAGGTGGGTAGAGGAAAGGGTTTTGGGAGACGGCGTAGGCTAGAGAGGCTACCGTGGCCGATGCCTCAGTGTCATTACTGCTTGAGTTCGTGTCCTGACTAACCTTGGTTCTTGATGTGGACATCATGCATACTGGGGCCCCAGTGGTGTCGGGCGACACCTCAGGGATAATGGGAGGATCTCTTAGGAATGACCCTAGGATGGATGAAGGTTTGAATTGGCCAGGACCATATTCTTGATACCGTGAAATACCATTTGCGATTGTATCTACGTAGGGTAGAATTACATCCGTGTTGGTTAGGGGACGCTTTTCACTATGTGTCAGCTGGTCTACCATAATGATTCAATCCTCGTGTGGGAACATCATGATGCGGAAGACAGAGGATGCTATGGTAGACATGGCGTACATGTAAATATGCCCAAGTAGTATATTTTTTTTTCTCAGTAAGTCTAAATCTATTAAAGTAGGAAATGTATAGTACAAACTAGCTTGCATGCAAGCAAAGCAGAGAAGCAAGGGAGCCATAGAAGAAAGGCTATCAACCTTGCTTTAGATTGACAAACATAGAATAAGCACAAGAGACATGGGAGAACAAAAAGCAGGCTCCGAGCGTAGAAATCTACCCAGAGTGTGTAATCACTGCTACACGACATTTTTTTCCCTTTTTCTTACCCACCTTGACCCAACCAGTGGAGTTTGGATGGGTTGAAACAAGTTGTAGACTATTCTGCTCTGGAGGCGGAATATCCTTGTCCGAATCTGAAGACGTGGAATCATGAGAACGCTTATGAGAGCTCGGCGGGGCAGAGGGGAGCTCCGGGCTGCCTGAGGGAGCTTCCATCGGAGTCTCATCATTTAGCCCATCTGCTTCCAGTTCTTCCTCATCCGAACTAGAGGAATCTGTATCATCCGTAGGAGGGACACAGGCGCTCCAGCTCTTGGATTTGGGTTTGCGAGTTAGGTTCTTCTTTTTGCCGAGAAGCTGGGAGCAAGTACTCTGGAGGTGCCCTGTTTGGTGACAATGTCTGCAACGGAAGGCTGTGTTTTCGTAGTCCAAGGATTGTGTCCAGTAGAAATCTCCAACCTTAAGGTTGATCTGTTCCGGCAGTCCTTTGCTGAGATCTATTTCTGCACACATTCTAGCATAGGTGTAAAGTCCATTCTCCTTTCTTGAGGAGTCTACTGCTAGAAAGCGACCTAGGGTATCTCCAATGGCTATGAAGACAGAGGTATGCCATAGATGTGCCGGAAGATTCGGTAACCGGACCCAAATGGGAAGCTTGGTGATCACAGTTGTAGAAGGGTCGAAGTCAGGGAACCAGGGGGTGAGGAAAAGCCCAGCTGAGCCCTAAAACCAAGGCCCTTTCGTTAAGGCCCTTTGATAGTCTTCAGCTAATTCAAAAACTACAATGAAGAATCCTTTTGCACATAAGAAGATCTTGCTTCTTTTAGTCCAGTTGGTGTGGACCCATTGGTATAGATTTGCTGTGCGTGGCCATAGCCCATTAAACCTGCATATGATTGCTGATTCTGCAAAAAACTGGTATTGATCTTCAATCTCAGGGTGATTGAAACTGATAGTTGGAACTTCCTCTATTTTATCAACCAAAAAAGGCTTTGGGGACATAGATGGTTGATTTGCTTTCGAAGTGACCTGAGGGTGGGCAGCATCTTGACGGACTGCGTCTTTATAAGAGAAGGAAGGCGCTGAGGAAGTCTGCCCGAGAGAGCCGCCTCTTAAACGAAAAGAAGCCGTAATAACGACATCCTTTTGAATGCTGTAAAAGAAGAGGGGAAGGGTGTTCTGAAGCTGCTTGCCTTTATAAATCAGTCTCAGGAAAACATAAGAGATCCCTAGACGACATTCGAGCTGTTGAAGAAGATTATGCACAAGATCTGTTGGATGCACCCAATGCAATATAGTCTTGCTTGAGAATGAGACTTGAATTTGAAAATCAGTGGCTTCCTCGGGCAAATCCAGCAGCTCTGGCTGGCCCCTAAAAGAAACCAACTTCCGAGCTTCGGTGGACAGATCCATGTCCAGGAGCGCCAGTCTTTGAGCAGTGGCCTGTGGTGGGCGTGGAGCATGGACGCAAACAGAGTGAATACCTGTCTTGGGGGCCATGGCAGCTCGATCTAGCGGGATTGATGGGTAAATCCGCTGCTTGCGAATGCCTGCGAAGAGATCGAGGGGGATTTCAAGGTTGCTTCTGTTTGCACCTTGAGCAAATGCCAGAACACCAGCTACGAAGCCTACAAAAGCATTTGTTATGCAAACCTTCTTCCAGACCGCGGCATCGTATATGCTAAGGATCGACCTGAGCCAAAGCTCGCTGACCTGCAGATTTAATACTGCGTCCTGGACGGTGTGGATTGGCAACACTAGTAACCCTTCAAACCAGATTAGCAGGTTCGAGGGCTAGATCTGTTGCTGGTTTTCTGCTGAAGCAAGATCGGCGCCATCTTCAGGGTTCATTTTTGATGCGAGGCAGACTGCTGCGAAGGCGGCCTCTTCACAGTTTTCTGGGTCGTTAGCAGGGAGTGGGGCCGCCCAGCCGATGGCCACATCTATTCCCCGGACAGCCCTGAACCTAGGGTAGCACGCCAGCGATTCCATGTTTGCAGGCGGGTTCAGACGCAGAAGGCGGCTAGCCCAGAGCGAGGCCGAGCCGGCGTAGGCCAAAGAAACATCGCAGCAAACCCTAGTTCCTTGTTTCGCCATTGCATCCAAACGACCGGGATCACAATCTAAATGTTAAATGTTAAATGATTGCCCAAGTAGTATATTGTAATCCAAGTGAGCGTCCAATACTTCGATGTCTATGTGGACCGTCTTACCAGCTAAGTAGACTGATACATTTTGGAAGAGGCCAACGGGGGTCAAGGGACGACTGTCGTCTGCTCTGAGTGTAATGACAGAAGGTTTGAGTTCGGGGGATCCTAACTTCTGCCACACATTCTTTGACATGATGCATGTGGATGCACCCTCGTCAATGACACATCGATGAATAGTAATATTCTGTACCGATACTGGTATCTAGAAGGTGACCATGGAGGGAAGCCTAGGTGTGGCTTTGTCTAAGTCAAAATCCATCATGCGCGTATCGGCAGGGTCGACAACGCCTAATGCGGAAAGTAGGGCTTTCCGTTGCTTTAGGCACGACTGCAGTACTTCCAACACAGACATAGCAGCAGGTGACTGAGCTAAGTTGTCTACGATGCTATAATTTTTGGTCACTTTGGAGTAGTTACCTGCTCGCCTATTAGGCCTTTTTACATTTTTGGCAATGGTTCCACAGGAATCTTTGGAATGGTTAAAGGTGAAGTCGGCATGCTTGTACTAGCCCCTGACATATTGGTGTCTGGTGGGGTGTCGTAGCTATGATTCCGAGTCTGGAAGAACATTTTTTCCCTAACCATGTAGATTTCATGGTTGGTTTTCCTAGAATCATTTGGATTTTTCTGCTGAGTGCTGACTGTCCCTTGATGGGGGAAAGGTTCTTGCATCACCGCAGTTTGTTGGGAAGATCCTCCTTGTCCTCTGTTACTCTGTAGTTTGTTAAGCTTAGGGAGTTCAAGGCAGTGGTGAGTATAGTGCCCGTATTCACCACATATTGAAAAAGAATGGTTTGTTCGTAGAGGAGGCCTTTTTCCTTTCCTTTGGGCATTTCTTGGCTCCTAATTCTGATTCTGGTTGGAGTTACCTCCAGCTTAGGATCGCGGAGGGTGCTGTTGGTTGCTGCCCCCTGTCCAGGGTTCCATTTGGGCTTGTTTTTTATCCTTTTCTTAACCACTTTAGGAGGGTAGTTCTCCTGATCATACTGGCGTGGTTGATTTTGGGACAGCTGCACAAATTTCACCTGTGCATTGTTTTGCGTAGGTGGGTTGTGTGCATGGGACTGAGCATAATGATGTCTCGTGTTTGCACCTAGCTGTTGGGGAGGAGCTCTGTCATCAATATTTCTTCTTGCATACTGGGTCCCCTCAGCCAGAGGATAAGGTCCTCCTTGGTGATACATTTGCGCCCTATTAGTCAAATTTTGCTGCGACATGTGATGACTTTGAAATCTAGGTTGAGACATGTTCTGGGTAGAACCATGTGTGTAACTGGGATCCTGACTGCTACTGCCTAGGTACCCTTGGGTCATTGACCCAATAAGTCCATCTGCAAAGTTAGATGCACTTGGAAGTTCTTAATAAGATTGTAGGCGTGGGGTGTTAGGCAGGATGTTGTAGATGTATCCTCATTGCGTATATATCAGTTCAAGATGCAGGGCTTTGCTGATTGTGTCCTCTTCGGATGTGGGGTTGTGTTGCACCACATCCTTTGAAATCTTTGGTGTCAGATTTTTCAAAAATAAATTTAAAAGGACTGGGTCGAGTTTAGATTTGCATAAACTGTGACACCGCCTCCATTCATGGAGATGCTCTGAGATATGGATGGAGGGGGATTGTCTGAAATGGGTCGGTAATTCCATTCCCCAAGTGTGGTGAATGGGCAACTAAAAGTATGTGAGGAACGCGGTAGTGAGGGCGCTAAAAGTTCCATGTGAAGAAGGAGGTTTCTCCACGCACCATTTCAAGGCCACTCCCGTAAGAGTGCATTGAAATAGCCTCAAACGAGTAGTATCGTTAATGATGCTATTTGATGAGCACCATAGGTGAAAGGTCATTATATGATTACCTGGGTCTTCTGCTTGCTTGCCTTCAAAACTTTGGTATGTCCGAAGGGAGCTTCGTGGGCATGGGAGGCCAATTGGGGTCGTGTGCGATGGGGTCATTGGTGAGCTTGGTTAAATCGGGTAGATTCAACGCTACTAAAAAGGGTGACTGGGAGTTTGACGCCATGGCAACGTGTGAAGACACAAAGTTTTGGTTAGAACGAGGGTTAGTCTGTGACGTACCCTGTTATGAATTCAGCTGGCTTCCTGTATGGGATGCGCTCCTCTAGAGTGGTGTGCGGTGTGGTGTTGGGAGACTAACTAGGGTTCCCAACTAAGGTTGCTCCAAGAAAGGATGAACCAAGAATTGTGGCAATGTTCCATCTTTGATGCCTAAATAGCGAAAGACCTGGAACCCCTGCCGATAATGGGGGGAGGTTCAAAAGATGCCTGGACCGACGAGGTTCCATTGGAACCGTTTGGGTGTCGACCAGGTTAGGTTTTGGAAAAACATTTAGGGGATCAAGTCTATGATCACGACTGATCTATGGCCACATACATAAAACAAAGCGAAAATGAAATGAATTTTCCCTTTAACTTAATCTATGTGATCAATCAAGCAAAAAATGGTTTTTTTTGTTTGCGCGTGATACTCTAAATCCTAAAAGACCTATTACATCCTCGCACATTCAAAAGTAACTGGGCCTTCAGAATATTTCTTTCAAGTGCTGGAACAACGTCCTGTAAGAGCTGGCGATGCCCCCTATCAGCTGAAGAGAATCCACTAAGGTAAGGGTAGAGGGTCTGGTGCTTGCCTGCACCGTCACCTATAGGGTAAAGGATGCACTAGTTTTTGGCCACTAAGAACCACCATCCCACGTGAGCGTTCGAGTCTTGGGCTTCTTGGTAATCATCTAATAGTACCGAGTATCATACGGGTCAGGTAGGCCCAACTGATACCGCACGCACTGCACCTAAGCCTAACCCCCTCTAAATCGGGTCTCTACCGCACTCGGGTTCTCTTTTCTATGGGCTGATAGGTGGATTTTAAAGCTCCCTAAATACACAACTTCTATGTTTCAATATGAAGTGTGATCAAGGCTGCTTATTGGACGCCTAACCCCTTGATCCTAACTTAATCTATAAATTCTTTTGTGGCCCCTGTGGGGAGAATTTAGTGAGTTGGTTTAAGTTATTTTTAGGTGGCTTTCTTTTCTTAGTGGGTGAGCATGTGTGAGCATATGGTGAAAAATTTCATAATTTAAACATATGGATATCAGTGATCCTTTACAAAAGTCCCCTAATTAAACTATGTGACATTTTTCCTTTCTCAAATGGAAAACATTTGCGGATAATGGGCCGCTTCCAAATCTTCCTAGTTAGTCTATGTGAGTAACTAAAGGGAGATGGTGAATCACAAATGTAGAGTGTTCATATGCTTGTCTAGGGTCATCAAATGGTGCAAAGATAACAGAGATTACTTGCTCTAATTGGCGATTCAATCCTAGTACCGCAATTTCCTAGATGCAAAAATTGAATTTAAACTAAACAATTTCTACACTAGCTTATGCATGTGTGGTCTTGAGCCACTTACTTGGACTAGTTAAACTAAGTGTGCATATCAGAATTTGCAAAAACATAATTTTTTTGGAAAGAAATGGTTAATTCACCCCCTACTTAAACTATGTGAACACTTTTTGCAAAAACCAACTTAAATGAAAACTAACTAAATACCTACAGAAAGTAGCAAAAAGTGAGTTCTCAGAAGCTATGGGGTATCAACACAGGTGCTGGAAGATACATTAGGGGCTGCCCAGCACACTTACAAGCAGAAAAATGAAGAATATAGAGAAACAAATCTTATTATGTAATTTGCGCGGAAAAGGGTCTGATAGGTGAGCTTTCCTACGTGCGGATCAAACCTGAACGCACACACTGCGCGTCTGTGAGAAGAAACTGCACGCAAAAATCTTGCAAGTAAGAAAAAATTAGGAGCTACCTTCTTCAGTCTGTCACTTCAGTGAGTCTAGGGACTGTAAGATGGTTAAGAGGAATGTCAGCTCCACTCCAGCATAGACAAAGGGTCTCCTGCAAAAGATGGCACAACCACATAAACTTTGAACACGTTAGTGGAGTCGCCAATCCTGTTGTGGTGTATTTGTCACACGGGTCTACGAAATCGCACCAGCTTAAAGAGTTTGGTCTACTCTTTAAACTATTGGTAACAGGAAGAAAGTGGATGAGCTCAAAAGCATAAAACTTAGTGGAAATAGTATGCTAAAGCATGCTCTGGTCAAACTAAAAATAAAACACAAATATACAGAAACTATAACACAAATATACAGAAGCTATATAGAGAGTCAAAATGATAATAATGCAAACGATGGCTCAATGGCCTCTTCTTATTAAACGTTTGAAATGGAGAAGAAATTTTACCCACTTGCCAAAGGGCCCCTAGGCAATGGCTCTAGGCCCCAATGCAAGGATGTTTCCTTCCAAGCTTTGCCTCTGATGCAGTCTCCCTCTCTCTCTCTACTGTGGTGGAATAATATGTTGGGTGGCCAACTATCAAGTCCTCTTTAGCTCCAGCTCCGGGTCACACAGAATGATGGTGTTGCTTGGGAAAATTTGGCCAGCATAACAATGTGATCAACATTTCTTCATCTCTTGGTGGGTTTATATAGGTGAGTTTCAAATCCTCCTTCCCTCCCTTGGTACATGATGGATAATGACCCAAGGGAGAGGTGTGATTCCATTGTGTGCTCAAATATTCATTTGTGTGCTCACATGTTGTCTAAGGAGGCGCGGGTGTCTGTCCTTAGGCGACTTTCACACAAGGAGTAACTATCCTTTGATTGGTGTGGTCCCGGAAAGCGATTTTTTTCCATTTTAATGCAGGGGCATTAGATTCGAAAAATAATTTGTATTTTATTAAAGATAGGGGGTCTTATGTTTGTGAGAAAATATTGAATTTATGTAAATATTAATAGGCTTTTTGAGTGATTTTAATTAATTATTGTTAAGATTTGTTAATGTTCCCATATGAATGGAGAACATGAGGGAAATTAGATTTTAGATATTTAAGAATTAATTATGAAAGCCTAAGATAGGTTTGGTTTCAAGATTTTAGGGATAAAATCTAGATTGTAGGGGTTTAGAGATATTTGAGGATTTTGTTGAGTTATTGAAGGGATATTGAAACTAAATTGGTTCAATTAAATTTGTATAAATTAATAAGCTTAGAAGGCAAAATAGAATCAGAGAGAGTGAGGAATACAGTAGCAACAGGAATTGCTTGTAAGCCTTCGGGAAAAGATTGTAAATGTGGCCACTGGTTGAAAATCAGGCCAAGGATGAAGATTGTTATGTAAGTACTGTGTGTATTATTGCAGAATTTAATTTTCTAAAGATTACGCCTTCTTCCTGAGTTAAGTGTTGTATGAATGAAATGGGATTCAATATCGATTGAATTGGTGTATGATTACTGGTTTATAAAGGAAGGATTGTGATGAACGCATTTCAAATATAAGTCTTTTATTACTATGTACTTTATGAGAAAAACTCCATAAATCAAATGTGTTTCAACCTTTTAGATGGACAAATAAACGGTTTTTGTATCAAAGGATTGGATATAATTTTGTTTTGAATTAGGTTGATTCGATTCACATGAATCAATACCGATTATGGTAATTGATACCAATATCAACGTTGACCTTTTTGATGAATTGCTACAAGATTAAAGTGAATCGATCTTGTTTGGTGGAATCGAATTTCACTCGATTGAGGTTCATTACAACAGTAATTACTTTGCATTGAAAGCCTGGTTGCTTAAGTGGCATCGATTAGATCGAAGCTCTGTTTATTCAAATGATCTCATTTGAAATTTATCCACAGCAGAAAGACAGATAAGATGTGTTTTAGAAGTAGCAATTCACCTTGTTTAAACTGGAATCAAAGTCTGTTTATGCAGATTCAAATCATAATGTTGGTTGATTTATGGTATTGAGGTCAATCCCAAGTTTTAACGCAGTCCATAGCGTGGGCCGAAATCACATTGCAGGTGATCAATGGTAGTTAGAATACAGATTCTCAATGAAGAAGCGATAAGGTCTTGGCCTTCTGGAAAGAACGCAAGAGGTGTCAATTTTGGGTATGCCAAAGTTTTGAATCGAACTCGTGCAATAGAGCAGCGTTGAAGAACATGAATCGAAATCAAAGAAGAATGACCAATCAAATTGTTTAAGGTATGGTGAGTAGAAGATGAGTGGTTAATTGATTTGGTTTTTATTAAACATGTTCATGCGTTCAAAGGAAATCGTATTGCATTGCTATTTGATTGTGTGTTGAATGAATTGAATCTGGTCGAAGATTTAGGTTGAAGGCAGAAGCGATGGCATAAGATGCGTTGAATAGCCATAGAGCTATAATTTCTGGTTAATGAAGTACCCAATATATATTTTGATATATCATGTTTAAGAATGCGTTGAATAGCCATAGCGTTGTAGTTTGAGTCTTGAACAGTCTTGAACAAATATATATGTTGTGCATTCGGATTTTACAAAAGTCTGAAGACTTTTGGAGTCAATTATACATCGAATATTTATTCGATATCATGGATGTGTGAGTAGTAAGTTAATAATGGTAAGCTTAATGTGTTGGCCAAAACCTATGGTAAGGTTTCATAACATTGGTTTGTAGACATAATATATGTTAAATATTATGGTCGATGTGAGAAAGTCGTGGCACATCAAAATTGAGTTTTTATAAACTTCAAATGTTGGCTTGAGCTCATTGAGGTGAGGATGAAGTCCAAGCCTTTGGTTTATTGGAGAATTCGAATGTTGATTTGATTTCAATTGAAATGGGTTTTAATATATGAGTTTACCATAAATGAAGAAAGGTAAAACCCCCATGTACAATGTTTTATTTATATTGGTTTTATAACCATGAAGTGTGAAGAAGCTTCTGCATTTATTTATATTTTTCCTAGATTGAGAAGTAATTGAGTTGATGAATGAGTAATGCATTTTTATATGCCTCTGATGTGTAATTGTGGGTATGGCAGGGTTTTCCTGCCATCAAGTG
Source organism: Pinus albicaulis (assembly GCA_034641835.2). Taxonomy (NCBI): domain Eukaryota; kingdom Viridiplantae; phylum Streptophyta; class Pinopsida; order Pinales; family Pinaceae; genus Pinus; species Pinus albicaulis. The sequence goes on along the minus strand of CM076577.1, from coordinate 67,573,079 downwards.
GTATCAGATCAGGAAGGCTCTGTTAAATTTGAAGATTTTTTAATTAAATCTGAATGAGTGCATGTGATAAGAGAATGAAAGGAAGATCAGATTTTTAAATCTGATATGTAGCAGTACACAATTGCAGTGAACAGAGATTTGCAGAAATGAATGGAGGACAAGATCTTGCAAATAAATTGTAGGTAAAATAATTTTAAATCTGATTTGAAATTTATGATTGAGATTTATGGTTGCAGACAAGATGATGATGGCAGTGAACCTGATATTCAGCTAAAGGCTGGATAGGGAGGAAAATTGCAGTGTTCTAAAGAGAAGGCAAGTTGAAGAGATAGCCTAGAGAGAGTAGAAGAGAGTGCTCAAGAGGTTCCAGACAAAGAACCAGTACTTTCCAAAAGACCAAGTCCAGTGAGTGGATTGGTGAGGTAAGTGGTAGCAGGAGAGCTTGTTGTTGCAGAGGCTAGTGCAACTCATGGTGAGTGAGAAACTCATGGAGAAGATGATCATGGAGGATCAGAGAAGAGGTTCAGAAGAATGCCACAGAGGTAAGATGACTGATAAGGTCAGAGAAAGAGAAATAGCAGTGCTGAAGGTACAATTGCAGGTACTACAGGAATGGTTACAATAGCAGGAAAACCAGAAAGGAGGATGGATCTTTCCGCTGAGAGGAAAGGGAGTAATTTGGCAATCATTGTAGATGAGGTTGAGGCAAAAGGAGATTGCCTTATTGAAAGAGGAACTTAGATTTCTTGAGCCAGAGATGGAATTTGAAGATTCCACATGCAGATTTGTTCAAAAGGAAGTGCTGAAGGAAGCAGTCAAGACTGAAAAGTCTTGTGGTTTAAAAACTAATGAGTTGTGTGTGTTTGCAGGTACATCACAGGGAGATGAACAAGATTTAAATTTTGTTAAAGAGAAGGAAAAATAATTGAATATGAAATCTGTTCAGATCAATGCTGAGATGGTAAGATCTCAGGAAGGCATGAAGACAGAAGGGTCTCATGAGAATATTCAACAGAATGTTGGAGCAGAAGAAGAAAGACCATCTGATGATGGGTCAAAATCCGGTGAAGGTATGGAAAATTGTGTGAAGTTTCCAAGTTCTACTCCTAATGAAATTGTTGAACTGTATAGGAAACTAGATCTTCAGAGAAGAGAATTGGAGAGGCAGAGAATTTTCACACAGTATAATTTGTTGGAGAAGCAAGATAAGAAAGTTTTCATGAATGACAGTCATGAAGCAGAGGATGGAAAGAAGGAGAGACTAGCTGACAGTCTCATGGTGAATTCAAATCACCATACTGATGTACTGACAAATAATTTGGAAGAAAACTCAGAGCAGCATACTGAAGTGTTGCCAGAGAAAGATGAGGAGAAATCTAGTAAAGATTTTCTAAGTCTTGAAAGAGATTTAGAACTACAGAAAGTAGAATTGGTGACTGGATCATCAATTGAGACCACTGGGTCTTGTAATTTTGAAACTGACAATTTGATTGTGCTTACAAGTATTGCAGAAGACAATCCATCACTTGGAATTGTCTTGAGAGAAGAAGAACTGTTGCAGAAAGAAGGTGAGGCAAACATGTCTCATATGCAGGAACCTGTTACTATTGGTGACAAGGGAGAGTTGGCTTGTCTGAATAGCCAAGAGAAGACTAGAGGACAGACTTTTGGAACTGCTACAGTGATGGAAAATTAGAATTCTATTCTGATAGAGGATGAGGATACAGTGCTTGAAGATATTGATTTGATTTCCAGAATCAAACAAGAAGATGAAGGACAATTATTGAAGATTATCAAGGATGAAGAGGGATATGATGAAACTGAATTGCAGCATACTATTGATGTGAAACAAGTACAAATGAGATGGTTGAAATGTTTGCTGGAAACAATTATACAAGAGGAAGGAATTGCAGACACTAGAGTAAAATTGCCTGAAGTTGTGAAAAAAGCAGATACTAGTTTGTGAAATTTGATTTTACTTACTAGTATGCTAAATGAGTATGTTACTGCAAATAGAGAATTAAATGATAATTTATTTTTTGAAGATAAATTTGCAGGTGATGAACAAAAGAATGTTGCTGAGGGACAAGAAGTTTGGGAGGTAGCAACATGTGGGGTGACATCTGCAGGAGTAAAACCAATGTCAGCAACAATCGGGGAGACAATAGCAGCAGTATTGGCAGCAACAAGAAGTGAAAGCAGCAACAAGAGTCAAAGGAATTTCCAGATAGAAGATAAGATGGACATAGAGATTGAAAGCATTAGAAGAATGATGATGAAGGTGTTTCAGAAGCAGCAAACAACAGCAAGAAAGTAGAAGAATTGCAACAAGGGAAAGACAAACAAGGATTGTGAAAGCATAGTTGGAGGCAAGTTGCAAAACAAGATATGGAGACCTGGGGAAAAGTAGCAAGCAACAACATATGATAACTTGCAGAACAAAGTATGGGATCCAGGAGGCAGAGATTAAAGGCACATTACCAGGAGATCATGAATCATTTTCAACCTTGGGAGTCTGATGCAGGGGCATTAGATTCGAAAAATACTTTGTATTTTATTAAACATAGGGGGTCTTATGTTTGTGAGAAAATATTGAATTTATGTAAATATTAATAGGCTTTTTGAGTGATTTTAATTAATTATTGTGAGGATTTGTTAATGTTCCCATATGAATGGAGAACATGAGGGAAATTAGATTTTAGATATTTAAGAATTAATTATGAAAGCCTAAGATAGATTTGGTTTCAAGATTTTAGGGATAAAATCTAGATTGTAGGGGTTTGGAGATATTTGAGGACTTTGTTGAGTTATTGAAGGGATATTGAACCTAAATTGGTTCAATTAAATTTGTATAAATTAATAAGCTTAGAAGGCAAATTAGAATCAGAGAGAGTGAGGAATAGAGTAGCAACAGGAATTGCTTGTAAGCCTTCGGGAAAAGATTGTAAATGTGGCCACTGGTTGAAAATCAGGCCAAGGATGAAGATTTTTATGTAAGTACTGTGTGTATTATTGCAGAATTTAATTTTCTAAAGATTACACCTTCTTCCTGAGTTAAGTGTTGTATGAATGAAATGGGATTCAATATCGATTGAATTGGTGTATGATTACTGGTTTATAAAGGAAGGATTGTGATGAACGCATTTCAAATATGAGTCTTTGATTGCTGTGTACTTTATGAGAAAAAATCCATAAATCAAATGCGTTTCAGCCTTTTAGATGGACAAATAAACGATTTTTGTATCAAAGGATTGGATATAATTTTGTTTTGAATTAGGTTGATTCGATTCACATGAATCGATACCGATTCCTGTAATTGATAACAATATCAGCGTTGACCTTTTTGATGAATTTCTAAAAGATTAAAGTGAATCGATCCTATTTGGTGGAATCGAATTTCACTCGATTGAGGTTCATTACAACAGTAATTACTTTGCATTGAAAACCTGGTTGCTTAAGCGGCAGTGATTAGATCGAAGCTCTGTTTATTCAAATGATCTCATTTGAAATTTATCCACAGCAGAAAGACAGATAAGACGTGTTTTAGAAGTAGCAATCACCTTGTTTAAACTGGAATCAAATTCTGTTTATGCAGATTCAAATCATAGCGTTGGTTGATTTATGGTATTGAGGTCAGTCCCAAGTTTTAGCACAGTCCATAGCGTGGGTCGAAATCACATTGCAGGTGATCAATGGTAGTTAGAATAAAGATTCTCAATGAAGAAGCGATAAGGTCTTGGCCTTCTGGAAAGAACGCAAGTGGTGTCAATTTTGGGTATGCCAAATTTTTGAATCGAACTCGTGAAATAGAGCAGCGTTGAAGAACATGAATCGAAATCAAAGAAGAATGACCAATCGAATGGTTTAAGGTATGGTGAGTAGAAGATGCGTGGTTAATTGATTTGGTTTTTATTAAACCTGTTCATGCGTTCAAAAGAAATCGTATTGCATTGCTATTTTATTGTGTGTTGAATGAATTGAATCTGGTCGAAGATTTAGATTGAAGGCAGAAGCGATGGCATAAGATGCGTTGAATAGCCATAGAGCTATAATTTCTGGTTAATGAAGTACCCAATATATATTTTGATATATCATGTTTAAGAATGCGTTGAATAGCCATAGCGCTGTAGTTTGAGTCTTGAACAATCTTGAACAAATATATATGTTGTGCATTCTGATTTTACAAAAGTCCAAAGACTTTTGGAGTCAATTATACATCGAATATTTATTCGATATCATGGATGTGTGGGCAGTAATTTAATAATGGTAAGCTTAATGCGTTGGCCAAAACCTATGGTAAGGTTTCATAACATTGGTTTGTAGACATAATATATGTTAAATATTATGGTCGATGTGAGAAATCCGTGGCACATCTAAATTGATTTTTTATAAACTTCAAATGTTGGCTTGAGCTTATTGAGGTGAGGACGAAGTCCAAGCCTTTGGTTTATTGGAGCATTCGAATGTTGATTTGATTTCAATTGAAATGGGTTTTAATATATGAGTTTACAATAAATGAAGAAAGGTAAAACTCCCATGTACAGTGTTTGATTTATATTGGCTTTATAACCATGAAGTGTGAAGAAGCTTCAGCATTTATTTAGATTTTTCCTAGATTGAGAAGTAATTGGGTTGATGAATGAGTAATGCATTTTTATATTCATTTGATGTGTAATTGTGGGTATGGTGGGGTTTGCCCACCATCAAATTTATAGGAATGCGTGATTATCGGGCCAAAAGGCACACAGAAGGTGCTCTTCTCGAAGGATAAAGCACACAATTCAGCATTTATGACTAGTTCAAATCTGATTTTCTCAAAACCTTAGAGATTTTAAATACTTATTGATTCCATAATGTGTTCCTACCCTGTAAATCCTTAGGCTCGACATTAATTGATGTCGTCTTCTACTATACGATTTTCCACTATTAACATTGAGGATTTGGAAAACAATTTTTATCTTTTGGTGTAATTGGAAGGAATTATCTTGCTATGAAATTGGAAGAAAAGTTTTATAATATTGGGAGACAAGCTTTGTTTTCTTGTATAATTAGAGGATAATTTTTGGAATTGGAAGACAATTTATATGTTTATTTGTGATTGGAATCAAATTATTGTCTCCTTGTAATTACATCCATTTAAATATAGTGGACAATTGTAGTTGGAAAATAAAATCATCAAGTAAAAGGAAAACAACAAAAAAGATCATTGAAGTAAGAGAAAAAGTCCAAGGTAGATATGTCAAAACACAAACTTTTAGAAAAAGAGAATCCAACTTCTAGCGCAACAAATGAACGTACAATGAATATTTCATTAGAAAAAATTGTTGTGTATGATCATATGATAATGGATTTTCTTGGAGCTAATTATAATATGGATTAAATTAGAGAGGAAACTAGTGCATAACTTATTGATGAAGAAGTTCATATGGTGCAACCTCTTATTTAATAATGCAACATTTCAGAAGCCATAATTAATCACATCTAGTCCCCTTTAAGGAATGTAAGTCAATAAAAAATAAGTCAAGAGTTTTAGAATATATGTCCATCACCCCTACCTAGATTGGACATTATACGATGAAGAATTGAAAAACACCTTCAAGTGAATGGAAGTGTTTTTTCATTACTTGATGTAAGCTACATGAATAAACTATTTGTAGAAATTGTAATGCTCCCTCCCACTCCCTTGGACTAATCAAGACTAAATTGGAAGTGTTACGTTGTTTTGAACCGATCCCCATGGTCTCATTATGGAAATGGGATTATAAAATTTCCCCTTTCCCTAATTTAGTAAAATTAGATTTGGATAACACCATTGTGTCCAAATTGTCAAGTGCTTTCAGGAAATGTAATTTTTATCTCAATATGATACCTAGATCAAAATTTATTCCCATTCAAATTCTGAGCAGTTAATCCTCGCCACATCAACATGCACAACCAGATGGAGCTACCAAGTGGCACATGTTGCCCTCATCATGTAATCATGTCATTTCTTAAGAATTTCACCCATCTAATCATTTGTGGCATGCCATACATTCTGGCATCAACTAACAAGACGATTGTCATCCTGCAACTTTTGTCTCCTCCATGCCTCGCAGTAGAATCGCACGACAAGTACCTCCATGACCTCAAGCTATTTAATGGCATGGATTCCATCCATGGGTACTATCTTTTCAGCACCATGTAGCACTCAATTCTAGGGTGTACTACAACCACCTCCACATGTCTTTTAATACGACATTAGCTCTAGTCTTAGGCCCCAATGGTTCCCAGATCTCCATGTAAAGCAACACTTTCTCATACAACAATGAGTAAGGACATTTTGTCCTGCCCTTTATCAAAAACACAATTACACTCATGGGAGGTGACATCATATAATTTCATTTAAGGTGTGATGGAAAATTTTGGCAATAGGAAACAAGAATTTCCTTATCCTATTCCCTCCATTAATCACACCCACTTCTCCCCAAAGTCTCATTTTAACCTTAGCGCAAAGTGATGCGAATATACACAACTGATAATGAGAATTTTTAATTATGCACTACTGTCAACTCATGGAATTTTTCCAACAATGTCAAGCCTTTGTACTGCAGAGGCACATTTCTATTCCCTACAATGTCACTGAATCCTGCAACTAACGTCCACTCCCATCCTATAGAGGAAATTCTTTGTTTCCTTCGATATAAGTAAATCCGATAGTAGATGGGAATTCTTCAACTCAATGGCTCTTATTATTTGTAACTATTAATAGAGTTCATCCATCTTAGATGCAAGCCCATAGTCTAATAATGACCAGACTTAGATACTTTAAGACTCCAATGGATTACGAAGCCATTCTAGGTGACGAGATGCTTTGCACCATTAACATAACATGGATAAATATCGCATCCCACACGAACGCTCCAAGCATTAAACATACCTATAGTAGGGAATAAACCTTCAACATGCCTAGTCACAAGATCTATTAGAGTCACTAATATGTCATTCACTACACACATTAACTATAAACCTCCACCAATCTATACATAACAGGTATCCATAATATTCATGTATATCAACAATAAAACTTACACATGGTGTCAATAGAATGAACTCAACAATTTAATCTTACATGCTAGGTAAGTGACCATGTATTTAAGAGTTTATCAATAGTCACAAGGGATCTACAAATCCCTTCTAGACCATGAAATGAATCACACATGTAACTTATCATGTAAGCATCCATAACTAACACCATTCCTCCTAAATAAGTGAAATTATTTTCATAGTTATAACCCATAAAAATAACATTAAACATTGATAGAGCAACAAAAGTAAAATTATATACACTTATTTGTTTAGATTATTGACTAAAAATTGAGGAAAGGACTTCAACTCTCCACCCAACCATAGGCCAACTAAATTGTAATATTTCTTGTAGTTAACCAACCTCAAGCCCAATTTAGACTTTGAAGAGGCAATTTCTCAGGAGTACTCTCACCAACGCCCAACTGATAAATGGTAAGAAGAAAAGTTAATTTCTTAAGTGATTTCTCAACATACCCCCAGTTGTAACACCACAGTGACTCTCTGTTAAATAGAACATCAACCATAAGGGTTCATCCAAGGCTTAGAGAGTTTCAACTAATTTCTAGGAGAAGGACAATATAGGTATAAAGGGAGGTTTATAAACTAGATTAATATTGCAAGAGTAAAGATTCCACTTCTAGGATATTTATCAGCTTACTGAGTAAGTACCTAAGTGGTTTATCAACCCCAAGGCTAGCCACTGAAGGATTTATCAGACCTTTCAACTAATTATTGGGTGTCTAGTGTTGGGAAAAATACTGAGAGGGGGGGGTGAATCAGTATTTTGAGCTGACTGAAAACTTTTTACTTTTTCTTTGAGTAGATTTTCATACGTGATTTTTATGAACTGAACTAGCGTATGCACGCGGAAATATAGAAGGAAACTAGCGTATACTGATTTATCTTTCAGAATTAGAGAATCAGTCTTTTAAACAGATTTATTAGTTATGAATAAGGCTAGATAATCTGAATTTACGAGAAGTAAACAACAGTATAAAGGATCACACACATGAACACCAATATTTAAGGTGGAAACCCAAATCGGGAGAAAACCACCGCTGCTGTCGTCTCTGTCTTCAATCTTTATTATATAGAAAACCTTTTACAACATTGTACTGATGTAGAATTATACCAGTACGCAGGCTTCTACCTGCAAAAGGCTGCAACCTTCTCTCGTTTTCCAGCTACAACTGGAAGGGAGCTCCAATCCCCTGATCTCGTTTACCAGCCTCTCCTGGAAGGGAGCTTCGACCCCCTGAGTTCAACACCAAATTCTACTGGTTGAAAGCTTCTACTTTCATACTGAAGGCTTCGACCCTCAGATCCGCTGCAGACCACGTTTCATCAATTTTCATACTGGATCAAAACAGCTTCAATACAACCCCTTAACATCAACAACCATACTTTACCCAAAATTTCAATCAGAACAGCAATACCACTGTAACCAGAATATTAGAAATAACCCAGACTTCAGAGTAGATCATCAGATACACATTCAACCTTGAACAAACATTAATTCAGATACCATACGCTGTTTTTCTTTATGTAACCCGCGTATATATGCGACTTTCTTCACACCAACCTGCGTATGCTTCAGTGCATGCTAGTTTTTATATTTTGAAATAATACGCGACTTTTCTTCACAGTTTCCGCGTATACACGTGATTTTATTTTCACCAACTAGCATATTCTTTCTTTCAGAATCTGTTTAGACTCATATTCAGATATGAAACTTTCAATTCAGACAATCTATAAATTAATGCCCCACTACTGAATGGTCACTCATCCTTCGAGCAGTTTCTCAATCAGTGATTAGATTTGTTCATTATTAAATCAGCAGCATACACCATATTCAATCAACCCAGAACTTCAAGAAGACTTCATTGACTGACAGTAGAGAAAGCATAAATCACAGAAGTAATATCTGTAAATAAGCTTCAGAAACCCTAACTTCCATACCGCGCTTTTACCGAGACAAACTAGCATATAGACCTGTAAAAGATAAACTTTGAAGAACAGACTAGATCTATAAACTTACCCAGATTTCTTCAATTTCTTCTTCAGACTTGCGCCAGGTCTTCATCATTTCTTTTTCAGATCATCCTAGAGATTCATCATTTCTAGATCTAGAGATCTTGAACCTTCATCATATCCATAGGTGCATCATAGATTCAGATCTATCAGAGTTCAATCATGCAGATATCTCTTAAACAGATTTATTTATTAACAACCCTTACACATGCACACCCTAGCACTATGATCTTTTTCTCCTTATATAGATTTAGCCTTTGTCAATACCATGAGTCAAAACCACTCAACCGCTGATGGTATTCTTGGATGGGATCAAATAGATAATCCAGTGCTCAATACAGTGGGCCAATACCATGGTAATGCCCCTAGGTATCATAGTTTTTAGAGTGCAAAAGGCATACACGACTTGGAGTCTTCGTATCTGTGTGTATACTCGTTTTCTCTTCAAAATAGATGCGTATATACTAGTCTTGAATGTATATGCGGGTTTCCTTCACAAAAGTAGTGTATACATTGATTCCATAAACGGGTTGCCTTCATAAAAGTAGCGTATACATTGTGACATACTATATTTATCATTTCTCTGGCACTTACTGAAATTCCTTTTTCTGTTGCTTCTGAACTGATCTGTAGATACATAATTTTTAGATCTTTAAAAAATAGGTTGCTATCAAAACGCAACTCATCAAGTAGGTTTCCATCAAGGAAAACTTCATCAAGTAGGTTGCCATCAAGGAAAACACATTGCATCATATTTCCAACAATCTCCCCCTTTGGACTTGATGGAAACCATGATGGTGTTTGATCACCACAACAGATAGATACATTGAATATAACCATTATTCAAACACCATGATACTATCCCCCTTTGAGATCAAGGGCAAAGGGCAGATCAAAACCAAAACAAGGTTTTTCTTCTCTTGTAGAAAGAAGAGCTCTATAGATCTGATGTGCACTGAAGTGACCATGCTCCCCCTGAGTTCATGCTGAATCTTGAAACATATTTTTCAATGAAGTACATGACTCTATGACCTTTCCTATCACCAAGGACTCATACTTACATCAATGATCCAACCAAGTGGATTTACATATGTGACTCAAGTACCCAACCAAGTGGGTTTACACATTTTGACTCAACTACCCAACCAAGTGGGTTTACAAATTTGAACAAATCCTTACATGACTGAATATTACAATTTTACATCATAGGTCTCAACATGACCTTTTTCATCAAATTACAGAAATGACTTATACAATCAAGATCAAATATTCTCAAGCATGAGATCAGACTACAACAAATAAATAGAATGCCAACAATGCATCATTTTCACATGACCAATGTTCCCCCTTAGCTTGTGCATCCTGAACACTTTCAACAGCAAATCATCAAAGCATCTTCATCAAAATTATTAAAGAATGAAACAGAAATATGAGAGCTGGAACATCACCAGAGAGACCCAACAGCACTGCACCTGTGCTGAAGAATGCTGACCCAGAAAAATTTGTCAGCAAACATTCATACGCGGTTTTTTGTGTATAAACTCGCGTATATACGCGACTGTCCTTTAGGAAATCCGCGTATCCAATTTAATCTTCTGAATTTAAGCAGATCTGATCTTCTGAGAGGCAGAGACAACTCCCAGCTTCTGTCTGAGATATTCGAACGCTTCCCTGGGTAAAGGTTTGGTAAATATATCAGCAACTTGTTCTTTGGAGGGAACATACTCCAACTTCACCTTTTCTTCAAGCACTTGTTCACGTAAAAAGTGATACTTGATGGGAATATGCTTGGTCTTGGAATGCATAACAGGATTCTTTGAGATACTGATGGCACTCGTATTATCACACATAATGGAGATAAGAGGTGAACATTTGATTTGAATGTCTTGTAAGGTTTGCATCATCCAAAGAAGTTGAGTGCAACATGATGCGGCAGCCACATATTCTGCTTCTGCTGTAGATAAGGCAATAGAGCTTTGCTTCTTGCTGAACCAAGATACTAACCGGGGCCCCATATAGAATGCACCACCACTAGTGATTTTCCGATCATCAACATTTCCAGCCCAATCTGCATCAGTGTAAGCATGAAGAGTAAGATCAGCATTCTTTGGATACCATAGTCCAAAGTCTTGAGTTCCTTGCAGATATTTGAATATTATTTTGACAGCCTGAAGGTGAGATTCTTTTGGATTAGCTTGGAATCGTCCAACAATCCCAACTGCATGCATAATGTCCGGTCTAGTCCCAGTGAGATAAAGAAGACTTCCTATCATAGATCTGTAATCTGGTTGGTTCACCATGGGAGAATCATCATGAGAACTGAGATTACATCCGATTATCATTGGTGTACTTACAGGTTTGCACTCTTCCATGCCATACTTCTTCAAAATTTGCTTAAGATATTTTGCTTGTGATAAGAATATGCCATCTATTGCTTGTTGCACTTGCAAGCCAAGAAAGAATGTTAGTTCCCCAAGTAAAGACATTTCAAATTCTTGCTGCATAACAGAAGAAAATTTCTGACTCATAGATTCTTCATTACTTCCAAAAATGATATCATCAACATATACAACCACAATCAATAGTTTATCATTTTTAGTTTTTGTGTATAATTTGCTATCAGCATACCCTTTTGAAAATCCTTGTTGATGAAGATATTTGTCAAGACGATAATATCATGCCCTTGGAGCTTGTTTGAGACCATATAAAGCCTTTTTAAGTCTACAAAAAAGTTTTTCATCATTTCCCTAAATGAGTCCTTCTGGTTGTTATATATAAACTTCTTCTTCTAGATCACCATTGAGAAAAGTAGATTTAACATACATTTGATAAACTTTGATTTTTTGGAAGCTTGAAAAAGCAAGAAACATTCTTATGGCTTCAAGTCTAGCTATAGGAGCAAAAGTTTCTTCAAAGTCTATACCTTCTTGTTGAGCATACCCCTTGCAAACAAGTCTAGCTTTATTTCTTATAACATCTCCATTCTCATTTAACTTGTTTTTGAATATCCATTTAGTTCCAATGACATTTTTGTCATGAGGTCTTGGTACTAATTCCCAAGTGTGACTCTTTTCAATTTGATCAAGCTCTTCATTCATGGCTTGAATCCAACATTCATCTTTGCTAGCTTGATTGACATTGTGTGGTTCAATAGTGGATAGAAATGCCAGATAGCTAGAAGATCCCACAAGAGTCCTTCTTGTTTGTACACCTGATCCCTTTTCTCCCAAAATTTGAGATTATGGATGATTCTTTTGAAGATATCTGGATGGAGCTTTTTCAGATAAATCATCTTTGGGTTCTTCATTTGGTTCACTGTCTATATCATTTCTATTTGATGTAGAAGGATATATGTCATCATCGTCTTCATCTGTTGTTTGTTTTTCTTCTTTTGGAGCTACAGGAGACTCATCAATAACAACATCAATACATTCAACAATCTTCCGAAGTCTTTTATTGTAACATTTATATGCCCTACTCCTAGAGGAGTAACCAAGAAATATTCCTTCATCTGCTCTGGGTTCAAACTTGCCAAGTTTTTCATCATTATTTTTGATAAAAAATTTGCTTCCAAAAATTCTAAAATGCTTTACAGTGGGAGAATTACCATACCAGAGTTCATATGGAGTTTTATCACTATTTACACGAACATGTGCCTTGTTAAGAATATTTACTGCTGTATGTGCTGCTTCTCCCCAAAAAGTGTCAGGTGTTCCGGAATCATCAAGCATAGCTCTGGCCATTTGTTGAACTGTTCTATTCATTCTTTCTGCTACGCCATTTTGTTGTGGAGTGCCAGCTACAGAAAACTGTCTTTTTATGCCATGTTGTTCACAAAATTCAAGGAATTCATCTGATGTATATTCTCCTCCTCGATCAAATCTAAGACACTTGATTTTTAGATCTAATTCATTCTCAACTAGTGCTTTGAAGATCTGAAATTTCTCAAATGCTTCATCTTTGTGTTTAAGCAGCCCAATCCAACACATTCTAGAGAAATCATCAATGAATAAGATATAGTATTCTTCACCACGGGGTGAATTTTTCCTCATAGGTCCACATATGTCGGTATGAATGAGTTCAAGAGGTTTACTTGATGATCCTTCCTTGGCATTAAATTGTACCCTGGTTTGCTTACCGAATTGGCAAGATTTGCATATGATATTTTCAGGTAGAGTAATATTGGGAAGATCACGAACAGCTTTAAGTCTGCTTGATTTGTTGATTTGAGAGAAGCTCAGATGCCCCAAACTTCTATGCCATAGCCAATTTTCTGAAGATTTACTCAAATAACATTGTTCTTTGCAGTTCTTTAATACATACAGGTTGCTTGGAGTTCTTTTTCCTTTTATAATTGTTTTACATGTATCAAGATCACGTACCACACATTCTTTTGAACTAAAGACAACTTCAGTTCCTTGATCACACATTTGACTTACACTTAACAGGTTATGCTTTAATCCATCCACATACATGACATTATTAGCTTTCACCTTTTCTTCTAGAAAAACAGACCCTTTTCCCTTAATGACAGCAGGAGTATCATTTCCAAATGTAACATTATTTTCTTTTTCTAGCGCACTATATGCAAGAAGTTTGTTTTTGTCACCTGTCATATGTTTTGAGCATCCACTATCAATGTACCATTGATTTTCTTCACCTTCTGCAAATAAATCTATGCCACAATTTTCAACCTATAATTCCTTCTTTTTCCACACTTTGGAGCTTGAAGGAAACTGCTCTTTTGGCTGGACTTTGCTCCTGCATTCAGATTCTTCATGGCCAAAGTTATTGCAATAAGCACATTCAACTTCATTTTGAAGAGGAGAAAATTTGTTATAGATATTCTTCTTTGTTCCAATATCAATCCTTTTCTTTCTTGCTTCTCTTGTCATGATGGTTTAATATGCAACACATTGAACAAATTTATGACCAAAATTGTGACATGAGAAACATTGTCCATTGAAGAAGAAATTTCTGTGATCATGAAATCTTCTACTTGAATTTACCTGTTGATTGGTGTTTCTTTGAAAGGTATTTCTGTTAGTGTTCTTTGAATTGAGATGGTCATGCTCTACCTGTAAAGATTCTTTATTCCCTTGCTGAGTGGCAGAAAGTTGTATACTAGCTGTAGCTGCTTTGAGATAATTTGGTGCTGAAGCCTGAGAAGATTCTCCGATATATCCAAGACCTGTCTTTATAAGAGGAGAACATTGTACCTTGATAATCTCATCTAAGGTTTCAGATCCTTTAGCAAATCTAAGATTCAAAGTCTTCACTTTCTCAATTTCTTTTCTTAGACTTACTATTTCACATTCTAATTTCTCATTGTGTTTCTCCTTTTCTTCAAGCTAATTTTTTAGAGTTTCTATGGATATTTTACTTTCTTCTAAGCATATTTTACTTTCTTCTAAGCATATTTTGAGTTGATTGAATTCATCAAGAAAATCATTGTCCTCTAAAGCATCCATGAAAGTATCTTTTTCTTCTCTAGATTCTTTTTCAAATTCCATGAGAAGTCTAAGATCTTGTTCAAATTCTTCCTCACTGTCAGATAACCCATCACTGTCTTCATGAGTATAGTAACTTTTTCTAGTGCTAAACCGATTCTTATTCCTTCTTGCTACTTCCTTCCCTTTTTCATGTGTTTCTTTGTAAGGACACTTAGTAGCATAATGACCAACTCTTCCACAAGCAAAACATTTGAAAGGAAGCTTACCTCTGAACCGTCCTGTGCCAAGTTGGAGTTTCTTTACAAAATTTACCTCATCTTCTTTGCAAATGTACCCTGATCCTTCTGTCTCTTTTACTTCTTTCCCTTTTGTAGAAGCTCTAAAGACGGCTTCTTTGACTTCAGATAGTCCTCCTCTTCTCATTTCACATGCAGTTAGTATGCCATGAAGTTGCACCACAGTAAGATTTTGAAGATCCTGCTTTTCTTCAAGAGCAGAAACTTTTGACTCAAATTTTGTCGTTAGTGATCTTAAAAATTTCTCAACCAAAGTATATTCGGTTATTTTTTCTCCCAGATTTCTCATAGGGTTTACAATATCATCAAGACGTAAAAATAAACTGGCAATGCTCTCCTCATTATGCATTTTTAGATTTTCATATTGAATTCTGAGAGTTTGGAGTTTAGCACTTTTTACCTTTGCATCACCTTCATAACTTAGAATGATTTTTTCCCATATTGCCTTTCCTGTATCCAGCTGCATGACTTTGACAAATTCTGATTAAGTTAGACTTCCCAATAGAGCATTGACCTCTTTTGCATTTGTTTCATAATTCTTTCTTTCCGTTGGATCAGTTGGTACTGCGGCTAGATATTGATATCCTTGTTCAAAAATAGCCCATACATCTGCTCCCAGAGACTGAAGATAGGATCTCATCCTTGTTTTCCAGAAGATTAAATTGTTTCCGTTGAAGAGCGGAGGCCTGATAGATGCTATTCCATCTTGATTGCTCATCTTGATTGATCTTCTTTCTAGCGGCTAAGCCTTTTCAGAAGGACCTGCTCTGAAACCAATTGTTGGGAAAAAAACTGAGAGGGGGGTGAATCAGTATTTTGAGTTGACTGAAAACTTTTTACTTTTTCTTTGAGCAGATTTTCATACGCGATTTTTATGAACTGAACTAGTGTATGCACGCGGAAATATAGAAGGAAACTAGCGTATACTGATTTATCTTTAAGAATTAGAGAATCGTCCTTTAAAAAGATTTATTAGTTATGAATAAGGCTACATAATCTGAAGTTACGAGCAGTAAAAAATAGTATAAAGCATCACACACATGAACACCAATATTTAAGGTGGAAACCCAAATCGGGAGAAAACCACCGTTGTTGTCGTCTCTGTCTTCAATATTTATTATATAGAAAACCTTTTACAACATTGTACTGATGCAGACTTATACCAGTACGCAGGCTTCTACCTGCAGAAGGCTGCAACCTTCTCTCGTTTTCCAGCTACAACTAGAAGGGAGCTCCAACCCCCTGATCTTGTTTACTAGCCTCTCCTGGAAGGGAGCTTCGACCCCCTGAGTTCAACACCAGCTTCTACTGGCTGAAAGCTTCTACTTTCATACTAAAGGCTTCGACCCTCAAATCCACTACAGACCACGTTTCATCAATTTTCATAATGGATCAAAACAGCTTCAATACAACCCCTTAACATCAACAACCATACTTTACCCAAAACTTCAATCAGAATAGCAATACCACTGTAACTAGAATATCAGAAATAACCCAGACTTCAGAGTAGATAATCAGATACACATTCAACCTTGAACAACCATTAATTCAGATACCATATGCTGTTTTTTTTTTATGTAACCCGCGTATATATGCGACTTTCTTCACACCAACCTGCGTATGCTTCAGTGCATGCTAGTTTTTATATTTTGAAATAATACACGACTTTTCTTCACAGTTTCCGCGTATACACGCGATTTTATTTTCACCAACTAGCGTATGATTTCTTTCATAATCTGTTTAGACTCATATTCAGATCTGAAACTTTCAATTCAGACAATCTATCAGCAATGCAGAACTATTTAGATAGTCACTCATCCTTCATCATGTTTTCTCAATCAGTGATTAGATTTGTTCATTATCAAATCAGCAGCATACTCCATATTCAATCAACCCAGAACTTCAAGAAGACTTCATTGACTGACAACAGAGAGAAAACAGAAATCACAGAAGTAATATCTGTAAATAAGCTTCAGAAACCCTAACTTCCATACGCGCTTTTTATTAAGCGAACCCGCGTATATATGTGCTTTTACTGAGACAAACTAGCATATAGATCTGTGAAAGATAAACTTTGCAGAACAGACCAAATCTATAAACTTAATCAGATTTCTTCAATTTCTTCATCAGACTTGTGCCAGGTCTTCATCATTTCTTTTGCAGATCATCCTAGAGATTAATCATTTCTAGATCTAGAGATCTTGAACCTTCATTATATCCATAGGTGCATCATAGATTCAGATCTATTAGAGTTCAATCATGCAGATATCTCTTAAAGAGATTTATTTATTAACAACCCTTACACATGCACACCCTAGCACTATGATCTTTTTCTCCTTATATAGATTTAGCCTTTGTCAATACCATGAGTCAAAACCACTCAACCGCTGATGGTATTCCTGGACGATATCAAATAGATAATCCAGTGCTCAATACAGTGGGCCAATTCCATGGTAATGCCCCTAGGTATCATAGTTTTTAGAGCGCAAAAGGCATACGCGACTTGGAGCGTTCGTATCCGCGTGTATACACGATTTCTCTTCAAAATAGATGCGTATATACTAGTCCTGAATGTATACGCGGGTTTCCTTCACAAAAGTAGTGTATACATTGAATCCATACGCGGGTTGCCTTCATAAAAGTAGCGTATACATTGTGACATATTATATTTATCATTTCTTTGGCACTTACTGAAATTCCTTTTTCTGCTGCTTCTGAACTGATCTGTAGATACATCATTTTTACATCTTTAACAAATAGGTTTCTATCAAAACGCAACTCATCAAGTAGGTTTCCATCAAGGACAACTTCATCAAGTAGGTTGCCATCAAGGACAACACATTGCATCATATTGCCAACATCTAGGCCTATCAAGTAGTTTATCAACCCAAACTATTATCCCAGTGGTTTCTTAGCCCTAAGGCTAGCCACTACTCAGGTGTTTATAACCTCTCTCAGTAAGTAATTATCTGTTTTATCAACCCCAACTATCACCTGAGTTTCACAAATCCACTAAAATCTCTTTAGAAAATTAATTTATAGACACATTGATAGGCCACACTAAAGACATGGAATTTCAACCCCCCAATTAGTAAAACACATGATTTCACTGGTTATCACTTCCCAATAGATGCACATATGTTGTAGATTCATGCTCTGCATTATTTTTCCCAGGGAGTTCTTTCTTTCTCGTATACTCTGCAGTATGTTCCCTTGAAAAAATAATGCATAATTCCTTGATCATTCTCCTATCCACCCTTGTCTCCAATCACGCTTCTCCTCTCATATGTTATGTGTGTTAACCATGCTCATGTCTTTATGAGAACTGAGATTGCATGCTCATATTTAACTCAAGGATCCAACTCCCTAAATTCATTGTTGTGCCAACAATGTCATAAATACATCAGGAAGACATGTGGTGAAATAGATGCAATTTCTTAGATTTACAGGCAACTCCTCCTCCTTAATCCTTTGAATTTATGTCCACCTCCCTTAACGAGTCAATGTGTTACATTTCCACATTGTTTACATGAATTACAATTCATAGCAATATTTACAAGAGGGGATACAAAAAGGGTTGTCATAACAATCCAATTAAATTATCAAAGAATATTATGAATCAAAATGCTATTCCAAATGCCAATTATTTTTTCCTTTGTTAAAATATAGGAGTTCAATTGTTGTTATAATAATTCTAGACATTAAAATAGTGAAAAAATATAGAAACAAGTAATCATACATTAGAAACCTTGTCGGTGCTTCTAAAACAAACTGGTAAGACAACTTGATCCCAATACCATAATGCATCTCATCATGTCTTATCACAATAAATTATTAATAATATCGCAAGAAAATGTCGCTTTCTAAAACATGCATCTCACCTCATTAAATGCAATGCCAAAACATTTCGAAAATATTCTACTATGAGATATCCTTGACATAATTGGGAAAACAAATTGTTGTGCCTTCACTAGTAGGCTATGTCATTCTACAATGAAGTTGATTGGAGCAATTAAGGGACTAGTGAATTTTTTTTAACTCATCTATAAAATTGATGATTTTAAAATTTAAGTAAATGTCATCATTGACATGCAAATTTCAAATGAACACTATTTGACAATTTTGTTATGGGTAAATACCATCAAATTTAACTCTTATTTCTAGAAACAATGATTTATATTAAACCAAAACTAATAAAAAACATGCAATTACAAAAATACTTTAACATACCCACATATTTATACACAAAATTATCGTCTCTACATAGAGGGCATGCAAGCTACTCAAGAGCCCTCTAGCCTATCATAGAAGGCATAAAATTATTTTCCTTGTAAATGAACATTAAGATATAATTTACTTCTCAAATCTCATATCTCTAATGGGAGTGTGGGAAGGTTCAAAATTGAAGTATCCATTTCGCATGAGGAACTATCTAGCATGTCATAGAAAGACAAAAAAGAATATTTTTCCATACAAATGAAAGTTAAAATATAAAATTATTTTTGAAAGTTTGTGTGACATGCATAAAAAAAAAATATTTATTTTTTTACTTAGAACTCTTGGATAAAATATGAACCCTATATGTATTCATTTAAATCATATTACACCTATTTACAGTACCAAAACCATGGCTTAAAATAGATTTACCAGATTCAAATGCTATATGGTTTTACTAACACCATAATGGTTCCCTAGTCGTGGTGCTTTTATTGTTATATCATGTGATATTTGTTAGTGGGTTTATACTTATATGTGCTCCCGCTCAAACATAGGATTATAACATGGTTTTATAATGTTTCCAACCCACCGCATATTTTAATTTAAGTATTGTGCCAAACGAGGCTTCGCTGGCAAGTACTGGGGTTTTAAATGCAGATGGTACTGGTGATTAATTTCCGAGAACAGGTGTAATATCCACCTTGATTTTGTGCGGATTTCGATGGTTTAGATCTTTGGATCCTTGCCGTTGATTCTGGAAAATCCACGGCTCACAAATTGGGCAGGAGTCGAATTGACATCCGTGCCAACCCTATGTGATTTTCCGCTATTTTTTCATGCACTCTATTGTTTCACCTTCACTATAATCTGAGGACTTTGCTGCTGCGATGAGGGTTTGAGTTTGGTTTCTACTGCACTGTTTTCATTTGTCTTCTGATTTCCATGGAAAAACTTGCGGCAAGTTTTGAGGTTTCGGAACGGAAGAGAGAGAGACCTCCCTTCAAACACTGGTACATTTCCACAGCTGATCAACTCAAGCTCATGACTCCTCGTTCAGGTAATTTACTTCTGAGATTAAGAGTAGGACTGATTTTCTTAATCGATTTACACAATACAGAGGTTTACCTTCCCAACAACATAGTTATGCCTAACTTCTAATATTATTTGTCTTTCCTTCTCTTGTGGCTGAAGGATTTTGGTACCCAGTGTGCTACTTCGAATATTTGATTACAGGTATACCTCCTGTCCATAAATTAAGTGCATATTTGAAATATCTATTTCACATTTCCATTTAATTAAAATATTCTCATTCATTTGTTCTTCAACGTATGGTTGACAGGTTAGCTCTTCTACTGAATATGGAGTTCCCTATTTTGTGTGTGATTTGGAGCGGCCAACTACCCGGGTCCATGGATAACAAGACTAGCTTCTTACAGGTACATACACGTTTTCGCCAGACACAGTTTCTTAATTGTCTTGGGTGTATTCCTAATTTCTCATGAGGGTTTTAATTCCCAGTCTCAGATCTCTACTATCAGACGATTATTGGCTTGCATGTCTTATTTAGTTGTACAATTGTAAAGAATTTGGTGGCATAATCCAGCCAAACACCTTGAGGCTTGGATATCCTCTAATTTTACGAAATTTGCAGTGCAATTCCCAACAAGTTTAAGTGACCAAGATTTATACTGTGGCTTCTTTAGATAGTTGCATTTTTACTGTGCATAATATGTAAAAATAACTTCTGTAAATTCT
Source organism: Pinus albicaulis (assembly GCA_034641835.2). Lineage (NCBI taxonomy): Eukaryota > Viridiplantae > Streptophyta > Pinopsida > Pinales > Pinaceae > Pinus > Pinus albicaulis. The sequence continues at coordinate 67,552,261 of CM076577.1, read as the reverse complement.
TCTTTTGGAGACATTTTCTTTCATTTGGACAATATATGAATATTCTTTCTCGTCAGTAGCTTTCTCCTGTTTTAATGGAGAGTAAATATATATACTTGCAACCTTCCTAAAACACAATTATATGTTTTTCGATGCATTTTATGTTCTTTACATTATTTGAAGTTGGTAATTAAGAATAAAGGCTCGTTTAGCTCTGCTTATTCAGAAAAAAATGTTTTACTTAGTAAATGGAAGTAAAATATTCAGTTTATAAGTATATCATTATGTTTATATTCACTTCTCAATAGGTTAATACTATTCGGTGACTGGACCACCACAGTTTTTCCATGTATAGATATTATAAGAATGAGACGTGCACTGGGCTAGGGTTTTCACCTCTATGCCCAGAACCGAAGTCTCGCTCGGTTCTAGCTGCTTACACTATATTTTTTTATTTTAAAGATTCTATTTCATTATCACAACATATTTTATGCTTATAATAGTTGTTTCCTAAGAAAATTGTAATATGTTTGTACTAAAATAAATCTCGTTAAACATCTATCACATGACATTAATTTTAATAGGAATCTTTCTATGAACAATTGTATAGAATTTCTTGATTCTGGTTCTATCTTTAATGTCATATGCAATAATTTAACAGGTGTCTGGACCACCTTAACTGTAGTCCGTGTTTTCCATTTTGGAAAGACGATGTGTCGAGTGTTAGGTCTTTACCCAAAACCCAAGACCAATAGTCTTCTCTATATAAATTTATTTATGTTTCCTTCCACATATCCAATATCAGAAAGCCCTGTTGTATACCCTGAAAACAATATTTTCTTCCATATTTTCCTTACATAAGAGATTATCTACAGTACCTTTAAACACATAATCATTCTACATATAATTTTTCTGCATCTTTAATAAGTCTGTGAATACATTATAGGATGTTAAAATAATTCCTAGATTAATATAATTTCTCTTTCAAATCCTTCTAAAATATAAATCACAGCAATTGCTTTTATGATAAACAAAATAGAATCTGTACTTATCCAGACAAAAAGTAATTACAGTACTTAATTCCACTGAGCATACAAAGTTACTTATCTGATTTGTTAATTAAAGTTGTGGTCCTCCCAACCTTCAAGAGAGGCATACGAGTTAACAGTGGATATTTCTGCTGTGACCTCAAGACACCTAGTCCAGTCAGTACCAGAAATAATTCGGGATTTATTTATTTATTTTTATTTATTTTTTTTATTTTTTTCTCTGAGTGTATTTCCACTGGTCACTACTAGCTCTGGAAAATTGTCACTCTCCCTTTCTCTATGAACATAACCCCTACTCCTCACTGGTATCAGTCTTTTATCCCCAGAGGAGCAGGTAACTGTTTCCAACTGTCCCCAACCTCTTTCCAGTTCTTGGAAAACATTTACCATCAATTTTTACTTTTTATCAAGTTATTTTCCATAACTAATTTTATTATTATAATTAATAACCTTTCAGAAAAATATTAATAATTCCAGTCTTTACTTAAAACAATAATTAAAATTGTATTTTAACTAATTAATAACTAGTTATCATTAATGCAGTTGTCACAACTTCCCCCCTTGGAAGTAACACCTTCCTCGGTGTTTCAGTTTAGCTCTGAAAAGAGCTCTGGGTAAGCCTCACACACAAATATTTCGTCCTCCCAAGTAGTCTCATTCGGGCCGAAGTGCTTCCACTTCACTTTAACCTAGGTGATCACTGCTTCCGGAGCATAATTTCCCTCTGGTCAAGTATGTGTTGCGGCTCGACCAGAAACTCATCGTCCGGCTCTACCTGAAAACATCAAAGTTTCATGTCAAAATCTCATAAATAATCATTTTTCAAGTTAGGATTTTTAATTCTATCCTACCTGTATATTTTGCCAATGAATTACGTGCTTTGAATCATGCACATAACACTTCAACAGGGACACATGAAACACATTGTGTACTCGAATGTGACAAGGTAAAGCCAGCCAATAGGCCACAGGTCCCACCCTTTCCAAAATTTGGGAGGGTCCACAGAACTTGGGAGCCAACTTGGCACAAGAGGTCCACCGCAAGGTACTCCTTTTGGGTTTGATCCTCACATACGCATGGTCTCCCACTTCAAACTCCCAATAAGATCTTTTTTTATTTGCATATATTTTCTGCCAATATTATGCAGCCTTTAGATTTTGTCTTATCTTCTTTACTTATGATTCCATTTCAAAAATAATTTCTGGTCCCAACATTAGTTTCGTTTCAGGGTTGCTCCAATTTATGGGTGTGTGTCACTGTCTCCCATACAAGGCCTCGAAAGGACTCATCTTCAGGGACTCCTAGTAACCATTTTTGTAAGCAAATTCAACAAGATGCAAACAATCCTCCCATTTGGTTGGCTGCTGCATCACATACATGCACAACATGTCCTCCAATACTTGGTTTACTCGCTCTGTTTGACCATCGGTTTGGGGATGATAAGTTGTACTAAAGTTTATTTGGGTCCCCAGACCTGTAAACAGAATCTTCCAAAACCCTGAGGTAAACTTAACATCCCTGTCTGAGATAAACGTCTTCGGAATTCCATGCAGCCTGAAAATTTCCTTCATGAATATTTCTGTGATATGTATAGTCTTGTAAGTAGACTACACAAGTATAAATGTGTATATTTACTCAATATTTCCACTACCACCATGATGGAGTCATTTTTCCTTTTTGTTCGTGGTAAGACTTTAATGAAGTCTAGGGATATAACCTCCCACTTCCATTCAGGTATCGGTATGGGCTGCAACAATCCTGCGGTATGTATATGCTCCACCTTCACCTGCTGACACTCCAAAAATTTACTTAAATACTTAGCAATATTTTTGCACATACCTGGCCAGAAATATACCTTTCTAATTACAGTTAACATTTTCTGGTATCCTAGGTGACCTGCATAATTGCTACGATGGTACTCATTCATTATCAGCTCCTTTAGGTCCATACGGTTTGGTACATACACCTTACCTCTAAAAGTTAGAATTTGATCATCATTTACTCCATACTTAGAAGTACTTCCTTTATTTTTGGTTTCTTCCATTTGCTGCTATAGGAATTGAAATTCCGGATCTTTTTGTGCTTCTTCTTTTACTTGATCTAAGAATTTACTTTCGAGCTGATTGTAGTAAAGCTCATAAACACAATGAAACTTTCTACTTAAAGCATCAACAACCCGGTTCTCCTTACCTTTTTCATGTTGGATTTCCATATCAAACTCACTTATAAAGGCATTCCATCTTGCATGTCTAGAGTTTAAATTCGCTTGCTTGAAGTAACTAGTGAAGCTGCTATGATCTGTTTTTAACACAAACTTTTTACCCAACAAGTAGTGTCTCCATACCTGGAGCACATGTACTACTGCTGTTAATTCTAGATCGTAGGATGAGTACCTTTGTTCATGCTCTTTTAACTTCCATGACTCATAAGCCACCACTTTTCCTTCCTGAGACAGAACTGCCCCAACACCCTCTTTGTTGGCGTCTGTACAAACTTCAAATTCGTGGTTGGGGTCAGCTACCCTCAACACAGGTGCAGTGGTCAAAAGATATTTCAGCTTTTCAAAACTATTTTGACATTCAACAGTCCACTTGAAGACTTTTCCTTTCCTCTGCAATGAAGTAATGGGAAAAGCGATTATGAAAAATCCCTCAATAAATCTCCGATAGTACCCATCTAACCCCATAAAAGATTGAATATCTGCCACATTCTTGGATACTCGCCATTCCATAATTGTCTTAATCTTCTCTGGGTCAAAAACAATCCCTTCTACTGAAATGACATGGCCTAGGATTTCTATTTTAAAGAAATCATATTCGCTGAAATTAGCGTACAGCTAGTGTTTTCTTAGCATTTCCAGCACAATCCTCAAATGCTCTTTATGTTTTTCCTGGTTTTTGGAATAAATTAAAATGTCATCTATAAATATGAGTACAAATTTATCCAGGAAAGGGTGAAAGATTCCATGCATTAATCTCATAAAGGTTTTTGGTGCACCACAAACACATAATGCCCGTACCCGGTACGGAATGATGTCTTGCATATATCTTCATCCTTGATTTGAATATGGTGATATCCAGATCTTAAATCAATTTTAGAAAACACTATGGCCCCCTTTACTTGATCAAACAAATCATCAATTTTGGTTAAAGGGTATTTATTCTTAACTGTTAAGTTGTTGAGCTATCTATAATCCATGCGCGTTCGCATGGTTCCGTCCTTCTTCTTCACGAACAACATTGGTGCTCCCCAAGGGGACACACTTGGACGAATGTAACATTTGTCCAACAGTTCCTCTAACTGCATTTTTAATTCAGTTAATTCAAGGGCACTCATCCTATAAGGATCCCTTGACACAGGTGATGCCCCTGGCATTAACTCTATAGTAAAATTGATATCTCATCTTGGTGGTAAACCAGGATTGTTTTATGGAAAAACATCCATGAAGTCTTGCACCACTGGTATATTTTCAATCATAGGTGATTTTTCCTTGGATTCAGCATATCCCACTTGAATAACATAAATCTAGAATCCCTTCCTTATACATTTATTCATTTGGGATGTTGTAATTGGACGTAGTTGTAATGGCTTCTTGACTCCTTGAATCTCCTTACGTGTTTCATCTTGCATTTTGTAGTATATAATATTTTCCTTTCAATCCACTAAGGTCCAATGTTTTTCTAGCCAATCCATACCGAGCAAAAAATCATAGGACCCTAATGGCAGTATGTTAAAATCCACATTCAACTGATGTTCTGCAATTTCTAATATACAATTTGGAATCTTAGTAGTCACCTTTCTTTTTGCTCCTGTGGCTAGGTGTACCAGCCATGATTTTTTGAATTTAAATTCATTTAATTTACACATTTCCACTATTTTGGGACTAACATAACTCAGACTTGCACCTGGGTCTACCAAAATAGAAATAGATTGAGACAGTAATTTAACTTCCAGCTCAATCATTGTCAGCTGAAAATATTCCTCTCGATCCTCCAACACCGCGTTGATTCGAGGAATGTTTCGTGCCACATCACCAACTGTAGAAGCCTTATGCAAGTTTGTGACTATATCATTTCTTGCTCCTTGCGGGTAGCTTTTATAATAGTGTGCCTCACCACAACCCCAACACTGTAGAGGTGGCTTGGTCACCTACCCCTGTTCAGGTTTGGTAGAGGCCTTTGCAGGCTTCTCTTCTACTGTCCAATGGGTCCTTTGATGATTTCTGCCAAACTGTTTACTGACATAATTACGTGCATAATTCTTAAAGTTACTACTTTTGGCGCCTTTGAAATTTGAGTTACTTTTCTATCCTTTCCTTGGTTGCCAACTTTTTCCAACCTCCCCTTTAGCCTTGGACTGCTTATAGCACATTCGTGCCTTATGAATGGATTCATCCATGGTTCTGGTATTTACAAATTCAATTTTCTCTTTCATATGTGTTGGCAGGCTGCTCAGAAATCTCTGCACCTTATCTTTTTCCTTTCGAAGGTATGGAACATATCATAACAGGGAGGTGAAATTGGTGATGTATTCATCCATAGTCATCTGTCCCAGCCTCAAGTCATGAAATCTTTAGATTTTTCATCATAGAATCATTTTGTCAAATACTTGTCCTTAAAGTATTGCTAGAACGATTCCCAAGTGATATATTTTTCCTCAATGTTGTGAACATTTTTCACTTCTTCCCACCACAAAGTGGCCTTCTCCCTTAGCTGGTATATGGGCAATCTGGCCTTCAGGTTGCTGCTCTATTCATACACCTGAAATTATTTATTCATGTTTATCAACCATACTTCTGCCACTGCCTCGACTTCACCATCAAATGTTGGTGGTTTTATTTTTTGAAATTCCCCCTGAAGTTCTACATTCTACTTCTTAACCTCTTGCTGATCTGAAACATTTCTAGACTCTTCCTCATTATATTTTTTGTTTTAATTACTTCGCTGAGAAGGGATTCTTTCAACTGTGTCAGTGGTATGCTCCCTTGTTTTTCGTTCATCACCGTCTTGCATGTCTCCATCAGAAATGGGATGTTCCATTCCTTGATTTTGTTTATCTGACAGAATTTTGAGTATCTTCTCTTGTTCTTGCATTAATCGTTCATTATCCCTTCAAACTCGTACCATCTCTTCCTGAAGTTGTTGTACTGTATTCAACAGTATGCTGGTTTGATTCTGTTGTTCTCCAACAGTCTACTTGTTTGCTAGTGCTAATCAACATTCAACTGAACTCACATCTCAGGGTTCACTACTGGTTGTGTTTGGGGTTCCCTGGTGTCCTGGGGTGGTTGTTGCATCGTTCCCATTCTCATGATATTTCCTACTAAGCTTCTATTCTGTGCATTAGTATACACACAACTTAATCGTTAGTTGACCCTTAGGGTCCCAATGTATGAACGCTGCTCTGATACCACTTGTGACATGCATATATATATATATATATATATATATATATATATATATATATATATATTTTCCTTAGAACTCTTGGATAAAATATGAACCCTATATGTATTCATTTAAATCATATTACACCTATTTACAGTACAGAAACCATGGCTTAAAATAGATTTACTAGATTAAAATGCTATGTGGTTTTACTAACACCATAATGGTTCCCTAGACATGGTGCTTTTATCATTATATCATGTGATATTTGTTAGTGGGTTTATACTTATATGCGCTCCGGCTCAGACATAAGATTATAACATGGTTTTATAATGTTTCCAACCCACCACATGTTTTAATTTAAGTATTGTTTCAAATGAGGCTTCGTTGGCAAGTACTGAGGTTTTAAATGCAGATGGTACCGATGATTAATTTCCGAGAACAGGTGTAATATCCACCGTGATTTTGTGCGGATTTCGATGGTTTAGATCTTTGGATCCTTGCCGTTGATTCTGGAAAATCCATGGCTCACAAATTGGGTGGGAGTCAAATTGAAATCTGTGCCAACCCTAAGTGATTTTCCACCATTTTTTCATGCACTCTTTCATTTTTCCTTCACTATACTCTGAGGAATTTGCTGCCGCGATGAGGTTTTGAGTTCGGTTTTTATTGCATTGTTTTCATTTTTCTTCTGATTTCCATGGGAAAACTTGCGTTAAGGAATTCTGAGGTTTTAGAATGGAAGACAGAGAGACCTCCCTTCAAACGCTGGTGCATTTCCACAGCTGATCAACTCAAGCTCATGACTCCTCGTTCAAGTAATTTACTTCTGAGCTTAATAGTAGGATTGCTTTTCTTAATCGATTTACACAATACAGAGGTTTACCTTCCCAACAACATAGCTATGCCTAAATTATAATATTACTTGTCTTTCCTTCTCTTGTGGATGAAGGATTTCGGTACCTGGTATGCTGCTTCGAATCTTTGAATACATGTATACCTCCTGTCCATAAATTCAGTGCATATTTGAAATAGCTATTTCACATTTCTGTTTAATTAAAATCCTCTCATTCATTTTTTCTTCAACGTATGGTTGACAACTTAGCTCTTCTACTGAAAATGAAGTTCCCTATTTTGTGTGTGCTTTGGAGTTGCTGGCTACCCGGTTCCATGGCTAATGAGACTAGCTTCTTAAAGGTACATACATGTTTGCTCCAAACATAGTTTCTTAACTGTCTTGGGTGTATTCCTAATTTCTCATGAGGGTTTTAATTCCCAATCTCAGATCTCTACTATCAGAAGATTATTGGCTTTCATGCCTTATTTAGCTGTACAATTGTAAAGAATTTGGTGGCATAATCCGGCCAAACCCCTTGAGGCTTGGATAGCCTCTAATTTTACGAAATTTGTAGTGCAATTCCCAACAAGTTTAAGCGACCAATATTTATAATGTGGCTTCTTTAGATAGTTGCGTTTTTACTGTGTATAATATGTAAAAATAACTTCTATCATTTTCTTTCATCTAGACAGTATATGAACATTCTTTCTCGTTAGTAGCTTTCTGCTGTTTTAATGGAGAGTAAATATATATACTTGCAACCTTCCGAAAACACATTTATATGTTTTTCGATGCGTTTTATGTTCTTTAAATTATTTTAAGTTGGTAATTAAGAATAAAGGCTCATTTAGCTCTGCTTATTCAGAAAAAAATGTTTTACTTAGTAAATGGAAGTAAAATTTCCAGTTTATAGTATATCATTATGTTTATATTCACTTCTCAATAGGTTAATACTATTCGGTGACTGGACCACCACAGTTTGTTTGCGTATAGATTTTATAAGAATGAGATGCGTATTGGGCTGGGGTTTTCACCTCTATGCCTAGAACCGAAGTCTCGCTCGGTTTTAGATGCTTAGACTGTATTTTTTTTTAAAGATTCTATTTCATTATCAAAACAATTTTTATGCTTATAATAGTTGTTTCCTGAGAACATTGTAATCTGTTTGTACTAAAAGAAATCTCGTTAAACATCTATCACATGACAATATTTTTAGTAGGAAACTTTCTATGAACAACTATATACAATTTATTAATTCTGGTTCTATCTTTAATGTCATCTGCAGTAGTTTAACATGTGTCCGAACCACCTTAACTGTAGTCCGTGTTTTCCATTCTGGAAAGACGATGTGTCGAGGGTTAGGTCTTTACCCAAAACCCAAGACCAACCGTCTTCTCTATATAAATTTATTTATGTTTCCTTCCACATATCCAATATTAGAAAACCCTGTTTTATACCTAGAAAACAATATTTTCTTCCACATTTCCTTACGTAAGAGATTATCTACAGTACCTTTAAACACATAATCATTATACATATAATTTTCCCGCATCTTTAATAAGTCCGTGAATACTTTATACGATGTTAAAATAATTTTGAGACTAATATAATTTCTCTTTCAAATCCTTCTAACATATAAATCACAGCAACTGTTTTTCTGATAAACAAAATAGAATATGTACTTATCTAGACAAAAAGTAATTACAGTACTTAATTCCACTGAGCATACATAGTTACTTATCTGATTTGCTAATTAAAGTTGTGGTCCTCCCAACCTTCAAGAGAGACGATTACGTCCTCTTCTTGCCCCCGTGCTCCAATCCTGAAAGGTACGAGTTAACAATGGATATTTCTGCTGTGACCTCAGGACAACTAGTCCAGTCAGTACCAGAAATAATTCGGGATTTTTTTTCTGAGTGTATTTCCACTGGTCACTACCAGCTCTGGAAAATTGTCACTCTCCCTTTCTCCATGAACAAAACCCCACTCCTCACTGAGATCAGTCTTTTATGCTCAGAGGAGAAGGTAAGTGTTTCCAACTGTCCCTAGCCTCTTTCCAGTTCTTGGAAAACATTTACCATCAGCTTTTACATTTTATCAAGTTATTTCCATAACTAATTTTATTATTATAATTTATAACCTTTCAACAAAATATTAATAATTCCAGTCTTTACTTAAAACAATAATTAAAATTGTCTTTTTACTAGTTAATAACTAGTTATCATTAATGCCGTTGTCACAGTTTGAAGTGAGTTTGAAATGATATATATATATATATATATATATATATATATATATATATATATATGGTAATTTTTTTAAGTCATTTTTCTATGTGGCATAACAATTAAGAAAAACAAAATTTCTTCATGTTGTGATATTAAAAAAAAGTTGTTGAGTTTTTTATACAATATTATTACACAATAGGCATGTCTATTTTGGAATAGAGCTTCCATAATTTTAATTTAATTAGCAATAGTTATTAGGTGTATAATAGGAATTTAACCTCCATGTAATATTCTAGAATATTCATAGTAGTATACACAAATCAATGGTTGATAATTCTCTTCAAAATAGTTATGTGATGTTCCTTTAACTCTTTTAATTAAATTGATTAATTAAAAAAAAAATATCACACTAACATGTCTCATATGAAGTGAGTTATGTTTTTTTGGCACGTGGTATTGATAAGCCATGTTATTGTAAAAAAACCTATTTAGATCTCCATGGTGAAGTGGGGCTAAATCTCCATGGTTGGAATCATGTTATATGTTTTTCTAAAAGTATATATGTTTATCTTAATTATTTTTTTAATTAATAATAATTTAAAATAAAGTTATAATTTAGTTAGTTTTCATGATTTTAATTTTAGCAACCTGAGATGTATCATGAAGTATTAATGTCTATCTGCATTTAGTGTCCATTTAATTTATATGATTGAGTTGATCTTATTGTAATGGAGTTCATGCATGCATGTATCACTTATTCATTAAAAATACATCTTAATAGTAGGAAATGAAGATCAAATGTGTATCCTTTTGTTGCTTTTAATGGAAAAAAAATTCCAATTCAGATTACTAATTCATTCTATTGTTGCTAGATTTACTAATACCATCTACCAATTTTCCATGGTTCCATTTATAGATATTCTTTCTATGTACTCTCTTTGCTTACATTTACTACTTACTCCCCTTGTTTAGATTTATGAATAGTACTTTCAGATCTTCTTACTTTCTATTCAATATGAAAACAGGAAATTAAAGATCAAAATCCATTTGATACATATTTAATTGCTTATTATTAGAAATTCACTTGATTATTTAGTATTCAATCTCAAGTTTAAAAAAAAAAAAATAATGTCATTTCTCTTTTGCAAATCTTCTTTTACATCCTAATACACATGTTACAATTATCAATGAGAAACAATACTACTAAATTAAATTTCTATCGAAAAAATTGTTTTGTTAGAAGTTTTAAATAGTTATATTTTTAAATTGTTAATAAACATTACAATAGTATTTACAAAAATTAATATGTTTAAATGATTGAACCAATAACGTTAAAATAAATAAAAACAAATTCATTGTATCTCCGTGAAAAAAAATTCAGTGGTTCAATTATACCTCTAATTCAAATCCAAAAACACAATTCTTCATTTAGACTGCACAACTTAAGGAGGTGTAATGTGTGATATATGAATAAATTTTTAAATTATTTGTCATTCTCTTTTCCTTTTGAAAAAAATAGTTTATTTTAACTTGTGAATCTTAAAATGTAAAATGAGGTTAACACTTTTAAATTGAAATTTTAGCTATAATTTTGTATTTGACAGATAATTGTAATAATAACACATTAAAATGGACAAATTAAAAAAAAATTAAGAAGTAAATTTCACATCCAATACAACCAAATCGTTTAAGTAAGACATCATAAATTATCGTAGATGACCGTAGGTGGCTTATGAGCACATAGGTCTTAAGTAAATTTAAATTTGGAAGTATTTTCACTTAGAAGTTCCAAGTTGCATTCGTATGGTTTCATTGGATTATAATATGAGAAATTATTAATAAATGTATGAAATCAAATTATATAATAAATTTAAAAATTATCAATAAATTATATATTAAATATTGACATTATCTTTATTTTAAGTTTAAAAAATAACTCTAGTTTTTTACGTGGCGGAAAGCTTGCTTTAGTGCCTAGAAATGATGACCCATGCAATAAAGTAATAATTAAATTGTGAAGTGATGGAGAAGCAATAAGGGGAACATCCAAGCAGGTTTAGGGACAATTTTATCAATATAGTCTTTAACACTTTTGTGAATGGCCAGGTATTTTTCTGAGTCTTGAATCATTTCTCATCTTTTTCAGAAGGAGAATTATTATTTTAGATAAGGGGTTTTAAGACAATATTTTAGACAAATTTTAGACAAATTGTTTTAATTTAAGGAAAAAAAATTGCATTGTTTTAAATATTGTCTTTAAGTGAGTGTCTTAAATTATTGTTTTAAAAAATTGTCTATATAAAGAAAATATAAAACACCAATATTATTGTTTCTTAGGAGACAATTTCATTTTTGTTTCTCCATAGACAATAGTTGGAATTGAAGGCATATTGTATTTATAGAGACAATATGTATTGTATTTATAGAGACAATAAAAAATTATATTTAAAGACAATACACTATCACTTTTGTCTCTTTACAGAGAATATAAAACAATGAATCTAGAAAAACATCTCACCATTGAAGTAAATCAATATAAAAAGTATTTAATGAAAAATAAACTACAATATCATTGGTTAATTCATGTTAGGGCATAGTGGAATCAAACCACCAACCTCTTACATATAAGGTTGGTGCTCTTCCATTGAGCTAGCACCCTTTAAAGAATTATGTGATGATATAGGCACTGATTTAAAAAAAATGCTCAACACATAATGACATAATATTTATAAAATCTATAATCATGCAGTCCCTATTTTTAACTTAATGACAAGTAACTCAATGGACTTAGCTCAATGTCACAACCCTGTAGCATGACCCGCACAAAAGCTAATAGTGACACAATAATCTACAAACAAATGAATCTAGTCATACAAAAAAGTAACTAGAATTAGCACAAGTTGTTAATATATTTCCACAGGTATTGAATGGTTTCTATTCAGTGTTTTTCCACTCTTATTCTCTTTGTCTAGTTCCTCTTTGGACACACCATTAGTTAAAAAAATATATGGAAAAAAGATAAGAAAGGAGTTTTTCTGCAACTTGGTATGGAAGGGAAAATCCTTAAAATGATTATTGTTAAAATCTAGTTAACAAAGGAAATCCGCACTAGCGAGTTTTTTTTTTTTTAAGTAGATATTTATGCCATTAACATAACAACATTACAAAAAAATTATTATAACATCAGAACATACATACTACATATTTGTAGACTCCCATATAACAAGCTATTGTGCAACAGAGTTGTAGCCAAAATGCTTGCTCAATACAAAATTATGAAATACAACCTACACTAACTCTAGTAGTATATTATTATCATAGAATACACATTAGTTGCATGTTCATTGCTAACAGATCAAAATTCCCACATCACAACTTTCGAACCTCAAGGAATTGGCTTCTTTTTTCTCAACCCTCCACCAAGAGCACCTTCAGCGCCTCCACCAAGGCCACCACCGGCACAATTAAGACCTCCACCACTACCACCACCTATACCTCCACCACTACCACCACCTAAGCCACCATCAATGCCAAGACCAGACCCTCTTCCAACAAGCTAGATTGCATATTTCATATAAAAACATTTCACCTCAAACTTGAAATACCATTTTTAAGGGACATCCCTAGATGAAGCATTAAACTGTTAGTTTGTAGGAAATCTGGAGAAGGTTTCAACCGTTTTAATTCATGTTTTGTTATCCATATGGTTATATAAAAATAAGGAAAATTTTGAGAGAGAAGACAAGCACATCTTAGGAGTCTATCACAGACTTAAAGAAAGTCTTAGATCAACTCTAGAAAAACCAAAAGAGAATAAGGTTCAATGGGGCAACACAGAGAAACCCAATGAGGAGTGGACAGGTGGATGGATACAACTACAGGATAAAAATGAAGATGAGATTCAAGGAAGGTCTGGGAAGAGGAACCAACTCAACCATTCAAAGCTTGTGGCACCAACTACACTTATCTCAATTATAAGAATAAATGAGACAACAAAGATAATTTTTGGGACTATATTACTATATTAGTCATTGGATGGTTTTCAGGCACACTACATGTCAACAATATTCACCATCAAGTGAGACTAAGAGGGATAGGGGTGATAGATTCCAGATTTGGACATATTTCCTTCACCACAATATTAGCATGAAATTTTTAAGAATAACAGTTACTAGACCACCTTTTTCATCATGTCTTATTGCAGAAAAAATGTTCGAAATAGAAAAATATAGCATTTGCTAAATTACCAAGTGGAACATTCTAAAATGTTGCATGTAGCTCATGCCAATATTTGGTTAAACATGAATATTTTGAAAGAAAAATCTTCATGTATGCCACTCCCATTCATTTATATGCAAGAGAAACAACTACCATTTATTTATTTCTCTCATATGTTGAGGCACAATACCTGTAAGAAAATAGATAATCCACCCCATCAAAATCTGAATCATCATTATTCTGTTTCAGAAATGCTTGAAAATTTGTCCACAAGTACATATTATGCAGGTTCACATCCAAATTAGCTAATACCAAAATAATAGGGTGAGTGCATGGATTTGGGTTACACTTTTTGGCAAAGCGAGGGTGTGTTTTGGTGAAAAAGGGATGCTCGATCGAGAAATTTTAAGCACTCAATCAACCAATTTTTAAGCGCTCGATCGAGCTATTTAGGTGCTTAAAAATAACTCAATCAAGCATTTAAAAAAACCCTCAATTGAGCTCTTTACTAAACCTAGTTAAAGGAATGATCGATAGTTATGGCTTGATCGAGCGTTATTTCTTATTAAAAACCCCAGTCATGAGCTACACAAGTCATTTTTCTCAGACCACTATAGAAAATCCACGTAGATTCAACTGATAATTGTAATACGCTAAAAATTATACTTTAATCTACTCTAATAATTGCGGAAACCAATTTAGATATTGAAATCACAAAACATGGAAGAGAGAATTTCAATCGCACAAAACATAAGTATTTCCTGGAGAAAGACTTAGTTAAAAACCCTGCTATCTGTATATTTCATAAGTCAGAAAAATGAGAAGATTACAATGTTTTTCTCCAAGTTGAGAAACTTTTTCACTTTCTCTATCCATCTCATTGATTCCTAGACAAGCCTGGTTCAATACTTAACCAATTTTCTTCCCTCTAGGATCCCTAGTTCCTTTCTTCATTTCCTTGGGTAATTAGGCCCTATTAATTAGGGAAATTCCCAATCCATACTGGGCAATCCATTAGGGGCATTCCTATAACTGCATGCACCACCTATATAATTCAGATAATTATACAACTGATAGTGCACTTCCCTTGAACTCCAATCTCAAATGGGTCTTTCTCAGAACTGAAATGCATGAGTTATTTATGAGTTAAGAAAACATCTCAATAAAATCCCCAAGATTTTCATCCTCTTTTTGCATAATTTTAAAGAATTTATCTTTAAGGTTATGGGGTGTACAATAGTCTTTTTATTTGTCTAAGAAAACATTTTTCATTTTTTCCCATGTTCTTATGGTATGTGTTCCTAATCCCATAAACCATTTTAATGTTGCATATTTAAGGGTGGCTGGAAAAAATTTCAATTTTTGAGTGTCAATCAAGTAGTCATAGGATCTACACAAAACTTCAAATTCAAAGAGAAATGTTTTAGGATCCTCACTCCTTAATCCATGGAAATTAGGGATGATAGAGGGTGAGGTATTTTTCATTGTGGTTGTGGTATCTTCATCAAAGATGGGAAACCCAAAAGGTTCTAGATCTCCTCTACCACTTCCTCTTCCTCTTCATCCACCTCTTCCACCTCCAATCCTAAGATGTTCACCATTCACATTTTGTACTTCTTCTTCTCATTCTTCCGCCATTGTAGATTCCTAAAAGCTAATATAAGGTTCCAAAATTGAATTTTCTGGTTCCTCCCCTAGTTCTTCTATCCATGGAAAATAAGTTTCTTCTTCTTCTTCCTCACTAGGGATTTATAGTTCTTGTCCTATAAGTTTTTCTCCAGTTGAAGATAAAAATATTACTCCTTCTATTGGGGATGTAGGATCTTCTTCTTCTACTACGGCTTTAGTAGAGGAAGTTGGTGAATCTCTAGGTTGGATTTCAGATCTAAGTACCTCAGGAAGTCTATGTCTACCTACAATTGATGGAATCGAGTTTGGGTGGATGCTATGGCACTACAAGGTCTTGGTGGGATGAGTGGTGATGTTGGAATCAAACTCGTACCTCTTAAAATCTACTTCTAAAATATATTTCCCTATGCATATCATTTTTAAATTTTTTGTTTTTTTTTTATGAAAAGAAAAAGAAAGAATCCTATATATACTTCCCCAACAAAGACGCCAAAATTTTTGGTAATTTAATTGATGTTAAATTACTTACATAAATTATCAACCATGTCTAGTATACTTATGAAATGTATGTGCACTATATGAGCTAGGAGTCTTTATCACTCAAACAATTCCTAAGTTAATTTTAGATATCGAAATGCACATGTTTCTCTAATAGTGAGTAAATGAAATTGATTATGTTACTCTAGCTTGAAATAAAAATCACACTCTTGTTAAAATGAATAACACACTTGTTCAAAATTAAATAAAACACACTCTTTTTCTTTTAAATGAAATTACACGCACACTTTTATTTAAATGATATCACACCACTCTTGCTTTAAAATAAAACCACACTTTCTCTCACTTTTAAAATGAATTAACTCTTGAATTGAAACCACACTTTCTTTACAAATGGAATCACACTTTGATTAAATTGAAACCACACTTGATTTAAATTGAAATCACACTTGCTTGAATTGAAACCACACTACAATTGAATCTACTCCGGACAGAAAGAAAGACTATCTCTGCAAACTAAAATCTTATCTATATAGCTGAAATGTAAAGCTATGTTACTAATCTATATAAACCTATGCTCTGTCCATGTGCAGAAGAGATCTCTCTACACTCAACAATAAAAAGGATTAGACACACTTGCTATGAAAACAATCTTAGGCGCACATTTAAAATCAAGAATTAAGATAACATAATCCTACATAAAACTAAAATCATAAAACACAATACTAATTACAGTTAAAACGAAACCTTACTATCTCAAGGGGGCCTTCCTACGAGAATCAGATATCAATATGACGACTTCACAAGATGATCAACCACACATTGCAATCACACAATAGAGAAATAAGGATCAAAAGCAGAGTTTGTATAAAATAGAGTGTTTACAATGTAAAATCCAAGGTTGTGTTTGCTATGCCGAGAGGCATATTTATAAAAATCCTACGCATTAAATGTTTCAGATCATTACGCATTATGCTAATCGACACTAGCTAAAATTAAATTTGAAATATAAGATAACACGATCCTCTCATGATTTCTATCAACACAACAAATCATGAGGCTAAAAATTTGGATCTTGCTCACCTGGTCCACCTTCCTACGGTGGTTGAATATTCTTTGATGAAGCTGTTAGGGTGTCTTCTTTATTGATACATGATATGAAGCTAGGAAAAAATCATTATACCAACTAGTTTCCACCTTCCCATATTCCCCGTTCCTCGGCTGGATCTTCGGAACCTATCAAAACTTGGACTCAGATACATAATGATACGTTAGCTGTAGAATAATTGTATTTCTGTAGCCAATGTAAATATTAAGCTAAAAAAAAAATTACATTGTAATTTATGAAATAGAAGATTATAAAGTACCTTATATTCCATAAGGCTTGTGAATTGATGCCCAAATTAAAGTTATGAAGGTAAAAATAGGAGAATGGAATGAAAAAGGGTTGTAAAAAAGAAGAAATTTTTGGGTTCAACAATACTTATCTTGTTGAAGTTGTGTTGCATTTGGTTTTATGTTCGCGAGGAAAAGGGTCTCTTAAGCAAGACCCAGGTTCGACTTAGAGGCCAACAAGGATTTCCGCTGTAGTCTAGCACCACACCGGCATTTTCACCCTGCTCCGAGGAGCCGAGAGTCTCACACGAGATATGCTGCGACCTTACTAAGGTTGGGAGCAGATTGATATCAATATAGAAGATTAAATATGTATATGAACCAGAACTATATCATAGCTTAAGAAAATGCAACACTAACTGGATGATATTCTTCAGAAGCGCATTCAGAAAGACAATCCATAAAAAAATTAAATACTACCATATCAATCAAACTGGATTACAACATAAATTAGGAACTTCAAACTCAGATCATATTCACTTATTAGCAAAATACCATTACAATGCTCCTTAACATGAGCTTTAACCGAATATATTACAAAGAAGTCCTATCTAGTGGATTGGAACACAGAGATACCAAGAGATAGAGAACATAACAACATGAACAGAGCTCTCCTATGGCTCCTGTTCTCTCATTCCTCCTGTGCCAACCTCTCCTCTCTGCTTGGTTGGATGCCTATTTGTTTTGCTGCCAGCACAACTGACAATTCTTCATTTCATCTTTTTTGGCTATCTTCTATTTCTCTCTATTCATCGGGAGTTCTACTACTTGTCTCCTGCCACGTTCTTCTACCATCTATGCTTGCTCCCGCAACAGTCGTGCCACCTGTTCTTCATTCCTTCACAACCTTGAAAACACCTTGTCTACCGTGGTTGCGTCCTGCCACGTACTATCCACAACTCAAAACTATTTGATTTCAAAACAAGGGCCCCAACAGGCCCCGACCATAACCTATTGACTCGCCCCGAGTCAATCGCTCTTCACTGTCTCTATTTCCATCGGTCTGATCGGCCCTGTGTTCTACCCTGCTTGTCCCATTTCTCTCGACTGTCCAAACAAGGGCCCCAATTCTGGGACTTGTGTTAGAGTTATTTCTTTGAGCTCCTGAAAGGTTGTCAGGGTGTGATGCCATCCTTGCATGAGCGAATCAGTTTGCGTTGTGACCTGCGCAACCGCTTCCTCCCCTGAAACAGCTGGTAGGCTACCAAAAACGTTTTGGATTTTTGTATCGGCCTTGGAGACCAATCGTTGCATTGTTTGGGTGTTGGTTTTTATTAGTTGTCTCAGTTCCCAGAGAGCTTGCTTTGTAGCAGTCGAGTTTTCTTCAATCTGTTGTATCTAGACCTCTAGAGCGTCTACTTGAGCATATAGTTGGTCGAGTCCAGTAGGGTTTGTGGCCTTCTGGATATCCCTTGATACTTGTTGTAGTTGTAATGAAACCAGTTGAGACTTCAATGTGAGCGAGGTCGAACATTATTGTAGACCCTTCAGTAGGTCATACTCTTCTTTAGCTGCAGTACTCAGAACTTCCTACATCTTTGTCACCTGGCTCTGTCTCTCTGATATCTGCTCTGTGTATACAACTGTTGGGTCTGGCAACGTGGGCCGGGTTGCCAATGATGTTTTGAGTTCCTCGTTTTCCTGATGGAGGTTCGAACATGCCACCCTGATGTGGACCACGCATCCGACTATATCATTATCCTATATTCCTTTTGGTATTCGGTTGTTGTTGGCCATTACTATGGGCCAAAGGTCCCAGAATATTCTTGTCACTGTCTCCAATTGTTCTTGTAAGTTCCCCTTTTCTGTCCTCATCTGTTCACGCTCTTCAGTAAGCGTGATGGTTTGTAATTGTTGTTGTTCGCATCTTTACTGGAGCTCCACGTGAAGCCCTTCCACTTGTTGTGCTGCTCTTTGAATTAATTGGTAGAGTTGGGCTATTCTCCATGTCTATAAGCTCTCAGCATCCAAGTTTCCCTAATCTGGCCATTGTGCTTGAAGTGGTTGTTCTCTCAGCATCCAAGTTTCCATGATCTGGCCGTTGTGCTTGAAGTGGTTGTCCGATGACGATAGATTTCGTTGATTGTGCATGTGGTGACTGAGGTGGTGTTTGTTGTGGCAACTTGTTACTAGAGTCGACCATGTTTATATCGGTCGTCGTTTCTTGGGCTATCAGATTAGCTTGCTGGAGTGGATTCTGCTTGGGGAGCGAAGCACCTGCTTCTTCCATAGACTGTTCTATTTTATTTAAAAGCTCTGTGAACGTAGCCTGCTGAACCAGGGTTTGGCTAACGAGGGGTACTTCTGGTGTACCCAAGTTAAATTTCGCCTCGAGGTCCTCATTTGGTCTTCCTCTGACAATCGGGTTTGATATGGTGGCTGATGAAGTGGAGGGCGTGGTAATGGGTGGTTCCTGAATGGTGGATGAGGCAGGGCCCGATGTTTGGTGGATGTGAGGTGGGGATATGTGAATATTTAATAAAGCTAGGGGGTTGAAGGGTGCTAGCCCCCTGGTCACCTGGGGCTCCACAACAGGCTCTTCCCTGATTGACACTGCTATACTCAAAGGTCACGACTGATCATCCTTGGTGAGATCAACCACTGTACTATATACTGCGATCTTGGCTCTTTTTTCTTTTGGTGTCACTACTCGGGTTTTCCCAGCTTTAGTCTTCTGGACCAGTGCTGTAGTTGTTGGGGCCGGTGGGCTAAACATAATGTTGGGTATTGGTGCTATTAGGGAGGCCGTGGTGGAAGATGGTCTGGAGTGAGCTGCCTGAAATTATGAAAATGTAGGAAATGTAGTGGAATCACTTGTTAACACTCGAACTACTTTATTAAAATTCTATACCTTTGTGTTTAACTGCTCAATGATCGGGGATAGCTGCAACTGTGCCATCCTAGTCACCGTCTGCTCTGAAGTCTCCCTCGGTAGTGGGTTTGGCATCATCCCATTGAAGATATAAGTGTAGAATCTGCTTCTAACCTCCATCACTACTCCTGGTCACGAGCAGAATTATGTGTGGAAGGCTATTTCATCAATTTGGAACTTTAATGGCCTCATTTTGAAAGTAGATTTTGGTACGCACATTGGCTTGATAAAGGTTTTCTTGTGAGTAACTCCAAACCATATCTGCACGCTATAACCATCTAGCAGACTCCTTGGGATTGTTTATTGAGTCATCACAACATCAATTGTTTGGCTGTATCATACCCTGAAAGCTTCTGCATTTACCTCCTTCGTGCTAGGATCCCCAGATACTTTCCAAGGCACAAACTTCATTGCCAATGGTCCTGTTGCTATCTCCACAGGTACTCGACTGCCTGGAAACGTCCATTTCCACATTGCTAGTGCCATAATTAGATATCCATAAATGAATCTGGTTGCCCTCTTGTAGTTGTCCTTGCAAGCTTTGAACAATGCGTTCAACAAAACTGAGCACAATTTCAGTTGGCCCCCCTGGACACAATGCTCCGCAACCGAAATCGTATCCAGCGTGCATTATCCTTTTGAATAGTGCCTCAATGTTTTAATTTCAATTAGGTAATAGGTGAACCTGACCTCTGGCTTGTTGATCAAGTCGATTTTGGCTCCTTCCCCCCCGCTTAGTGTCGTACTTTGTGTAGTAGTCGTTATCTCCGGTCTTCTTCGCCCTTTTGGATATAGTCTGGAATGCTGATGAAACATCCCTCCCTTCCATTGACAGTCCAGTTAGCCTGTGGATGTCCTCCACATGAATTAGGATTTCTTTCCTTAGCCATAGCGAACCATTATGAATTCGTCTCAACAAGAACTTTGTTCATTACATTGTAGCGCCTGTAACACCGAACACCGAGAGATCTCTTAAGTTCAGTATGGTATATTGTTGAATGCCCTGGAACTTTGGTAGGAATCTTGTTGCTTGCTGCCCTGCTTTGGTGGCATAATTCTCCATATATACTTGTCTCTTTGTTGTTGGGAACTCGAAAGAGTCCATGAGGTCGGTGTCGATCAATGAGGCACTGTCATATTTCCCCACTAATGGTTCCATCTTTTGCACTTTGTTATCAAGCTCTCGCTCTACAACTTCTGGTGTTGCTCTTGTCATTTTGGCTCCTCTACGATACACCTGTAGAACAACTCCTTCTATTTTATTCTAAATTCCTTCTTCTGCGTGCCTTCTCTGCTCTTATTCTGGCTCTGCTTCTCTTGTTCCCTTGGATATTTTTGGTTCTATCTCGGACTTTTCCGGCATTCTTGCACTTCTTTTCATGCGGGTTATGTAATTAACCAGCACAGGTAAGGTTTATGAGACCCCATAACTAATCAATTTCCACCTGGCCTCATCCGTGGCTACGATCGTATAATTAGTTAATGGCTGAGGCGGGTTTTGACAATGCTGACTGTGGTTTCAGGATTTGGGCAGACACAACAGTTGGTGGTTATGCCTTATTATGGAAAATTTATTATAGTATGGGTGATGCTAATTATGGAAATTATTTCCAAATCTTGGTAATCCTACGGACTGACACGGGTACTACGCGTAATGATGATGGGCTGATGTTTGACATGATTTTCTATCTGATGTGGAAGACACGTTGGATACTACCCTTCCTCGACCACAATTGGTTGCGTTGCGGTCCCCACAACGCAATTGTAGTTATTTATTTTTTTGGTTTTGCTAAAGTGGAAATCCTATCTATGCTCATCTCAGGTGCGAGAGAGTTATTGATACTATTCTACCCTACTGACTCCTCTCGGTTACGAGAGTTATTGGAATTGGAAATGAGTGACTTACTCTTGGTCGGGCTTTAGGCATGCGTCGTTCATCCAATATCCTTGTAGAACTTGGTCGTCCAGTTGTGCCAACCGAACCGTGCCTAAATCTTTGATTTCTATCACATAGAATGGCCCTAGCTAATGCATCTGCAGTTTCCCTGGGAACTTCTGGTGCTTACTGTTGTAGAATAGAACTTTTCCTCGACCTGAAAAGTCTTGCGCTTTATGTGTCGGTCATGCCAAGCTTTTTGTCTATCCTTCTGTACTGTTTGGTGAAATTCTGCCAAAAATCGTTCTTCTTTAAGGCCTTGTAATTCATGCACTCGTTCATTTAGCGAGTCCTCCTCTGATAGTTGGAGTGATGTTGCGACTAGGAGGCTGGGTATGATGAATTCTACTAGGACTACTGCTTCTCTCCCATATACTAGCTAGAATGGTGTTTGGTTATTCATTCGCTTTACCGTTGTTTGGTATGCCCATAATTTACTGGTATCTGCTCATCCTAGTCATCCCGTTGCACATTGCATATTTTTTAGAGGCCTTTCTCTAGTATTTTGTTGAATGTTTCTACCATATCATTGGCTTGCGGGTGATACAGACTACTTTTATGATGCTGTATCATGAAGCTTTCTAGCAGGGTTTTAATGGTGTCATTGATGAAGTGTGTACCTTGGTCGCTGGTCAGGCTCTTTGGACAACCGAATCGGCTGATTATGTTTTCAAAGATAAAAATGGCAGCAGTCTCTGTCGTGCAATTTTTTACTGGCATTTATTCTGCCCACCTTTTCAAGTAGTCTGTCACCGTTATTATGTACCTTGCCTACGAGTGTCTTGCAGCTGGTGTAATTGGTCCTACAAAATTGACTGCCCTTTTTTCAAATGGTTGCAGTACTTTTATCGGATGGAGCGGAAGTTCACCTCTGTGGGATGGTTGTCCCGTCCGCTGACATATATCACATTTCTTAACAAATGATTTGCTGTCCATATGTATCGTTGGCCACCACAGTTTTGCTTGTAGTACCTTTCTTGTCGTGGGTTTTTCTCCCACGTGTCCTCCCTCAACCCCACCATGGCATTCCCATAGTAAAAATTCCCTTTTGTGGTCCATGACACATCTCCGAAGAATATGGTCCAGTCCCATCTTATATAGATGTCCTGCTATGAGTTGGTATTCTGCAACACGAACTACCAAGTGTCTTTTTTGGACTAATGTATATTCTTGTGGACACTGCCCTGTCGTGAGATAGGTTGCTATTTGGTCCAAATATTTTTGGATGTATTCTACTCTAAAAATATCAGCGTCTGGTAAATGATCATCTAGAGATCCTCCATTTTCTCCATTCTCTAGTCGAGACAGGTGATCGGGTCCTACATTCAATCTTCTGGGCTTTACGATCACCTCGAATGTGAACTCCTGGAAGAGTAGGAGTCATCTGTAGATTCTGCCTTCTAAGACCAGTTTGTTTACCAAATATTTTAAAGCTGAGTGGTCTGTGAAAAATTTAAACGTACCTCCTAACAGGTAGTGGCGGAACTTCTGAAGGTAATACAACAATGCCAATGCCTCCTGCTCTGTTGTGGTGTAGTTTCATTCTGTTGTGGACAATTTTCTACTTGCAAAATATACCGGGTGGTCAACTGAAGTGTCCCCTGGTTGCGCCAAGACTGCTCCAAGTGCAATGCTGGAAGCATCGATGTGCACATGAAATTTTTTGTCCCAATTTGGGTGAACTAATATTGGTGCACTTGCGAGTTTTTCTTTCAGGGTATTCAAGATTGTTCTACAATTCTCTGTCCAGTGAAACTTCTCAGACTTCCACAACAGCTTCTCTAAAGGGGATGTTATCTTTGCATAGTTGCAGATAAATCGCCGGTATTAACCTGTGTGGCCCAGTAGTGATCTCATCTTTTTTACCATTTCTAGTGCCTCCATGTTGACTATCACTGCTACCTTGGCTGGGTCCACGCGAACTCCCTGGGTACATACCACATGTCCTAGGAGTGTTCCAAACGGTACTACAAAGAAACACTTCTTTAGGTTCAATGAGATCTGAAGTTTCCTAAACCTATCAAACATTATTCTCAATAACGTTGCATGGTATTTTAATAAGATGTAGACTGTCCAGTCATCCATGTAGACTTCTAAGAACTTGTGGATGTACTCTTGGAAAGCAGCTATCATGATACAAGAAAAAACTGCAGGTGCATTTTTCAATCTGAATGGCATCACATTATATGTGAAAGAGCCCCATTCGGTGGTGAATGGTGTCTTTTTTTTATCTTCCTCTGTTATCTGTACCTGGTGGTATCTTGAGAATCCATCAGTGAACGAATATGCCTCATTTCCTGTAACATTGTCTAGGACCTCATCACTAAATGGAGTGGGAAATGGGTCATGGATACATGCATTGTTCAAGCTCCTATAATCGACACAGACTCAAATCTAAGACTTCTCCTTTTTGTTTTGTATAACTATAAGAATTACCAATTTTGCTTCCTCTACTGGGAATATTAATCCTGCCTTTAACATCTAGTCGATCTCTTCTTTAACTTTTTCCTTCACTCTTGGATTCAGATGATATGGTCTATTTTTCATAGGCCTTGCGTCGAGCTTCAATATTATCTGCATCTCCCCCATATCCCCTTTTATTCCCTTTAGATCTGCTACCGATGAAGGGAACAAGTCCTCATATTCCTGCAGCAGACTGTATATCTCCCTAGTTGTCTGTTCATCCTAATAACCTCCAATTGTCACTAGTTTTGGCTTATCTTCTGTTCCAATATTTAGTTTCTTGGTTTTTAAAGGTAGAAATTGAATCCCTTCTATTGTTGGTTCTTCTTTAATATCCCTCTCCCCTTCCGTTTCTTCAAAATACAAATTCCTAAGACCTTCTATATTATCATCATCCATTTCAACGTTTATCTTTTGGCATGCTACCTTTTGTTTGGCGCCAAGGTTCGGAAGTGGCTGCTCATCCTCCTTTATAATTTCTGGGAAGAATAGTACCTTATTTATAGCTTTCAAAGCTTGTGTGACCGGTTCCATTTTTCCTTCGAATAAGAAGCATTATGTGAAGTTATCTGCAACTTCCTGCCATGTGCTAGTCCCTCTTTTCTTTTCTTCTGTTAGGTAACAGGACTGTGGAATCAAGTCCAGAGAGTGGATAAATCTATGTACCCATAGCTCTTTTGGATATCCTGCAGCTCTCCATTGATTCTCACATCCCTTTAGATGGTTTATGGGGTTTGAGTCCCCTTGGTATTTCTCTTTTACCCAAGGTCCTTCCTCTTCCTTAAATCTCGCTTTCAATGCTTGCGCAACTCTACCCCATTACGACAGTGAGTTGCGGCGGTGGTTACTCCACCATCTTGCTGATGTGGAATGTAAAGCCATGTCCATGAGTGGTACCCTATGTCCTTCTGCTACCCTATATTCTATTTATGTTATGAAAATATATACATTGTTCATATTGGATAAAGTTGGGTAATCCCTTACCTCAGTCCCGATCCAATTGATTCTTCCGATGTTGGCGCATATCCTTGTATTGGTCTCATACCCTCCTTGCTGCCAATCATCCCAAGCTAACTCTAAGCCTAATTTTGAGCTTTGGATACATCTACAGCTTACAGAGCCGCCTGCTATTGGGTTGATGTAATCCTCCCTTTTCCCTGTGGTCATTCGATAAAGATGGTCCATCAGCTGAACATCTTCTCTATTGTCTATAGTCTCTATGTATGGACCTTGATATGGGTCGAGTGGCTAAGTGACTATGACCTCCCCATCCTCAAAGATCATCAGTTCCTTCTTTAGATCTATTATTGCATAATTTTTCAAAGGCCCAGTCAATTCCTAACAATGCAGGATAAGGATATTTATCCCCCATGATGTCTATGACCTCAAAGTCCGTATATGTTTTTAATCCCGCAATATCAACCTCAACTTTATCCAGTCTGCCTATGGGCATAGTGTAGTACTGGTTCGCCATCTGAATTTGGATTGGTGAGTATGTTAACCTTGGCTTTCCTAATGCTTCCCAATTGTTTCTTGGTAAAATATTGACATCGAATCCCAAATCAAGCATGGTGTCTTTAATTTGGTAACCATCAAGTTGAGTGTTTACTCGAAACTCTTTTCCTGTCCTTCTTTTATTTTTTTTCACCCTCTGTACATACTTCTGGGTTGCGTCAGATGATTCCCTTGATCCTGTGTTCTTCTTCACCACTCCTTCTAGGTTCTGCTTTAGCTTCTCCAACATTGGTGCGTTGTTAACAATCTTTAGTAATATATGGAACCATTCTTGAATGATAGTACTTGAATCGGTTTGGTTTTCGTTGTTTTCCTATGTTTGCTGTAACTCAATACCTTTATTTCCTCCTAGTTGGGAAAATGTTTCTACTACCTCTTGGAAAAATTTCTTCTGTCTTTCCAGTTTGAACAACAGTTTTTGGGATGCTGGCCTGATCAATTTTATCGGGTCCACTATACGTGCATATTCCCCCATTCTCTTGCCTCCTCGTGTCACTATTTCCACATTCTGCATTGTCTGAGTCTCCATTATCCTGGGCTCTGCATTTAATATATTTTTTCCTCTTTGTCTAGTTCTTTCCTCCCATATTTTAATGAGCTTAGGGAAATCTTCGGTTGTGTGCGTGTTAACCTAGCACTGGGAACACCAGGTTCTTCTAGGAAGTGGACATTCCCTCGCTATGTGTCCTTCTTGGTCGCAGTTGTAACATCTTATTGGACCTCTACCCCCTGCTCGACCTCCTCTCATGCCTCCTCCTCTTCCTTGGGGAGTCTCATTCACTTGGTATGAAGGCCGGTCTAGTCGCTCCGCCAATGCATCTAGAGCTCTACATTGCTCTTTGCTGTGTGTTGTTGAAGCATAGGACTCACAATATGTGTTATTCGGAACGGTGGAATACTTTTGAAAATTAGGGCATATGCGAGGTGGATGACCCATGTTCTTGCATATTTCACAATATTCAGTAGTGGTTGGACTTTGTTGCGCAGGGAACACCATGTATTGTTGTTGCGGTGGATATATTCTCTGGGTGTTTATCTGCGCCACTCCTCCCATTGGTGGAGCCCCCTATGCCCCTGCTGCTGATGTCCCCCCATTCTGACCCCACAACCGAGGACATTCGGTCACCACATGTCCTTCCATTAGACAATGTGTGCACCATAAATTTTGTCTTGTTGGCCGCATTGATTGAATTTCCTTGAGTTTCTCTGTCAAGCTCGCTATTTGATGCTGCAACCCCATTATATAGGGGTCCTGTACTGCTGATCCTCCCTTAAACTCTTGTGGGTAACTTGCCATAGCTTCTATCTTCATTGCTTGCTTCATTTCATCTTGCAACGTCTCGATCTTCTGTTGAGTTAATGAAGTTCTGGTCAAGGGTAGTAGAGCTTTGGTGAAAAAATCCCTCTGATGGTTCAGATCAATTGGATAGTTGAGTTTTCAAATAGCGTCCTTGAATCTTTGCATCAAATCCCAAGCAGTCTCTCCTTCCCGCTGCTTGATTTCCCACATTTCTGACAGACCTTGCTGGTCTGTTTAGGGCAGTTTGAACTCCTTAATGAAGTCCCTCTTCACATCTGCCATCGCTAGATTTTGATGAGCTTCAGACCACTTCATAAACCAGCATAGAGCTCCCACCCTACAGGTGGTTTGAAATTCTATCAACTTCCCGCATCTGGTGTCTGTCGTGCCCTCCATATGGCTTCGCAGAGGTACCAATGCTGTTCGGCATCGTCGTTAACCCTCCTGGAGAACTCTGGGTACCAGGTAAGTGATCCCGCCATGTTCACTTGAGTAGGCATTACTAAAATGAAGATGTTGGTTCCTAGTTGTGAGATGGTACCACTAGAAATTCTACTACCAGTGTGTATTACTGCTGGAGACTGAATACTGTACAACTTACTTAATTCACGCAACTTAACAAAAAATTCACTTAGTGGTTGGTAAAGCACCAGGGGAAGGTTGGGACTAGAGCTACTTGAACCTTGGGGAATAGGATTACCTTGAGATATGAATGTCGACCTTTCTTGGAATAGTTGCTCCATTGCAACGTGCAACTCCACATCGGACATCTCCTCAGGGCACGCATCTGCATCTTCTCCACCAGACTTCTTTCCTTTCTTCTTCTGGGCTAGGTTCCTACACACCTGTCGAACTTCTTTAGCGGTCCCTCCTATATCTTAGGAACCCACCTAACTTTCTGCTTCCTTCGTCATCTGAGGTGCCTCCTCTTTGTCCTTTCGACTAATTTTTTTTCTCTTCAATTCCTTTATTACCCTTTCTCACCTCTTCTCAGCAATCTTCTCCCTACGATGTACTCATCACTCCCTTAGCCTATTAGAGGTCTCGACATCCATACCCATACTCCCCTTTTTTCACTGTTCTTGTAGCATCTCTCCCCCAGTCCCTTCACCCAGCACATGAGTTTCATGCTTCCATCTTAGATTTTTGGAACCCCATTAGTGCTTCATCTACCATCAAGGCTTTAATCCACAATGGAATCTCCTTCAGCAGTTTCCCCCGTAACCCGGATCTGAATATATCCTCTGCCCTCGAAAAGGACTGGCAGCACTCTGCTGCAAACTCCACTATGTATCCGTCCAAGGTAGATTCCACCCAATAATCTACAGCTCGGGTCAAATCAGTATTTAACTGATGAAGGGCCACTAGATCTCCGTGCACCCACTTGCGACCAAATTTCTGTGAATTTCTCTTGGTTACTTTGGTTTGGAGCCTTCGCAACCAGTTCTAGAGTTATTCTGGGAACTTTCCCCAAAATATCTCATAAACTTTGCTGGCGGATTCAGAAAATAGAACCAGATCTTTGACCATTTTCTCCCTTTTTTGTCTCAGCTCGGCTTGCTGAGTGATGAAATGATCTAAGTGGTTATCCCACCAGCTTCGTATTTCTCTTTTGAAGATTAGAGATACCATGATCTAGCTCCCAAATGAAATTTCGGGTCCCGGCAACGGAACCATTTTTTGGTGAGGAAAAAGGTCTCTTAAGCAAGACCCAGGTTCAGCTTAGAGGCAAAAAAGGATTTTCGCTGTAGTCTAGCACCACGCCTACATTTTCACCCTTCTCCGAGGAGCAGGGAGTCTCATTCGAGATGTGTCAGAACCTTACTAAGGTTGGGATCAAATTGATATCAATATAGTGGATTAAATATGTATATGAACCAGAACTATCTCAGAGCTTAAGCAAACACAACACTAATTGGATGATATTATTTAGAAGCGCATTCATAAAGATAGTCCATAAAAATTTTAAATACTACCATATCAATCAAACTGGATTACAAAATATATTGAGAACTTCAAACTCAGATCATATTATAATTCACTTATTAGCAACAGACCATTACAATGTTCCTTAACATGAGCTTTAACCGAACAGATTACAAAGAAGTCCTATCCAGTGGATTGGAACACAGAGATACTAAGAGATAGAGAACGAAACAACATGAACAGAGCTCTCCTACGGCTCCTGTTCTCTTATTCCTCCTATGCCAACCTCTCTTCTCCGCTTGGTCGGCTTCCTATTTGTTCTACTACCAGAGAAACTAAAAATTCTTCCTTTCTTCTCGCTCGACTGTCTTCTACTTCTCTCTGTTCATCGAGAGTTCTATTGCTTGTCTCCTACCACATTCTTCTACCATCTATGCTTGCTCCTGCAAAATTCATGCCACCTGTTCTTCATTCCTTCGCAACCTTGACAACTCCCTGCCTACCGTGGTTGCGTCCCTCCACGTACTATCCGCAACTCAAAACTTTCTGATTTCAAATCAAGGGCCCCAACATTTTACAATCGTGGTTGTCTTGTGAACCACTTTGCCGGTTAATTAACAATCCTCTTATGCTATTTTTTCTCTCTTTTAGAATAGTGCTATTAATTGTCTTATAGAGGCTCACTATCTTTCTCCTTGTTGTGAAATTACCTTATGTTAGTGTCTAAATGTTCAGTGATCAAATGCACTCTTTCATGTTTACTTGGTAGTGGTCCTAGGTCAAAATTTCATGTTTTAAAATCAATTTTCAAATAAAATTGTGTTCACTGAATGTTGTCCACGTCTGAAATGCTACTCCCTTCACTCCATTCATGTTCATCATCATTTCAATGTCATGTCATCCATTTTCACCTAGGGTCATAGGTCATTCAACATGCATTCATTTAGGTCATGGTCTAGGTCTCTTTTATTTCGCCACCACAATGTCCAATCATGTCATGAAAGAAGGTGAACAAGATGTCATTTTCACCATACATATCATTTAAATTTGGAGTTAGCAAAGATAGGAAAATAAAGTAAAGGAAATTTGTCTTTTCTAAAGAGTATGGTACATTATCAAGTTAGTTTTTCAAAAAGAAGTTTTTCTCAAAGTATATATGATTTCACTAGAAGACAAAAAAGGAAATTTTGTGAGTTATAAAAGGAAAAAGGAGCTTTGGAGTTCATTTCATCATTTTATTTTTAATAGAACTCCTCTCTCATCCTCAAAAACACTCCAAAGATATCAAAGGTCAAAGAAAAACAAGAAAATTGTGCCAAAACTGCCTTGTGCTACGCTTCTGGAAGGTTGTGCTACATTTCTGGCACACTGTGCTATGCTTCAAGCAAGGGTGCTATGTTTTTTGTTTCAAGCTCCAAAATAGCCATTTAAGGGTCAAATAATCTTTTTTCAAAGTTTATACACCTCCTAATCAGTAAGTGGATGCTCATTATACCTCTTTCAAGTCAATTTCTTCAACAAAAGGGTGGTTTCCCTCCTTAGGTTTTCTCCACTACGTTTTTAGTTTCTTCCATGTTTGGCTGATTTCAGTTGAAAAAACCCTAATTTCACCATCTAAAACATTTATTGATCTTCCATATACCTAATCCAAACACTCTCTATCACTCACATCCCTCCTTGCCACCATTTTCAATGAAACCCTAGTTTTCACTACTTCTTTCCAGGAAAACTAGGAAAACCCTGTGTTTTGACCTTTTGGGAACCTTTCACGTGCCCATTTCAAAAAATTCCACTTGCATATTGTAGCCAACTCATCACCCTACCTCCCCAAAGTTTTCAGGATTTTTCCCTAACTTCTTCCATTTCATTTCTGTCCCTAAAACCACTCTACCATTATCACCTGTTTTCCTAATTTCCCCCCTTCCCTATCCACTACATCAAGCTAGGGTTTTTCATTGTTTAAAAAACATCATGGCGGGTAAAAAGAGGGTCCATAAGGGAGGTCATAATTCCAGGTTTGAGCCATCCAACTTATAGGAGATCAATGCTTCTCCTTATTCTAAGAGATCTTTTGAAAACAATGGTTGTTTGAGGTTTTGTGAGAGAATCTAGGAGGTAGGCTGTCATGCTCAATTGACAAGCCTTTTTCCACTAGCTTCAGGAGAGATAAGGTTTTCATATTAGGTATTGAATTCACCATATCAGCATATTTTATCGCCTCAGCAATAGGTATCCCGAACAATGGAGAAATCTGGTTCAAAGGGATGGACTTGGACATTAAGAACTACAAAATGTTCTTAAAACATCACTGCAAAGATGCTCCTGAGCACATATTTCCTTTCAGGCATTTAATTGATAATTAATCCCCTTTGATGAAGCTAATTATGAAGTATTTTACATGCGAAGTTAGATTCTCAAGATTGTACCAGTACCATATAAGGCTATTGGTGCACTTCACTGTCACCAAGCCACTCAATTTGCCTAATTATTTATTTAGGAGTTTGGTCAAAATGACTAAAAAGGTATAGAGTAAAGGAAAAGATCATCACCCTAGTTTGTTCCACCATGGTTTGGTCAAGCTTATTTTTTGCATCATCTCTCAACAATCAATATGCCTTGGGAAAATTTCATGGAGACAGTTTCATCTGCACCTACTACTAGTCCACCCATCATTCATAGCACACCATCAGCATCAAAAAAACCAAAGGAGGTTGGCTCTTCAGGTAGACAAGAAAAAATTCCAAAGGCGGCTAGGGTTAAAATCCCTCAAACCTATGAGAGGGGTAAGAGGGTGGTTTTTTCTCCTAAGACCATCAAAGGTGTACTTGCACCTGAAACTATAGTTTAACAAAGAGAAACCATGGAGAAACCAACTATTCATGAGAGTGAGCTACCTATGCATGAGGATGAGTCTCTATTGCAGCAACATGAGGAAAAAGCGCACATGGAGGTTGACATGGCAGATAAGGAAAAATACAAGACAACTGAGGAGATAATAAGGGAAAATTATGTATATATAGAAGAGCTTAAGGATAGCCTCTCAAAGACAAATTTCTTGATTATCTTCCTACAACAAGAAAACATGCAGTTGAAGGTGAAACAACTACTTCAAAGCAAACCAAAGGTAGAATTTCAAGAGAAAAAAGGTAAAGGAAAAGAAGTGGTAGATTTTGATCAGTTAGAAGACATAGAGGCTGAAAAAAATCCAAGGAGGTCAAGAACAAGAGGGTTAACCAGGAAAAAAGAGCAAAAAAGAGAGTCATCTCCTCCATTAGGTCAACTAACTTTTGATGAGTTTAGCGCTACTTAAATTGAGCAAGACAAAGAGTTATGGATATATAGGGTAAATGTTCATCTTGATAATATTTTGAAGAAGGAAGAAAGGGATAATAACCTCTAGAGGCATATGGCGAGACATTATTTCACTAGGAATGAAATCGCCAAAGTGAGGATGAAGAATTTGAGGAAAAAGCTTAAGGAAACCCTAATCAAGCTAAAGGAGAAAGATAACTTGGATATTCTAGCTGAGGCATCCTTAGATTTTTAATTTATAATCCAAGGATGTCATGAAACAAATTTTATAATATTTTGAGCATTTTGAGTATTTTTTGTGATTTTATGAAAAATCTAGAAAATTGGTCTTTGCAAAAGCATCGCGCAGCGGTGTGACGCTTCTCCTTAGAGCATCCAAATGAGGAAATTTTTATATGGTTGGAACAATTTTGACATCTACTTTCTAGATGTGTTCTTAGATTTTGATGACACCCTTCCGTTTTGGAGAAAAACTCAAAGAACAACCCTTTTTTCATGCTTTTTCCACTGTTTTTTCTTGTGTGTGACGCTTCTGGAGTAAGGTTGGGAGAATGAGTTTTTGAAGGCCTTCGAGGAGTTATTTTCTCAGCTTCAAGGTTGGAATGGAAAGAGGAAACACATAGATACCTAGCCCAATATTCATATTTTCATATGAAGGCCTTTATGTGAACTAAAATCACCCTCAAAGTGGCACGACACTTCTGCTAACTGGAGGGACCCTTTTTCTAACTGGCACGACGCTTCTGTCTTGGATTCCTTTTGGATAGTTTTCAAGCCAAAATGATCCAAATTTTGAGGTTGCAGCTACCCTATGAGGTTTATTTTGGATAAGAGAGTTTTGTTTTTCCTCTCATTGTGGAGGAATCATGTAATTAATCAAGGAGACATACACTCCTAGTTATTAGCTAAATTTGAGGGGACTGTTTCTAACTTCCTTGGATTCTAGATAATGACTCATAGGGTTCATTTATGATGTATTTTGGATCAAGTTTCAACCCAATGAGGTGGAATATCTTCTATTTTCTATATATAGTCCAACTCAAGTCATTTTAGAGGTCGAATAGCTGTTATTTGCAGTGTGGAGATATTGTACAAACATTTTTCAGTGAAATCAAAGACACGTTGCAACTATAATTTTGGGACTCCAGTGGTATGCTTATTAGCATTGTTTTTTCTCAATAATCACCATCAATTTAAATGTATATTTTTTCTTTCCATCACATGTATGCTTCTACATGATGATCTTATGAGTCTATGAACATAATTCTAGTTTTTTTTATGCTCTATTTTATAAGATTTTCATGAATTTGTTTCACCTCTTCTGATGAATGAACTCATGTATTCATTCTCATTTTTAATCTCTTTCTCTTTCCAAACCCTATACACTATTAAAAATTAAGTATGTTCTTAAGTATACCTACATGGCCTCATCTTCATCTCTACAACTAAACCTTTGAAATCAGATATAAAACCTAGACCTAGTTCCTTGACTGTCATTCCTATCTAGAAAAAACTCAAAAAAAACCCTAATTCATTGAGCTTATACTTAGCCTAATATCATTACATCTCTAGTCATTTAATTGACTGTAAAATTGACATTGAGAGAGTTCTCTTTGGTTTTGGTAGGACTAGCTACCAGACCTAAAGATTGGTTTGAGGTTTCTTCTTTCAGTTCCATTCTCAGCCTTCGGAAATGAGGGAAGTGATAACATTTTTGGCACCATTTCTAGGGAGCGATTGCAAAAATTTCCATGGGGATAATTATTTTAGTTCATTGAAGGTTAGACTTGTGGGTGACAAGTTGTGACATTCAAAGAAGGCTGAGTAAGTAAATTCAAGCCAAAGTGAAAATTCTGAATAAAATTGGCTCCCATAAGACACACTAGGTCAAATCTAGACCCAAATCCCTCACCAATTCTGAATGACCCTGAGAGTATTTTAAGAAAGAAGAAAAAAAAGTCTCAGAATGTTGGAAAGGGCATACCTCCACTTGTGAAATCAAACTCCTTGTCTACGAGGTTAATTTCTCTAGAAAGTTTGTCCTTCAAATTTGAATTTGAGACATCTTTGTTCAGGTCTTAGTCTGAATCCTTTCTTTCAGAAACTGTCTTTGGCCGCATTGATTTTGAAACCTACTTGCCATTTTATGAGTCATCTTATTTCGAGCTTTATAGTGAAGTCCGGTCTAATTATCATAAACTTCAAGATTTGGTCGATAAGTTTCAAGTAACTTCTGAAAAAGCTTATTTCCAATACCAACAACAAGATTTTTCTTCACCACCTCCTATCACACCTTCTCACACAGCTACATCATCATCCCTCACTTTCATTCCATCATACCTCTGCAGTTACACACTCCATCAACACCTTCACATCCCCCTCCATTAGTCATGGATAGATTTACTCCGTTGATCCTACTGCCAGAACTGACTGCACTACCTCAGAACTATGGCCAAATATTGCCTCTTTTTTATGGAGCATCAAAGGTTACTGCTCACCAAAACATTGTCAAAGTAGTTGATTTCATCGATATTGAAGAGATTGACAGTGATGACACCAAGATGAGCATCTTAGCACAGAGTTTCTCAGGATAGATCAAAAAATGGTTCCGCTCCCTAACAATTGGTTCAATAGCTAATTCACAACAGCTAATTGAATTATTTATGGAAAAATGGGAGGAGAAGAAGAACCCTTTATAGATTCTAGCTAAATATAACGCCTTGAAAATAAATCATATTGAGCCTGTAAGACTTCACAGCTAGGTTCAATAGAATTTATGATTCCATTCCTGAGAATATCAAGCCTCCTGCAGGCCTCGCATTACTTCATTACCTTGATGGTTTAGATCCTGATATGGCTTACTAGATGAGAGAAAGAAACCCATCTACCCTTGAAGAAATGCAGAGAAATGCAGTGAGCGTTGAAGTGAATCTGATTATCAAGAAGTCAAAAATCAAAACAGAAAAGAGAGTAACCATCAAGGAAGAAACATCTACTTCATCAGAGGGAAAAATCGATACCTTGATAAAAAATGGAGAATATTATGGATAAAATGGCCATCACGGATAGAGAAGCTGAACCCTTAGCTATAAATCCAAATTTCAGGGGTCAAAATCAACAACCTCAATATAGGATCACGCAAAGGGAACAAAGGGGTCAGGATCGACAAAGTCAGCAAAAAATTCACACTCATTTCAAAATAAAATATGCTTAAGGCCTTGATGAAGAAGAAGAAGAGATTTCAGGAGAAAATAATTTATTTGAGGAAAATCAATAGCCTATTTTCCTCACTGAAGAAGATCAATTTTCTACAGAAATTTATGCACCGGGCGATCAATAATATTTCTTTTTAAATGATGATATGTTATTAGTATGGATAGAATATTACCAGAGGGGATATTAGAATGCTCTTACTTGGGTACATAGGCAGTATGGTTTGAGAAATAGGAATGTGCCTATAACCTCAAGTTAGCTAAAACAAAATTCTCAAATAGAGGCTCACCACAAAGAGACGACTACTTCAAATTAGAGCAAAGATAAAGGACCTGTTGTTCATAATCATGCAAAAGGTAATGAAGCTTCTAACAACAATCAGAAGAAAGATAAATAAATTCAATATGGAGGACAGAGAAAGGAGATTCCACACAAATATCAGCCCGAAAGGAAAGACGCACCATCCAAAGAGGTAGAAAAACATTTTTCTCTTTTTAGTCTTGAAAATGAAATCTCAAAATGGAAAGACTCCATTCATTTAATTGAAATAGTCAAGAATGACCAGTATAAGTTAGTAGCCAAGTTGCTTAGGGTAGATCAAATTTATGATATCGTCAATGTGAGTGATGATCACCCTAAAATTTTATTTGGTCTTGCTGTTGATGGTGACCTAGAAGATAATGAGGTCCCTCCTTTTTATCTTAGCCTTAAAACTCATTATTTTATCCTCCATAACACCATGCTAGACTCTGGAGTGTCTCACAACCTCATTCCTAAAGCCATCATGGAAAAAGTAGGTTTGGATATCACAAGACCCTACCATGACCTTTACTCTTTTGATTCAGGAAGGGTTAATTGTCTTGGTCTCATTAAATATCTAGCAGTGTCTTTAGGGAAAATTCCAGCCAAGAAGGTCCTCATGGACGTTGTTGTAGATGATATCCCTCCTAGATATGGAATGTTACTCTCTCGGTCATGGGGAGAAAAACTTAGAGGTACCTTGCATCTCGACTTTTCCTACTCTACTATACCGGTTTTAGGCAACTCAAAAAACTATACCGGGAAAATAAGATGAAGTACATGACCATTAGCAAATAAAATTTTAATAATTACCCCATACATGTTGCTCACACAGATTTAAGTCTTTTATCTTATTCAATGATGAATGTTCAACATCTTCAGAAATTTTGATGGAAGAAGAAGCAGAAAATTCAGATTTTTCAAATTCTATTTTAAAAATAAAAAGTGCAAAAAAATAAGAAAAGATGCCAATTGGCTTGGAGACAAGTGCATCAGCCAAAAAGAGAAATTAAATAGTGAAAGAAAAAAAATATATTTGTACAACAAACCTTTCTCAAGCAGCTATTCAAGATCAACCATCCAAATTACAGAATCCCGATAAAATTTCTTTGTGGACCATGGATTTCGATGGAGCCTTGGGTAAGGAAGGAGCTAGAATTGGAGTGTGGATTCACATCCCCATGAATCAGTCATCAAACCTTCCTCCTAATGTTCGAATGTATTCTTACAAATTGGCATTTTATTGTTAAAAAAATGAAGCAAAATATGAGGCTTTAATAGTTGGTCTGAAAATTCTCAAGAAATTAGGTGCCAAGAAAATTTATGTGTATGGCGACTCTGAATTGGTAATAAATCAAGTCAAAGGGGAATACCATGCCAAGAATCCTAGACTGAGAGCTTTCCGTAATGCAGTGTTAGACATCCTCAAGACCTTGACTGAATATACTTTGTCATTGATTCTAAGGGACAAAAATGTTATTGCTGATTCTCTTGCCACTTCAGCCAGCATGTTCAAAATTCCACTGTATTCCAACAAGAAGTATGAAATTAATGTCAAACATCACCCTGTTTTTCCAGATATTGTTTAGTATTGGAAATTTTTTCAAGATTATAAGCAAATCAACAACTTCTTGCAGACAGAGGAGGAGTTTGTGAGTTCACAAATAGATGATCAATTTTATTAAGATGACCAAAAAATGCAAGCAATAGAAATGAAGGTATTGTAGTTGAAAGACAACTCTATTCCAAGAGGTCTTGTACCTTTGGAGGAGCTTTTTGACCAAAATGATGTTGCACGGGAACCAGTGGAAGACCTCAATCTTGGCACTACTGAAAATCCCAAAATGGTCGAGATTTCAAAATTCTTGAGCTCAGAAATGAAAGGTAAATATGCAACACTCATGTCTCAATTTTCTGATGTTTTTGCATGGGAATATTCTGATAGGAAAGTGTATTATAAGAGTATAATTCAGCACACCATTCCTTTAAAGCCCGATCAGAAGCCTTTCCATCAGAAACTAAGGAGAATGAGTCCCAAGTTGTTTCCCTCCATTCAAAAATAAGTGAACAGGTTGTATATTGCTGGTATTATAGTTCCTCTTAATTTTTCGAATTGGATTTCAAACTTAGTACCAGTAAGAAAGAAGACCGGTGAGATTCACTTGTGTAAATATTTCCAAAATCTGAATAAAGTATCGCTGAAAGACAACTACCCACTTCCAAAGATGGATCATATTCTGCAAAGGGTGGTTGGTTCTTCTAGACTTTAATTTTTGGATGGATATTCCAAGTATAATCATATTTTAGTTCATCTAGACGATCAGGAGAAGACAACCTTTACAACACCTTGGGGTACTTTTATGTATGCTAAAATTCCCTTTGGATTGAAGAATGCAGGAGAAAATTTTCAGCAAGCAATGGATATTGCCTTTGCCAATGAAAAGGATGTATTTTTTTTCATTTATCTTGATGACATCACAGTTTTTTCTAAGACGGATGAAGAGCACTTGCAGCGTTTGAAGGCAGTTTTTCAGAAGTGCAGAAAATTTGGCATATATTTGAATCCAAAGAAGAGTTTCTTCGCTATGGAAGGAGGGAAATTTCTTGGTCATATCATATCTAAAGATAGTATAGATCCTTCAAGGATTGAAGAAATTCAGAATTTGGACTATCCCACAAGCAAGAAGGAAATCCAGTCATTCAAAGGTAAAATCAATTTCTTGAGAAGGTTTATTCCTAACCTTGTTGAAAATTTAAGAGAAATTATTGATATGTTGAAGAAAGACAACAAGGTGACATTAGGGGAGTTTTGAGGTATAAAATGGGCCTCCTAAAGAAATTATAAAATAATAGTGGAAATAATAAAATAATATATGATTACATCATCAAATTTTAGAGGGAAAAAGGAAAAAACTATTTTTCAACTCGTTTTTTCAACTTACCTCCCTGTGGGTATACTCAAGTTTCAAGAGGAAATACTTGTTGGAAGCAAAATTTAATTCGTCATCCAAGGAGTACCCATGTTGCATAATTTAGATGGTGCATGCTACGCGAAAAATGAGAAATACATGAAAAACATGATTGCAGACATGTTTTTCATGTATTTCTCATTTTTCATGTCGCAGGGTCCATCAAAATTATGCAACATTACTCCTTGGATGAGGAATTAAATTTTGCATCCAATGAGTACTCTTGCTCGAAATTTGAGTAAACCCTTAGGGAGATAAGTTGAAAATACGAGTTGAAAAAGTAGTATTATTATTTTATAATTTTATAATATTTTTACTTTTTTACTCCAAAAATGGTGAATCATCCCCCATGGTTGATAACATCATCTTGAATCCTATTGGTTCTTATAAATTTTATTTTCAATTGTACATTTTTCTTAGGAGGCCCATTTTAGACATCAAAATTCCTCTAATGAATGGTCCAATGAGGCAAAGAAATATTTCAATCAAGTTAAGCTTGCATTGTCTCATGATCCTATTCTTATTATCCCGAATTATAGAATTGATTTCATTATCTTTTCCTTTTCTTCTAAAAATACTCTAGTTGTTGGCCTTATGCAAAATAAAGAACAGAAAGCAGAACAACCCATCGCCTTCTTCAGTAGAACCATAAGAGACACAACATTGAAGTACAATATCATTGAAAAAAAAGCCTTGGTGCTAGTTAAAGCATTGAAGGACTTCCAAGTGTATATTCTTCACTCTCATGTTCTTGCATATGTCCCTAATGTTGCTGTCAAAGATGTGCTAACACAGAATGATCGTGAAGGTCAGCGTGGCAAGTGGATAGCTGCTATGCTGGAGTATGACTTGGAAATAAAACCTACAAAATTGATCAAAGGACAAGGCTTGGCTATGCTCATGGCGGACTCACACTTGCATGCCTCGGACATCAATTTCATTGCTACATTATCTGAGGAGCAAGAGGTTGATTCATTACCTCATGTATCTAAAATTTTTTCTTCATCGGCATGGTATGTTGATATTATTCATGTGCTGCAACATTTAAATCCTCCTCTCGGCGTGCCTATCAGTAAAGGTATATCTCTGAAGTTGAAGGCTCTTAAGTATTGCACTCTTAACAATGTTTTGTATTGGAAATACCCGAGCAGAGTTTTGTTGAACTGTTTGGTAGAAGGTGAAGTTGAAAAAGTAATGAAATACTTTCATAAAGGTTATTGTGGTGGTCATCGTTTTTGGAAGACTACAAAAAAAAAGATACTGAGGGTTGGCTTTTATTGGCCAAGTTTGTTTTCTGATGTTTATAAAACTGTCATGAGTTATCATGAGTGAAAATTTTTCAGGGAAAGAGAAAGATCTTACCGCTGCCCTTGAAACCAATTGCAGTTCAAGCACCCTTCCAACCATGGGGTCTTCATTTCATTGGCGAGATACATCCTCCATCATCGTCTCAGCATACATGGATACTCACTGCCACTGATTACTTCACAAAGTGGATTGAAGCCATCCCCACGAGGCAAGCTACAGACACCATCATTATTCAATTTTTGGAGAGCAATATTATGTCTCGTTTTGTCTTTCCACAGAAAATTATCACTGACAATGCAACCGCCTTTAATTCCAACAAGATGATTGAATTTTGTGATAAATATCACTGAAGACTCAGCCATTCTACAACATACTATCCTCAAGGCAATGAGTTGGTTGAATCGTCAAACAAATCATTGGTGAAAATAGTCAAGAAATTGTTGCAAGAGAACAAAAAAAACTGGCACAAAAATCTCATAAATGCTCTATGGGCAGACAGAGTTAGCACGAAGAGATCAATCATAATGTCTCCTTTCCAGCTTATGTATGGTGTCGACACAGTGTTTCCCACTTCTTTAGCAGTGTCGGTGATGAAAATTCAGCAAGAGATCGATAGTGAGCCAAATGATATCCAACGAAGAATCAATCAAATGATTCATTTACATCAGTTAGAGAAGATTTTTTCAATCAAAATTCAAAACTTCAAGAGAAAATCAACAAGATCTATGACAAGAAAACCAAGCTGATGATTTCAAATTAGGAGAGGCTGTTCTTTGATGGGATGCCCAAAATGAAGAAAAAGGCAAGCATGGTAAGTTTGATAACCTATGGAAAGGTCGTTACAAGATTACAACATTAAGGGGTAATAAGGCGTTTTTGTTAGAAGATTTTGATGGGTAGGAAATTCTGGGAGGAACGGTGAATGGTAGGTTCCTCAAACATTACCTTACCTGATCTTGAAGAAAACGGTTCACTTTCATTGTAAATATAGTTTTTTTTTGTTGTCAAAGAATAAGGAAGATGTTGTATAATTTTGAAGCCCGAGGAAAAGGCCGTGAGGCTTCTATAATCAAATGATGTTTTTCTTTTAAAAAGTTCAAAAATTCTAGTCATTTTTTGAGTCAAAGTCATTTTCTGTTTTAGTTAGTCATTTCATTTTGTTAAAGTTTTTTTTTCCAGTTTCCAATTTTGACTCCATTTCCCAATGGATGAAGCTACCTGATCTATGGTGTTCTTGACACCTCCTGAAGGAGCTTCCATCCCCAGTGGGAGCCAATTTTAGTGTCTAAATGCTCAGTGATAAAATACACTCTTTCAGGTTTACTTGGTAGTGGTCCTAGGTCAAAATTTCATGTTTTCAAATCAATTTTCAAATAAAATTTTGTTCACTGAATGTTGTCCAGGTCTGAAATGCTACTCCATTCACTCCATTCACGGTCATCATCATTTCAAGGTCATGCCATACATTTTCAACTAGGGTCATAGGCCAATCAACATGCATTCATCTAGGTCATGGTCTAGGTCTCTTTTGTTTTTCCATCACAATGTATGATCATGTCATGAAAGAAGGCGAACAAGATGTCATTTTCACCATAAATATCATTCACATTGGGAGCTAGAAAAGATAGGAAAATAAAGTAAATGAAATTTTTATTTTCTAAAGAGTATGCTACATGATCAAGTTAGTTTTTCAAAAAGAAGTTTTTCTCAAAGTATGTATGATTTCACTAGAAGACAAAAAAGGAAATTTTGTGAGTTATAAAAGGAAAAATGAGCTTTGGAGTTCATTTCATCATTTGATTTTCAATAGAGCTCCTCCCTTATCCTAAAAAACACTCCAAAACTATCAAAGGTCAAATACAAACAAGAAAATTGTGCCAAAACAGCCTTGTGCTACGCTTTTGGAAGGTTGTGGTACGTTTCTGGCACACAACGCTACGCTTCTGGAAAGGGTGCTACGTTTTTTGTTTTAAGATCCAAAACAACCATTCAAGGGTAAAATCAGCTTGTTTCAAAGTTTATAAACCTCCTAATCAGTAAGTGGATGCTCCTTATACCTCTTTCAAGTCAAATTCTTCAGCAAAAGGTTGATTTCCCTCCTTTGGTTTTCTCCACTAAGTTTTTAGTTTCTTCCATGTTTGGCTGATTTCAGTTGAAAAATCCCTTATTTCACCATCTAAGACATTAATACATATTTCATATACCTAATCCAAATACTCCCTATCACTCACTTCCCTCCTTTCCTCCATTTTCATTGAAACCCTATTTTTCACTACGTTTTTGCAGGAAAACTAGGAAAACCCCGTGTTTTGACCTTTTGGGCACCTTTCACATGCCCATTTCAAAAAATTCCACTTTCATCTTGTAGCCAAATCATCACCGTACCTCCCCAAATTTTTTTGGATTTTTCCCTAACTTCCTTCCAATTCATTTATGTTCCTAAAACCACCCTACCTTTATCCCCTATTTTTCTAATTTTCCACCTTCCCTATCCACTACATCAAGCTAGGGTTTTTCCTTGTTTAAAAAACATCATGCAGGGTGAAAAGAGGGTAACTAAGGGAGTTCATCATTCCAGGTTTGAGCCATCCAAATTGCAAGAGATCAATGCTTCTCCTTATGCTAAGAGGTCTTTTGAAAATAGTGGTTGTTTGAGGTTTCGTGAGAGAATCGAAGAGGTAGGCTATCACGCTCAACAGAAAAGCCTTTTTTCCACCAGATTTAGGAGATAAAAGGTTGTCATAGCAGGTATTGAATTGAACATATCATCATATGCTATCGCCTCAACAACATACATCCCAAACCATGGAGAAATCAGGTTCAAAGGGATGGACTTGGACATTGAGAAATACAAAATGTTCTTAAATCCTCACTGTAAAGATGCTCCTGAGCACATCTTTCCTTTCAGGAATTTACTTGATAAGTATGCCCCTTTGATGAAGTTAATTATGAATTATTTTACATTTGAAGGGAGATTCTCAAGATTGTACCAGTACCATATAAGGCTATTGATGCACTTCACTTCCATGAAGCCACTCAATTTTCCTAATTATTTATTCAAGATTTTGGTCAAAATGACTAAAAAGGTACAAAGTAAAGGAAAAGATCATCACCTTATTTTGTTCCACCATGGATTTTTCAAGCTTATTGTTTTGCATCATCTCTCAGCAATCAATATGTCTTGGGAAACTTTCATGGAGATAGTTGCATCTGCACCTACTACTAGTCCACCCATCATTCATAGCACACCATCAGCATCCACACAACCAAAGGAGGTTGGATCTTCATATAGACAAGCATAAATTCCAAAGGTTCCTAGGGTTGAATTCACTCAAACCTATGAGAAGGGTAAGAGGGTGGTTTTTTCTCCTAAGATCATCAAAGGTGTACTTGCACCTGAAACTGCAATTTAGCGAAGGGAAACCATGGAGCAACCACCTATTCATGAGATTGGGCTACCTATGCATGCAGATGAGTCACTATTGCAGCAACATGAGGAACAAGCGCCCATAGAGGTTGACATGGCATAGAAGGTGAAAGATAATACAACTGAGGAGATAATAAGGGAAACAGATGCAGAGATAGTAGATCTTAAGGATAGCCTCTCAAAGGAAAATTTCTTGGTTACCTTCCTACAACAAGAAAACATGTAGTTGAAGGTGAAACAACTACTTCAAAGAAAACCAAATTCATACCTTCAAGCATACAAAGGTAAAGGAAAATAAGTGTTAGATTTTGATCAATTGGAAGACATAGAGGCTGAAACAAAGCCAAGGAGGCCAATAACAAGAGGGTTAACCAGGAAAAAAGAGCAAGAAAGAGAGCCATCTCCTCTATTAGGTCATCTAACCTTTAATGAGTTGATCATTGCTGAAATTGAGAATGACAAAGAGCCATGGCTTGACAGGGTAAATTTTCATATTGATAAGCTTTTGAATAAGGCAGAAAGGGATGATAACCTCCAGAGGCATATGGTGAGGAATTATTTCAGTAGGAACCAAATCGCCAGAGTGAGGGTGAAGAATTTGATTAAAAAGCTTAAGGAAACCCTAATCAAGATAGAGGAGAAAGTTAACTTGGATCTACTAGCTGAGGCATCCTTAGCTATTTAATTTATCATCCAAGGATGTCATGAAACAAATTTCAAAATATTTTGAGCATTTTGAGTATTTTTTGTGATTTTTTGAAAA
The DNA here is from genome assembly GCA_034641835.2 of Pinus albicaulis. NCBI lineage: Eukaryota > Viridiplantae > Streptophyta > Pinopsida > Pinales > Pinaceae > Pinus > Pinus albicaulis. The sequence continues at coordinate 67,507,736 of CM076577.1, read as the reverse complement.
ATCTGGAAAATTGGTCTTTGCAGAAGCGTCGTGCAGCGGCATGACGCTTTTCCTGAGAGAATCCAAATGAGGAAATTTTTATATGGTTGGATAGATTTTGACATACAATTTCCATATGTGGTTTCATATTTTGATGACACCCTTCAGTTTTGGAGAAAAACTCAAAAAACAACCCTTTTTTCATGCTTCTGCCACTGTTTTTGCCTGTGTGTGGCGCTTATGGAGTAAGGTTGGGAGAATGAGTTTTTGAAGGCCTTCCAAGAAGTATTTTATCAGTTTCAAGGTTGGGATGGAAAGAGGACACACATGGATACCTAGCCAAATATTCATATTTTCGGATGAAGGCCTTAAGGTCAGCCAAAATCACCCTCAAAGTGGCGTGACGCTTCTGTCTTGGATTTCTTTTGGACAGTTCTTGAGCCAGAATGATCCAAATTTCGAGGTTGTGGCTGTCTTATGAGGTTTCTTTTGGATAAGGGATTTTTTTTTTGCCTCTCATTGTGGAGGAATCATGTAATTAATCAAGGATACATACACTCCTAGTGATTAGCTAAATTTGAGGGGATTGTTTCTAACTTCCCTAAATTATAGGTAATGACTCATAGGTTGATGTTATGATGTATTTTGGATCAAGTTTTAACCCATTGAGGTGGAATATCTTCTATTTTATATATTTATTCCAACTCAAGTTATTTTAGAGGTTGGATAGTTGTTATTTGCAAAGTGGAGCTATTGTATATTTTTTTTCAGTGAAATCAAGGACATGTTGCAGCTATAATTTTAGGACTCCAGTGATATGCTTATTAGCATTGTTTTTTCTCATTAATCACCATCAATTTAAATGTATATGTTTTCTTTCCATCACATGTATGCTTCTATATGATGATATTATGAGTTTATGAACATAATTCTAGTTTTCTTTATGCTCTGTTTTATAATATTTTCATGAATTTTTTTCACCTCTTATGATGAATGAACTCGTGTATTCATGCACATTCTGACTCTCCTTCTCTTTCCAAACCATATACACAATGACAAATTAAGTATGTTATTAAGTATACCTACTTGTCCTCATCTTCATCTTTGTAACTTAACCTTTGAAATCAGACCTAAAACCTAGACCTAGTTCCTTGACTGTCATTCCTATACAACAAAAACTCAAAACAAAACCCTAATTCACTGAGCTTATACCTTGCCTAATATCATTACATATCTAGTCATTTCATTTACTATAAAAGTGACATTGAGAGAGCCCTCTATGGTTTTGGTAGGGCTAGCTACCCAACCTAAAGATTGGTTTGAGGTTACCTCCTCTAGTTCCATTCCTAGCCTTTGGAAATGGGGGGAGTGATAACACCTTATATACATCGCAATTGTATGCCTCATAGTGTTAGCGTACTTGATCGTTTCAAATAATGTTTGCATAACCTCTTACGTTGATAATCACATCCAAGGAAAATACCTGAGGAAAATTACAATCGGTCATATTTCTGGTTGGGGATCCTACTCCAAACAATGTGAGGTCTCATTGGGATTTTACATCCGGGAGACCCCCATTGGTTTATGTATTTCCAGCATTGTCAACAAAACCTATTTACCATGAGGTAACTTCTCTGCATTTTTAAGGTGTGAATGATGGATGCCAAGCCCAAATTACGAGTGGCATGATTCCTCTCACGTTCCTTCAATTCCTTGAACCATAACATATCACATGCCCATTTAGCATGAGGAATCCTCTAAGCCCTTTCATGCATGCATATATGCACACAATAAAATATTCAATCATATCTATCCTCAATATTAGTTCACTTTTAATAACATCTTCAATTGTTGAAAATCATTTTCACATTTATGGTACCACTCAAATTTCACACCCTTCTTTAGATAGGAAGTGATATGGTGAAATATTCTTAAGATTTTTTCAATAAATCTTCTTTAGTAACCTACTAATACCATAAAGGATTTGAAATCAATCACATTTCTAGGTAATAGGCACTAACTAATAGCTTTGATTTTCTTTAGGTCCAATGACACATCTTCCTTTGAGATGATATGTCCCAAATAGTGAATATGATTTTGGTAAAATGAACATTTTCTCAGCTTGGCATAAATTTGATGCTCTCTGAGTACCTACAACACCATCCTCAAATGTTACTCATGATGTTCCTTATATTTTATGTAAACTAGGATATCATCCAAAAATACATTAAAAAGCTTATTTGGATTATTCTATAAAATTTCATTCATAAGGGACATAAAAAAATATACTACATTGGATATCCCAAATGGAACCACTAAAAAATCATAATTACCATATATATTTCTGAAATTTTTATTGTTGATGTCATTGTTCTTAATTTTTACCTAATGGTACCATAACCTCAGATCAATATTGGAGAACACCTTAGCTCCCTCCAACTAATCAAACAATTCATATCCCTATCAAAGGACATTAGTTCTTTATTGTAACCTTGTTCAGTTTCCTAGTGTCTATGCATAACCTGACTGTACCATATTTCTTCTTAACAAACAACACTATGGCACCCCAAGGTAGTGAAAAATTTAAGGATGGAAGTTTATCTTAAAGTTTAGCAAGCTTGGCGAATCTTAGTAGTCCCTAATATGCAAATTTTAAAATGTTTGATGATAATTTTGTAAAAATGTTTATATTTATAATTATTTTATATTAGAAAATATCAAATACTGATGATTTTTAAGGTAAAATAATTTTATACAATAAAATTTGAGCGAATTCATTTTTAGAAAAATGGAAATTAGCGAATCTTTTTTCCTTTTTTTTTCGAAAAAGCATGGAATATTAGCCCACCTGCGAATAATAGCCCCTAAAATTTTCCCTTCCCCAAGGTGATATACTTGGGCTTATGTACCACCTCTTCAAAATCTCTGCTAGCTTCATTTGCAATTCCTTAAGCTCGAGCATTCTCATCCACTATGGTTCCTTAGACACTGGATCATCTTTAGGTACCAAATCAATGTCCCTTTTAGGTGGTAACCCTAGAATTTCAACAAACACATCCTCAAATTATTCAAGTACCATATGATATCCAATGCTTTGTAACATGTCCTTAGTTTCCTCTTCCATGAATATTATTTATCTAACAAAAACTGGCCTTAGAATCCCATGCACTTATATTTTCTTCCCTTCTTGATCAAGGTGAATGAATGATGTTTTATAGAAATCAAGGACAATATGATTCTATTCCAATCAATCCATACCAATTAAGAAATCATATCAACCTAAAGGTATTATATCTAAATTTGTCTTTATGCTCAAACCATTAAGGTCTAGTTTACATTCTTTCACTAATTCATTTATACTCCTCATAGACATTATAGCTAATTGAACCAACCAAGTCCTTCCATGTTAAATTTTCTTCAAATGAAATCTTTCAATAAGTTTAGAATCAATGTAACTATGGGGCGAATGCATGAAGATGGGTTACACTTTTGGGCCAAATGTGGCGATGAAATTCAAAGTTTTTCCTCTTTTATCAAATTGAAGCCCTCAAAATTCATATAAGCATTGTGAATTTTGATTCGGAGTAAGAAGAAAATCTTTGGAGAATTACGTTTTTTTCCTAATGATATTTTTTGCAAAAAAATATAGTGTCATATAATCTCTCACTTTTCCATTAAATGCAATACTCGTCCTTGCAAATTTTTGCACATCTTAAGAGGTATGTGTGTGTTCATGTAGCAAAACCTAGCATAAAATGTGTAAATTTTAATATATATATATATATATATCTCTGTCTGTGTCTGTCTGATCATGATCTACAGGGAGAGAAATAAGTTTTTCATATTACTTTTTTTTTAATGCAAAATTATATTTTTTATTATTTTCTAAAGTTTGAAAAATAATATTTCAATTGCATTTTGGAGACACATATGTTCACTTAAGATATTTTTCATCTCTTTGAATCAATTTAAAAACCAATAGTACCCTTTTGAAGAAGACTCATAAACGAAGATAATGGTATTTTTTTTTTTTTTGTATATTTTATGTTATTTATTTTTTATTCAACCCCTTTGAAATTGTGAAAAATAATTTCAAGCATTATGTTTAAAATAAATTAGATGAAATATCATATGAATTCGAAAGTGTCAAACTCATTTTCCATTGGATATTGGATTCTTTCGTGAATCCAACATGATCAACTCTGCCACTTAAGGAAAAATTATGTTGTAAATATACTAGGGTACAAAATGGGGTTGCAAAGAAAACTGCAAAAGGGGTGTTGAAGTTGTGATTTTTAGGACCTCAGGAGCTCGATCGAGTGCATAAAACACTTAATCAAACACTTGATTTGAAATTCAAATAGCTCAATCAAGGATTTAAGAAACCCTTGATCGAGTCCTTAACGTGGTTAAATAAAGTCTCGATCTAGCTTTAAAGCTCGATCCAGCTTTAAGGATCGTTCTAGCTTTAAGGCTAGACTCTAGCCTATACCTAGATTTAGCTTTAATTCTAGATCTATATTTAAGGCTTGATCAAGCCCTTAACGTGGTTAAATAAAGTCGGAATCTAGCTTTAAATTTTGATCTAGTCTATAGCTCAATCTAGCTTTAAGGATCGTTCTAGATTTAAGGCTAGATCTATCCTATAGCTAGATCTAGCTTTAAGTCCAGATATAGATTTAAGGCTCGATCAAGCCACTTTTTTTAATTCCACGCCTAGTTTGTATTGGAGGGAAATTTCAAAAATAAGGCTCGATCAAGCCTATTTATCGATTGATCCATTGACTCTATCTATATCCTAGATAACCTCAGGTTACATTGTTTAGTCCCTCAAATAGTTTGATCAAGGGGTCAAATATTACTCGATTGAGCACTTAAAATGGCTCGATAGAGTTGTTATTTTTCACCTAAAATGTGCCCTCTCTTTCCAAAAAGTGTATCCCAACTCCATGTGCTCACCCTATGGCTAGTTCCAAAAATAATTAAAATGGAAATGGGATGATTATTTATTTTACCTCACACTTCGATCATATGAGCCTAGTGATCATCATACCTATTGTTCAATGCTGCATAAATTTTGGGCATGCTTATGCTTTTGTCCTCTATTTTATCAACTCCTTAAATGTGGTGTACAGTCCCTAGTTTGTTTCCTTCTTTAGGGTAGTATTTGTACATAGGTATCTCACACAACCTCCACACCTAATGGGTTGAAATATTGGACTATTTACTAATGAATCGTGTCTCTTTTATTAATTTTGCATTGGTTGAGATTTTGATTTTCTTGAGAACTACTCCTGAAAAATAAATGTTTGTGTCCCTTATTCCATTTCTCCACTATGTCCCTCTTCTTTTCATCCCAAGCTTTATGGAAGGTTAGCTTATTTTTATTTTTCTCATATTAAGGGTATTTTTCCTTCCTTAGTAGCTTTCTCCAAATCCTTGAGCTCATCAAATTTAATTGTATCACTATAAAATGATGGTAAGCCACTTAAAAACATTTGTATTTTGACCTTTTCATCCTTAATAAAGCCAACATATCTTAATATTTTGAGGAATATCCTTTCATACTCCATTTCCATGCTCCCTAATTTAATTTCAAAGAAATTTTCCTCTTTCTTCCATAGTAGTTCTTAGAGAAGTATTCTTCTAGGAACACCTCTTGAACTACCTCCATGAATTCCTTTTCTTGTCCAAGTGCTTGAATTCTTTAAGTTGATCCCACCACATGGATGCTTTACCCTTCAAGTGATAAATTACATCTTGGGCCTCCAAGTTAGAAAAGTAGTTGTGCAATTGGATATACTTCTGCATCCCCAAAACCCAAGCTTCAACTTCTTTAAACTTAATATGCTCACCATAAAAGGTGATGTAGGGGCATTAGGCTCAAAAGTTACTTGTACATAAAGTAGACATAGGGGGTCCCATGTTCTTTGAATTTATTGTAAATATTAATATTTTGAATATTTTGGTAGGGAATTGTAAGTCATTTTGAGAACATGAGAATTTGGTGGAGATAGGAATACGAAGAGTCAATTTAGGATCAATTCAGTTATTGAGTCTAGATTCAGGAATTGGAATGCTAAGAGTTGCTGAACTGTTTGTATAAATGTAATCCTGAAGAGGTTAGATGGGAACCAGAGGGAGAGTTGGAGAGAGGTAGAGAACCTCTTCAGCAACAGAGTAGGAGGATAATGGCCACTAAACTGAATATCTGGCCTGTCATGAAATTGTAAGAATTAGCTGAGATTTATCACCTGTGTATGTATGTATATATATATATATATATATACCTGTTTATGAAGAATTGTTTGTGAGTTACATGTGTGACTTTATGTCTTCTTGGTCAAATTTTATGAGGAAATTATCTCAGTGTAACTGTGCAATTGTTGGTTTAATTCTGTGTGAAGAATGCCTGTATCTCCGTGAGTTGGGTGTAATTACGACTCTGTGCCTTATTTAAGAGTCTGTCTACACGATCAGTGTTGAGAATGTGTGGTAAATCCCTGTGTTAAGACCACTGGCAATATATGGATTCATCTCAAGGAGTAGTTGTATAATCCATGTGAAGAGCCACACGAGGTATTGATTAGTTGTGAGTCTCGGTGTTAACTGCGTGATAGAACCTGTGTTAAGTGCCGTGACAGTAGACTGTGTGTCATTGAGCAGCGGCATGAGAACGTTATGGTCGAGAGTTATGCGTAAGTGAAACCCCGTTACAAGAATAGGCTCGTTCTGTTGTGAACGGAGAGTGTTGTCCCAAGAATCAACCATCGAGCGAATAATAGAATCTGTGTTAACCCTGGCGGAACCCGAGAAAAAGGAGTGGAACCTGAGAGCAACGGAGTAGAGCGGAACCTGGAGCGTGGAAAGAGAAAAACCATAACCAAATGAACAGTGACGGCAGTTTGGAGTTGGACGGTGGGTTTTATCACACCACCTTTGCAGGGAAAGTGGTATTTGAGGAATGGGGAGCGATTCCATAGATTGATTGACGCGTGTCCTCGAGCGACATTGCAAAACCACCTCCACTGCGTGCCATCGCGCGTTATTTTTCACGCATTTTGGTCGTGTGAGATCCGTCCAATTCACGGTGGAGGCGTGACGCCTTCGGGATCGTTGGATCCCCTCAAGGTTTAACCAGGGTACATGGCTGGCGGGACCCAGAAGGGTCGCATACGTGTCTCGATAGTTGAATTCAAAGGCGCAATTATTATGAAGTTTAATGTTTAGGGGGAGACTTTAATATATAGTGGTATATTGTATACGGTCGGAATTATGTGCGGGGGAGGTTGACCACATCGGGATGCTCTAACGTTGAATGGAGGCGTGACCATATATTGATATGTATTAAGGTTGCGAGTTAATAGAAGGATGCCGATTATTGGTGGACTTTGTTGTAACGTTTCCGGTAGTTGAAGAACGCTGTAATATATATAGAGCACATATATATATATATATATATATATATATATATATATATATATATATATATATTGATTAGGAGCTCAAATCTGAGCTTGGGAAAAAGCTCAAAAATGAAATTTCTCAAAATTGATTAAAACCAAGAAGGTTGCATAGGTCTCGTCTTCCTGATTCTGGCGCCACAAACGGTTCGAAAAAATGACACCGTATGAAAAAGTTATTGCACTTTTAGTGGAGTGGGTCCGGCGGAGCACGAAGGGGCCAGCCCTCCTCCCATGGAACCTCATCATATGACCAGTGTGGGAGCTTAATGTTAAGAGCGCTTAAGGAGCCTAATATCAAGTTTAATATTTAATTAAGCTTCAGTTAAGTTGAGTTTAATATGGCGGAGATTCTGGAGGCGCTCCCAACTTTAGGCGGACTTCCACTTTTAGTGGAGTTAACTGGCAGTTGCCCCACATTTAGTGGAGGAAATTGGGGCAAAGTTGTTTTGGTCATAACTTTCTCATTACTCAACCTTTTGGAACGAATTTTTTTTTTATTTCATATTTTCTCAGCATTTTGGACTTAATGGTGCAGGTTTCAGAGCCATTGGAGCTCATTTTTAGCTTGTTTAGCTTCGGAGAAGCTTTTTGAGCCATTAGGGCCATTTTGGGTTTTGAGTTTGGTTGAGCTGTGGTTAACCTTTTTTGGTGAAAAAAAAGTCATTTTCAACTATTTCATACATTCTAGAGCCATTGGAATAGGTCTTAGCTCTGTTTGAAGACTTTCAAAGGCTGAAAACCTTTAGGAGAGTTTTTAGGGTCACCATGGCCATTTTGGGGTTTGAGCTGTTTTGAGTTGTGGTTATCAGTTTGAGGTGAAAAAAAGCTCTATTTTAGATAATTTATACCTTATGAAGCCATTGGAAGTGGTGTTAAAGGAATTTTATGACTTCTACAGCCCGAAAATTTGCAGAGAAGTTCAAAGCACCAACAGGACATTGATGAAGAAATCACTGTTTATGGTAATCTTTCACTGTTTAGTGAATTTGAAAAGGCATTATTAGCTTTTTACTACCTTCTGAATCAGTTTATATATTCATATTTGTCTATTGAGACACTTATAATCTTGTATTGCATTTGAGAGCTTTTAATACAAGAGGACAAGCCCATTTTTGGAGGCTTGATCCAGGAGATGTAGCCCAAGAGTTGGGGTGAACTCCTATATTATATTGCTGTTATGTTTTGATATTATATTCCTGAATATTGTTGCTGATATCCATGATTAATTTTCAGCAAAAACAATTACACTTAAGGTACATAAACAGTGAAAATACATACACCATTTGCAAGCTAAATTTCCGCATAACGTCAAGTTTAAAGCAAGATCATTTTAATTAAATCTGGGTGTTTACTTCTATTATTTCTTTAGGCAGAGTCTGTAAGAGGGCCAGGTAGCCTCTGGATTCATCCTTTCTTTGAAAGGTGAAATATCTGGTAAATGCCCCTACAGTCTATCTCTGTATTAGAAATATGAAGTTCTCACATTTTCAGATTTAAACTTAGAGTATTTTTGCACTCATTTACATAATTGAAAATGGATACCTTGCACCCTTTTCAAGTACCTTCCATTTTCAGATCAGATGGTATTGGAGCTCGGGTTGAGCATTTTTTTGTGTGCAAAAGGTGTTAAAACAGTCAATCTCACTGTTTTATGGCTGCTTGATTAAGAAGGGGTCTTTACTGACATTTGGTTAAAAGCTTGTCATTTGTTTGAAAGCTTTGAGGACTTTTCTTTGGAAGTTCCTTTTGGTTGTTTTGACCATTTACATAATGTCAACTTCTGATACAAGTGAAATTTCCTCCTTCACGAGATTCTTCAATGATGACATGAAGAATGAGTTCTTTAAGGTGAAGGACATGGTGCAGATTCTCCTTGAGGATCAAAGGGAAAGTGTTCAACTTCGTGCACAATTGCTAACTATGCAGGAAGAGAAAGAATCCATTCTTCAAAGGCTGCATGATATGGAGTTACAGCTTCTTCAAGCTCAAGAAGCTTTGTCCAAGAAAATACCTCATCTTCAGGATGTAAATCATGAGGTAAATCATTCTGATTTGTCTTCAGTTTCCTCTATTGAAAAGTGTGTTGGTTCTTTTGAACGGCATACAAGAGGTATTGGGTCCAAATTGATGTTGAAGATGGGCTATCAAGAAGGCAAAGGTTTGGGCAAGCATGCACAAGGCATTTTTGAGCCTATTTGTGTTGTGGGGCGTCCCAAGAATATTGGTCTTGGCTATGAGCAACTTAATGGCGAAGCTTTGAGCACATGCATTCAAGAATGTGATGCAAATTTGAAGAGAACATTTCTCCCAAGTTCTCAATTACATCAATGTCATGATGGAAATCTTCCTTACCATTGTTTGAAGCCTTTTTTGCAGCAAGAAGATGGTAGACATGCAACTTATGGCAAGCATGCAAAGCAACATAAGAGGATTTCTTGCACATATTGTGGTCGATTTAACTATCATGTTTCGAGATGCTGGATGAGGAAGAAGGCACACAAGAAGCAGATGAAGCAAAGACTACCTTCAAAGAAGGTGCATATGATTTGCACTTTTTTCCAAAAGAAGGGACATGTTGTCTCTCATTGTTGGACTTTGCATCCAACTCGTCGTCCCACGCACATGCAGCAAGAGGACAAAAATATTGGCGAAGGTGGAATCATGGATTCCATTATTGATGTGGAAAGGGAAGTTTCACATGAGGAAAAGTTGCAGCAGCAAAAGTTTCCATGGAAGTGGCTTGGTGAGAAGTGGATGGACTTCTTGACACAGTAAGACGTACTCCTTCTGTACATATGCAAATTTCAGATGTATGCATGTATTTTATGCTGTAATATCTTGTTGTTTTGAACCACCTTAGATCATTGATCAAGGCAGCGTTGTACAGTTTCATTCTGTAAATTTATCGCCAGAAATTTCTGTGTGAGTTCAAGAAAGTCAGTTGTGGACAGTTGTGGACAAGCGCATTCAAGAAGGGAAATGTCGATTTCTTTTCATTTGTGGTTCAAATTCACTTGCCTTGTAAGGAAAAAGTGTTTGAAGGGCTGAAGAGAAGAGGATTTTTATTCTCTCATTTTCTATACTACAGTTCAGTTCTTCATTTCAGTAAGCTTTTGGGGACCAAAAGCCTCTCATTTGGGAGGTGTGATCAGGAGCTCAAATATGAGCTTGGGAAAAAGCTCAAAAATGAAATTTCTCAAAATTGATTGAAACCAATATGGTTGCATAGGTCTCGTCTTCCTGATTCCGGCGCCGTAAACGGTTCGAAAAACGGACACCGTATGAAAAAGTTATTGCACTTTTAGTGGAGTGGGTCCGGCGGAGTACAGAGGGGCCAACCCTCCTCCCATGGAACCTCATCATATGACCAGTGTGGGAGCTTAATGTTAAGAGCGCTTAAGGAGCCTAATATAAAGTTTAATATTTAATTAAGCTTCAGTTAAGTTGAGTTTAATATGGCGGAGATTCTGGAGGCGCTCCCAAATTTAGGCGGACTTCCACTTTTAGTGGAGTTAACTGGCAGTTGCCCCACATTTAGTGGAGGAAATTGGAGCAAAGTTGTTTTGGTCATAAATTTCTCATTACTCAACCTTTTGGAACGAAATTTTTTTTGATTTCATATATTATCATAATTTTGGACTGAATGGCGTAGGTTTCAGAGCCATTGGAGCTCATTTTCATCCTGTTTAGCTTCGGAGAAGCTTTTTGAGCCACTAGGGCCATTTTGGGTTTTGAGTTTGGTTGAGCTGTGGTTAACCTTTTTTGGTGAAAAAAAAGTCATTTTCGACTATTTCCTGCATTCTAGAGCCATTAAAATAGGTCTTAGCTATGTTTGAAGACTTTCAGAGGCCGAAAACCTTTAGGAGAGTTTTCAGGGCCACCATGGCCATTTTGGGGTTTAAGCTATTTTGAGTTGTGGTTATCAGTTTGAGGTGAAAAAAAGCTCTATTTCAGATAATTTAGACCTTCTAAAGCCATTGGAAGAGGTTTCAAAGGCATTTGAGGACTTCTATAGCTCAAAAAGTTGCAGAGAAGTTCAAAGCACCAGCAGGACATTGATGAAGAAATCACTGTTTAGTGAATTTGAAAAGGCATTATTAGCTTTTTCCTGCCTTCTAAATCAGTTTATATATTCATATTTTTCTATTGAGACACTTATAATCTTGTATTTCATTTGAGAGCTTTTAATACAAGAGGACAAGCCCATTTTGGGAGGCTTGATCCAGGAGATGTAGCCCAAGAGTTGGGGTGAACTCCTATATTATATTGCTATTATGTTTTGATATTATATTGCTGAATATTTTTGCTGATATCCATGATTAAGTTTCATCAAAAACAATTACACTTAAGATACATAAACAGTGAAAAGACATACACCATTTGCAAGCTAAATTTCCGCATAACGTCAAGTTTAAAGCAAGATCATTTTAATTAAATCTGGGTGTTTACTTCTATTATTTATTTAGGAAAGTCCGTAAGAGGCTTGGGGAGTCTTCTGATTCATCCTTTCTTGAAAGGTGAAATATCCGTAAATGCCCCTACAAATACCGTATTAGAAATATGAAGTTCTCACATTTTCGCATTTAAATTCCATATTTTGCACTCATTTACATAATTGAAAATGGATAATTTCGCACCCTTTTCAAGTACCTTCCATTTTCGCATCATATATATATATATATATATATATATATATATATATATATATATATATGGGGGCTCATATGTATACGTAATGGACTGTCAAGCTATAGCTATAGAGGAATGTTGAATTAATATCTCAATTCTCTGAATTGAGATATTAAAATAGCCAGACTTATTTGTTGAAATTGCCAGCGTAGAATAAGGGAAGTGTGAGATTTCCCAGATTGGGAAATGATTGGGCATGAAACTTTGGATGCATTTACACATAGTTGGAGTTGGGACCTAGGTAAACCGGGGCTGAGGGTGGCCCCGCTGTCAAGTGGTATCAGAGCTAGAACTTAGTTAGCTCGCTGAAAAGTTTGTTTTGGAAATGCACATGTACTGAACAGGAAAGAAAATTTGAAGTCTGTTTAACAAAAGACTGCAGGTTTGGAAGCCTGACATGCAGCATACATATTTGAAGTGAATAGGGTTGTGGAGTGAGTGGAGGACAGGATCATGATCTTGCAGGTAATTAACTTTAATCTGATTTGAAATTATAGTTACAGAATTATGGTTGCTGAAAATTGAAGACATAGTTTGATAGTGAAGGTAGTGAGCCTGGTATTCGGCTAGAGGCTGGATAAGGAGGACATTTGTAGTGTTCTCCAGAGAAGTGACCAGTGTTAAATCTGGTTGAAGGATTGTTTTCAGAAGTCAGAGTGCAAAAAATTGAATACATCTCAGCAGAAGTAGATCACAACTTTGAGAGCAGTGATAGAAGAATCCAGTAAGGGATTCTGAGTGTAGAAAGAGTGTGGCAGAACCTGGAAGATTCCCAACTAAGGTTGGATGAGGACAGAAAGAGGTGTTCTTGAGAAAGTTGCAGAGTGAAGCCTAGAGAGCAGAGAGAGTGGTCAGGAGGTTCCAAAGAGAGGGGACCAGTACTTGCCAAAAGCCGGAGCTCAGAGAGAAGCTTGGTGAGGTAAGTTGCAACAAGAGAGCTTGCTTTTGTAGAGGCTTAGTGCAGCTTGTAAGTGAAGAACTCCGAGAGAAGAAAATGGCTACTGAGAGCCATAGCAGAGACTGCAGAGATTGCAGAGGTTCTGGGAGAAGCCAAAATAGAAGAGTGAGTGAAGATGCCAAAGCAGTTGGCATGAAGAAGAAATCCATAGATGAAGAATGGAAGAAAGAATTTGCTGAGATCAAGGAAGAGTTTAATGAATTGAAGAGAATGATAGAAGAAAGCCAGAGAGTTGGTTGGCTCATGAAGAATAATGTGAAATGGAAACCATTACAGATGAGGTTGAGGCAAAAGAAGATTTCCCTATTGAGGGAAGAACTCAGAGCAGCTGAGTTGAAAGAAGAAATTTCTGCTTGTGAAGCAGAACAGAGCACAGATGAAGAGTGGAGACCTATAGGAGATCTTGTGAGACATAGTGAAGACTTGAGGCAGCAAGAATCTTGTCTTGCTGAGAAGGAAATCATTGAGGAATTCCTGAGTTATTGGACAAGTCCAGAGGATGTGAGGGCTTGTGTTCTTGATTCTGACAAATTTGAAGTGATGAAAGACTCCAAAAAGGAAGAAGAACCCAGAGTTCTTGAGGCAAAGATGGAAATTGAAGATTCCATGTGCAGACCTGTTCAAGAAGAAGTGCTTTAGGGAGCAGCCAAGACTGAAGAGTCTTGTGATTTGAAAACTAAAAAGTTGTGTGTGTTTGCAGGTAGACCCCTGGAAGATGAACAAGCTTCAGAGTTTGTTGAGGAGAAGAAGACATTGAATCTGAAATCTGTTCAGATCAATGCTGAGATAGTGAGATCTCAGGGAGAGATGAAGACAGAAGGGTCAAATGAAGATATCCAGCAGAATTTTGAAGCTGAGAGAGAAGGGCCAACAGAGGATTGGTCAAGAATAAGCAGAGGCATAAAAGGTTGTGTAAGGTTCTCGAAATCTACTCCTATTGAAGTTGTTGAATTATATAGGAGGTTGGATTCTCAGAGAAGAGAATTGGAAAAGCAGAGGACCTATGCACTGAATGAGTTGCTGGGAAAGCAAGGCAGGAAGATCTTCGTGGATGGAGTTCATGAAGCAAATGATGGAAGAAAAGTGAGGCTAGCTGACAGTCTCCTGGAGGATGTAGATCAACATACTGAGGTGCTGATAGAAGGTTTGGAAAGGAGTTTTGCACAACATACTGATGTGTTGTCAGAGAAGAAGGAGACATTGAAGCACTGGAACTTTACTGCTGATGATTCATGTGTTAATCATACAGAGAAAGAGGAAGAACAACAGTTGGAAGTTGTTAGAGAAATGAATGAGAAGGAAACTATGTTGGCTGAAAACATAGTGAAGGACCAACATCTGGACATGATGATTGGAGCAGTAAATATGACTCTGAAAGTTGAAGAAAAATATGATGAAGAATTTCTGAGCCTTGAACCAGACTTAGAATTGCCGGGAGAAGAATTGGTGACTAGGTCATCAATTGAGATCATTGGGTCTCATGGTTTTAACAATGACAGTTTGTTTATGTGTACAGGTGATGCAGAAGACAATTCATCCTTTGAAATTGTCTTGAGAGAAAAAAAAACTATTGTTGAAAGAGGATGAGACGACCATGTCTCATATACAGGGAATTATCAATGTCATTGACAGAAAAGAGTTGGCTAGTTGGGTAGGCCAAAGCCAGCCTGAAGAACAAGTTTTGGAAGCTACTGAAGTGAGGAAGAATCGGCATCCCATGCTGACAGAGGATGAAGATACAATGGATAGAGAACTTGATTGGATCTCCAGAATCCATCAGGAGGATGAGAGGAAATTGCTGAAGATTGCCCACAAAGAAGAAGATAATGCTGAGTCTAACTTCTAGCATGTTGAAGATATAAAACAAACACAGGAGAATTGGCTGAGTTTTTTGCTGAGAGCATTTGAAGAAGAGAAAGGTACTGCAGAAGGAAATATCCTAAGGGATATTCAGGTTGGTTGCGCAGAGGCAACATTGGCAGCAGCAACACCCATGGTGGTTGTTGACCATGCCAACCCTCATCGAATTTTTGGCCATTAGCCCCGCTTGAACCTTCCAAATTCCCTACCAGGGCATGAGGAAATTCATTTCTCGCTTACCGTTACCTTTTCCGCCCCCTGAAAAGCATAAGAAAAGCCGCAAATACGCATTCGAAGTCATAAGAGGTCTAGCCCCTTTCAGTCCTAGCCCCCGAAATCTTATTGTCCACGTGATCAGAGCTCAGAACCGAGCGTTAGTCCCAAAATTGCTTACCATATAGGGCCATCGGGTGCACTCTGAGCCGTCCGATTAAACAGAGATCAACGCACCACAGTGCATTACCTTTGTGGTCCCCATGCCCTAAAACCACCGCTCAGAAACAAGCCTGTTTATTTCGCACCACTTTTCAAGGGCTGGCAGTTTTTCTCAAATCGCAGCGATTCCACACGTTATGTGCCACGCGTCCCCGGGTACGGCCTCAATACCGCCCTATTTCGCGCATTAATGTTCAGCCGAGGATGCGTAGCGGAATTAATGTCAACCGTCAGATCGAGAGGCCCTCATCCAATGGCCATCACACTCTGAAGCTGCGCGGGATTTAACATAAAGAAAACGCGCCCCGTGGCCCACCATGACATCACCGCCCGACGCAGTTTAAACCGTTGATCTCGTTTAAGGATCGTGCAACTCAGATCGTTTTTTTTCCTAGCTGTTGACCCGGTACACCTCCACGTCACAAATCCTACGTGTCATTTGCATTCTCCTACATCATTCATATGTTCCGTTTACGTGTCGTATTTCAATATTCATGTTATGAACTTCTGCCTCGTCCATCGTAATTCCACTGTGTTTTTCAGTTGCTACCCTCCATTTCTTCATAATTTACGTGCATTTCCTACCACCTTGCGTCGTTTCATCATTCCGCCTTGACTCCACCACCATTTCCATGGATCCCGCCACGCCATCATCCTTGTGTCCGGTTTTCTTAACATGTTTGTGGGTTTTGCAGGTTGCAGCGACGAGAATCACCATTAATCTCCGCCTCCATTACAGAAGTCGAAGATGCATCCAAGGGTCGACCTGCAGAGGAGGGATTTATGAAGGAAAGCCCTTGGTAGTTTCCGTGACATGACTCTCATTAAAGCAGCAGAGTTCGAAATCTATTAGATCCTTCGGAGCCATTCAAAACTCAGATCGAGCAGATAGAGGAATTAATGAAGTGTCGAAGAAATATCAATGAAAAATTAAGGAATGCAGTGTCCGGCACTGAAGAATTTAAATTCCAATTCAAAGTTGGAATACAAAGAGTACAAGTGCATAAAAATCATATCCTCCAGGTTTTACTTCAACAAATTTTTCTCTCAGGAAAGTACAGAGCGTTACATATTTTATTCTTCATACCTTACCTCTAAAGAGATTTTCTACCCAGTGCATTTACTTCATGGAGCTAGAAACAAAGTACATGCAGTATTTCATGGCCGTCAAATAGTGTGGGCGCGAATGTTTCCGCCATTTTGTTTTAACGAAACAATTAATTGTTTTCACCTACTTCTTTCATGAGTTTTCCTCTCCTTCCTCTATAAAAAGGAGGAAGAAAGACATTGTAAGGGTTCCAGAGTTTTATCAGAGAATTGTGTAGTGAAAGGCATTTTTTGTATACATTTTGTATAAGCTCTTGTATGAAGGCTCAGAGCCCATAGGGTCTCAGTGAGGAGGAGTTCTATCTGTATTAGAAGATTCTGTTCTTTGGTATCCCACAGTATGTAACTTCCTTTTATGTGTTTAATACAACATTTCATTTCATCCATCTTCTTGTATCATGTGCTGGAATGCGAGTGGCTCACTGATTTTAAGGTAAGGATTTATCCTAGTTGATACCCATACTTGGATCAGTCAAGCACTTTAAATATGGCTCAGGCATGATATACTGTTTCATGTTCATTTCATCCATCTTTCTGCTATATTAGTTGCTTTGGGAGGGTGCTTTTAAAATGCCATTGTCATGTATGGATTCTTAGAATGATAAGCCCATATATGGTTCTGTTGTGTATCTGGGTATCAGACCAAAGTTAACTAATATCTTCCTATATTTCTTTCACTGCATACACCTTCTGATATTTGATTTCTGTGGCATATTACTTGAATCGGCCCTCTCTACAATAAATTTTCTCTTAACTGTCTGATGCTTTTGTGTTAGAGCTTTGCATCTTGTCTCTGCAGCATTACTTTCCCTATGGCAATTGCTGTAAGTTCTGGTCCCATTTAAATCCATTTCCTTGTTTTACAAGAGATAGCAGGAGAGCCTTTTGGATTGACACCCAAGTTACATTATGTGCTCCTTGCTATGATAAGATGTCCTAGGCACTGTTCTATGGCAACTCTAGGCTGTCTCTAGGAGTGACAACTTCTGTCGACAACAGTGGCAGCAGATGCAAAATGGAGGATGACACTCGCAGAAGTAGTAAACATATTGATAGCATGTGAGAATTGAAGCAGCAGCAGAGGGCAAGATAGTTTCTAGCCAGAGGATAAGCTAGACATGGAGATTGAGTACACCAAAAGACTGATGATGAGAGTGACTCAGGAGCAGCAGACAGCAGCAGGAAAGTAGGAGAGTTTCAGCAAGAGAAAGACAATGGCAGATTATGAAAGCATAGCCGGGGGCAGATTACAGACAAAGTCTGGAAGCCTGGAGAAGGTCAGTTGAAGAATGATGCAGCTGATGGACAGCAGCAAAACCAAGTATGGGATCCTGGAGGCAGAGAAGAAGAGCACATGATCAGGAGACCATGAAAAATTTGAATCTTGGGAGTCTGATGCAGGGGCATTAGGCTCAAAAGTTACTTGTACATAAAGTAGACATAGGGGGTCCCATGTTCTTTGAATTTATTGTAAATATTAATATTTTGAATATTTTGGTAGGGAATTGTAAAGTCATTTTGAGAACACGAGAAGTTGGTGGAGATAGGAATACGAAGAGTCAATTTAGGATTAATTCAGTTATTGAGTCTAGATTCAGGAATTGGAATGCTAAGAGTTGCTGAACTGTTTGTATAAGTGTAACCCTGAAGAGGTTAGATGGGAACCAGAGGGAGAGCTGGAGAGAGGTAGAGAACCTCTTCAGCAACAGAGTAGGAGGATAATGGCCACTAAATTGAATATCTGGCCTGTCATGAAATTGTAAGAATTAGCTGAGATTTATCACCTGTGTATGTATGTATATATATATATATATATATATACCTCTTTATGAAGAATTTTTTGTGAGTTACATGTGTGACTTTATGTCTTCTTGGTCGAATTGTATGAGGAAATTATCTCAGTGTAACTGTGCAATTGTTGGTTTAATTCTGTGTGAAGAATGCCTGTATCTCCGTGAGTTGGATGTAATTAAGAATCCGTGCCTTATTTAAGAGTCTGTCTATGCGATCAGTGTTGAGAATGTGTGGTAAATCCATGTGTTAAGACCACTGGAAATATATGGATTCATCTCAAGGAGTAGTTGTATAATCCATGTGAAGAGCCATGCGAGGTATTGATTAGTTGTGAGTCTCGGTGTTAACTGCGTGATAGAACCCATGTTAAGTGTCGTGACAGTGGATTGTGTGTCATTGAGCAGCGACATGAGAACGTTATGGTTGAGAGTTATGCGTAAGTGAAACCCTGTGACAAGAATAGGCCCGTTCTGTTGTGAATAGAGAGTGTTGTCCCAAGAATCAACCATCGAGCGAATAATAGAATCCGTGTTAACCCTGGTGGAACCCGAGCAAAAGGAGTGGAACCTGAGTGCAACGGAGTAAAGCGGAACCTGGAGCGTGGAAAGAGCAGAACCATGACCAGATGAACAGTGACGGCGATTTGGAGCTGGACGGTGGGTTTTATTGCACCACCTTTGCAGCAAAAGTGGTATTTGAGGAATGGGGAGCAATTCCATAGATTGATTGACGCGTGTCCCCGAGCAACATTGCAAAACCACCTCCACTGCGTGCCATCACGCGTTATTGTTCGCGCATTTTGGCCGTGCAATATCCGTCCGATTCACAGTGGAGGCACGACGCCTTCGGGATCGTTGGATCCCCTCGAGGTTTAACCAGGGTACGTGGCTGGCGGGACCCGGAAGGGTCGCATACGTGTCTCGATAGTTGATTTCAAAGGCGCAATTATTATGAAGTTTAATGTTTAGGGGGAGACTTTAATATATAGTGGTATATTGTATACGGTTGGAATTATGTGCGGGGGAGGTTGACCACATCAGGATGCTCTAACGTTGAATGGAGGCGTGACCATATATTGATATGTATTAAGGTTGCGAGTTAATAGAAGGATGTCGATTATTGGTGGACTTTGTTGTAACGTTTCCGGTAGTTGAAGAACGCCGTAATATATATAGAGCACACATATATATATATATGGGGGCGCATATGTATACGTAATGGACTGTCGGGCTATAGCTATAGAGGAATGTTGAATTAATATCTCAATTCTCTGAATTAAGATATTAAAATAGCCAGACTTATTTGTTGAAATTGCCAGCGTAGAATAAGGGAAGTGTGAGATTGCCCGGATTGGGAAATGATTGGGCATGAAACTTTGGATGCATTTACACATAGTTGGAGTTGGGACCTAGGTAAACCGGGGCCGAGGGTGGCCCCGCTGTCAAAAGGTAGGAGGCTTAATTTTCTTGATATGTCCTTACAAGTCATTTAATCGAAACCTTCTACCTTGATGTTTAACTAGTGATATGCTTGGGATACTTCCAAACTTTGAAAAAACATAAGCTATCTTGGTTGAATTTCTTGGTGAGTGGTGTTGATGCCTACCATTAATACTCTTAGAATGCCATAAAATTTTGCCATCCTCCCTCTTGAATTAAGAATTATGTTCACCTATTTGTCTTTAATCAAATCTCTTTTCACCTATCTCTGGAAATGAATCTTTGCAAAATCTAAGTATTAATGTGAGTTTGCTCCTCTTGTGTCCTAATCAACCTTTTATTATCCGCCTTATATTTGAGCACTTCCATCTTGAGACTTATCATGGTCTCCACTAGCTCTCTATTCTCTAACCTACCCCTTACATATCCATTTGATTCTATCTCATGATTAACATGTTTATATTCAAGCCCTTGGCTTCCTCTTCATGTTTTAGGACCCTTGAGCATCTTCCATACTCCTCGTCGTCATTTTAAATATGTTCATGTACAACCACCATATTAATTTTATAAGAAAATGTACTACTAGCTCAAAAGTTTTGGTTAATAGGTGGATTCTCCTCCTCAATATATTTTATTTGACTATTCATTTTCTCAGATCTGAGTTATGGGCTAGAAAGTTATGGCTTGTAGTTACCCCTATTCTACTACAACATTTTTCTGCTAAATTCATGATATTTTTATGCCCAAATTTCAGATATAACTCCATGTATGTGTTCTATTATCCAAGATATTTATATTTACTACTTATTTGTCCTAATCTAAGTTATAGTTAGGGAATTGTGACTCCTAGGAGTAAATTGGTTCCTAATTTTTCCCCTTTACTATTTCAGGTGTAACTCTCTCATATAGACTTTTTTTTTCATTTATGATATCTCATTGGAAATATATCTCCAAGATCCTTCAATTAAGTTACTTATGGGTACCAATGACACACAGTTTTATTTTATTTTTCCAACAAAAAATTTCATTTAGTACCTCAAAATGCCCTACAAGTTAATGACCTGGAAATATGCTAAAAATTCTAAAAAAATACTATACTTTTTAGTTAATGGGACACATTGAATTAGATAAAATCCCTTGTGACTATATTTATGTGCTCCCTGACACATGGAAAGTACACACACACACACACACACACACAGATATATATATATATATATATATATATATATATATATACCCCTCACCTCTTATTGTAAACAAACTAAGTTTACATGCCTTTCCTTAAATACTTGGCACCCACGCAACTTATTTTATACCACTTTCTCTCTCTTCCATCCCCACATATGCTCCATGATGACTTGGCACCTTCTAGACCCTTGATGTGATATGAGCGTCCCATCATTTGCCACTCTTCCATATGATGCCCTTTTACTAGCTGCAATGACATGTGGAGTTCATTCCCCACGATTTTTCTAGGGCTTGTGACTTGCACAACTTCAAGATCAAAAGGTTGATCTTCACTAGATATCAATGGTCAAAATCCACATTAGATTGAAAATTGCATGAGAGTTCACCGTAACTTTCATTCTTGACAAATTTGGCTATTGACATCAAAGTAGATCAATGGCCTCGATCTCATATAGAGAATGAACATGATTGTAGTTTAATATGAACATGTTCTTCCAATGGATCTAATGAACATCGTTGGTCCTTGATCAATGAATGAGATTCCATGTCAAGTGCAGACATGTGAAAGGTTTAATTATTACATATGTACCCAATGGATCTAATGACTGAGATTAATCTCTGATCAATGATGGTGAATGCATATTAGGTGTGAATATGTAAGAGGTTTGATTATTAAATATGCACCCAATGGATCCAATTGCTAGGCATGATCTTTGACCAATGGTCGAATATACATATCAAGTACAAACATTTGAGGGCTTTAATTATTACAAGTGCACCTGATGGATGCAACAACTAAGCTTAATCATGGTCAATGGTTCATATTGATATCATGTTCAAATAGGCTCACCTAGTAACAATCTAACCTCATCTAAATATACCCATTCTAAAAATTTTCCACCTATTCACTTTGGTACCATTTGGAATTCCCACCTCATTACTAAAGTCATAATATGAAAATTTCTAACTTTTCAAAATTTCTCAATTTCTTTGTGAAAAAATATTATTTTCCATAAAAATAAATAAATTCTACACATAATTTGCAACCCCACTTCTACAATTAATCCATTATTTTGATAAATTCAAAGCCACAGTCATCAATTTGACTCTTTTACATGTACGTTTATCATTGTGATTAAATTCACTCTGAATTTCACCCAAAATTGGGGACTTTTCCCCGTTTGAGATTCATCTTCCATGGTTAAATCTAAATTTTGTAATTTGGCCCTAATATTACCAAATTGTAGGTGAATTTTGAAAACTAGTACCTCTTGGACTCAATTTGCTATCTAATTTGAGTTTTTTCCCATATATTATGTTAAAATTTCATATTTTCACAATTTATTCTCCTTTAGGCATTTTTTCAAACAAATAGCATGAAGCCTATAAATTATCCTTTTGAATAACATTTTTGACCCATACATCCCAAGTATGTAACCTTTGCTCTTATACCACTCTATAACATACCCAACCACTTTGGTGCATGTTAGGGTGGTTGGGTAATGAAAAAATCCTCATATTTCTAGTGAATTCACCACAAAAGCCACATTTTTAATAGCAGTAATAATATTCCCCACAAAAAATACCAACAATACTCTATTTTCTATAATATGCATACATATAATTTTGGTTAAAGCAAGCATAACAAAATTCCTTACACAACCATAATAATACCATTCACAACATGAAAATATAATAGCATGGCATTCGATATAATCACAAAGAATAAGTACTTATCTTTTATAAGTCCAGTAATTGGTTGTAGACTTTAGATGTTCTGCCCATCCATAGACTGCACTTTAATTACTCTCTTAGCAATGGGTCACCCCTGAGCTAGGGATACAACTCCATTAGGGAAAAGGCTTCCTAAAGCTGGTTGTGGCCCATAATATGTACCAAACATGGTTAAGGTTAAGGTACCAAATCCTAGTGGAATTCCAACCTACAGTCTATCATCCCCCATCAGCTTGCATAACCTAAGGTAGTGTGCCCCCTTCTTTGCCTCTGTAATTCCTCAAGGTACACCACTACCCTTCCAAGGCTCCACACAAGCTAACCAAGAAGTTTCAAATCTATATGGTTCCAGGAGAAACAAATAACCTCGGGGTCTCTAGGTACCCTCCAAGCCCACATAGGGATACCTATCCGTACACTTATTATTCTAGGGATTTAGTCTTCCCAAAGTCATTCCAAGGAGAACTGCACACCCAAATCGATATAGGATTAATAGGATAACAGTATCACAACTCACACCTTTCTCCCTCTAAAAAGTGTAGTAGCTGAAATGGTGAGAATAATGGTGGAATGGAATGGTGGAATCACACTAAATCTCTTACTTTTATGTGCATGTGCAAAAAATGACAAGTAGCACTTAAGGAAGTCACTTTAATGACAGGATAAAACATAATCACTTTTGACTTAAGCTCATTTTTACAATGGGTTAGCCTCTTAGGCTTAATCCCCTCATCACCTAACACCTAGCCCCCTTTCCTACTCATGGAGTTATAACCCGTCATCTTTCTTATTTGACTTGGTCTATGACAACGATGTATTTTATTTATACTAGTGTGGTTACATATTTACATAACTAGGCTGATTGGCCTTTTAACACATAAGCTCATCGGCCTAAAATGGCACAAGTACTCTAACCTCAAAACATATATATAAAGGCATGTGGTTTGAACGCATATCTGCATAGGCATAAAGGCCCCAAAATATTACCTTGCTCACCAACCTAAACATGATAAGTACAATACACATAGGGGTTATCTTCGAGTGTTACAAATACCACATATCCTTTCATCAATAAAAAAATATAATGGAAAAAGTATATTCCTGGTATGATTTAAAGGATGCTTTTGATCATTGATGCATGGAAAGTTGTCATTTATGCGATTGCAATTGCTTCCCCTTCTATTTCATGACTCCACTCTACCGAGAATGTCATAGAGGGAAGTCAAGAGCTATTTATGACTACCAATTTTCTTTTAGATCTAGGACAATCGGTAATTGGTGAGAGTTGTCTGAGCAAGGCCCGGGTTCAAATCCAACTGGCTGCCACTATAAACCTAGGCTAGGTGCAACAGCCTGCAAGCCGCACACAATAGCAATTAACTTATGCCTCAACAAGAGCCGAGACGTCCGCTATGGGGTCGCCTACTCTTCTAGCCAAGACACAACAGGCGTATGTCTCCACAGAGGTTTGATCCTGGGTGGATCTGCTGAAAGTCAAGTGCTTTCACCATTTGCCTCCGCTTCACGAACCCTTTATGACTACCAATTTTCAACTCGTCTATTCTCCATTAGTATGAGACACATTCATTGAATTAACATACTCTCCATCATGAGAATAAGAAAAGAGAATCCTCATATTTGATTGTATGTTTTATTTTATTAAAATACATTCATGCCATTATGCGTTTTTCACTGCCAAATACCTTCGCAATAAACCCTCACTTCCATTATTAAAGGCGAAGTAAATCATAACCTGGGCTTATGCGTTTTTCACTGCCAAATACCCTCGTAATAAACCCTCACTTCCATTATTAAAGGCGAAGTAAATCATAACCTGGGCTTGGATCTTGTATTACGGCATCTCTTTTTTTATTTTGTATTACAGCATTTTTTTTTATTGGTTATAACTTATAATGATGTACGGTTCTTCAATATCTCCTTCAATATTTTTTCGTTTGTTATACAGAAAACCAATATGAACAACGAGTTGGCTCTCGTGTTATTAAGACACAAAAATTCGGTGTTCGCATGCGTGTGGACTTCTATAGGAAACCATTTTCCCTGGAGTATATCTTCGATTCAGCAAATATGTTCTAGGGCTGCAATTCAACCAGGTTTTGGAAACATTGAAAATCTATATTTTTTTTATGTCTTGATAATGGACCTGGTTATTGGCTCCCAAAACCTGGTTATTGGTTGTTGACAAAACCTTTACATGTGGATCTTCCTTTCCCAACCAACAATCCAGATTTAACTAGTAAATTTCCAGAAATTCTAATATAGTAAACTAATACATTATCTTTATTGGTTAGTTCGAAAACAAGCATGGAAAAAGATTTAGAGACTCTACCACAGGGCTGAAATTGCTTTAAAAACCCTCCTTTCCCAAAGCTATGTATATGAAATCATAAACTTCTACAATATGTTTGAGACTCCAAACTCTCCCCCATCAGCTCTATATAACACGTGTCTGCACAGAGGGTTCTGGCATCTCTTTGAATATTAAGAATGAAACATGAAGGTGATTGTCAATTTGTCTGTATTCAAGCCATTTCAAAAATACCTCAGCAACCATTAGTTTGTCAATAGTTATAGAAATTTTCAGAATGATGCTCAGAGTAACACTAAAT
Organism: Pinus albicaulis; assembly: GCA_034641835.2. Taxonomy (NCBI): domain Eukaryota; kingdom Viridiplantae; phylum Streptophyta; class Pinopsida; order Pinales; family Pinaceae; genus Pinus; species Pinus albicaulis. The sequence continues at coordinate 67,482,454 of CM076577.1, read as the reverse complement.
AACTTGAAAGAAAGATCTCAATATTCACATTATATTTGAAACTTTTTCTTAAAAGAGCATGAAGTACAAACTATATCCAAGAGGTTATGAGATAAGCTCTCGAGACATGGATATCGGAAATCATAGTTTTCATAATTGGACCTTTAAGTCAACCAGTGGTATTCAAGAACCCAAGCTAGTAACTGTCAATACAAAAAATATTGTACCCATACTGAATTTTTTTAATATATTTGAATATGGGGAGAGACACAATTAAAAAAAAAAAAAACATCTCTTGAAACATCAATATCAGAAATCATAGTTTTTCATTAAGGAACCTTCAACTTAGCCAGAGTCATTCAAAACCCAAAGTAGTAACCATCTCTACACAAAAAAATCCACTCATATTGAATCCATCCTTTAGCAAAAGGATAAATTAGAATATCGGTAGAGATAAAACTATAAAATTATCAAAAACTAGATAATAGTTTTCATTATGAAACCTTCAAATCAACCACAGTTATTCAAGAACCCAAGCTAGTTACCATCTCTACACAAAAAAAAGAAAAAGAAAAAAGCATCCCACAACCATCCTTTAAAAAATGGATAAATTTGAATATGGGTAGAGGCAAAAGTACAAAATCATCAAAAACTAAGTTACCCTTTAAATGGAGCTGAGGAAGATCAAGGTTCAGTTGAAACCCTGAAACTCTATACTTATTAGGCACACAATTTCACCGAAAAAGCCCTAGCATTGGTTAAAGAGAACTAAGTCTTCAAATACCAATGTTTATCCATAGCTCTGATCTAATAGTAACCGCCACTAAAAAGCTTCAATCTGAACATAACTTCACTACTTATCATTTCCCATATCTGCTTCAACTTGCATAAACAGGTTCCTTCTTTTTACCAATATGCTTTATCTTGTCCCAGCCATGCTTGATTGCACTCTTCACTGTCTTCAGTTTCTTGGGTAAAGACTTCTTGAACTCAGATATTTTTTCTTTTATATCCGCCATATGTGAGAGAGCACAACAACCTGACCAGTGCAACTTCAAATATGGTTTAAGAGCAAATCAAATACAATACATTCAGCAATTGCACTGATGAGCTCTGCAACTCAGTGTAATGCAAAGCTAAACAAAACAACACTGTATATCTATCAATATCAGAGGACAAGAATGTATATCTATATCAATAACAGAGGTATCTTAATTACAAAACAACGTGAGAATATAATATATCTATGAGGATGCCAATCCAACACTATAGACAAACACAGTGTCCATCACTGGGCGCATATATGAGTTCAAAAGCAAAAGCGAAAGTTACAGGAGGGACAGGAGCATCCTTATACTACCGAAAGGTATACTGTGATATGGCAATCAAAATCACAATCAGCGTTGTCCGGTTGTCAAAACACAGTCGAATAAGAATAAATTACAAAAGAAAGCGATAAATAATCAGTACAGACAGGCCTCCAGACTTTTAAAAAGCAGCTTTTGCATATTAACGATTCCACGTCATTTCTTAGTGATTTTTTAGGTAGTTCATTGTACCAATTTGGTATTAGTTATGTTCTATTTGTTACCGTAATGGCATTTCAGATACATGTATCATAACATTAGATTCTAACTTGAATAAGGAGGAAAACAACACATTTTATAATGGCATTTAAGATATAAGTATCTAATATGAGATTTTAATTTGAGCAAGGGAAACAACACACTATATTTTAAGAGGATACTTATTGGTAGAACGAAGATTGATTTGATGATATAATTAATTTGAAAGATATTTCTTTAGAATATTTTATTTTTTTAGTCTTTTAAGATGTCAAAATTATAGTAAGTTCTGGAGGTTTCTCTCCAAGCTTTTTGAGCATAAGAATAAAATCTTAAATCAAACTAAATAACTCTTTTCTTTAGGTCCAATAAACTAAAATTAGTCTCAATGAACATTAACCACCATCATCATCAATATAAAAACAAATTTTATCACTAATTTAAATTTCTAAAATTTTAATATTTAAAATCAATTTACAAATAATCCCACTAGTGTTTAGCCACACTAACTTATGCTATTTGCCTTTTAAGGAAAAAAAAATAAAAAATAAAAAAAAATTGAAAAAGACAACACACCGTCGCCACACGAACCTAAACTCCTTGGCGCGATTGAATTATTATCGGAGGAAGTCTGGTCGGAGTGACGACGTATTCATTCAACATGTGTAAATTGAATTTTGATTTTATTATTTCATCGCATTATTATTAATTTAATGATATGCTTTATATATGAAAATTAAAAATTAAAATTTCAGGGATATTTATTATGTTGGTAGATATATTTAATCCATAAACTATAGATAGTTAATTGATAGAATATTTTATTAAAACACTTGTATGTTCAAATATATTGATAAATATATTATATTTATTAATAAATTAAATTTAAAAAAATATAATATTAATATAAAATTATAAATAAATATTTAAATTATAAATAAAATATTTTAAAAATTTAAATAAAATATATTTATTAAAAATTAGAAATATATATATTAATAAAGATATTGATGATGATGATGGTGGTGGTTAACGTCCACTGAGACCAATTTTTGGTCTATCGGACCTAAAGAAAAGAGTTATTTAATTTGATTTAAGATTTTATTTCTATGCTCAAAAAGCTTGAAGAGAAGCCTCTCCAGCTCACTATAATTTTGACATCTTAAAAGGCTAGGAAGGTCACTATTGCAACAAAGATTATTTTATAATAATAATTTAATATACAATATAATAGTGTATATTTAGTTTTAAAAATTTAGAGGGAAAAAATAGATATTAATATAAAAGTGAATATATAAAAAAATTGCCTTGCATCACTTTATACAAGAGCAAATGTCAACAATGTAGATCTGAAGAACGTTATAAATTCAATTCCTAAGAAGTGGTGGTGGTGGTGGTGATGATGATGATTGAAATTATTGACTTAATAATTAGTAATGTTTATGATAAAATACTTATATGATTCAAAGAAGTTATTCAATTTAATTTATGTTAATAATTATATAAACATATTTAACAAAATACTAAAATTTTAATACTCATTTATTTAGAAAATGAAAAACAAACCACATACATAGAAATTTAATCATTTTGTAAAATTCAATTTTACATATATAAATTTTGAATATTTTGTAAAGTTGAAACATTATCGTGATTGTCATTGCAAAATGCTAAATAATACAATAAAATCAAAAATATTGTTAATTGATAGCAATAACAAACTGCAACTTTGATTTATTAAACTTTGATGTTTAGTATTAACGGAAAGGAAAACACATAGGCATTAAGAGTTCTTCATATGCATAACTATAAAACGAGTATTTTTTTAAAATAAAATTTAATATTTATTTTGTAGTGATATTTTGAATAACTATAATAAAAATATTCGAAATAAAATAAATGTGTGTAATAAATGAATTAAAAAATTAAATATATTTACATTTTAATTTAATAATATTAAAAATTCACATTTATTAATATCTAAAATAAAATTTAAATTTAAATTTAAAATTTTCATAGTGGGTGTTAGTTTTCAAAAGATTCATTTTTTTAAAGTTGAAACTTTCAAACAATTCTCAAATTTTTAGCACCATTTCCAACTACTCAGAAAAAAAAATAAATGTGTATCAATATAAAATTAAATATATGAAAAATTAAAAAGTGATAGAAAAAAATAAATTATAAATAAATATATTATAAATGTGATATTTAAATAAAAAAGATATAGTTTTAATATAAATATCATAATCCTAATGAAAATTATATTATTGCACATTCTTATTTACATAAGTTAAAAGTTTTTTTTTTCTTTGTGGGAGGTCTATTATGACGAGGTAGCCCTTCTCACGAGGTGACTAGGTCCATTCTTCCTTTTGACGAGAGGTCCATTATGACGAGGTAGCCCTTCTCACGAGGTGACTAGGTCCATTCTCTCTTTTGACGAGAGGTCCATTATGACAAAGTAGCCCTTCTCACGAGGTGACTAGGTCCATTCTCCCTTTTGACGAGAGGTCAATTATGACGAGGTAGCCCTTCTCACGAGGTCCGTCCTCAACATATTGTGCTAGTTGGATCTGACATAAGTTAAAATTTATAAGTTTAGTAACTTCAATGATACTATAATTATTTTAAATAATTAAAAAATTACATTTCAAAAGGTTTGATCCCTTAGATAAATGTGGGATTAACATGAATTTGTGTTATTTTGGAGATTAGCATCCCTAAATCATATATTTCAGAAATGTTAATAATTTGGGTATTGGCATCCTTAAATTATATGTGGGGAAACTAATTATTGTGAGCTTAAGAATATTAATATTGGTTGAGCATGAAGCCTAAATTTTGGTAGCTTTGAAACTTATATATAGTCTATGATCTGGAATATGTGGTTTGCAACAACTATATCTTATGATTTCAGACAACTCTATCTAGTCTACAACCTGAAATATCTAGTCTATGAAAACCCTATCCAATCTCAACCATATTTGGCATATAACCACTTATTATTGGGAGCTTAAGGATGATGAGTTTGGTTAAGCAAAGCATATAATAAATTTCTAGTATGTGGTAACCCTATATCGCTTGAAATATCTAGCTTGCGATAACCCTATCTGATTTATATTCTGAACCAAATTTAAGGGGAACTAAGCTAGAAGGTCAATTGAATTCAAAAGTAAATATCTAATTTATCTTGTGGTGAAGTATATTTGAGCTGAGCTCTCTTCTAGTTTATTTTCTTTCAAATCTAACAATGAATCATGTTCACAAGTTCAAGGGGAAGATTAGAAAAGTACATATAGAATCAGTAGAAAAAAATAGAGAAGGGAGAAGCATGACTTCAAATAGAATTAGAAGTAATGCTCGATAATAAATTTAGATCCTTACAAGATAAGATTCTCAAACATAGATAGACAATACTATATTATAGTTGGAAACTTAGTTGCAAAAAGTAAAATTTAGATTAAATTTTATGGAAAAATAAATTCAAGAAAAGGAGTAACCAACCCAAGAATAAGACATTGAAGAAAAACATAATCTTAGAGAAAATATTGAAGAGCTATAAGAAAATTAATTAAAAATGTGGCACTAAATAATTTAGAACGTAAACTCGATATCAAATCCATCAAACAAGAAATGAATAAGTTCATAGAGTTAGACCATGAACTTAACAAAAAAACCTTGAACCTCATAATTTTTTGTATAAAAGAGCATAAAGATGAGGACAAGCTGGTACCAGTCTAGGAAGAACTAAATAATGAGTCACAAATTGAGACAATTGGTCTCATGCAAGGAAAAAGGTTGGAAAAATGATTGAAGATAAATGTAGGTTGATTCAAGTTAAGGTAAGCTATAATGACCATAAATATTATGTATTTAGTAAATCTCTAGGCTTAGAAGGGTCAGGACTATTTATAAACAAAGACGTCATTCTCAAAGACTATGTTGAATTCAAGAAGGAGATTTTAAATTTAAAAGAAGCCAAGTAGGAAGGAAAATGGGTAATAATTAGGAATATTTTGACGGTGCTATATTCTGCCAACATACATGGGATATCCTTGATATGAAGTCCCAATTAGACCTCACATTGTTTCATATAGGAGTCTCATCCATATTTATGGTCTGCCTGCCATTAACTTAAGTATCTGTCTTGGCTTGAACGATTAGCATGAGAGAGCAGCGTGCATGTACTTCTGAATGAGAAGGAGAATATGCCTTGTGATATGTTCAGTTTTAAATGTATCATGGTTTTTTCACTGCAAGGAACAAAAGTGAGTCTCTAAAATAAAAGTGTCAGTACTAATATAATAAACACGCACACATAATAGTTCACATAGATGTTGCGATCATTATAATAATCACAACACATTTCCAACAATTTGAGCACCAAATCCACCGAAATAGTTCAATTTATTTAGTACATATGTAAGCCAACATAAATCGAAAATATATGAAGAGTAGTCTCAAAACATCCATGATCTATGCATGAAAATGTACAGCCCAAAAGGCTTCATTTATTAACAAAAATTTCCAATATATATGATTACAATGAATACCACTAGCTTCAATAGTGGAGCATTAAAGCCATTACTTGTTCTCCAAAAGAACTATCTCTATCTCTCTAATGCCTTGTGGGAGAAGCCAAGGTTAAAATTCTTTTTCTTGAGTAATGAGGCTTCTTTTATAACTCGATGCATGACCTTTCATATCCTCGTGACTCTTGAGTTTCTCATGAATTTTGAACTTGTTATGACGTTTGTACTTCTATATAACTCATGGATTTCTAAATGACTTTTGGAAATACATGTGTCTTTTGGACTTCTACATGTGGATCTTTTGTCCATATATGACTCTTGGACTTCCACATTTGTCTTTAAAATGATTAGTTACATCATCATTTCCACATCATCATGAGGTAAGAACATGAAAAGTCACTAACATTGATGACTTGGACTAGTAGTGACTTATGACATGGAATTTCTTGAGAGGTGACAATGCTGCCACTTGTATCTTCAATCTTGCATGAAACGTTCATGTTGGTTTTTTCTTTACCCTCCAAAGGGTATCATACCATATGGAGTCTTTATAAGTTACTTTTATCATCAATATTCCAATGTTCTTCATCTTGTGGCATTATGTGTTCATCGATCTTGAATACTTCCTCAAGGGGAAGCTTAGAAAAGTACATATAGAATCAGTAGAAAAAAATAGAGAAGGGAGAAGCATGACTTCAAATAGAATTAGAAGTAATGCTTGATAATAAATTTAGATCCTTACAAGATAAGATTCTCAAACATAGATAGACAATACTATATTATAGTTGGAAACTTAGTTGCAAAAAATAAATGTTAGATTAAATTTTATGGAAAAATAAATTCAAGAAAAGGAGTAACCAACCCAAGAATAAGACGTTGAAGAAAAACAAAATCTTAGAGAAAATATTGAAGAGCTATAAGAAAATTAATTAACAATGTGGCACTAAATAATTTAGAATGTAAATTCGATATCAAATCCATCAAACAAGAAATGAATAATTTCATAGAGTTAGACCATGAACTTAACAAAAAAACCTTGAACCTCATAATTTTTTGTATAAAAGAGCATAAAGATGAGGACAAGCTGGTACCAGTCTAGGAAGAACTAAATAATGAGTCTCAAATTGAGACAATTGGTCTCATGCAAGGAAAAAGGTTGGAAAAATGATTGAAGATAAATGTAGGTTGATTCAAGTTAAGGTAAGCTCCAATGACCATAAATATGGTGTATTTAGTAAATCACTAGGCTTAGAAGGGTCGGGACTATTTATAAACAAAGACGTCATTCTCAAAGACTATGTTGAATTCGGGAAGGAGATTTTAAATTTAAAAGAAGCCAAGTAGGAAGGAAAATGGGTAACAATTAGGAATATTTTGACGGTGCTAGATTCTGCCAACATACATGGGATATCCTTGATATGAAGTTCCAATTAAACCTCACATTGTTTCATATAGGAGTCCCATCCATAATTATGGTCTGCCTGCCATTAACTTAAATAATTTTCTTGGCTTGAACGATTAGCATGAGAGAGTAGTGTGCATGTACTTCTGAATGAGAAAGAGAATATGCCTTGTGATATGTTCATTTTTAAATGTATCATGGTTTTTTCACTGCAAGGAACAAAAGTGAGTCTCTAAAATTAAAGTGTCAGTACTAGTATAATAAAGACGCACACATAATAGTTCACATAAATGTTGCGATCATTATAATAATCACAACACATTTCCAATAATTTGAGCACCAAAGCCACCGAAATAGTTCAATTTATTTAGAACATATGCAAGCCAACATAAATCGAAAATATATGAAGAGTAGTCTCAAAGCATCCATGATCTATGCATGAAAATGTACAGCCTAAAAGGCTTCATTTATTAACAAAAATTTCCAATATATATGATTGCAATGAATACCACTATCTTCAATAGTGGAGCGTTAAAGCCATTAGTTGTTCTCCAAAAGAACTATCTCTATCTCTCTAATGCCTTGTGGGAGAAGCCAAGGTTAAAATTCTTTTACTTGAGTAACGAGGCTTCTTTTATAAATCAATGCATGACCTTTCATATCCTCATGACTCTTGAGTTTCTCATGAATTTTCAACTTGTTATGACGTTTGTACTTCTATACAACTCATGGATTTCTAAATGAATTTTGGAATTACATGTGTCTTTTGGACTTCTACATGTGGCTCTTTTGTCTATATATGACTCTTGGACTTCCACATTTGTCTTTAAAATGATTAGTTACATCATCATTTCCACACCATCATGAGGTAAGAACATGAAAAGTCACTAACATTGATGACTTGGACTAGTAGTGACTTATGACATGGAATTTCTTGAGAGATGACAATGCTGCCACTTGTATCTTCCATATTGCATGCAACGTTCATGTTGGTTTTTGCTTTAGCCTCCAAAGGGTATCATACCATATGGAGTCTTTATACGTTACTTTTATCATCAATATTCCAATGTTCTTCATCTTGTGGCATTATGTGTTCATCAATCTTGAATACTTCCTCAAGGGGAAGCTTAGAAAAGTACATATAGAATCAGTAGAAAAAAACAAAGAATGGAGAAGCATGACTTCAAATACAATTAGAAGTAATGCTTGATAATAAATTTAGATCCTTACAAGATAAGATTCTCAAACATAGATAGGAAATACTATATTATAGTTGGAAACTTAGTTGCAAAAAATAAATGTTAGATTAAATTTTATGGAAAAATAAATTCAAGAAAAGGAGTAACCAACCCAAGAATAAGACATTGAAGAAAAACATAATCTTAGAGAAAATAATGAAGAGCTATAAGAAAATTAATTAACAATGTGGCACAAAATAATTTAGAACGTAAATTTGATATCAAATCCATCAAACAAGAAATGAATAAGTTCATAGAGTTAGACCATGAACTTAACAAAAAAACCTTGAACCTCATAATTTTTTTTATAAAAGAGCATAAATATGAGGAAAAGCTAGTACCAGTCTAGGAAGAAATAAATAATGAGTCACAAATTGAGACAATTGGTCTCATGCAAGGAAGAAGGTTGGAAAAATGATTGAAGATAAATGTAGGTTGATTCAAGTTAAGGTAAGCTCTAATGACCATAAATATGACGTATTTAGTAAATCTATAGGCTTAGAAGGGTCAGGAATATTTATAAACAAAGATGTCATTCTCAAAGACTATGTTGAATTCAAGAAGGAGATTTTAAATTTAAAAGAAGCCAAGTAGGAAGGAAAATGTGTAATAATTAGGAATATTTTGATGGTGCTAGATTCTGCCAACATACATGGGATATCCTTGATATGAAGTCCCAATTAGACCTCACATTGTTTCATATAGGAGTCCCATCCATAATTATGGTCTTCCTTCCATTAACTTAAATATTTGTCTTGGCTTGAACGATTAGCATGAGAGAGCAGCGTGCATGTACTTCTGAATGAGAAAGAGAATATGCCTTGTGATATGTTCAGTTTTAAATGTATCATGGTTTTTTCACTGCAAGGAACAAAAGTGAGTCTCTAAAATAAAAGTGTCAGTACTAATATAATAAACACGCACACATAATAGTTCACATAGATGTTGCGATCATTATAATAATCACAACACATTTCCAACAATTTGAGCACCAAATCCACTGAAATATTTCAATTTATTTAGTACATATGTAAGCCAACATAAATCGAAAATATATGAAGAGTAGTCTCAAAACATCCATGATCTATGCATGAAAATGTACAGCCCAAAAGGCTTCATTTATTAACAAAAATTTCCAATATATATGATTACAATGAATACCACTAGCTTCAATAGTGGAGCGTTAAAGCCATTACTTGTTCTCCAAAAGAACTATCTCTATCTCTCTAATGCCTTGTGGGAGAAGCCAAGGTTAAAATTATTTTGCTTGAGTAATGAGGCTTCTTTTATAACTCGATGCATGACCTTTCATATCCTCGTGACTCTTGAGTTTCTCATGAATTTTCAACTTGTTATGAAGTTTGTACTTCTATACAACTCATGGATTTCTAAATGACTTTTGGAATCACATGTGTCTTTTGGACTTCTACATGTGGCTCTTTTATCCATATATGACTCTTGGACTTCCACATTTGTCTTTAAAATGATTAGTTACATCATCATTTCCACATCATCATGAGGTAAGAACATGAAAAGTCACTAACATTGATGACTTGGACTAGTAGTGACTTATGACATGGAATTTCTTGAGAGGTGACAATGTTGCCACTTGGATCTTCAATCTTGCATGAAACGTTCATGTTGGTTTTTGCTTTACCCTCCAAAGGGTATCATACCATATGGAGTCTTTATAAGTTACTTTTATCATCAATATTCCAATGTTCTTCATCTTGTGGCATTATGTGTTCATCGATCTTGAATACTTCCTCAAGATGCTCCCCTTTTCAAACCTCCTCATGCATCATTTCCATGCTTTTCTGGAACACCTGCAACTACTATCAGTCACGAAAATAAAACATCAACCCGAAAACCCCCTATTCTAACATGTTTCATGCAAATTTTCTGATCATGGTTCATTAGTGCACTCGGGAAGAGAGGAGAAATATTTTTTGGCATATTAGGGTGAATTTTCAAGGGACAAGGAGATAGGTGCTTGAGACTTGAGGATACGTTGTGTGCTAAACTGAGAAGAACAATATTCGGGTAGGGTGCAGGGCACAAGTTGAAGTATGAATGCGGCTCAATGAGGCTTGTTGATGCGACATGCGCTCAACTAGGAAAGCCTAAGTTACAAGGAGGGTGTAGGGCACAGTGTGAAGGCTGATGGAGAGCCAATGTTCACTATTGATGAGCGATGCGCTCAGCTAAGGGCTTGGCAAGGGCACAGAGAATATCCCAAAGAGGGACGAAAATCTTGACTGTTGACAGATGATACACCATGTGCTTCGGTAAGAGGGAGGTTTGCTTTAGGGTGCAATTTGGAAAGGGAAGGAGAGGATGTTTCTTCGAAGTGCATTATGAACTTTTGGGAGGGAGTAGAGCATAGTATAAACAAGGAATGGGTCCCAAACCTACCTTAATATTGTGCTATGTGACCTCTTAGCCTTGGTGAGCTAACTTGTGAAAAACCATAAATTTTCTAAGTATGAAGGATCAGACAGGGGAAAACATAATGAGTTAGGCGTAAAATCAAGTGTGACACATACTAACTCATCAGTAAAACTTACATAGGATCAAATAATGAGAAATACACATCAAAACACTAGTTTTCAAACACAAGGAAAGCTTGATTGTTGACTGATGATACACCATGTGCTTGGGTAAGAGAAAGGCTTGCTTTAGGGTGCAGTTTGGAAAGGGAAGGAGAGGATGTTTCTTCGAAGTGCGTTATGTGCTTTTTGGAGGGAGTAGGGCATATTTTGAACAAAGAAGGGGTCCCAAACTGGCCTTAAAAGTGTGTTATGTGCCATCTTAGCCTTGGTGAGCTAACTTGTGCAAAAACAAAAAAATTCTAAGTATGAAGGATCGAACGGGGGAAAACAAAATGAGTTAGGCGTAAAATCAAGTGCGATGCATACTAAATCATCAGTAAACTTACATAGGATGAAATAATAAGAAATAAGCATCAAAAAACTAGCTTACAAACACTCTCCAATTAAAATAGACAAAGTGTGTGCAACTACGACCAAAAGTGTCATTATATGACTAATCAGTTTGTTATAACCATGAAGTACACTATATATGTTCTAAACAATGTGATGACACTTATAAATGAACAATATCACTTGAAATATGTAAAATGAAATGAAGCATCACTTGATGACCAATGCGACACTTGATACGACAATTAGGTAGGCTCCAAAATTTGAATGTAGTGAATTTTTGGAGGGTGTTGTAGTGGTGACAACACTTGGTGACACACTGGGTGAACTTCATCTTCTCTGTCTAGGAATAAATTCTAGTTAGAGGGTTAGCCCTTGAGGAAGTATTGATTCACTAATTATATTTCCCTAACTTCCCTTTTCGACCTGGTTATATGTATAAGACCCTACATCCCATTCCTTGGTTCAAGACACAAAATACTATGCCATATCACAATTGTTTCAATATAGGAAAGGGTAATATATGATGAAGATTTTAAGATATTCAGAGTATGAGTTTCATCTCTAGTATTTCTCCACTACCAGAAATCCTATAAAGTACCTCAATGAACTCACTACAGGAGCACAAGTTTTTCTTCACTGCCAACGAGCCTGAATAGCCCTAGCAAAGTCACTTGCTTTACCTCTCTATGCAGGAAGCCTTTCTCTTCTTTCACCGTTTATTTATTTATTTAGTAGGACTGTGCTTCAGAACTTATTATTTAAATGGGTGGAAGAGGGTTCCTAAATTATTGAGAGAAACAGAGGTTTCCCCTTCAAAGAAGTATTTATATAACCTATGATATAGTTTTGCTCGCTATAAATTTTCTCCTTTTCCTTTCTTTACTCGATCATATAAGCATGTAAAACACTAAGTAGGTTCAATACCAAGTTGAGGAGTTGGGATACTAGAATAGGTGTGGGTTTCATGGGCTCACTTCAAGGTTCTCTTCTTGAATGTATTGTATTTTTTGCTTAGACCCGACTCGACTTAAGGCATATTCCCAAACAAAAAATAATAATTGAAAGATAGCCAAATGTTTTATTTTTCACATCCCCCATTTATTTCATCACATAGCCCTTTAAATACATACACTCTTTCACACAAGGTATTATTTATATACAAGGACCAAAACATAGAAAATGAGACGGAACATGACTAGACATGACAAACATAATACAAATTATAAACAACACGAAAATAAAAATTGCACAAGGAACACAACTTAGATTTTTTATTGAAAATACTACTTCAAATCTCAGCCATTAACGGGAAGAGGTTTAGTCCTTTCATCTAAGTATTTCAGACTGAAATCATTATGACCGAGTTTCTCTTCGATGGTATAAATTCCTATCCATAGATATTGGAACTTCGCGTGTTTTCATTTCTCTTCGTGGGATTTATTCCACTTCAATACTAATTCACCCACATCAAAAATCTTAGCCCCTTCAGATTTCTTATCGAACTAGTGCTTGATACGGTTTTGATATATGAAAAATATTTCCTTAGCTTTGAACCTTTCTTCCTTGATTTTAAGCAAGGTATCTATCTTACTTTAAACCAGAAGGCATGGTTTTCCTTGGGACTCTTGGGAGAGCTGCAAGTTTGCGAGATACAGGCTAGTTGGTAGGATAGATTCTTTACCATATATGAGGAAGTAAGGTGAAGTTTTAAGATAGGGTTTTCGAGTTACATGGTCAGCCCATAATGTATTCACCAAAGCATTGTGCCAGTTCCTTTGTTTAGAGAAAACAATTTTCTTGATTTTATGGATAAAATTCTTGTTGGTTGATTCTACTAAAATTGTTTCCTTGTGGGTAATGATTTTATGCATGCTTTAATACAATACCATATTCCATTGCAAACTCATAAAGTTTCAACAAGAAAAAATAACTTTCATTATGAAAGACAAGAGACTTTGGAACGCTAAACCTGGTTATGATGTTCTGCTTTAGAAATTGGATGACTTCCTAATTGTTGACTTTCCGTAAAGGAACTACTTCAGTACACCGAGTAAAATAATATTTTGTTGTTAAAATATATCAGTGTTACTTTTATGAGTGTGTAAATATCTCTCCAATAACATCTAGTCCCCATTGTTGGAACGGTTCCTCAACTGCTACTAGGAGTAGTGGGGCAACTGTCTTTTGTTCTCGATCGACACATCTCTGAAAATTTGGGCACTTTCAGGCATAAGCATGAATACCCTTAAATAAGGTGAGCCAATAGTAACCAACCCTCATTAATTTATGAGTAGTTGTATCGCCCACAAAGTGTCCATGTGTCGGTTCATCATGAAAACATCTTAATACATACGGTGTGTGTTGAGGCTCTAGGAATCTTAGCATGACACCATTATGGTGCTTTATGAAAATCTATCCATAAACAAGTTGATAAGATAGATCTCTTAGGAAAATTTACCTTTTTTGTTTATTTGATAAATGTGTGGGAAATGTGCCAACCTCTAAGTATTTTTCATATGTATTAATACCATGAAATTGTTGAGCTTGTTGGAGGGGCTTTTTCAATGTTATACATATCTATTTCTTGCTCCAATCCTGAAATATCTTGCTTTGGAACATCCCTTTCTTCTATTGCGAGTTGATAGACCATGACCCTTAATATTGTGAACTGCTTTATACTCTAGATCATATTCTTACAAGCAGGTCATCCAATTTTCCCTCTTCTCAACCAGATTTAGTTGTACAAAGAGAATTCTAACCAATAGATGAGAAACATATATAATCATGTGATCTTTGAGAAGATAGGACCTAAAATTATTCATTTCCTAATATAATGCACAAGCTTGTTTATCGTTGGCAATATGGTTCAACTCTGACCCGTGTAAGCCAAAAATCATGAAAGAAATAGGTTGTTCATTTCATTCAACATCATTTTGCGTCAATGCGGCCATAATAGACAAATATGAGGTGAATGTATAAAGAAAGAAATGCTAGCTATAATTAGTACTAAACAATGCAGGTGCATCAACAATATCTTATTTGATGTGAGCAAAATCATCCTTTTCCGGTTTTTCCCATTTGTATATTACATCTTTGTTTATCATCTCTTGTCATGGTTTAACTACCTCGGTGTAGCTAGATATGAACATACACAAGAAATTAAACTTCATCAAGAAATATTGCATAGCCTTCTTATTTACATGGAATGAGATTTGAGCTATGTTTTTTACCCTTTTTGGATCAAATTTGATTATGCTCTTAGCAAAGATGTGTCCTAAGAGAGTACCTTCTGACACGCCAATGATGCTCTTTTTGGGATTGAGAGAAATCCCATACTTGGAAGATCGCTCAAATATATATTTTATATGATGTATATGATTTTATCTTATTTTAGAAAATACAATTACATAATCCAGATATACTACTACATTTTTACTAATTAAGTCATGGAAAGTGATGTCCATTTCTCTTTTAAATGTAGCACTGGAATTAATAAGTCTGAATGTCATGCATTTAAAGGAAAAATTCCCCCACTTGGTCTTGAAAATGGTTTTAATGAGGTTTGGTTCTGCCACTAGCACCTGATTGTAACCATATAACCCATCTAGTAGCGAGAACATGTCAGACCTAGATATTGTAGATGAGGCTCATCATTAGGTATATCTTAAGGGGTTACAATATCACCTTTTAGCTTATTAGATCTCTCTCTCACACACATTTGATTAAATTTTGTCATATTTTTCTTAGTGAGAAAGGTGTAAGAGGTTTGTCATGACTTGAAGCCTAACATGGTTTAATTGCAAGAAATAAAGGAAATAAAGATATTTTTGAGTCAGATTCTATGTCAGGGCTTCGATTAGACAACAAGGGGAAATTATAGGAAGGTTTTCCACATTCTTAGCTCCCACAATCAGCCCATGATCACCTAAGATCCTCCTCCAATAGTTTAAAGTCAAAGGCAGCCGAGCAAGTGAATGTTAGGATGGAGGAAATATCAACACCTCTCGAAGATCAAGGAGACAAATTCCTAATTTTTAGGGAGTTGATGGTAGCTTCCCATCAGTATAAATAAACATGAGAAATATCTCATTAGGATTCAATTTTTATAGGCAGCTAGAGAGCTCTTGACTCTAGATTAGAGATATTTTTTACTATGATTTTGATGTAAGAGACTTGTTATGAAATGGCAATGAGAAGTTGTTTCCTCTGTCTAATTTGATTTCAGAGGGCTGAATTTCATGGGTTAGGTTCCAATACGTAGAAAAAAAAAAGTATTTAGTTTATGATTTTTTGGAAAGGATAAAGTATTTTTCATTCTGTTTATCATGAATTTTTTGTATATTAGAGGTTGAATTTATGTTTTAGGTGAATTTTAGCTTAAGTTAAATAGAATTTGATTCAACTCATCTTCTCCATTGTTTAACATGATATTTTGTTAATGGTCAATGCATGAGTGCATGCATTGGTTGCAGGACTTGATACAAATTGATAGAAGGACCCATTTCAGCACTGTCATCTTGGACTTCAACCTCCTTCATTTTCCCTTTCATTATGCTACCCACATCTGTGTTTTGAAAACCATCTTCATGGCCACCGTGCGCATCCTTCTTGGTGCAAGACTGACCCTCCAAGGGTTATAAGCTTGGCCAAGGGATTTTGTCATCCCCCCCCCCCCCCATGCACTTAGATCCACCTCTCCCTCACTCTTACTCACCTCCATTCCACATTTCTAGCCTCAAAACCCTCTCGGTATGTTTCCTGTAGCATTACAGGACTTCTTGTAGCAGCACTGGGAGCCACTTTATTCACTCCAGAATCGATCCTCCACCTCATATGAACCTAGTATAGGCATTATTTTACCTCTATCTCTGAATTCTTGGTTCAAGGATACGCCTAAGCCACTCAAACTCCTTTTCATTTTGCTGCAAAACCGAGTATTTTTAGTGTGTTAGCCCATCATAGAAATAACATAATTAATACAACAACTAGCACGTAGTAGGTAAAATTTAATTCATGATTGATGCAGTGTGTGTATGTGTGTGAAGATATATTAGTTCCCTTATTGCAATTTTGTTTAGTAGTTAAGAGAATGAATGCAATTTAGTGTAATTTCCTTTCTTGTAGCTAGAGTAAATGCTAGTTTCTTCATTGAAAAAGTAGAGGTTAGTTAGATGAATGAGTGAAATCTAGTATGGCTTCCTTTCTTGCAGAAAAAATAGTGTTCATGATATTTTTTAGTATCTAGTTGCAATTATAAGTTTGATAGAATCTCTCTCCCTCAGAGTAACAATAGTTCCTAGCACCTCATAGTAGAACTAAGATGAGGATGGCATGAGTAGAGCTCATATGTTTTGCATATAGCACTGTCACCTCCAAGTTTGTATGAACCTTGGGTTGATAATTAAATTTGAGTAGCCTCTGAGAGTTGTAGAACTCTTGGTGCAATACCAGGGCTCACCACTTTGTGGCGTCGTTGCCAGGGAGTTGTCTAAGTAGATGTTTGTTTCTTCTTAAGCATTATTTTATGCTTAAGCATTATTTTCTTCTTTTTGTATTACATTCAATTTTAAAATATTGAAAAACACACAAATATTTCATGCCTCATAGGTTTAGGGATAATTCAAGAAAATTTATACCTAAAACCCCCTACCTTCTACCAGTCAAACTTCATTCTTCTTTAGTGACTGTGAGCTACCTTCTCTTACCACATGGGAGTTATAAAACCCTATAGGATATCCACCTGAGAGCTTTCAATAGCCAATTGGGGAATAAGAAGAAAATTATTGACCTATTCAAGCTATGGATGAGAACAAAACACAAGGAGTCTTTCCCATCACAGAAACCAACAGAGAGACTAGGATGAAAAACATCAACCTTTCAACCCTTCCACATTTCCATGGCTTAACTTATGAGGACCCTGAAAATTTCATTTTTGAGTTTGTCTTTGTTTGCAAGACTTATGACAATGCCTCAAATGAACAAACATTGAAATTTTTCCTCTCTACCCTCAATGATGCAACCTTGCACTGGTTCATGGGCCTACCTGGGGACAACATCACTACCTAGGCCCAAATGAAAGATTCCTTCAAAAAAAGTACAAATACTACTGTAGGTCCAAAGAAACCAAGGAGTAAATATTTAGGATGATTGTAGGGCCTAATAAGTCTTTAGAGGATTATTAGGAGAAGTTTCAACTTAACTACAAGAGGGCCAGCTGCACCCTTGATCCTGGATCACTCAAGTTAGTTCTTCTCTGAGGGATTAGGGAAGAAGTGATAGAAACCCTTAATATGTTGTCTGGAGGAGATATCTATCAGGTACCTTATGAGGACGTCAAGATTGTATTCAGAAACCACTCTAGGGCAGCCAGGAAAAAGGTAGATCTAGTCAAAGCATGACCAATACCTCTTCCTCTTCAACGTCCATTAAGAATGAGATTGGAAACATGTTGTATGATTTTAAAAGTGATATGTTACACACCTTTTCTTTTCAAATGGACAAAATTCATATCATAAGGATACAAGAGGAAGCATAAATATCCCTAGCTATCTTTTTCCCTAGATGAAATAGAAGACACCCTAGGAATGAATTCCCAATTAATTTCATATAGGTTTTCTTAATATGTGACAAGAACCATGAAACAAAAAAATTTCCTTCCTTACCTGGCCTAAAATTTGTATACCAAGGGGTGGAAGGTGGACCAAAGCAACTCTTCTTCATAAATCAAAGAAGGCCTCAAGGACCTCGGCCTTACCAATAGGGCATGCAAGGTGCTCATTATTCTTACTACAATTAAAACCTGAATACACCCTTGCATCCTTGGTATTCTTCCACTCATCCATCGTATCCCACACCTCCTTCTTGGCATTATGCCCCTCCATATCATCCTCAGCTTGTCAATCAACAATTTCAGACATATGTTCCTCAACCACCTTAGTAGAGAAACCCATAATAAGGGTGAAGGCCTCAACTCAGCCAACCTCCTGCTATACTGCTTCCACCCCAACCTCAAACTAAACTCACTCATCCTTCTCCACCTAAGCTACCTTAGATGTCTGCCTAACCAAATCTGAAATAACAGGCACAATAGGTCTACAGTGGAGAGACATATTACATTGCATATGTTGTGGAAATCCATGAGATTAACGTTAGGTTTAGGAGAGTGCTCCCAGAAAATCATCCACGATCTCCACCTAAAGAGGTTGAAGAGGAAAAGGAGGAGATTACCCCCAAGTAAATCCACCTCATTTTCCTGAGCGATTGATCCATCCTAACCAGCACACTCGAGAAGAGACTAAACTTTTGGGAGAATCAAAGAATATGTGTGTAAATATACCCTTCTCTAGGTTATTAAGGATGTTCCCATCTATAATAAGCTTATCAAAGATAAATTCTTCAAAAATTCAGGGAGAAAGAAGAAATACACCCCCACTATCAATGTTGTAGGTCAGTTATCTGATTTGATGATGGGGAGAGTGATTTTCCCAAAATACCTAGACCATGGGAGTCCAGTAATGGATGTACACATTGATGGTATCATTGTCCCTCATACAATGATTGATCTTGGGGCTTCCATCAATGTGATGACCAGAGAAACCATGTTGAAGCTCAACCTCTAGGGAGCTTTGAGAAAGACCACTACAGTTCTGCAACTTGCATATAGATCAACAGTTGCTCCTGATGGATTTGTTAAGGATTTCATGGTCTCCATTGACTCCTGGGAATATTCCACTAAATTTCTGGCACTTCAACCAAAAACCAAGTTTAATGCTTATCCTCTCATTCTAGGAAGACCTTGGTTAGCCACTTCCAATGCTTATATAAATTGTAGGTGTTATCACTCATTTAGTTGTAAAAATTTCCTTGATAGGGTCATGCATGTCATTCACCAAATTGATGAGGTCTCCTAATTCAATTAATGTGATGTATGAAATTTTTTACATTGTTATGAAGTCTACCCTAAGTTTAAAGTTCACTTTCATCGATGCCACTTCAGTCAAATCAATCTCACATGATATCATTGGTCGTCCCCATGCATTTAATCTCAAAAGTGCAGACCTCTCAGTTTTTCAAAATTACGTAGCGATTTACAAAGGAAATTCACAGATTTCGCTACGAAACTACCTAATAATTCCATTGCGAATCTGTCAGCAGCCTAACTGTCTTCGCTACAAAACTGTGTTTTTTCAGCCAAGGTTGTCAGAGCAATGTGAGGAGTCATTTTATGATAAGAGGAGTAAAGGTTGAGGTCTTTCAAAGTCATTATGATAATTTTCAAAGGTACATAGCTGTATTTGATGTAATCATGATTCTTTTTGGTTGCATGTGCTATTATTAAGTTGTCAATTAAACTTTTAAACCTTTCCCCAAACCAACCTTTTGTCATACTACTGTTTATCCTTGCATGTAAGTCAATTCCTAGAGAGCTGCTTCACCACTCCAAGTAGGTTGTTGTCGAATTCAAATTCTGCAGGTGTCACCAACAAGCGAGGCACTGAAGACTATAAAGCATCTATGGCTGCAAGAAAGAAAACGAACAAGGGTGACCATTGTCGCAGGTATGAACCCATGGATCTGAAATTACTTAATGAAGACCCTACTGCTATGGAAGTTTTTAGGAGGACAGGATGCCTACAATTTTGCCAGAATTTTCAGGGTTTCCATGTACAAGTTTCAAAGGATTTTTCCAATAATTTTATAGGAAAAACCTCAAAGGTTGGGATTTTGAATCTCACAGTAACTCCAAAAACCATATCACAGGCTACAGGAATCCCTAGGGGTGGTGAAGAATGGTTCAAGGGCACAAAATTTACAATGCAGAGTTGTGAGGTTTTTCTCAAGCAAGAACACAAAGGAATTGATTTGACTAATGGAATTCCTAGGAGTTATATGGAGGAAAATTATGTAAAGATGCTGCTAGTCATTCAAAAGTATTTCACTTGCGAGGGAAGATTCCACATGGTTTACTCTTACCATCTCAGACTCCTCCTGCACTTTGTAGGTAAGAGATCACTTGAGTTGACTTTCTATTCATACAGGATTTTGGGAAAAATATCAGTTAGAGTTCAAGTCAAGTCAGAAGGAAATGATACATCTCTGTTTCATTGTGGTCTAATAAAGTTGTTAGTGTTGGAATAATTGAGAAGGTTAAACAAAGATTGGACTTATTTTTTGTTTATGAGTGGGTATGAAATAGATGTAGTCACTCCAAAGAAAATCTTAAAACCTAGAACTACTACATCACTAGCTGTAACAGAAGAAGTTGAAGAAGAAAGAAGGCAATCCCCTGCAGAACCAATGGACATAGGAGCAGAACCTCTGCAAGAAACTACCACCTGTCAACCAACACTTGCAAAACAGAAACATAAGATGTGCAAAAAAGGAAGTAAGAGGATAAATAGAAGCAAGACATTGGCCAAAGGAAAACTGGAAGATATCCTTCATGCAATTGACGTTGAAGAGTCCCCAGTAGTGCAAGCAGAAGATATTGAAGGTGGTGGAAGAAAACTAAAGAAGGGTAAGACTACCAAGAAATTAGATTTTGTAGGGGAAGATGTTGGCTTTATATTTCAGCCAAGGAAACCAATTAACAGGTTTGCAAATAATACCATGGAGAGAAAAATGACAAAGAAAATCAATGAAGTTGTGTGGCTAGTGAGCATCATATATTTGTCTCCAGCGGAAAAAGAAGAATTTGTCATCAGCCAGAGAAAGGGAAAAGAGAAGATAATGGAAAAATCAGAAATATAATCCCTCAAAGAACAGTTGAAGGAAGCAGGTATAGAAATATTGGAATTGAAGTTATAGGCAAAGAAGCATAGGTTTGAGAAGGTTCAATTTGAACAGATGATGAAAATATGGGACAGTCAAATCTCAAGTGTTTCAAAATCTATGGACAATACCAAAAGATTGTTGAAAAGGACTCAACCATTAGGAGGGGTGGTGAAACATACCAGGAAGATGAAATTACACTTGCAAGATAAAAAAATAATTAAAGGATGAAGTGGAAGAACTTCAGGAGCAGCTAGAAATGATTCAATTTGAACTAGAGAAGAAAGTGCTGAGGATGAAAGTGGTTGAAGAACCTATAGGCCAACCTATTGTAAATGAAGATGAAACTCCTAAAGACTGAAGAATTGTGTTGAAAAAGTTTTGATGAGGTTCATGGCTTGCAAAGAACCTAAATTTTGGCTTAGAAGGTCAAACCTAGAAGAAGATCACAAAATCTGTAAATTCTGGTTTATTAGGCAGTTTCATAGCGTGCTCCAAGCTTGAAGCCAGAAAAACGCTATGAAATTTCTGAAGATGATATTTTTCTTTAAAAATCAGTTTTGTGAAGGATTAAGGAGGGAGGTCGGTTTTTTTTAAGATATTTTGGCATAACAAAAGATTTTTTCCATCAAAGGTGGTAGGGAGATGGATGAAAAGGCAAAAATTCATTCGCTGCGAAACCACGCTACGAAACTGCCTAAACTTCTCTGTTTTGTAGCGAAAGGTTTTTGGAAGATTTTTTGAGGTTCAAACAACACATTAGCCATCTCATGACATCTAGCTTGCCAGTGGTCCATCCCAGCATAGAATCATTACTTTATATGAGTGTCATTCAACCAGCTCAACATGAATACCAAGACTTAAGTGGAGATTATCTATTCCTGAAAAGTAGGACCATGTTTCCTAAATCTAGGGGGTACTTTAAATATGTTAGTGATGGTGAATGTCTCTCGAGCATGTGATCTCTATCATGTAACTGTTTTATTGTTAAGAAAACTGAATGTAATAAATATGAAGTAGAGTCCTATTAGGAATGTGAATTTTTAAAGGATAGTTGTCTTTTTCTATTCCAAGAAAGTAGTTTCAGTTATGTTAGGTGTCAAAGTTAGAGTTCGAGGATCTAGCGAGCTAGGAAGATCATTTTCAATGTAAAAGAAAGTCTATTTATAGACAGAACATCGAATATCAAAGGGTTGGATAATAATGCACCAAATACTCTGTTATATTTTGTAAGTTTCAGTAATATACAGTGACATTTTACTTTCAAACTTGAGATTTGAATGAGGTGTTTGATGTTTTATTTGCTCTATATATTTTATGTCTAATCATCTGCAGTGAGTTTTATCTCTAATTACTCAAAACTCATGTTATCATGCTTTGACTTTCTTTAGAGGTTAAATTGTTGTGTTTTTCCTATGCTTTGTGTATGTACCGTCCTTATCAAAACCTCTATTTGCCTAAGCTTCCATGAGAAGAATTATTGCCATCAAGCTTACTGATGTTGACCCCATAACACAATGGTAGCAAGCCTTTCATTTTTCAACCTGCAATTAATCAAAAACAAGTCACAGTTCATAGTTTTAGCCATCTAATAATATTTATATTGAAAATCATAAATCCCCTTTGAGAGATCCCTCTCAAACCGAAGAGGCCAATATTTAGTTAAAAGTGGTTTGAAAGAGTTACATTAAGTTGATTGATGAGCAGCTTATCAGGATCAATTTGGTGATCATAGCAGGGATGGAAACATGACCATCAAGAATGGTCCCTTGTCAAAACAACTGGTATTATATCTTCCTGCCCAACCTTATATTGAACATGGTCTACCTTTATTCCTGGAGGATCAAGAAGAAGATGAAGTGTACCATGCGACACCATACCATGTCTGTACCTTAGATGTTATTATCAGAGGGGGGAAACCTAATGAAGATGACCTCATTGACCATATCCTTCTATAATATTCCAAATTTTCCACAAGATAATTGGAATATTAGAGTTCTTAATTTTCATAATTAATTAAGTAAATAAGAGGGTGGAGGGACCCATAAACCCAAAAGATAAATAAAATCCACTTTTGAGGTGTGTATGTGGATATTTTAAATCTAGATCTACATAATGGAGTAGTGGAGCAACTACTTAATGTGCAAGGAGTGGAGATCATGTCTCATTAATGAGAAAAATCATGGAGGTTGAAGCAGTCAACTAAGATCATGGAGGGAATCAAATGTAAGATCATAGAGAATTCATGATGAGATGATGGAGGAAGTATTTCATTTAATGCACACATGATGGAGGTCATGGAGAGACAACGCAGTCAACATGGAGACCTATGTCCACATGTACAACGTAGTTATGAGGTGGGCCAAGGCATGAGAAGGCTCATAATCTATATAAAGAAGATGAAGGCACAAGAGCTTTATTTGTGATCTATTTAGATCTAGATTTTTCATTCGAAATTCCAAGCACGCTTGATTTGTTTAGCTAAGTCTGCGGTGTTGTTTATCACAGGGTGTTTCCGAGCGGAAATCCCACCGTTACCCACGGGGGACTTGTGTGCCTACTCTGGTAAGGTTTTCTAGTGAGCTTTACTCAACATCAGGCAGTGGTGCCACATTTTCCTACTCTCTATAGAACATCTACATTTATAAATTATACATTTCTGAAGATAGTTTGGGATGAGGAGGTTGTCTTCAGTATTTCAGCTAGAGAACCGATGAAGGGTTATTCCTGTCACCTTGAGCTTCAAGATCAGCATTCACGGAGCCTCATTTTAGATCTAGCATCAAGAAAAAAATTATTAGCCTCCTATTAGCAGTAGTCCCACCAAGGATTGCGTAGTCCATCATTGTAAATCCAGAGGAGGAAGGAATTTTCTAGGATTTCAACTAGGAATATTATGAGGGATCATGCTCTCACCTTGCCATCACTATTTCCATTAGCTTGTAGCTTATTGCAGCATATTTCAGCAGGCATTGAGTCTCTCCCTCTTTTACAGTTCAATTTCTTTAGCAAATGCATATCCAATTACTGCATCTTGAAGGAGGATGAAGAAGAGACAAGATCTCAAGCTCCTAGCATGGAGATCTGAAGAAGGGATCAACCCTTCAAGCTTAGATCTGGTTGTACATCATATTGCAGCCATCATATGATCAGATCTAGCTTCAGATCTGCATAACCTAGTAGACCAGGAATCAAACCCCAAGAGGGTAAATTTCCAATCTCATAGATCTGGAATTTCCTTTCTGGTTATCTTGGGTTTCCATCATAGAGCCCAGATCTTGAATCTTGGCATCATCAGAGCTCTTGAGCTCCATATATCTGCATTTCCATTTTCAGTAGCTATATTTACATCATCAGGAATAGGGACAATGTAGTATTGCTTCCTGCAGCTCTCCAGTTACACACTGCTTGTTTTAGCAGGCTTGTAGGGTCATTCTAGGCCATCTCTTTGGCTAGAGTACCTTATTTTTTTACATTGTGTAATTGAATCCATCTCCAATATTAATAAAATGTCTCACCTATTCTGTTTATATCTGTGTTGAACATAATATTTATGTATATTTTCTGTGTTTCAAATATTGTGTTTGTGTATCAATGCATTATTCCATTTTGGGATTTACAGTGGTATAAGAGCATGATCTTTGGCTCAGCTTGTGGACATTATTGACAACATATGAAAAGAAGATAGTAGAGATCTACTATCGAGGTATTAATTTTTGCCTCATATTTATTTAGAGCTATGAAGGATCTATCCAAAGAGATCAAGGAAATAAGAAGGGAAAGGCAAATAGAACCCCCAAGAAGGTTTCTAGAAGAAGAAGGTCTTAGTACTTCTTATCAGCAACATAGAAGACCGGAAAAGCAAAAAGATTCACATGATTCCACTAGATCCACTTTCTTTGATAAGACAGAGGTCTGGTCTGAATATGAAGGAGGCTTGGGGCATGATACCCTAAGTAAATATCTGTTTGAATACAAGTCACAACCAAGATCATTGAAGGAGAATCTCTCTCTCCAACAGTTTTTGCAACTCAAAGAAGAGAGGAGATCCAGAAGCAGCAATAGGAGAAAGAGGCATAGATTCTTCTTGCCTACATTTGATGGATCTTACACAAGAACCTTGAGGGCTTGGAGGGAAGAATTGGCTTCCTTATTTCTAAAATATCCTATATCAGAAAGAGAGGTTGTGGATTTTGTAGCGCTACACCTAGAAGGTGAAGCAGGAGATTGGTGGTTCAGTCACTTGTCCCATATGAAAGTATCTGTTTATGCAGATTTTATTATAATACTGAAGAATAGGCATGATAGAAAGAAATCGGAGACATCTCACATAGTGACATATCCCATCATCAACGAGAAAGTGCATGAAGATCCCAAGGAAGATGTCCTCATTATCACTCAGGAGGAGGAGCCTCTACCACCACCAGCTGTAGATGTAATTACATCAAGAGGAGGATCACTTGCATCTTTGCAATATGGTGTTGAGTTCTTGACATTTGGAGCCCCATGCATGAGTGATGAGATTCATGATGAGGAGGAGACAGATACCAGCGCTGGTACAACTGTAGAGATGGAGCCATCATCACTACTAGCATTTTCTTGGTTGGAGGAACTCTTGTGATCTTGCAAGAATTTCCCACACATAAGTTAATCCAAGGTATGCAACCACTTTCATCTCATATTGTTTCAGTACCTCTTATTGAAACTTGTGGGGACATGCCATCAGGGCTATTTCATGACCAAGGGTTAGAAAAACATGATGATTTGGAGCAACACTATATCACTGCACAGAGGACCGTTGATCTAATCAAGGAAGAGATGAAAAGCTATCCCAGTTCATCATTGTTGGGCTCCATTCAACACTTTGAGTTGATGTGTAGAGTTTCAAAATATTGGATGAGTATGATCCTATGTAAAATGGTTGGCTAAGAGTTCAACATTGTGCCTTACTTTGAGACAACACATGTATCACCTTGCAGATCTACAATGATGTTAATGAGTAGCAGTAAGAAGAAGAGGACCCATTCCTTATGGGAGAAATAAAATGGTAGCTTCATTTATGAAGAAATGGAGGAGAAGATGATAGATGGTAGACATCTTGAGGTGGGAAATCTTTTCCCCTTTCAAGATGACTCTTTCTCAATGAGAATCTCACAGCTCAAAGAGAAAATTATACTTGCAGCAAATTCAGAACCTTATTGGTTTTGGAGGGCCATTGATGAGCCAAAGATCCCATGGAGAGGTCACATTGGAGGTGGACTTCAACATATAACGGAGTGAAATTTTCTTCAACAGTTTGAGGAGGTTGGTGTCCTACAATGGGAGGATACCAAGTTTTTGCAGAAAGAGATCCATCATCCACATTGAGATGAATGGTTGATGATATGGAGCAAGGGGTTTCCAAACAAATTGCAGATCTATGATACTGGGCAACAAGAATCATGGCTGTGCTGGTTGCTCTTAGGTGAGTATGGTTACCACTCAATAGCTCACATTTCTTTGATTCATGCCTTGCACATCATTGGAAGAATGTAGAAGAAAAAGTAATGGTTACTTTTCTTATTGATTAGAGAGTTTGGACATCACATGATATATCTTATGTCCTTGTATTTTCTTTTGTTTGGGATATGTCTCATGTCTTTTTTACATGTATTTATGTTTGGGATGTTTCTCATGTTCATGTATGCACTTGGGTTTGGGATAAATCATAACTCTCACATGATGTGGCATAAGGGAGCTTGTTTGTATTATTTTTATGAGACATGTCACATGTCCATTACTATGTTGTTGCTCCATGACTTGCATCAGATGATGTAGGGAGGCAGCAAGAATCCTTGTTGCTTTGGTTACTTTTGGGAGAGTATGGACTCAATTATTCCCATACATTGCATGACATTGGGGGAGGTTGGAAAAACGAGGCCTTACAACGTTGGCTTCTATTGGGGGATTATGGTCATTGTACATGGTATGATGATGATGTGATGGGGCATCAATATGCCTTATTAAGGTGGATTCTCTTGAGAGAATATGGCCACTAAATTTGGTACAATGATGATGTGGAATGGTAGAAAGAGGCATTGTTGCAGTGGCTTCTATTGAGAGAGTATGGCTCTCATATTCTCATTGATCTTGAGTTGGCATGGCAACAAGAAGCATTGTTGCAGTGACTCCTTTTGAGAGAGTATGGCTCTCTTACTTGTTTTCATGATGATCTAGCAGGGCAACAGAAGACTTTGTTGCATTGGTTTTTATTAGGAGAATATGGTTTGAAATTGTTCATGTTTTCCCATATGTCTCTACTTAATTTTTTTCACTATGTTGATGTGATGTTTGATTCCTACATGGCCAACAAGGCTAATGATGAGAGAATTGATAGATGAAATCTACTCTATGTATCATGGGTTGGAGAGATAGTTCATGAGTTGGGACTTTCCAATTTGGGAATGAACCACTTTATTCTATGTATCTCATGTGTAGAGGAGATCTTTTGTCATCACATGGTTGCCACTTGGAGATTCATTGATGAGGATGGATATCTAACTTTTCAGTTGGAGGCCATTCTAGACATTCTAGAGAGGCAACTTTGGAGCTGGACATGCATGAAACATTGTGATAGATGGGAGGAATTACATATGAGGATGTCATTTGGATGGAGGATGTTTGCTATAGCATCCACTTTTGCAATTGCTTGAGGTCAAGAAACATTTTGCTGGGGAGGACTGTAATATTCCCAATTTTCCACAAGATAATTGGAATAATAGAGTTCTTAATTTTCATAATTAATTAAGTAAATAAGAGGGTGGAAGGACCCACAAACCCCAAAGATAAATAAAATCCACTTTTGATGTGTGTATGTGGATATTTTAGATCTAGATATACATAATGGAGTAGTGGAGTAGCTACTTAATGTGAAAGGAGTGGAGATCATGTCTCATTAATGAGAAAGATCATGGAGGTTGAAGCAGTCAACTAAGATCATGGAGGGAATCAAATGTAAGATCATAGAGAATTCATGATGAGATGATGGAGGAATTAGTGCATTTAATGCACACATGATAGAAATTGTGATCATTACATGCATACATGATGGAGATCATGGAGAGACAGCGCAGTCAACATGGAGACCTATGTCCACATGTACAACACAATAATGAGGTGGGTCAAGGCATGAGAAGGCTCATAATCTATATAAAAAAGATGAAGGTACAATAGAAGGCATGCTTTATATTATTGATTTGTGATCTGTTTAGATCTGGATTTGTCATTTGACATTCCAAGCATGCTTGAGTTGTTTAGCTAAGTATTCAGTGTTGTTTATCACAGGGTGTTTCCGAGCAGAAATCCCACCCTTACCCATGGGGGACTTGTGTGCCTACTATGAGAAGGTTTTCTATTGATATTTACTCAACATCAGGCAGTGGTGCCACATTTTCCTACTCTTTTCAGAACATCCACATTCAGAAATTACGAATTTCTGAAGATCGGTATGGGAGGAGGAGGTTGTATTCAATATTTCTGCTGGAGAACCGGTGAATGGTTATTCCTGTCACCTTAATCTTCAAGATAAAAATTACCGGAGCCTCATTTCAGATCTGGCATCAAGACATAATTTATTAGCCTCCTATCAGTAGCAGTCCCACCAAGGATTGCATAATCCATCGTTGTATATCCAAAGGAGGAAGGAAGTTTCTATCATTTCAGCTAGGAATCCTGTGAGGGATCATCCCCTCACCTTGCCATCATGGATTCCATAAGCCTGGAGCTTATTGCAGCATATTTCAGTAGGCATTGAGTCTCTCCCTCTTGTACAACGTAATTTCTTCAGCAGCTGCATATTCAGTTGTTGCATCTTGAAGGAGGAGGAAGAAGAGACAAGATCTCAAGCTCCTAGCATGGAGATCTGAAGAAGGGACCAACCATTCAAGCTTAGATCGGGTTGTACATCATATTTCAGTCATCATATGATCAGATCTAGCTTCATATCTGCATAACCTAGCAGACCAGGGATCAAACCCCAAGAGGGTAAAGTTCCAATTTCATAGATCTGGAATTTCCTTTCTGGGTTATCCTGGGTTGCCATCATAGAGCCCAGATCTTGAATCTTGGCATCATCAGAGCTCCTGAGATCCATAGATCTGAATTTCCCTTTTCAGCAACTATATGTACATCATCAGCAAAAGTGACAACGTAGTATTGCTTCCTGCAACTCTCCAGTTGCACATTGCTTGTTGTAGCAGGCTTGTAGGGTCATTCTAGGCCATCTCTTTGGCTAGAGTACCTTATTTTTGTACACTGTTGTAACTGAATCCATCTTCAATATTAATAAAATGGCTCACCTATTATTTTTATATCTGTGTTGATCATAATATTTATGTACATTTTCTGTGTTTCATATATTATGTTTGTGTATCAATTCATTATTCCATTTTGGGATATTACACCTTCAAAGCCAACCCCCCACTCCCATTCCACTTGATGAACTGGTGAGAGAATATGAAAGTAGCCCTTGGAATGAGCTATTATTAGTTGAATCAGCCCCTAAACCTTCCAATATTGTAGAATTCGGCCCATGTATAACCTTAAATATCATTCCCTCTCTCTCAGCCAAATAGGGAGAACAATTGTGTCAACTGCTGAGGCAGAACTTAAATTATTTTTCTTGCGATTACAAAGAAATGGAAGGGGTGCATCCCTTAGTCTACACACACCATATTTACATCAAATAGGGATGAAGACATGTGCACCAACCCTAGAGGAGAATGAACCAAGCCTTGAAGGACATAATAAATGATGAATTACAGAAGTTGTTGGATGCAAGGTTCATATGTAATATCCCAAATTTGGATTAAACAGTAATATAAAGAAAAATAGACTAAAAAATACAAAAATAATAAATACACCATTAAAACACAAAATTTGGAGCCAAAATCACTATTGAGCCATTATCAATATACTGGGAAAGAGTACAAATGAGGTGCTAAAAATATTGCACCTAGACCTGCTCAAGGTAGGCTGAAGGGAAACTCAAGCCCAAGAAAAACTCTTGCTGAAAGTGGCTTTGCGTGGCTCAATCACTGCACTGCCTAGCCCAGAAATGTTGCTACTAGCTTGTCTTTAGAAAGATGGTTAGGTTTCTTCCCTTGCTCAGAAAATTACGGGAATTAGTCATCATACTATCCTCAATAAACCCACAAAAACCCGCAAAGTATTTGCAAAAAGCTCGACCCTAGAAAATTTCCCCTTTGGCCTTGGCTTACTGAATTAATGGGGAAATCAAGCCACTTGAGGAAACTACTGGTAAATGCCTCCATGATGCTAAAAAAATCCCTAATAGGAGCTAGCTAGCCTCCCCTCTGAATCTCCTGTTGAAACTCCTCTTCTTCCACACTCTCGGCACCAACTCCTCACTTCATTGCATAATATAGTTTTCCTCTGTGCAATCCAAAAGGGGCTACGCTGTCACTGTTGCTACTGCTAGGTAATTCCCTCACCAAAATTTAGGACTCATTTCCTAAGTGGGCACTCGAAGTCCCCCGAGGCAGAGGTTGAGATCTTCACTTGAAAATCTCGTGTGCTAAACAACACTGCAGACTTGGCTCTCCAGCTCAAGCGTGCTCTATCAAATTGACAAGAAGAAAATAGTTGAATGAATGAAAATGAAGCCTTCCCTTATTCCTTTTGTCCATTAAGGCTCAACACATTCCTTGGGCCCCACAATGGCATGTGCTGCCTCTCCTTGAGCCAACCACATGTTGCATTGCTCCAGCGAATCATACACTGCCCACTTCATGCCCCTTCCACACTGCCACATAAGGCCAACTAGACCCCACCACTAGAGCCACAATTTTGCCTTAGTGACTTTAGGAAAATTATTAATTTTGGTATAAAGTTATTTTTGGGTCTCCTACCCACTTTATTTCTGCTCAACATTAGGAAATGAAAAAATTAACTAAAATTAATATTCCAATTAGTTGGAATGCTAATTTGGAATATTACAGTCCTCCCCCCCAAAATGTTGCTTTTCCTCAAGCAACTGAAAAGATGGATGCTAAAGAATTTTTTCCCCTTCCCAAGTGGCATCCTCATTCGGAAGGTTCCTCCATCTAGTCAAATACTCCTTCAACACCCTGCTCCTCAAGTGTCTCTCTCTGGTATCTAGGATGACCTCAAGCTAGAGCACCAAATTCCCCTCATCATCTGTAGGAGGGAGCTCAATAGTTGCAGTCACCTGTTGTCCTAAATCCTTATTCAGGCACGACATATGAAATATGTTGTGTATCCATCTCCCCTGTGGAAACTCCAACTCATATGCCACCTCCCCTATTCATTGGAAAACTCTATATGACCCATAGAAACGAGGCTTGAGCTTCTCAACTCCCTTCTACTTCAGCATAGGCTGCCTATATGTTTGAAGTCAAAGGTACACCAATTTCCCTACCTCGAACTGCCTCTCTACGCACCCTCGGTCTGCATACATATTTTGCTAGTTTTGCATTGTTCTCAAGTTGTCCTTGAGAGCCCTGAGGATGTCCTGAATCTTTTGGATCCATTATCTGGCCTTGGGGTCTTACTTTTCCCAAACATGGCATCAAAAAATGTCAATGCATCATAACCATACAAAGCATGGAAAGGGGACATGTCAATAGAGATATGGAAAGTGGTGTTGTAGCAGTACTCTCCCAAGTGCATCCAAAGCAGCCAAACCTTTTGTTGCCCTATGAAACATTTCCGCAAGTAGCCTTCCAGCCACTTGTTCAATGTCTCCATCTGCCCATCGGTCTATGGATGGTAGCTCGTGTTCTGTTTGAGCTATGTTCCCACCAGTTAGAAAAAATCCTGCCGAAATCCTCCCATAAACCTAAAGTCTCGGTCACTAAATATGGTCTTTAGATGACCATGCAGCCGGAAAATGTCTCTGAAAAAAACTCAACCACTTGTGAAGCCATGTACTGAGATGAAATATCAAATAAGAGTGCATAATTCATTCACCTGTCAACCATGAAAAAGATGCAGCCCTTTCCCTTCGCCATGGGCAACCCCATGATTAAGTCCATCGATATGCTCTCCCACTTCCCATCCAAAATGGGAGCAACAACCCGACGAGATGGGTCAACTCCCCCTTGTTCCTCTCGCAGACCACACACTCTTGGACATGTTGTATTACATCCTCCTTGAGGCCCTTCCAGGAGATCCTCTTTCTGATGGTCCTATAGGTCTTGGTAAACCCCTGGTGTCTTGATAGTGGGGTGTCATGTGCTGCATGCAAGATCTTCTTCCGCAGCCAAGAGTTGGCTGTCAAAAATATATGGTCTTGGTAATAAATAACCTCATCCATTACCCGATATCGGTCACCGTTACCTGCCCATCCAACACCTCACATGAAAATTGGTCCTTCGAATACTTCACCAATAACTACGCCTTCCAGTCTGCATCTATACTCATCAAAGAAATGGTTGCTAGCCTCCTAGATAAGGCTTCAACGACCACATTATTATTCCCTTTGACATACTCAATGTCAAAGTCATAAGCTTGGATATTATTGACCCATTTATGCTACCTCTCCTGCAACTGCTTCTACTTTAGGAAATACCGTAGGTTGTTGTGATCGGTCTTAACTTTGAACCGGTTCCCTACCAATTAATATTTGAACTTGGCCAGTGCATGCATGATGGAAAACATATATTTTTCATATATGGGGTAATGCCTCTCATGAGGCAAAAGCTTTCAACTCTCGAAATCAATGAGGTGTCCATCCTACATTAATACCACCCCAATTCCTACTCTAGATGCATCACACTCCAAGACAAAGGGCTTGGTGAAATCAGAGAGTGAAAGTACTGGGAAAATAATCATCACCTTCTTGAGGCGATCAAAATATTCCTATGCTGTGGGGGTCCAAGTGAATCCTCCCTTTCGAGTCAAATTTGTGATGTGTGCAACTAACTGAGAGAATCCCTTCATGGAATTTTGGTAATAAGTTCAAATGCCCACAAATCCCCTTATCTTGATGAGATTCTTGGGCTCTGTCCAATCTCTGATGGCCCTGATCTTATCCTCGTGCACCTGCACACCATCTTCCCCTATAATGTGGCCCAATTATAGCATCTTAGTCAGCCCAAACTCACACTTGTCCAGTTTGGCATAAAACTTCTGCGCCTCCAAAATATGCAGCACTTCCTCCAAATGCTACAAATCCTCCTCCTACATCTGGCTATATATCAAAATATCATCGAAAAATACTAGCATGAACTTCTGCAACTGGCCACAAAAAATGTGGTTCATACAGGACTGGAAAGTGGCTGGAGCATCAGTTAGATCAAAAGGCATCACCAAAAAATCAAAATGCCCATAATGGCACTTGAAGGTTGTCTTGGAGACGTCCTTGTCCCTCACTAAAATCTGGTGGTACCCTAATCTAAAATCTATCTTGGAGAAGAACGCAACCCCCTAAACTCATCCATCAACTCATCTATCCGCAGAACGGGGTAACGGTTCTTCATTGTCTTCTTGTTCAGGTCCCTGTAATCGATACACATTCTCAGTGTATCGCCCTTCTTCTTCACCACGAAAATTGATGAAGAAAAATGGCTCGAACTCGGTCGAATGTGCCACAAGGCCAAAAGCTTATGTATGGCCCTGTCAATCTCATCCCGATAGGCCTTGGGGTGCCTATACAGAATTGAGATTAAGATATGAATACCGGGCTCCAACTCAATGGTGTGCTCAAATCATCATTTGGGTGGCTGACCTAGTGGAATGTACCCAAAAACCGTGGATTAATGGTCGAGGATGGCATGTACATATGGATGTGTGGGTCTACCTGTACCATCTGCCTTTGAAATCCTCAACTCAACTTCCCAGTCTATGTAACCCCATATGAAGTCTGCCTCTATCCTATGCACAGAGCCTGTCTGAGGTGGGTATGAATGCATACCCCTAAGAATCATCGGTTCCTCGTTCTTGTCCAGGAACTCCATGTCCAGCTTCTTCCAATCTGTAGTGACCCTAAAAAGGGCGATGAGCCATTTCACCACCAACACTATGTTGGTGTCCGAAATGTCGACCACGAAGAAATTATATGTCACTGAGTAAGTCCCATGGTCACTGTCAAGGCTAGAACATAACACATACATTGCATGGTCCTAGCTCCCGGTACTAGCACCGAGAATACCTCAAATCCATTTGTCTAGATACCCCTCCTCTGCACCATCTAGGCATCTATGAAGTTGTGTGTGGCTCCACTGTCCACAATCACTAAGAAATGTTGTCCCTGAACTATCCCCCTAATCCTCAACGTTAAGTATTTAGGTATTACCCACAAATATGCAAGGACCCCTCTGATCGGTGCAAACGCTGCTCCTCCTGCTACTGGTGTGGGTGGAGGTGGAGGCCCTTCTCCCTGAGAGGCTATGGTGCCCTCACCTCCCATCTCAAATACATTCGAGGAAATTTTAGCTTAAAACTCCCCATGAAATTTTCATGTAATTTTCATGTCATAATATGTAAACCAATCAAAATCCTTTAAATTTAAAAAGAGGTACATGTAAATATTTTGGAAGGAAAAGAAGAAAAATACTTTCTTTAAGTGTATTTTTAGCTTATCTCCATATAATTTTACTCAAATTTCAAGTGTAGAACATAATTAAATTTCGCATCAACGAGTACCCATTATGCATACTTTTGAGAAGACCCACATTGATAAAAATTGCATATACATTAAAAAAGCGTGTTCAACACACTTTTTTAATGTATCTGCAATTTTTATCAATATGGGTCTTCTCAAAAGTATGCATAATGGGTACTTGTTGTGTTAGTGGCTATGAGTCACCAGTGATCAAATTTACTCTTTCCATATGATTGATAGGATCATTAGGTCAAATTTTTATCTTTTCAATTAAAATTTGGCATCTCTTCGTTATCAAATGATCATTGGTTATTGTCTAGTTTAGTGCTACTCCCTCCACTTTCTCATGGCCATCATCACTCATCATGGTTATGTCATCATTTAGGTGTCCTAGGTCATAAAAAGAGTTAATGTGCCATCATATAGGTCATGGTATAGGATTTACATTTGATTGTCATCATAATTTCAGTCATCAAAACCAAAAAGAGAGTCATTTCCATTCTTTGGGTCACCATCATGGAAGTTGGCTCATCAAACAAGCCATCAGTGACAAAGACACAACCTAGAGAAAAAATTTCAAAGACTTATATAAAAGGTAAGGGGTTGGTGTTTTCCCCTGAAATAGGAGAGATACCTAGACCTATAACTAGGGCTCAAGCAAATATGCTGCCTAGGAATACTATCTGTGAATAAGGAACTCAACTTGGCACTATGAGACATGAATCATCAAGAGGCAAACATGATACACCATTGCAGAGTGAAGAACAATCACCTCTTGATTTAGAGATGGCTTACCTATAAAAACACCATGAAGATAATGAAGTTTAAGATGCAATGAAAGAGAAAGAGACATAGATCAGAGAGCTAAAATATTACCTTGCCAAAGTTAGTTTCATGGTGGATTTCTTGCAGCAAGAGAATCGACAATTGAAACTAAGCCTAATGCAACAGATTAAGTCACAAGAAGACCCTCCATCATCTATCGAGGAATATGTTTTGAAAAAAATTGAAGAAAAAGTTCAGTTATGGTTTCAAATGCTTCAAAGCCTCTTTAAACAAGTAAATAAACCTCCATAAACCCTTTATGCAGTCTCTTTCCTCAGAAAGTTGATTGAAAATCCATTCCTAGGGTTTGCTGCATTTTTTCTGCGCTTTCCATTTTCCATGGTTCATAGCTTCATCAAAAGTCAAAGACGTTGGTTTTAAGCTTATACCTCCTTCATCATCCTTCACTGACCATTCCCCATCACTCTCCTCATCAAAATTCTTTCATTTCCATATTTGCCCAAAAAACCTAGAAATTTCTGCGGTTTTACCCTAGGTCTATGTTTTGACCTTTTTCCCCCCTTTTTCTCACTCATTTTTGAAAATTCCACATTCATCGTGTTCCTAACACATATACCTACCTTCCATAATTTTTTCATATTTTTCTTTACCCCCATCCCCTCCATTCCCTTCCCCCAATTTGTTGTGCTTCTGGATAATTTGTTGCGCTTTTGACTTTGTTTTTTGCATCATTTTCAAAAGAGGTTTCTGACCAAATGAAGATGATTTTTCACAAACTGAGAGAGGATCATCTTCAAAAAAAACTTATATACAAAAACCTCTCCCAGGTTTGCAAAAAGTGTTATGGTTAAAGAGATATCACTCCATCTTTGACCCCTATTTTTACAAAAAATGCAGAAAAAGCATCCTATAGAAATACAACGTGTGCTTGTTACGCTTTTCCCTAGAGGCTCCAAATGAAGATTGAAAAGCATGTGGAGGTGTATTTTGGTTAGTACATTCCCAAGATCTAATTTGAGTTTCTTTTTAGTTCATGGATTTTCAGAAAAAAAAGGGTCAAAAACCACCTTGCTGCTACTATTTTAGACCACTTGTTGCATTTCTCGGAAAACTTGACTTCAAGGAAAATTTTCAGAGGTTTGGAGTAGTGTTTTCTAGTTCTTGATGATTCCATAGTGTAGTATACATTTAAATATTTCCAACCATACCATTTGCAGCCAAAAAATCCTCCGGTAAGGTCTCCAAATCACCTTCCAAACTTTCGTTGCGCTTCTGTTGGGAGACGTTGCGCTTCTGTAATTTTTCGCTACGTTTCTAGGTTTGAAGATTTTAATTGACACATGGAAGTCAATGGTCAAGTTGGTCGATATAAAATCTGGCTCATGACTTTTTTGATGATTAATAGGCCTATTAATGATCATCTTTGTAAAATAATATTATGTTTAATGACTTGAGAGAAAAGCTCAACTAGCTAGCTAAAAGAGAGGAATGTTGTTTTTAACTCCCCTAGGAATAGGCTATGAGTCATTAGGTTCATTAATTAGGGGCTATGGATCAGGATTGGACCCCTAAAGGTGGAATCTTGTTTTCTTTTCTATTTTTACTCAAAATCAAGTCCTTGAGATGGTTGGATACTTGTGGCTCAAACTTGGAACTAGTGTACTGATCATTTGCAGAAAGATAACAGAAATTTGTAGCTATTTTCATGGAATTCTTGTCTTATGGTTAGTGGATTTGTTTTTCCTGTGTTTTCTTATATATATTTTATGATTAGATATTGTTAAAAACTATCTACTTTATTCCTATGCTTTATATTTTAAGGTTTAAAACATAAATCATTCTTTTATGCTCTGTTTTTGTTTAAGATAAGCATCTAAATGTGTCATCCTATGAAAGAGTGAATTCATGCTTTGCTCACTTGAATCCTTTTATTTAATCCTCACCACCACTACAATGACAAATCAATTGTGTCACTGATCATACCTACATTTCTTCATACTATATTTTCAACTGACCTTTGGGATACCTTGCCTAGTTCTGAGACCTAGTGCTCTTTGTCCAGCAAACCCTAAATCAAACCCTACTGAGCTTATTAACTAGCCTAAAATCCTTATTCTCCAGTCATTTCCATCGATTGTGAGCTTGATATTATGAGAGCCCTCTCTGATTTGGTAGGGCTATACCAAATCTAAATATTGGTATGTTGTTACCCCTTTGGCTTCCTTTCTCGATCTTGGGAAATTGGAGGGAGTTAACACGCTGGATGCGAAATTTAATTCTGCATCCAACGAGTGTCTACACTTGAAATTTGAGTAAACCTATAAGGAGATAAGTGAAAAATATGATTAAAAAAGTAGTAGTATTATTTTCCCTCCAAAAATCATAACTCTTATTTTATTATTTTAACTATTATTTTATGAATTTTCCTTAGGAGACTACTTTTAGGTTGAAATTTACTCTAATGGTATCTCCTCTTCTCCCTCGCTCTCTGAGAAGACCTCGATGTAGTGTGCCTTCCCTGTTGCACGCCTTTGGCCTAGTGCCCATGGGTCTTGGCATGTGAAGAAAAGATTCTTCCTCCTCATATTTCTCCTAATGTCATCATATAATGGCCCCTGACCTTGGTTCCCTCTCGTGGGTGGAGCTCTTGCATCCCTTCCTCTCTACTGAAATGTTGGTTTGTTGGGCAAGGTGGCCCTAGCCCTCGACAATGCATCCTGAAGATCTCAGATCCTCCCAACTGCATCCTGGAGCATAGTGGGTCGAGTTGACCTCACTAGCCCATGCAATGGCTCTGCCAACCCATATATGAACATGAAAATCCTTGTGGGTTCTGAAATATCTAGAACCATTACCGATAATATCAAGAGCTCGGAAATATATGTCTTAGAGCTCCCTATCTGTTTGAGTATGGTCAGTTCTCCAAAGTTCTCTTCAAGATCCTTCTTATCAAACCTCTATAGCACTCTCCTTGTAAAGTCATTGTACATTTTCACCCCTTCATGACCCAGCGTAGTCAACCCAAGAAACCACCAATGACGGGATTCTCCCTCCAAATGTAGTGTAGCCACCTTAATGGCCTCTAACTCTATCATTTGATTGAGCTGGAAGTAGATATCCATATTCTCTACCCATGCTTTACCTGAGCTCTTTGAGGACCCATCAAATATCGAAGAAAAATCCTACCCATGGTACGTTGCAGGTCACTCCTCTGCGTGTACCCTCCTCCTCTAGCCTGGCCTTTAGGTTTGTTGTTATTCTTCAGCTGGAAAAAATCATTGAAGGTAATAGCTCTTCCAAATTCTAGCTCATAGGACTGGTACTCCATGAAGAACTCCCCATAGTGAATCTCCTCCGGCTCCTCCTGTCCTCATGTCCCTGAAGCTAGGAACATGGGAATGGTGGAGCATGGTGGAGTGTAAGGTACGGTCGGCAAGGTAGTGTGAGGGCCTACTTGGTGCTACAAATTGCCAGACCCTTCTCCAATATGGAATTCCCCTTAAATTCCCTTCCCCTTACTTCCATTGCTGAGTTTCTGCCCCATCTCCTCAATACTCTTAGAGAGGTCTTGTAAAAATTTCAAAATAATGTGGGAAAGGTCCTTCTCCTGATTCCCGCCATCATCCATGTGCGCCATCTCTCTCTCTTCAACCCTCAGAATGTTTTCAACCTCATCTGGAGTTATTTCTAGCCTCCTTTCTATGTTGTTGTATCTCTGCCTCTGGTAAGTCATGTTTTGTCTATCTTCCGGTGTCATAGACTGCGTGCTCCACGGGCTGAGCCAAGTCTATGAGCTCTGATACCACTGTAATATTCCAAATTGGTATTAAATAGTAATATAACGAAAAATAGACTAAAAAATACAAAAACAAGAAATAAACCATTAATACACACAATTTTGAGCCAAAATCACTGTTGAGCCATTTTATTAATATACTGGGAAAGAGTACAAATGAGGTGCTAAAAAGATTACACCTGGGCCTATTCAAGGCAAGCTAAAGGGAAACTCAAACCGAAGAAAAAATCCTGCTGAAAGTGGCTCTGTGTGGCTCAATAATATCGCTGCCTAGCCAAGAAATGCTGCTACTATCTTGTCTTCAGACTTCTGGTTAGGCTACTTCTCTTACTCAGAAAATTCCAAGAATTAGTCACCAGACTCTCCTCAATAAACCCACAAAAACCCGTGAAGGGTTTGCTGAGAGCTCAAGACCGAAAATTGGCTCCTTTGGCCTTGGCTCACTGAAATACTGGGGAAATAGAACCACTGGAGGAAACTGCTAGTAAGTTCCTCAATAATGCTATAGAAATCCCTGGTAGGAGGTGGCTAGCCTGCCCTCCGAATCTCCTACTAAAACTCCTCTTCTCTACACACTCTCGACACCAACTCCTCACTGCACTGTGCAATCACTGCGCAGTCTATTATTCTTCTACACAATCCAGAAGGGGCTAACATGTACCTATTTCTGCTACTGGGTAATTCCCTCACCAAAATGTAGGACTCCTCTCTTGAGCAGCCACTTGAAGTTCCCCAAGGCCGAAGTTGAGATCTCCACTTGAAGAACTCGTGTGTTGAACAACACTGCAGACTTGGCTCTCTGACTCAAGTGTGCTCAGTCAAATTGACAAGAAGAAAATAGATGAATGAATGAAAATGAAACCTTCCCTTATTCCTTTTTTCCATCGAGTCTCAACACATTCCTTGGTCCCCACCTTGGCCTGTGATACCTCTCCTTGAGCCAACCACGTGCTCCCTTTCTCTAGTCAATCATATGTTGCCCACTTCATGCCCCCTCCACGCTACCACCTAAGGCCAACATAAACCCACCACTAGAGCCGTAGTTTTCCTTTAGTGACTTTAGGAAAAGGATTTATTTTGGTCTAAATTTATTTGTGGGTCACCCACCCACTTTATTTCCGCCCAACATTAGGAAATTCAAAAATTAACCATAATTAATATTCTAATTAGCTAGACTACTAATTTAAAATGTTACATCATATACCCCATATCAGACAGTGAATGGGTGTCTCCTCTTTTCTTAGTCCCAAACAAGAATGGAAAGTGGAGGATTTGTGTGGATTACAGAGATTTGAAGAAAGCCATAAATAAATACCATTTCCCTTTGCCTTTCATTGACCAATTGTTGGATGGTCTTGTAGGGAAGAAGTTATTCTCTTTAATGGATGTATTCAGTGGTTAAAGAAAATTCAGATCAGCCCTGAAGACCATGACAAGACCACATTTACATGTCCTAGAGGCACCTTTTCTTATAGATTTATTCCATTTGACCTATGCAATTCCCCTGCCACTTTTCAAAGAGTAGTCCTGGGCATTTTTGCTAATATTTTCCATGATTTTGTGGAAATATACATGGATGATTTCACTCCCTATGGGTATTATTTCTAAGATGCCCTCTCTAATCTCAGTAACATCCTAAAGAGATGCATTGAAATGAATCTCTCTCTGAGTCCTGAGAAGTGTGAATTCTTGAGGAAGGAAGGGATTTTCCTTAGTCACTCCATATCTCAGGAAGGGATACAAGTAGACCCAAACAAAATTTCCATAATAAAAAGGGTGCCTATTCCTCAGAAGCAAAGATATGTCAGGAGTCTCTTGGGATTGGTTGGTTACTATAGGAGATTCATCAATGATTTTAGCAAGGTGGCTTCACCATTGTTTGGATTGTTGGTCAAGTCTTTGTCAAGAGGCCTTTGAAATCATAAAGGAAAATTTGACCACTACCCCTATACTTCGAGGTCCCAACTTGGCTCTTCTTTTTCATATCCATACTGATGTATCAGATACAATTGTGGGGGCATATTTGGGGCAAATGGATGATAAGTTTCCCTATGCCATTTATTTCATCAGCAAAAAAATGTCTAAGGATGAACTGAACTACACTGTCACCGAGATAGAGCTTTTAGTCGTTTTCCATTCCTTGAATAAATTCATACATTATATTATCGGGTACCAAACTTTTTTGCATACTAACCATGCAACAATTAAATACTTAATGAAAAAACCTGATGTGAATGCTAGAATTATTAGATGGTTATTATTGTTGCATCGGTTTGATTTGACCATTATTGATAAGCCAGAGAGAGAAATTGTTGTTTCAGATTTTCTGTCTAGACTCACTTTTCCTGCAGATAATGAAGAGATGGTTTATGATCAAATTCCATATGAGCACTTATTTGCTATCTCGGCACTCTCCTTGGTTTTCTAACATATCCAACTACCTGGAAGCTGATAGGTTTCCTCCAAATATTTCATCTAGGGAGAAGAGCATAATTGTAATAAATATCACCACTTTCACTTGGATTGGTGGTAATCTTTCCAAACTAGGACCATATCAGATCCTTAGGAGATGTGTTAGGGAAGAGGAATTTTTTTATATCCTCTTAGCATGTCATGATGAGCCCTGTGGGGGTCATTTTCCTATTAAGAGGACAACTTTCAAAGCCTTGCAAGTTGGCTACTATTGGCGTAATCTCCATTAGGATGTCAGGAGATACACCAGTAGATGTGATCATTGTCAAAGAATGGGGAAACCTACACCCAGTGTTGAAATGCCTCTACAACCTCAGGTGGCTTTGCATCCATTTGAAAAGTGGGGCATGGAATTCATTGGGCCAGTTGATCCACCATCCAGAAAGAATAAATACATCATAGTATGCACTGATTATTTGACCAAGTGGGATGAGACAAAGGTTGTCAAGGCATCAACAAAGAAAAGGTGGTTGTATT
Source organism: Pinus albicaulis (assembly GCA_034641835.2). NCBI lineage: Eukaryota > Viridiplantae > Streptophyta > Pinopsida > Pinales > Pinaceae > Pinus > Pinus albicaulis. Next base: position 67,439,867 of record CM076577.1, on the reverse strand, counting down.
TCTTAGAGAGAATGTGTTTTATAAGTTTGGATATCCTAGGGATATAGTCACCGATTAGGGGGATCAGTTCACATCCCATCTAATTGAGAATCTCATGATGCAACACAATATCAAGCACAAGACTTATACTTCCTATCACGCTCAAGAAAATGGGTAGGTAGAAGTGACCAATAGATTATTAGAGAACATCCTTACCAAAGTTTTCACAAGCAGCAAAAGAGATTGAGCATATAGATTGGTGGAGGCCACTTGGGCCTACAACACCACCTGGAAGACAGCTACTTGGTTTACTCCATATGATCTAGTTTATGGGAAGAAAGCTTTGCTTTATATTTAATTTGAGTATAAAACCCTCAAAATGGCGGCTCAACTAGATTTAGATATTACAAGGGAAAAAAAAAAAATTTGCTTCAACTAAATGGTTTTGATGAATTTAGGATGCAAGCCCTCCTTCACACTGAAGTGATATAGATACAAAGGAAATTTTTTCATGAAAAGCACATCAGAAGACATTTCAGGAAGGATATTGGGCTTTGCTCTATGAATCTAGATTTAAAGACTTCAATGGAAAATTATTGAACATATGACTAGGACCCTATCAGATATAGAGATGTCATGACAATAGATTTGTTCAGATTTTAACCATAGATGAGGAGGGGATCCCTCTGCTTGCCTATGGTTATAGGATAAAAGTGTACAAGAGGCCCATGTCGAAGGCAAAATTCATCAACAAAATCAGCAGGGAGGTGAATGTAATTGGGAGCCTCATAGCTTCTAGTCCATTGCCATCCTAGAGAAAAATAAAAAGAAAAAATAAAGAGGCTTGGGTGAAAACATTCCTAAGGCGTCCAAGGCCAACTCCAGGATTGAAAACCTCCCCGAGAAAATCTTGGAGCAAAAAAAAAGGAGAAGAAAAAGAAAGAAATAAAATATGCTTGGATGAAAACCTCTTTGAGGCACCCAAGGCATTCTTGTGGGTTGAAAACCTCTTCTGAGGAAGCCCAGCTGTCTTCAAAAAAAAGAAGAGAAAAATAAAAAAAAGGAAAAAAACAAAAAACCAAAAAGGATGGAATAAGACCAAGGAAACTAGCATGTTTTTGTTTTACACGATGATGAATAGTGGCATATTATGGAAAAAGTTGCAACATTACTCCATCTCCCTTTCTCTCCTTTATCCATTCACTCCATTTCCAACTCCATCACTCATCTGACCATTGAATTCCACCACCCTATGAGCTAGAACAACTCGTATTTCCATCCTGTCTCTGTACTGCTACATGATGTCCTAGAAAGCTACAGGAAATCTTGTAGTGCTACAGGAATTCCTAAGCACCTACAAGAGGAAAGGACGAGGGAAAAAATATTCATCTAGGGCTCTATGATCCTAAGAAAGGAAATAAAAATGGTCCCTCTACCTATGCCTACCACCCCCTCATCACCATACCATCCCATGCATAGAGATTCTCTTATTTAACCCTCCATTTTGCCACTGTGGTAAAAAAAATTATTCACAAACACAAATCCCTTAATTTCATTTTTCTCTTAGGCCACACCACTACCTCAGTGTCCTAACACCATATCCATCTTTTCCACACCATTCCCTCACCATATTATGTCAATTTGAGCTCCAAAAACTACATAAAGGAGACTGATACATGAAGATGATATATTCATATAGCACACTTTTGCAACAACCAGAACAACTCGACTATGGCTCAACCCATACAAATAAATAGAGAGAGGTTGAAAGTTGATCCTAAAGTAAACCATAGCACTCCAGGGAGGATTCTACACCAGTAGCATCAAATTTAAGCCTCCACAAGGTACCTACAAATACACACAAAAAAAACACAGTGAGCACCTAAAAAAGAAAATGAAGACACAACAAGAATTCAACAGTAAAGGAAACTCCTGTGATGATTTCTCTAATGCTCCAGCTCTCTACATGTAGGACCATACAACCAATTGAAAAAGAGGTAAGGCTCAGGTATGAATCTCTCACGTTCTCTCTATGCATATTTTGCTAAATGAAGTAATGTCAAGGATAAGAGGCTTAATAAGCTAAAAGGTGGTCAATTAACTTGGCCACCTTCGACAATAGAACTAAATATCTTGGTAGAGTTGGAATGCAACATGGATTTGTCACATAAGTGATAAGAAGATCACCAGAAGTGGGTGTTGATTACGAGGTAGGGAGCAATGATCACTTCAAGTGGGACAAATGGTCAAAATGAGGAAATCTTGTGCGAGCGACACCTCAGCACAATCCTCCAAGCCCACTCGAAATGGAATATAACGTACCTTAGCTCACTTCCCCTCACATCTATTCTCATTTCAAAAACCTTTAAGCAAATGAGAAATTTGGTAAGTCACAGAGGTGGTCTGATCATTGATTAGTTGTGCTTGCACAAAGTGCTATAGGAAAACCTGCAATTGCTATAAGAAGCTTAAAAGAGTGCTACGGGGTGCTAAGAATGGGCATGAAATAAACCAAAAGGGTCAATTAGATCAGAAAATACCACCCTCAATTCCATAACATTAGTTTAAAGAGGTAAGTGGCCATCACCTCCATATCTCCAACAATTTCACAAAAATCTCCTAAACATTCTGCATGCAATAGTGTCACAATTGAGGTAATTGAGAAAATTGTATGAAGAGGTAGGGAGTAAGACATCCATTTTGAAGTGTTAAGAGTATTATGACCCCCTATCACCAGTGAATTTGACACCAAGGCCATAGAAGAAGTACCTATTTAACCTAAGTCAGAGACATAAAGATAAATGGGGGGATGGTTTAATAGAAGGGAACCTACAGACACCAAAATAATTCAATTACACCATCCTATTGGAAAAATTTTTAGGAGGAATCAATGGTTAGGTTTCTTTGATATTCTAAGGGTATATTATGATGAGATATCTCAAGGATTTGCAATGGCTCTACACTCTCAAGCAGATGTCAGTGCCACTACTATGGTAAGGGGAGTAGCCATAACCATCACTCATGAATTTATCAGTAGAGTAACCACATGACCCCTAGGAATCAAGTGGAATAAAGAATATAGGGTCAATATTTCCATTACCAGGGAAAACTTCTTTATGGCCAAGGAGAAGTACAAAGAAGACAAAAAGGGGGTGAGAAGGGAAATTTTACCTTATCCATGGGATGAGGTAGCCTACCGCATCTTGGAATACATTTCTTGTGAAGGAAAATTGAGTGTAGTCTATGGCTACAATTTCATATTGTTGCATGAGCTTAGATTTTAGGAGGATTTTCCTTTGGAACAGAGATTGAGCATACCCTACTTCCTCCTCCACTCCATCAGAGACATGATACAAAGGGTTAGAGAAGGAAAAGATCAGCACCTGGCTCATCATGGCTTGATTAAATTAATAATAGAATATTCCCTCAACAAGTTAAGGATTCTTTTGTTATGGTCCATTTTTATAGACATGGAAAGGGAGACACTAATAGGGACCCAAAATATCACTCCTGGAGATACCCCTTCCTCTAGCCTTGGAGATAGGGATACTAGAACATAGGAGGAACAAACTAAGAAAACAAAGAAAGAAGAGATGGAGACAGAGGAAAAAAGAGAAGAGGAAACAAGGATAGAGGATACAGAGGCAAAGAGGAAAGGTATTGAGGTAGAAGAAGAGAAGGAAGTAGAAGAGAAGGCTTTGAGCCCCAAAAACACTACTGAAATATCCCCTCAACAAACTTTCCTGTCACTAGGAAACACTGAGGATGAGGTGGCTACCACCTTAGCCACTTTGAGGACCCCTGTGAAGCCCAAGAAGAAAATACCAAGTCATAATCCTATGTATTTTAAGAAAATAAATAGAACTAGGGTGAAACAAGGAAGGTCTCAAACTCCAAAAGAGGTCCCCATTACCATTGAAGAGTCCCCTAGCAATAAAAAAGAGATAGGGCTAGAGGAAGGAAAGATTAAATAAATAACTTCCCCAAGGACCAAACCTAAGACACCCATGGCCTATTTAAGGAGGCACTCTACCAAAGAAACATCCTTAAAAAAATCAGAAGTACCCACAAACCTCCAAGGAGAAGAAAATAAAGTGCTACAGGTAGAAAAGGAGGTGCTACAGGAAAAAAATAGTGTGCTACAAGAAGAACAACAAATGCTACAAGAAGAACATAGTGCACAAGGAGAAGGAAAAAAGACACCAATAGAGGGTCAGAGTGCCCAAATTGAAGAATAAGAGGTGCAATAGGAGGCACAAGTTGTAAAACAACAACCACAAGAGGAAGCAGCCTCTCCAAGAACTTTCCAAAAATACAAGAAAAATTTCCAAGAACCTACCCCACAACCTAGTTTGAGCTATTACTACAAGTTCATTGAGGGAGGAAGACTAATCCCTCAGAAGCTCTCAATCACTCTCTTTTATGAGCTATAGATGTAAAGGGGTTGCACCCATAAGTGGATGAAAATTTCCAAATCCAGAAATGTTGAGGATGTGGGTCTAATGGAGGAGAAAGTTATTGAGATGGGGAAGGACCTAGTTGATGTCAGACTCAGAGAATCGGTGTTGAAAGAGTAGTTACAAGAAAAATAACCAGAGAACATGAGGCTGAAGGGATAGTTGCTACAGAAGGACACGTAACTTGCCACTATGGAAAATATTTGCATGGAGGCCATTCAATACATAAAACCTTCTAGTTATTATGAATTTTACTTGAAAGAGTAGTGGTTGAAATTTCAGATTAAGAACTTAGCACAACATGGCTTCTTACCCTTTCAAAATTATAGATAGTTCATTGATTTTTGGAGGAAGTATAGTGTGGAAGAGAGGGATAGGATGGAAGAATTTTACATGCACAACCTCATTTTGACTGGCATGAATAGTTGGGACCCCAATTCTAGAATGGGTGATATGTAGTTAATAGCCCTAGCATATTGGGTAAAAAATGAAGAAACAAGGGTAGAAGAGGTCAAGAGAGTGATGAAAAATGAAGAAACATAATCCCTCCAAATCAGGGTAGAACTCATAAGTCCTATAGATATCATCAAAAATCACCAAATGATCTCCAATGATGTTGACCTTGCACCAAGATACATTGACACCCAAGCACATGCAATATCACATTTTGATGACACCTATAGATTACTATGAAAAGAGAGTGTGGATGCATGCCAAAGAAGATGGCATGAACTACCACTTGGTTTGAAGAACAAGGAGTATCATACTCCAGATAGATTGAAAGTTTCATTAGAAAATGCACCTTTCTACAAGAGAGAAATGTAGAGAATGATAATCGAGTTGATAGGATTAAACTTAATACCACCTTTGTTGTTGGGGCTACATGAAGGGGGAGATCAAATAGAGGACCAGAATGAGTGGGATGAAGTAGAAAATAATGCAAGGTTCTACCCACCATAAGGGATTTCTTCTGAGCTACCTTGGGATCTTAGGGAAGCTACCAGAGCTCTGAAGAAAATCAGGAGAGAGGACTGAGTTTCTCAGAGGAAGACCAACCATTTTAGTAGGGGGTGATGATGAGGCTCATCATTAGTTATATATTAATGGGTTACAATTTCACCTTTTAGCCTATTAAATCTATCTCTCACACACATTTGATTACAATGTTTCATATTTTGCTTAGTGAGAAAGGTGTAAGAGGTTTGTCATGACTTGAAGCCTAATATGGTTTAATTGCATGAAATAAAGGAAATAAAGCTATTTTTGAGTCAGATTCCATCTAAGGTATTAGAGTAGAAAAAAATGGGAAATTATAGGAACGTTTTCCACCTTCTTAGCTTCCATAATCACCCCAAGATCACCTTGTTGGGTGCAACCCGACTTGGCCTAGATTTTGGGCCAAGACTCTGCATTTTATGGAGTGGAGTGCGAAGTGGACCGCACAGTAGAGAAGTTTGACCCTACATTTTATGGAGTGGAGCGTGAAGTGGACTGTGCAGTGGAGAATTTGAATGTACCACGTAGTGGCATAGGGGCTTCGGGGCAGATTGAAGTCCCTTCTTTTTGTAAAACGCACTATTTTGTAATGGGTTTTTGGATATAGTTGCATGTTTTAGGGAGTGCATGGTATGTGGACCATGGTATTTTAATGACGTAGCCCCATGATGTAATAGTATATAAAGGATTAAAATGATATGTTAATAATCATACTTAGATCGATGAGAATATTCTAATATGTATTTTGGAGCTAGGAAAAGGCTGTGCGTCTGAGTGCACAGAGACCAGGGAAGACTCTGCATCTTAGGGCACAAACCACCTGCAGCTTAGTGCCCAGGTCGAGATTGGGTGTATTCAAAGAATTATCATAATAAAGAAGAAGGTTTGGGGATGATATTATGATCTTCTTATGTGTTTTTTTTATATATTTTCTTAATATATTTTTTGCAAAGTAGTTATTATAGTTGCATGATATGTCAGCGCAATAATGGTTTATGGACTTATATGATATGTTTCTATGATTAATTGAATGTTGCGAAGTGATATATAATTTGTAAGTATAAGATAATAGAAAAATAACACATCTTGTCCTTCAATGCTGTAGAAACCTATTTCTACATCCACCCATGGTCGCTTTAGGTGAGACTGCGATATGACTGCAAGTCGTTTCCTAAATGGCCAATGATCAAGGGTTTTTCTCGTGCGCAGTAATATTGAACCTAGGTCAGACCAAATAAAACCAAAAAATGTTTCGTTTCCAGGGCTGGGATCTATTTGAGGGATATGTGGATGTGGCACCCATCGAAGAAGGAGATTCAAGACTAGATAGACCTTAAAGAGTGAGAAATTGCATATCAAGAAAACATAAATCCTCATCTGACATCCAAATCATGGTTACAGAAGTATACTTTTACAATTAATTATGAGCTTTTATTCCCTTCTTTTCCTGCTGAGTTGTATGAGTGGGTATCGAGGTTCTATGAAAGAAATGGTTGTTTTAAGGGTGATGAACCTATGATGTGGACTCATGAATTGATACAACGACTCAATAGAACTGAAAATAGGATTTCAAGGGTTGTCGAGTTCTGGATTGATAACATATTGGGAGGATTCATTATTGAGTTTGCAATATACTCGATTATGTCCTACAATGAGGCAGAATGACGATTTTTCAAAGGACCACGAGGTAATTATTTAAAATATTTGAAACTTTGGATTAAGATGCTTCTGTGTGAAAAGGGAATCTTACAGATGCAATCATATTGATAGTTTACTTATTATTAGAAAAAGAGAAACTAAAGCTAAGCAAGAGAGTGATGCAATGTGAAGTGGAAAGAGATATAGAGTAGATAACAGAAAGAGCTATGGTCGAGAACATGGTCATATCATTTGCTATAACTGAATCGAGCTAGGTCATTTTGCAAGAGATTTTGAAAACCCTACTACGAAATGTAAGTATTGTAAGTCCTTTGACCATGTAATTGAATAATGTCCTGTACTTATGGCGAAGATGCAAGAAAAAATTAACCAGCATCCAACGTAGAACATTCAAATGATGGTTGTTGAAAGGAGGACCGATGAAGCTTCAATTATTATTGTCACTAGAGGTGGATCTGCGACCAGTAGTGATAAGGAGGACAGAAAGAAGGAATTTGAATATGCATGGGTTCGAAAGACTGCGAAGAAAGTTCCTATTTTTTATATTAAAAAATAAAAATGAGTATTTATGGAAGTAAAGCGAAGCTTTATTGATGTTGGAGCTTCGACCTCTAGGGCACAACCAAAGCCCAATCATCGAACTAATTGTGACGTATCATAAGCTTCGGTGTAGGATCGAGCTCCGACACATGATCAAGCTCTGACACAGGACCAGGATGTAGAAATCCAAGTAAGTATTTTAAGGTCTTTTCTATAGACTTGCATGAAATTTTTAAGGGATGAAAATGCTATCAAAGTTGATAGATTATTGTGCATCAAAATTAACACCACAAAGTGAGATACGTGCAGTCAATAATTTGCATCGATAGAAAAGAACTGGAAGAGGGATGAGGCTGAGTGCGCAGCTAGGAGAATATATGAAATGGATCAAGTTATTATGTATCTGGGATCTAATTCTAATTTCTTGACAAAGAAAACATGGGAATTAATGGGTAAGACGAAGCTACACTTGTCACTTATTCAGTTAAGGATCGAAAATCAGCAAAAGATCTTTCCTATGGGAAGACTATCAGGTGTTATAGTGGATATTGAAGGAGTACACACAAGTGATGATTTTGAAGTAATGGAGATTGTTGATGACAGTAAACATTATCCGAAATTTCTTGGACTTGATTAGGAATTTGACAATATGGCCCCAATTGATTTGAATAAGAGACAGATGATATCTGAAGGAAGCTATATGAGAGTGATTGTTCCTTTGGATCCATCGGAAGGAGCAAGATATACAGAATGACTCAGAGAATAATATTGCGCAATATACATAGACAAAATTTATCAAATACCAGCGAAGGAACAAGGTTGGGTTAACCCTACTGCAGAAGGATATTTGATTTGGGAGCATGATATTTCTTGTACCTCATATTCATAAGAAGAGTTCCAAAATTGGCAGAATAAGTTGCATGAAGTATCCACAGGCATTGTTTAAGAATTACCAAATCAGTTAATTTTATTATGTTTGAGGTATGTGACGTGCCTTCTTATGATGTCATAGGAGATGCGAATAATTTTCTTAATGAATATGAAGAACAAGTTGAATAAAACCATAGGTTATTAGCCTGGGATGTAGCCCTGAAAGCTACCCCTACTAGATGGTGGAATGCACATAAGAAGAATACAGGAGGTTGGCAGGAATGTCGAATACTGATATGGATAAGATTTGGACAGATAGAAACATAAATGGAGATAAAATATGATGGTGAAACTAATCCTTGGGAGCATATATAGCTATGCACTTCAGCATGGAAGGAGATTCCACATCAAGAGTGGGTAAAAGGATTCATCCATACATTAGAGACAATCCCTAAGAACTGGTACCTAGAAACAAAGCTTCTACATGGTACTGAGAATTGGGTAGACATGGTTGATGGCTTAATATTAACATTCAGCTTTCAAAATTATTTCCCACACATATATTTGGCTCTTCAGGAAGTCAAGAAGAAGATCTTTGAGAATTTCACCTTGGTGACATGGCATCAATCTGATTGACCTGTGCAGATAGAACATGCACTAGAATGTTATGACATTATTGTAGATGGAGAAGAATAATATCTTCACAACATTGACATAGCAGAACCAGAAGGGTATTGTAAAGTGAATGGACCTGAGATAGAGATAACAAACATAACAAAGCCACTAAATACTAAGAAGGTAAGCATAGGATCAAAGGATGATCCCAATTTTTCAACTATAGGAGATTATTGGGATGAAGAAATAATAAGTAAAGTCACATAGTTGCTTTATGAATATCGATAAGTGTTTCCTGCCAAGTTTTCAAAAATGAAGGGTATAATAGGAGATCTAGGAGTCATGAAGATTCCTCTGAAGCCTGATGTGAAGCCAGTCAAAAAAATATCTTACAGACTGAACCAAAAGTATAAGGAGAAAGTGAAAGTACAACTTGATAAGATGATAAAAGCAGGAATTATTGAACCTGTAGAAGAATAAGAATGGGTGAGTCCTATGGTGGTGCAATAAAATAAGACTCAAGATGAAATTAGGATCTCTGTTGATTTGAGAAAGTTGACACAAGAAGTTGTGATGCCTATGGAGTACATTGTGCCTAGATTGAGGATTACAACTTTTACAGATATGGCAGACCCTGAGATAATGGAGGAAATAATGTCACAGTTTCTTGCTTTGGAGGAAGATAGATTTGTAGCAAGATTCCATCAGTAGGTGCAAAAATAAAGAGAAAAGAACATATTAAGCAAAATAATTTCTAGGTAGGAGACCCCATTCTCCTTTATGAAAATAAGTTTGTGAAGTTTCTAGGAAAATTCAAGATGCATTGGTTGGGCCCATACATTATCAAGCATATTACTGATGGAGGTGTAGTTCAATTAACGAAGTTGAATGGAGAATTGGTTCAAGGAAGAGTAAATGGCAGTATGTTGAAGTTGAACAAGGACAACCCTACCCCTACAAATTCACTCTGAAGTAGAAAGGATAAAAATCTTAGTGCCACCTGTAGCTGAAATTGGGCACTAGACTATAAAATACGATGGAGAGAGAGCTTTGATGGATGAATTTTCTTTGCTACAATTTGGATTGTGTCGAAGTTTGGTTGTTCACTAAAATATGGGATGTGTCGAAGTTTGCCAGAAAAATCTGATCGTTAAAAGGGAAATTTATCGTTGGAAGGCATGGGAAGATGCATTTATGAGGAAATATTGGCACGATCTAGCAGAAAATATGTAGTTAATGAATAAAATCTGAACAAGAATTGAGCTAATGATGAGGTTAGAAGTTCAAAATTGTTATAAAAGGTCGCATCCCGCCAAGATTTTGGCACTTTGCTATTTGAGAGCTCAAAAATTTCTAAGTATAGAGATATTTCAGAAGTTGCGTTACTATATGAACACTGAATATTTTATCCATATATTCAAAGTGAAGGGTATAACAGGAATCATGGAACAAGCCACATCACCGAGTAATATCTCCGCAATTCTGACTAACATGTATACATCAGTGTCACCACTCATGCAACAGAGATATCCATGGAAGAAACTGACCAAGGAACAAAGAACGAAGAAGAAACAAGACAAGAAACCTGTAGAACCCCCGCAAGAACCCCAACGTGTGAAAGATAGTGAGGAGGAGGCATAGCAGAAGAAAATGGAAATGGAAGGCATAGCATTTCCATCACCTCTCCCATCATACATTCCACCTGGAAAACCAAATTTGAATCCGTTAAAATATTTGAAGGATGCGAAGTATGGAACCTTCACACCCCTATTGCCAGAATCAATACCATTCACTAGAGAACTCCTTGGAAAAATTCCGCAGCTGAAGTTTGCACACTGGGATTTCAACGAAAGGAATAAATACCCACAGTTTTCACTAGGAAGGTATCTGAAGTAGGTGGATTACCCTAACAGTGGAATAACAAGGTTGGAACCCCAACAATGGGAGACTAGATTAGAATGTTCAGGGATATTAAACATGTTGAATGTGTCGCACTTTGGAAAAATCCCAGCAAACACAGCCTGTATAAGACAATTTCTCGTGCTCGTGCTTGATAAGTGCCTCTAGATGGGAAAGAGGATCCCTATTGCTGAGATGTTGATATGGAGAATCACGATATTTCCATATCAAGGATTCAACCCTGCAAAAGAATTTGTTGGTAAGGACCAGGACAAGGAAATAATAGAGAACATGAAGGAGAAGTTTGGTCTCTTGAAGGGGAAGTGAGGATATGAAATTAATTCAATTAATGACCAGGGAGTATACTTCGCGACACACATACTACCTGGGAATATCACAAGGAAGTGTTGATCCAATGAAGTACCTGTGGTAGTAGTTTCACTAGCTATGCCAACGGGGTTCAGTACAACTGAGCCAACTGGGCCACCTACCTATGTAAATAATTTATGGAGGACTGCTTGGAGGTTCAGGAGAAAGGTACCACATTCCATTATGCATGGTTGATTTTAATAATAGCAATGTTGGCATGGAAAGAGTCATAGGATTGGTTGCTTCCTCTAGTAGAATCATATGTGTGTGAAGTCATGTGGTATGCCTCGCTGTGGTATACCAACTAGCCATCACAATCACAATAAAACATGATATTTTTTGTCTTATATCACATGGATTTGCATATGTTGGTAAACCAACATCTTCACCTCTCGCCAAGCCTATACGAGCAGTATAACGTTGTTGCAAAATTTCAGGCTGATTTCCACAGAGTTTATATACAAGCTCTAAAGGATGCGACGAAGACATGGTATCCCTTGCAATATTTGGCAACCGAAGATGATTTATTTGCACAAGAACAACAGTGGCCCGCAGAATGGATAACTGCATCGGAGACAGAGGTAGGAGACAGTTCGACAGAGGAGGAAACAATGCAACATGGGGAACCAAGTAGATAGGATAAGGATAAGGAAGAGGAAGAACACAAGGAGCAGCATGACAAGGAACCTCTTGGATGTGATGAGTGTAGAAAATAGCCTGAAAAGACTGAGACAGACCCCTCTGTTGCAGAAAAAAGGAAGGCATGTGTCGAAGCTTCCAAGAAATCCAAGAAGAAGTAAAAGGTAGATAAATCAAAGGACATAATGACATTGGTCCTTACTGAGGAGGACCCGGATTGGATTGGCGACAGAGTACAGGAAGATAAGACAAAGTCATGGAACAAGATATAGGATCGATATGGTGAACTTCTATCAGGTGTCAAGGAATGGATTGTAGAGTTAAATATATTAGCGGAGACAACCATACAAATAGCACAGATAAAGGAAAGGTTGTGAGAAGAAAGATTAATGGAGACCACACTTGGGGTGTCGTTGATGCAGATACATGTGGGAGCCCTACAGTTAAACTTTGCAGAAGTAAATTAGCAGGAAAAGAGATGGAACTATGTTAACATGAACATCGTAACGCTTCCATTGAAAATATTATAGGAGCTTCATCAAGGAATCATAGACGAGCTGAAATAACGAGCAAAAATCACTACGAAATTGAACATTCAAGTAGAGCAAGAGCGAGCTTCACTGAGGCAACAACTCGACCAGGTCATTGAGGAGAAGGACAAGGTAGTGTAGAAGAAACAGAAGTTAAAAGAGGTGGTCAAAGCCACATGCCGAGAGGTTCCAGACATGGATGTCAGAAAATAGGAATCAGTAGAAGACAAGGTCACGAAGCTCAACCTTGCAGTGAAGGAATCCAAGAAGAATATCACATATGTATAATTTGAGTACGAAATAAATATCGGTGAGCCGCAGATGAAGCTACAGCTAACTACGCCACAGAAGTACGAGAGTAGAGGTCGGTATCTCCGCATCAATGGAAGATTATGGAAGATTGTTGGACGAGACTCTATAGATTTGGACTTCGCTAAAGGAAGATCCAAATATGTAAAATCTATAAGAAGACATTCAACAGAAGCAGAAGAAGTTAGAGGAGATTCGTGCAACTAAAAAGACCTTGCCAATCTCAGAGAGGCTCGCCAAGATCAATGAGGGAAATTCCCTCCAGAAGAAGCTAAAGGAGATGAGAAGGGAAGAACAAAATTTGGCATAGAGAACTCAACCTTGGTAGGATTAGGCTCTCCAATTGTGTCAAGAAGTGGATGGGAAGCTTCAAGAGATTTGACAGAAAGAAGAGGCAGTATTTCAGAGGACTACAGGGCCAGCGACAGAAGCACTGTTGGAATAAGTGCGAAGCGAGGAAAAGCATATCCCAGTGATTCTACAGAAGTTCAACAAGGCCTATGACAACATAGCAAAAAGGACGAGTCACATGTGAGTGTTGGGGTATTTTTTGGCGCAACCCAACTTGGCCTAGATTTTGGGCTAAGACTCTCAATTTTATGGAGTGGAGTAGTTTGACCCCAAAGTTTTTGGAGCAGAGTGCAAAGTGGACCCTGCAATGGAGCAGTTGAATGTACCACACGGTGGCATAGGGGCTTCGGGGCGGGTTGAAATCCCTTATTTTTGTAAAGCACACTATTTTGTAATGGGTTTTGGGCTACGGTTGCATGTTTTAGGGAGCCCACGGTATGTGGACCATGGTATTGTAATGATGTAGACCCACGATGTAATAGTATATAAAGGATTGAAATGATATGCTTATAATCATACTTAGATTGATGAGAATATTTTAATCTATATTTTATATCGAGGAGAAGGCTTTGCGGCTGAGTGCGAAAAGACCTGGGAAGAGTCTGCAACTTTGTGAGTAGACGACCTGGAGCTTAGTGCACATGTAGAGATTGGGTGTGTTCAAATAATTATCATAATAAAGAAGAAGTTTTGGGGATGATATTATGATGTTCTTATGTGTTTTCTATATCTATTTTATTAATATTTGTTGTTGTGAAGTAGTTATTACAGTTTCATGATATGCTAGTGCATTAATGGTTTATGGACTTATATTATATGTTTCCATGATTAAGTGAATGTTTTGAGGTGATTTATAAGCTGTAAGTAGAAGATAATATAAAAAAACCATATCTCCTTGTCCCTCAAGGCTGCAGAAACATGGTTCTGCATCCACCCATAGTCTCTTCGCGGGGTGAGACTACAATGTGCTTTCAGGTCGTTGCCGAAAAGGCCAATGATCATGGGCTTTATTGGTGCGAAGTAAGATCGAACCTAGGTCAGCCCAAATCAACCCAACTAAGATCCTACTCCAATAGTTCGAAGTCAAAGGCAACCAATCAAGTGAATGTTAAGAGGGAGCCAAGCTCCACACCTCTCGACGATCAAGGAGACAAATTCCTACTTTTTAGGGAGTTGTTTGTAGCTACCCATTAGTATAAATAAACATGAGAAAGATCTCGTTAAGGTTCGATTTTTATAGGCAGCTAGAGAGACCTTGACTCTGGATTAGAGATATTTTTTACTATCATTTTGATGTAAGAGACTTGTTATGAAATGAGAATGATATGTTGGTTTTCCTCTCACTGATTTGATTTTAGAGGGCCGAAGCTCGTAGTTTAGGGCACAATCCATGGGCTATAGTCTCTCTTGTGTATATTTATTCTTCCTTTATGCTTCAATATTTTCATTGATTTCATTGCATTCTAGTAGCATCAGAAGACCATCAAAACTGTGCTAGCAGTCTCTCTATCTCACCTCTTCCATTGGAGCTTGAGGAGAAAGGTCTCCAACCACAAACCAAAAATATTTAGTTTATGATTTCTTGGAAAGGATAAACTAGTGTGCATTTTTTTTATCATGAATTTGTTGTAGATTAGAGGTTGTATTTATTTTTTAGGTGACTGTTATATTAATTTAAATAGAATTTGATTCAACTCATATTTTCCACTTTTTAACATGATAGTTTGTTACTGGTCAATGTATGAGTGTATGTATTGGTTGCAGGACTGGATATAGCTTCAAAGAAGGACCCCTTTCAACACTGTCATCTTGGACTTCAACCCTCCTTCATTTTCCCTTCCATTTTGCTACCCACAACCCTCTTTTGAAAACCAACTTAATGGCCATCGTGAGCAGCTTTCTTGGTGCAAGACATGCCCTCCAATGGTTTGGATCTTGGCCAAGGGATTTGGTAACTCCCCCCATCCACTTAGATCCCCCTTGCGCTCACTATTCCTCATCTCGATTCAAACATTTCCAGCCTCAAAACCATCTCGACCTGTTTCCCGTAACATTACAGGATTTCTTGTAGAAAAATAGGGATCCTGTAACAACACTGGGAGCCACCTTCTTCACTCCAGAATCAATCCTCCGCCTCATATAAACTTATTATAGGCCTTATTTTACCTCCATCTATGAATTGTTGGTTCAAGGATTCCTCTAGGCCACTCAAACTCCTTTTCCCTTTTCTGCAAAACCGAGTAGTTTTAGTGTGTTATCCCATCATAGAAATAACATCATTATTACAGAAAATAGAATGAAGTAGGTAAAATTTAATTCATGATTGATGCAGTGTGTGTGTGTGAAGATAGATTAGTTCCCTTCTTGAAATTTGGTTGAGTAGCTAAGATAATTAATGCAATCAAGTGTAATTTTCTTTCTTGCAGCTAGAGTAAGTGCTAGTTTCTTCATTGCAAAAGTAGGGGTTAGTTAGATGAATGAGTGAAATATAGTATGGCTTCCTTTCTTACAGATAGAATAGTGATCATGATTTTTTTTTAGTATTGAGTTGCAATTAGAAGTTAGATAGACTCTCTCTCTCTCACTGTAACAATAGTTCTGAGCACCTCATAGTAGAACTAAGATGAGGATGGAATGAGTAGTGCTCATCTGCTATGCATATAACACTGTCACCCCCAATTTTGTATGAAACTTGGGTTGATAATTAAATTTTAGTATCCTCTGGGAGTTGCAACACTCTTGTTGCAATACCTGGGCTCACCAACTATTTAGAGAATTTTTTCCATGGATGGAAATAAGAAATTATCTTTTTCTAATGTCTGGTTGATATTGTGAAAGTCAACACATAACCTTATCTCAACAGAATTCCTGGCAGAGACCAGATTTGAAACCCAAGTAGAATTTTTGGCCTTGAAAATGATTTGAGCATCAAGAAGCTTCCTTAATTCATTTTGAATTAGGAGCTCAAGCGTTGGATGCACTTTACTCATATTTTTTTGAAATGGTTTCACCCCTTCTTTGATAGGAATGACATGTTGGATAATAGGAATATCACATGTCTTTAAATCATCATAAGTCCATGAAAATAGATCACGATACTGTATGAAAAGGTGAATGAATGATTATCGTTCTTGTGGAGAAAAACATGTACCGAGGTTTACATATTTCGGATTGTCTTGAGTTCCCAAGTTGAGTCATTCATATGATAACTTTGAGCTCTGATTATACGTATTAATTGGTCCTTTGAATCAGTTTTGTAGGTCGTAAAATTTTTCCAAAGACACCACACCTTTAGGCATATTATTCCATTTCATTGCATTAATTTCTTCCTATAAATCCTTGCCATGCTCATATTCTTCAATGGATGCATATTTAAACATGTTTGTGTTGGAAATAAAATGCGGTATCTATTAGTCGTCATTAAAAACATGAATGTTAGTTACGTTGTCAGGTACATATGATTTATATATAATTTCTACAAAAAAAAAATTTCTCAAAGGAGAGATCCTAGCAGGTGCATTTTATAATGTATTTGTTGTGAAATTTATAATTCTAGGAACATAAATGATATTAAAAGCTTTAAAAGGAGAAATAAGTCGCCATACATCCTATTGGTATTTTTTAAAACTTGGTGAAACACACTGGATAGTATTTCGTACCTTGTGGGTAACTACCTCTAATTCACTATTTACCTTTAGTATATCTACCTTAAGGTAAATGGATTTCTTTAATCCTGGGATGAGTTTTTAATACTCAACAATGTTATTTGTGCACTCAAACAACAAACATGATATAATTTACTTATTTTTGTGCGCGTCTGTGAGAACACAACTCCCTCAAGAACCATCCTAAGTTTTTGAACCATTGAAAAACAAAGTCCAAATATCATTAGTTACTAATCCAATTCCTATATTATTACTACTATGTACTTCTATTTCACAAGATTCATTAGCATCAGTTGGAGTACAAGAAGGAGCTCCAACTGTGTGTGTGGTGGGATGGGTGATGGTTGTGATTGATAACACCGGTGATCAATTTCCAAGAAACAATTCCCAAAGATCACGTCTACAAATCCAACAGGCTCATTATGACCGTCAAGTGGTGTCACAATATGTTTCATGTAGGGTTCACTCTATACTTTAATATGGTTGTTTCTTCCCTTGATGGAGGCCATAAATGCGTGGAGTATGTTGAAAAATATTCTTGCAGTCAACTAGACCAATATCTACTCAATATTAAACTATAGGTTTAATGTATTTCCACAATATAATTTTAATACATTGGTTTAATTTATGGTTTGATGACAAAATAATAATAAAATTATTGAGTTCATCAATTTCTTGGTCTAGTAATTTGTCCAGCTAAATGATTTGTGCATCAATTTTTTCCCATTTAGCATTAATTTTCTTGGCAACAGATAATGGAATTACATTCGCATATGAACCGAATCAACTAAGAAATTATGAACATTATAATTAAAGATTTCAAAAGTTAACAAAAATGAGGGGCAGAGAGTATTAGTATTTAAATTTACAGCTCTGACTACAAACTCAATAATTACAAGAGACTTGTCAAACATCGTTTGAGAAGTATAAAATTTGTTACCTGATGAAGGATGTGAAAATTCATGGACAATAAACTCATGCTTTCCTACTATCTTTGCAAGCTCAAATATAGAAATATTGGCATGAGCTATTTTCATGTCGTCAATGTTGTTATATTCGATGCTTTCATTTCGAACAAGCAGTGTTGTGGTGTTTGGAGGTGTAGCTTTGTTGGACACTTCCAGAATGATAGAATTTATTTTATTATTGGTGGAAGTGTTCTTAGTAGTTGCATTTCTAGACTTATTCTGTATATTTTCAGTAGGGTTAGGTGGTGTTAGAATCCTTCTTAATAATTTTTTCTTCAACTCTTGTCTTTTAAATTCTTGTTCAAAAATGGGTCCTTTTCTCCTCAAATTATAATGGTCGACTAACTACTAAGGAGGAGCTTCATTTTTGGGTTGTTCTTCAACACTTTTCTTGTCAACATTGAAAATTATATCAAAAGCACTAAATTTCCAAAACGTGAACTTTATTCAGTTGTGGAAGGTTCATTTGTTTCTTTTTCCTGCTCTAATTTCTCATCTTCTAATAGATTCTCAACGATATGGGCTGCCATAGCAGTCATGTTGTGATTACATTGTGGGCATGTATTCTCCAAATTCCTCTCCTAATGGAATGTGTAGTAGTTGTCCATGCCTAAGCTTTCGACATTCAACACAACATTTGAGCTTTGGGCATATTTATCCAGTTTATTATTATTATTTCTTATGAGTAAAAAATGCTTAAAGGACTTATTTTCGGTAGATGCCTCACTTGAATTTCTCTTTAATTAAAGTACTTCATTAGTGAGTGACTTTAAAGATTTTTTCAAGCTTTCAATATCAAAAGAATCCTTTTATTTAGATTTATTTGAAGAGGCTTGGTTTTTCTTACCAGAATTATTGGTTTCTTTAGATTCATCATCTTCAATCTCTGCAATGGAGCACAAGTCCTCCTCAACTGCAATAGCTTCTGCAAAATTTAAAGCCAAAGTATCTTTTGCAACTATATTGACAAAGATTGAAATGTTCATGGGAAAGGGAGTTGCGTAATAATCCTTCCTAATAGAATCATGTGTGTAATTCCCTCCTCCCACATCTACCAAAGTAACCATCCAACCAGGGTAAACATGTGACGAAGAGTTACCATGATATGATTCAACTCCCTATGTATCAATTAAGGAAGTGGAACCGACAAAAAACAACCAACCTAACCTTATACACATGCAACAAAACCCCTAGGAGCCATCCAACCCATCCAAGTGACCACCCCTTGAGAAAGGTTGAAAATTTTATGCATTAAAGCCTCAATTGCTCCCACGGCAAGACATGCGTGTGATTGGGGACTTTTCTAGCTAGTTTTGTGCCAGCGATTCTAGATTTTGTGCCACTTTTTCAGGTCTAGGACTCAAGTCACTTCCCAAAACTCCAAAAAACTTCTAGAAATGAAAAGTAACATAAAAAAATGAAACAAATGTAAATACTTGAACAAGGACTTGACTAGACCCATACTAGCCATGACAGACATCTCTTCAAACATGTCACAAATATGCATTCTATAGGTTTAAACAACATATCTAAGCATAGGGGTCTCATACTTATCTGATAATCACTAAGAATCATCGATGCCTCATCACAATAAATGAATTACCATCTATTAAGCCACATATTCATTTTACATTAAGTAATTGACCAAAAGATGACGAGAACCATACAATACCACTGTCATAAAACTCATCCATAACCAACATATAACCAACAAAAATATCAAGGTAACATCCATATCAACCACATATAAACAAGTATATTTACCCATAGAATACCAAGTAGAAGAAGCTCTTAATAATGAATGCAACGGCCAACCGAGTTCGACACTTCCACGTTCCACTTGATCATATATTTGTTGAACCAAATATCTCTTCAACCAATCAACCTCGTTCCATATTACAAGCATGAATGTGGGATATCATGGAATAAACTGATGCAGGGGCATTAGGCTCAATAAAATTCCTTGTATTTTAATAGACTTAGGGGTTGTATGTTTTCAAGGGAGTTGGTTTCTTATGTAATGATTTGAGTGATTTAAATGAGAATTAATTAAATATTGTGAGGAATTTTGTAAATGTTCTCGAATGTTGTAGAACATGAGAGAATTAGACTAGTTGAGAGCGTATAGGGATTGCGAGATTTAGGAATTAATTATAAATTCTAAATTAGAATTGGTTCATGATTTTGTGATGAAAGATGATCCTTAGGGGTTAGTTGAGGTAAATAAGGAGTTAGAGGATATTTAGGATTTTGTTGAGGAGATGGAGGAATTGAAACCAAAAATAGTTTCAGAACCTTTTGTACAAAATGTAAGCCTTAAAGGCATAAAAAGCAGTAGAAAATAGATAGAGTGTTATTCATGGTTTGAGAGAGATAGGGTTTGAAGCCTACAGGCTGTATAGGAAGAAGGCCAATGATTGAATATTAGGCCAGAGAGGAAAAAAGCCTTTGTAATTGTTTGAGTTTTATATGTACAGAGAAATTGGAAATAACAAAAGATAGTATTTCTATCACGAGTTACAGGATTGTATGAGTTGTGTGTTTGATATTGAAATGTGATTGTGAAATGGTGTGAATCGATCACAGAATGGATCAATTTCACAATATGATCCTTCATATTGATGTCAAATTTGTACAGCGTAGAGGCAAGAAGGCTGGATATATTTTATAATTGGAGTTGTTATCATACAAAGCACTTCAAGGAGAAATTAGGCATTCTGTGGTGAATACACAGTGTAGTGAAATCCGGGATTGAAGTCACATCTGAGGTTTTATTGTGTTTATAACCGATTATGAACCTCATATAACGAATTCCAGAGCGGTTTTGGAGAGTGGATTAAACCCTGACGCAATGAGTTTTGAACTCATAAAGAAGGTGCTTATGTATGAAATGGAAGGGAGTTCTCTGTATAGACAGAGTAAGGATTGAATTCCAGTCGAGAATATCTGAAATTGGAATGGAGAAGTCATAGCACAGTGGAAATGAGAAGTGGAACATGAACCGGTTGGTTGTTTGAATGTTTTACCAAGTATGTAGAGGTCTCGGATTGAAAAGATGAAAGTAGAACAACAGCATGGCAGAATGAGCAGATGAACAGTGAAGGCGGATTCGGAAAACCCCAATGGTTTTCGCACAACTTTTAAATGGTAAGTGGTTTTATTAGATTTGAACGCGATAATGGTCCATAGCTAACACGTAGCATCAACGGTTTTAGAAAACAGCCTATTTCGTGTTGCATTAGAGAATTAAAGTGAAAGGGTAAAATGAGTGTGATAGTCGTTTGATCATCAACATCGGAGATCCGACGACGTTCGCATCATTATTTGCGTGAAAGTTAACAAAAGGTGAGTTGTGAATATGGTGGGACCCGAAATAAACATTATGTTGGTGATTTGGGTTTTAAACCTAAGTATGGCTCATGAATGTTTATATGATCTATTGGGCTTTAAACGTTAAAGGGGGTCGAACCTTGGAATGAATTGAAATGTTATGTTGGGGGCTCGAATATATACATTAATGTTTATTGGTAGTGGATCGGTAAGCATATTTGATAGTTGGTAAATGTGGGTTCCAAAGGTTATTTTAATAGATATGTATTGGTTTATGTTTAACCAAAGTCGAGATGATAAATCCAATGAAAACTTAAGTGTGGGCTCAAGTATATGGCAGGTGATTTATACTTTGGGTTTTAATCCAAATTCGAATGTTGATTCGAATATTAATGAAACAAATTTTGGCCTATGGTTTATAAGCATAGAGTATAAGGAAAGGAACAGGTCCGCATATGAAGTTTGTGAAGTGGGTTTTATTATAAAGTTCTAATCATAGATTTAAAAGGAAAAGCTTCTGCATTGAGTTTGCCCAATATGTGAATTATTTTGGTTTAAAAATGAACCATGCAATTTTATATGCATCTTAAGGTGAGAATGTGGGTTTTTGCAACCCCTTGGCTGCATCAAGTGGTATCAAAGCTGGAAAATATCTGTTGAAAGTTAAAGATTTTTTTTAATTAATTAAATCATAATGCATGTGTGATGAGAAAAGAAAGAAGGAGATCAAATTCTAAATCTAATAAACAGCAAATACAAAGAATTGAAGTGAACAGGAATTTGCAGAAATGAATGAAGACGGTACAATCAAAGTACAAATGAATGAAGAGAACAAGGTCATGCAGAGATCTTGAAGGTAAGAGAATTTAATCTGGTTTAAAAAATTGTGATTGCAGAATTATGGTTGCAAACAAGATAAAGACAAATATTTTGATGAGGATGTCAGTGAACCTAATATTCTAGCTAAATGTTGGATAGGGAGAACAGCTGAAGTGTTCTCAAGAGAAGGTTAGTTGAGGATATAATCCTAGAGAGAGAGAAGAAGAGAGTGCTCAAGAGGTTCCAGAGATAGTGAACCAGTGCTTAACAAAAGACCAAGTCCAGAGAGGGGATTAGTGAGGTAAGTGGTAGCAGGGAGGACTTGTTGTTGCAGAGGCTCAGTGAAAATCATAGTGAGTGAGAAGCTCATGAAGAAGATGATCATGGAGTATCAAAGAATAGGTTCTAAGGAATGCCACAGAAATAATATGAATGATGAGGATAGAAAAAGATAAATTGCAGTGATGAAAGTACAACTGGAGGTACTAAAGGAATGGCTACAAGAAGAGGAAAACCAGAGAGGAGGATGGATCTTTCCACTGAAGGGAAAGAATGTAATTTGGCAACCATTACAAATGAAGTGGAGGCAGAAGGAGATTTCCTTATGGAAGGAAGAATTCAGATTTTTTGAGTCAAAGATGGAATTTGAGGATTCCACATGCAAATCTGTTCAAAGCGAAATTCTTAAAGAAGCAAACGAGACTGAAAAGTATTGTGTTTTTAAAACTAATGAGTTGTGTATGATTTCAGGTACATCATAGGATGTTGAAAAAACTTTGAAGTTTGTTAAGGAGAAGAAGTTGAATCTGAAATTTGTTCATAATGATGCTGAGATAGTAGGATCTCAGAAAGAAAAGGAGACAGAGGGGTCTTATGGAAATATTTAGCAGAGTATTGAAACATAAAAATAAGGACCATCTAATGATTGGTCAACAACAAATGAAGGTATGGAAATTTGTGTGAAGTTTCCAAATTCTACTCCAATTGAAATTGTTGAGTTATATGGAAAGTTAGATCTTTGAAGAGAGTTGGAAAAATAGAGGATCTACACTGAGGATAAATTGTTGAATGTGAAAGACAGATAAATTGTCTTGAATAACAGTCAAGAAACAAAGGATAAGGATGTAAGAATAAATCAGCAAATCGAAGAAGTTCATTATTCTGAACCAGAGCAGAGAGACATTCATGAAACAGATGATAAGAAGGAGAGACTAGCTGACAGTCTCATGGAGAATTTAAATCAGCATACTGATGTGCTGACAAAGGATTTGGAAGAAAACTCAAAATAACATACTGATATGTTGCCAGAGGAGGAAGAGGTATTGAAACCTTGTATTTTTAATACTGTTAATTCATGTGTTAATTATGCAGGCAGAGAAGGAAAACAAATGAAAAATGTCAGAGAGGAAACTATGTTAGCTGAAAACATAGTGGAAGATCATCATTCTATCACGCTGATTGGAAAAAATGAGATAACCTTGGAAGCTGGGAAGAAAGACAGTGGAGATTTTCTGAGTCCTGAAAGAGACTTGGAACTGCCAAAAGAAGATTTGGTGACTAGATCATCAAATGAGACCATTGGGTCTTGTGATTTTGAAATTGAAAATTTTACTGTGTTTACAAGTGTTGCAGAAGACAATCCATCTCTTGGAATTAGCTTTAATGAAAATGAATTGTTGCAGAAGAAGGAACTCATAAATTCCAAGGAAGGTGAGACAATCATGTCTCATATGAAGGAACTTGTTACTGTTGATGGCAAGGGGGAGTTGGCTTGCCTGATTGACCAAGAAAATACTGTAGGACAGACTTTTAGAACTGCCACAGTGATGGAAAATCAGAATTATATTCTGATAAAGGATGAAGATACTGTGTTTGAATAATTTGATTTGATTTCCAGAATCAATCAAGGAGGTGATGGACAATTACTAAAGATTTTCAAAGAAGAAGAAGAAGAAGGATATGCTAAAACTAAAATGTAGCATATTGATGATGTGTTTGAGAGAAAACAAGTACAAAGGGGATGGCTTAAATGTTTGTTGGAAACATTTAAACCAGAGAAAGGATTTGCAGACATTGAAGTGAAAATTCTTGAAGTTGTGGAAGAGGCAGGAGCAGATACTAGTTTGTCAAATTTGATTATGCTTACTAGTATACAAAGAAGACTGAATGAGTATGTTACTGCAGTTAAAGAATCAAATGATAATTTATTTTTTAAAAGTGAATTTGCAGGTAGTGAGAAAAAGAAAAATGTTGCAGAGGGAGATATATTAAGATATATTCAGGATGTTTTGGAGGAGGCAACATATGAAGCAACATCTACAGCAACAAAAGAAACATATGCAGCAATAAAAGCAACAAAAATTGAAAGCAGCAACAAAAGGCTGAGTAATTTCTAGACATAAGATAAACTGGACATAGAGATTGAAAACATGAGGAGATTGATGATGAAGGTGTCTCAGAAAAAGACAGCAACAAGAAAGCAAATAAATTACAGCAAGAAGAAGACAAGAGCAAACTATGAAAGCATAGCTAGTGGCAAGATGTAGAACAAGATATGGAAGCCTGGAAAAGTGCAGTTGAAGAATAATGCAGCTATTGGACAGTAGAAAAATAGAGTATGGGATCCAGGAGGCAACGATTAAAAGCACATGATCAGGAGATCATGGAAAATTTTAGGGGCTAATATTCGCAGGTGGGCTAATTTTCCATGGTTTTTCCAAAAAGATAATTCGCCAATTTCCATTTTTTAATAAAAATGATTCGCCCAAATTTTACAATATAAAATTATTTTACGTAAAAAATCGCCAACGTTATATAGAAAATTATATAATATCATTATAAATTTGAATTGTTTTAAAAATACATCAATACACATTTTATAGTTTCATATTAGGGACTAGTGAGATTCGCCAATTTTTTAAACTTCAAGAGAATTTTCCATCCTTAAAATTATCCTTGCAGGAGATCATGATTATTTTTGACCTTGGGAGTATGATGCAGGGGCATTAGGCTCAAGAAAATTGCTTGTATTTTAATAGACTTAGGGGTTTTGTGTTTTCAAGGGAGTTGGTTTCTTATGTAATGATTTGAGTGATTTTAATGAGAATTAATTAAATATCATGAGGAATTTTGTAAATGTTCTCGAATGTTGGAGAACATGAGAGAATTAGACTAGTTGAGAGTGTATAGGGATTGAGAGATTTAGGAATTAATTATAAATCCTAAATTAGAATTGGTTCATGATTTTGTGATGAAAGAAGATCCTTAGGGGTTAGTTGAGGTAAATAAGGAGTTAGAGGATATTTAGGATTTTTTTGAGGAGATGGAGGAACTGAAACCAAAAATAGTTTCAGAACCTTTTGTATAAAATGTAAGCCTCAAAGGCATAAAAAGCAGTAGAAAATAGATAGAGTGTGATTCAGGGGTTTGAGAGAGATAGGGTTTGAAGCCTACGGGCTGTAGAGGAAGAAGGCCATTGATCGAATATCAGAACAGAGAGGAAAAAAACCTTTGTAATTTTTTGAGTTTTATATGTACAGAGAAATTGGAAATAACAGAAGATAGTATTTCTGTCATGAGTTACAGGATTGTATGAGTTGTGTGTTTGATATTGAATTGTGATTGTGAAATGGTGTGAATCGATCACAGAATGGGTCGATTTCACAATACGATCCTTCATATTGATGTCAAATTTGTACAACGTAGAGGAAATAAGATTGGATATATTTTATAATTGGAGTTTTTATCATACAAAGCACTTCAACGAGAAATTAGGCATTCTGTGGTGAATACACAATGCAGTGAAATCTGGGATTGGACTCACATTTGAGGTTTTATTGTGTTTATAACCGATTATGAACCTCAGATAATGAATGCCAGAGAGGGTTTGGAGAGTGGATTAAACCCTGACGCTATGAGTTTTGAACTCATAAAGAAGGTGCTTATGTGTGAAATCGAAGGGAGTTCTCTGTATAGACAGAGTAAGGATTGAATTCCAATTGAGAAGATCTAAAATTGGAATGGAGAAGTCATAGCACAGTGGAAATGAGAAGCGGAACATGAACTGGTTGGTTGTTTTAATGTTTTACCAAGTATGCAGAGGTCTCGAATTGAAAAGATGAAAGTAGAACAACAACATGGCGGAATGAGCGGATGAACAGTGAAGGCGGATTCGGAAAACCCCAATGGTTTTCGCACAACTTTTAAATGGTAAGTGGTTTTATTAGATTTGAACACGATAATGGTCCATAGCTAACACGTAGCATCAACGGTTTTAGAAAACAGCCTATTTCGTGTTGCATTAGAGAATTAAAGTGAAAGGGTAAAATGAGTGTGATAGTCGTTGGATCATCAACATCGGAGATCCGACGACGTTCGCATCATTATTTGCGTGAAATTTAACAAAAGGTGAGTTGTGAATATGGTGGGACCCGAAATAAACATTATGTTGGTGATTTGGGTTTTAAACCTAAGTATGGCTCATGAATGTTTATATGATCTATTGGGCTTTAAACGTTAAAGGGGGTCGAACCTTGGAATGAATTGAAATGTTATGTTGGGGGCTCGAATATATACATTAATGTTTATTGGTAGTGGATCGGTAAGCATATTTGATAGTTGGTAAATGTGGGTTCCAAAGGTTATTTTAATAGATATGTATTGGTTTATGTTTAACCAAAGTCGAGATGATAAATCCAATGAAAACTTAAGCATGGGCTAAAGTATATGGCGGATGATTTATACTTTGGGTTTTAATCCAAAGTCGAATTTTGATTTGAATATTCATGAAATGGATTTTGGCCTATGATTTATAACCATAGAGTATAAGGAAAGGAACAGGTTCGCATATGAAGTTTGTGAAGTGGGTTTTATTATGAAGTTCTAATCAGAGATTTAAAAAGAAAAGCTTCCGCATTGATTTTGCCCAATATGGGAATTATTTTTGTTTAAAAATGAACCATGCATTTTTATATGCATATTAAGGTGAGAATGTGGGTTTTTCCAGCCCCTTGGATGCATCATAAACCAACGAAAACAAAACCATGGCTTCCAGAGGAAAAACCACCTCAACCCTCAACCAATGATTCCATCTCATGGTCGTACATCACTAACCATCACCATATCGGGATATACCCAACTTGTCCAGGGCTTTAGAGTGTTTGTTTCAACCTGGATTCCAGGAATAGTAACTCAACGCACAACTACTACAAGGATCTAGAGAGTTTTTCCAACCAAGGCTCCAAGAATAGTAACTGAACCCACCAAGGGCTCCAAATCATTTGTCCAACCAAGGCTACAGGAATAGTAAATAAACCCAAGTCATTATAGGGCTTCAATGGTGTTTGTCCAAACAAGTCTCCAAGACTATTAACTCAACCCAAGTTGTTACAGGGCTTCTAGAGTGTTTTTCTAACCAAGGCTCAAGGAACTCATAACTCATCCCACAACCATAAAAACATGAGAGCCAATCAAAACAAATGGGAAAACCCAAAATCACCATGGCTATCCAGGAAATGGAAATGCTAAGAAAAACCATTTTCAATCTAGGTAATCCTCCATGCTAATGATAGATCATTACTGACAAACCACATGCATGTGCCATGCATGCCAAAACTAGTAAGGAAATCATATATGCAACTTGGTACCTGTAAGAAAAACCCATTTTAGTTTTTGATCCTGATTACCTCTTGTGTTTTCCTAGTCTTCCTTTTCCTTCTTTCTCCAAATCCAAAGTATGCTACACTCCTCCAAGAGTGGTTCAAGAAAACTCTAAGTGTCCAAGAGTATGAGAGAGAGAGAGAGAGAATAGAAAGAGCTCCACCATAGAACTGGTCCTCAAAATCCTTTTGATTAATTAGGCCTCTAATTTCTTCAATTTTCCATTATTTTTCTTCATTTTCCGCACATGAAACCTGTGACCTTTCACCTTCCTTTTCTCCTAATTTCCATTATTTTCATTTTAAATGCCGATAAATTTCACTTTTCCTTTCCAAATCCTTTTCCATTTCCTTTGCAAATTTCCATAGCCCTAATAAACGAAATGAACACCCGCTAGGATGTTTTTCCCACCATTCATCATGGAATACGTTTTTGGTGACCATGGTTATTATTTTTCCCTTATTAAATTTATTACATGTATTTTTTACCAAGGTTGTTACAACCCCCCCTCCCCCCACCCCCCCTTGGGGGAACTATGTCTTCGGTGTTCAAAGAAACCTACAACCAACAAGACTGTTGAAAGAAAAACATACTTCCCATGGAGCTTTATAACTTATCTCGTCACAGTATTTACAATGATCAACCTGTTGAGAAGAAAACCAACATGAAATCATAACAACATGACAACCATGAAATGACACCATAACACTTACTGGAGATTTATAACATAGCTCATGGCGGTATTTACATCCATATACATATGTACATATTCCAAAACATCATACCAAAGCATGTACCAAAAACATATACCACAACATTCGCTCAACTAGCGAATAGAGAAGGATACATAGCCCACATCTAATTTTCCATCTCAAATGTAGCTTCATCGGGTCCAAAGTGCTTCCAATACACTTTAACCTACTCAATTGCTTAGTTCCAGAGCATAATCATACTTCTCTACAAAATTCACTAAGGTTCCGACTAGAATTCTCCTTCGGGATCTACCTACAATACAGACTAGTCAATCACATGATCAACATCTTTAACATACTTTTTAAGAAATGGCACATGGAAAACATCATGGAATTTCACTGTCGAAGGAAGTGAAAGTCGATATGCTATTGGTCCAATACTTTCAAGAATCTTGAAAGGTCCACAAAACCGAGGTTCTAGCTTGGCACATCATCCAATCCTCAAGGAGACAGTCTTGGCTTGATGTGCAAGTACACGTGTTCCCCAACCTAAAACTCCTTAAACAACTGTTTCGATCTAAATAAATTTTCTTCCTATCCTGTGATTCCTTTAGATTCTTCTTGATTACTCGTATTTATTATTCTATCTCTTCCAACATATCTGATCCTATCAATACCCTATTAACTGGATCACTCCAACTAATAGGAGTATTAAAACTCCGATCATAGAGTGCCTCAAACAGACTCATTCTCAAAGAATCTTGATACCCATTGTTGTAAGTGAACTCTACCACTGGAAGATACTCTTCCCATTTTCGATGTTGATGCATCACATACATCCTCAACATGTCCTCCAATATCATGTTGACCCTCTCTATCTTCCCATATGTCTGTGGATGATAAGTTGTGCTGAAGGCAAAATTTGTACCCAAACCTACAAATAACTATTTCTAGAACCTAGAAGTGGGCTTAGCATCGTTATCTAACACAATATTCTCCAGCACACCATGCAGCCTGACCACATCTATGATGAACACCCATGATACCTCATTAGTTGAATATGTAGACTTCACTAGAATGAAATGCGCTACCTTCGTCAACTTGTCAATAAAAACCATAATAGAATCATGTTGTCTAGATGTTCTCAAAAAACCTATGACGAAGTCCATGGAAATGACCTCTTGTTTCAATTTTGGAAGCGATATCGGCTATAGTAACCCACTTGGATGCTTACACTTTGCCTTTTCCTATTGAAAATCCAAGTATCTCGCCACAAACTCTGCCACTTCTTTCTTCAGATTCGGCCAGTAGTAAAAACTATTTACCACTATCAATGTCTTCTGATATCCTAAGTGACCTGAATACATCTTGGCATGAAATTACCTCAGGATAAGCTTCTTGAGCTCACTACTATCTGGTACTTAGATCTTGTCCCTAAATCTTACCAATCTGTCCACTGTAAGATGATAATCCACATCCTGTGCATCTGTACCGTCACCTATACCTATATCTGTGTTGTGGCATGTTTTAAATTTCTTATATGTTGTATATATGAGTTTATGTATTTCAAAGAAATTTAATATATATATATATATATACATGCATAAAATATAAAAATTAAAAGAATAAGTACTAAACAATGATTGGAGTTAATGTGTAAGACAATGGGACCACATTTGGTGCATTGTGTTAAAAGACGAGCAAGTGACATCCTGGAAACCACCAATGGGAAAATCAAACCTTTGATGAAGCATGAGCGTGATCATAACATGACCGGATATTAACTAGCGGGGTGCCTCCGTTGGAATCTTTGACCCCCGCCAGTTGACCGGAATGAGTGGCCCAGATCAACTACAGGGGCACTACTCTGTGATCGATTCTATATTGTGGATTCCCCCCGTAGTAACAACAACCGACGAGCACCACAACGCCAGAAATAAATCCAGTTATGTCTTCAATGTCATCATCTACATCACCTCCAATCGTCTTGTCAATCATTTCACCATTCATTACACCCCTGTATGATTTTTTCCTTCCCACTCATTTCTTCCGCCTATAAAATAGATGTTTGTCCTCATTGTATTCATGTCTACCTCTTGAAAAACTAAATCTCTCCAATTTTTGTACCTTCTTCCAAGTCAGCAGCCAGACACCTCGACATAACCAGAGAAATCGTGCAAATTTTCTTGAAACTTATCCAAAATTTTAAAGAAAGTTGTTATTTCTAGGTCTTCCACTCACATTCCGTTAATGGATAAAGAAACATACATTTTAGATATTGTCTACACAGTACACCACCCTCTATTTTATCAACATGTCGTCTTAAACCAATCAAAGTTCCCAATTTACTCTACTTTGATTAATTATGTAGTCTTGTGAGTGTTTGTTCCACAGACCTACATGTTTCCAGAGTTTATCCATTAGTTGGTTTTTTCCATGTACCCTAAAAAATTATTTTTCATGAACTAATTGGGAGAAAATGTCTTCTAGGTGTCACCTCAGTTTATAAGGAAATCATTTTTTTACCCCTCTGCAGATTCATATGTGAGTTTTACTAATGAATCCCTCTCTATATATTTTCAAGAATTGTCAGGGCTTGAGTTTACCCAAATTGTATTTTATCTCATGCCTGAAAAGGTAAAGTTATTCTTGGAGTCATATCATTTTCCTTTAAGTTCCTTTGCTGAAGATGTAGGGCCAGTTCTCCAAATTTTGGCCAAAAGCCTAGGGAGATAATATGCTATGGTGGTAAATAAGTCAATTTCTAGGAATGATTTCCTTAATGAGGAAGCTTCGAGTAGTTTTGGATATTCCCACTTTTTTGGAGAGTGCTATCAATAATCAGTTTATGATTCTATCAATCAATTGCAGTTTTAGGTTTCCTTCTCTAGTCACCTATTTGTTTCTTTATAGTAATGTGGATAGCTTTACCTAGTTGGGGTTGAATATTTTTGATGTGAATAAAAACAAACAGTCAATGTTCTTTTGAACAGACCTGGTGAGAAAGGAGGTGGGAAATGAAGGACTGTTTGAATTTAATTCCTCTTTCCTTCCTATTATATATTCAATTTTAAATGGAGTGTATCCACCAAGATTATTTCCTGAAGCTCAGAGATTTTTGAAATTAAGTAAAGATGTGAGATATGGAGATTGGTTTGCTCATGAAGACTATACTGAAATTAGATTATTTGGAGCGGATGTATGAGCCTTTTAAACTACCCAGGACAATAGGGCCATTCATTTTAAACACAAGACATGCCCTGGAAGTAGCTCACAAAATGATGACTGCCATGCATTTTTCATTGGAGGGGAAATGGGCTTATGAACCATAACATGTGATTTCAAATCGCAGAGTGGAGAATGGCTATTCTCCATTTGTTCATTAATCAAGGCCAGATATGGAGAAGATCGAAAATAGAGGATAAACTTCTGCATATGTGCAAATGGATGTGGAAACCCCTCATCGTGCTAAGAAGGAGCTTAAAAGAGGAAGAGAGAAATTAATTGATTTGGAGATTGATGCAAAAAATGAAGCCAAGAAGGAAAAGACTGTGGAGGAGGGTAGTTCTTCAACTATGCCTGGATTTTCTTTGCAATTGGGAGAAATTTATTTTACTCCTCCATCTCCTTTTCCTCAAGGTACATGTTATGATTCTTTGTCTAATGTTAAACATGTTTTCTTAAAAATTGAAGAAAGGAACAAGAAAATAAGAGATAACATTGAGGCTCAGTTAGAGGCTCAAATTTCCCTTGAGAAGACCATATTATTGACATCCATGGACTTAGAAAAAGATCAAAAGAGGATAGCTTTCTCCCATCCTTTAGCTATGGATGTAACATCTACTACCTCTTTCACAACTATTAATTTGACAGTGGATGCTAAGAAAATCCCTCTTCCTGATAAGATTAACTTGCATATGCAAACATGATAGCTAATCTTTAATGATTTGAATAAGAATACTTTAGCTACTACCAAAGTTGAAAACATGTTGAGTAAAGTGATCAAACAATTGAAGTTGGAAAAATATAACTCAAGAGCTTATTCCGCACAGAATGAGGAATTGAAGAAAATAATTGTTAAAATTGGTGTTGATCCTGAAGAAAAATCAACAATTTAGAAACTGTTGCAGTATGTTGAATCTGAAATTAAAAGTTTGAAGAAGAAGCTTAAGCTTCCAACAGGTGAGTATCCTATGGCTACTGAAGTAGCCCAAGTGGAGACAGAGAAAGAGCTGCTGTTGCAAGCTCTGCTAGCCAAAGATGAAGAAATAGCTAAGTTGAAAGAGACACGTGAAATGTTACAGAAAAAGATAGATTATCATGTGTGTACAGTGGCTATTCCATCAAATTCAGAAGACCCTACCGCCCAATTAACTCAAGTCTAAACTGAGCTAAGGTTGGCATAAATTGATTTAAAGAAAACACACAAGGACTTGGAAGGTGCTTATAAATTACTCTAGGTTACAGATAATGAGTTACACATGACCAAGGATAATGTAGAAAAGTATAGGCATGACTGTTAGAATGTCTATTAGGAGATCAAAGAGCTGGAAGATAAATTAGAGGGAAATATGTCCCTTATACAAGCCAGGGAGATTATTTGGAATGACATCATTGACATTTTCAAGAACATATGGGATTTACTGATTATTGTTGGGGAAGAAAAGAGTATTGTGAGAGACCTAGAAAATTTCATTGTTGCAAATAAAGAGAAACTGAAAAACAGGGCCTCGTATTTCAAGAGGTTGATTGAATTTATTAATTCCAATATTTCACAAGAACAGAAGGATTTCAGAATTGAAGATAGGACTCAATGTGTGTTGGAGTTTAGCAAGATTATCATGAAGAATTCATACAGGAAGACTACAGAGAAAAAGATGAAGGAAGTCAAAGAAGAAGTGGTAAGATTTAATGTGTTATTTGATAAAAGAACCAGGGATGGTTCGCTATCCTGTTGGGATCAGCAAGGAAAGCTTCTCCATTGGGAGGCATATGAAACATTGTTGGTAGAGGCAAAGAGTAAAATTGGAAATACACATGAAAAATTTGTTATCCTAAAGGGAGCCACTATTTTGAATTATCTACATAAAGTCTTTCAACTTTTATGGATGATGAAAACATTGTTTTCAGAAATACCCTCGTATTCCAGGATCAAAGATTTCAGAATGTATCATGTCAAGCTTGCTAACTATTCTATCTTGAATGTAGACTTGTGGAGAAAATGCAAGGAATGGAAGTCTCCACAAGGTAATGATGCAGATGCGGGAACTTCTTCCATTCCATGATATCAGGCTGCTGCCACCTCATGATCAAATTTTAATTCATATTTAATTTACTTTATTTTACTGCATAAGTTTTAATTTTCTACTTTTTATTGTAATGACCAAAGAAAATAGTCTGGGAAGTTGACATTTCCATAACTCTCCATTTTTTAATAATGTATTTAAGAATTTTTCAAGAGATAAATGAGGTTCCAGACTTTGGGCCTCAAAAGTTTTGGAAATTTTGTACTTTTTCTTTATGATATTAATAAATCTTTTTTGAGAAATTTCCAGCAATTGATGAATTTTTTGAGTTCTTCCTGTTCCATCTTATGTATGTCTCTTCTATTGGAATAAATTAGTGAAGCTGATGGTGTCTAATTTACATTTTTGAGTTAGAGTAAATTTTCTTAATAATGCGCTCCTTTATTCTGAAATCATTTCTTACAACCATTTTATTCTAAAACTAGGGATAAGAGTTTATGTGATTTACATCATATTGTTAATGGTTTTTCATTATCATTTCACCTTCTCCTATTCATGCATATTTATCATTTAAAGGAACTTTGAAGATTTGTGTTATCTGTAAAGATTAAATGGTTTAAGATATGATTCCGGGGTTACAATATGAAGGGAAAAAAAATAATTTTATTTTCAAGTGACAGTAAATTTCTTAGGCACTGATCTCCTCATAGCTAGAGATCGTCTCCCAAGGAATAAATTTTTTTGGCGTCGTTGCCGGGGAGTGAAGACACGAAGCCATTTTTCACTGGGTTTTGTTTCAGAAATAATTTCTTTGATTGGTGAATAATAAAACTGATTAGGTTGTTTTTTTCATCATCATAAACTTGGCTTACAGAAGACTGCACACGAGGTCATATACCTCGCAACAGAAGTTTTCAATCTTATCTGACCCAGAAAAAATAATATCAAGAAGGGTTTGGAAAGACAAATCCCTTATTACTCCCAGTCCAACCCTCTCTGCTCCGGGTAGCAGTTCTACTATTCAAACTCTAGTTTTCCACTTAGAATAAGTAGTCTCGTTTAGCTTTTCCTGAACCTACTGAAGAAAAATATTTTGAGTCAGTTTCTTTTTCATTCCCCGAATTTCAATAATTTTTAACACTTCATTTTGGAACTTCACAAAAATTTATCTCTGTAATAAGTCAACCTATCGTTATATCAGTATTACCTCCTCCACCATTCGTTTTTTCAAACGGGAATTAATCAAAACCCCAATATGGCTATTGCTTCTTTTCTTCTGAATATATATGCTCACTTAAATTTTTCCCAGCCGATGAATGCAAAGCCACAATATTACCTTAAATTGTTGCCTAGTTTCACAGGGGAATATGATATCTCAGAAGAGAAACATATTTCTTCTTTTTGTGCCTTTGTGAATAATTTGAATGTTGAGTATCTTGATGTTGTTTTAAGGCCTTCATGAATCTTTAGATGGAGAGGCTAGAAAGTGGTTCAAGACACTCCAGGCCAATTCAATTAATAATTGGGAAGAAATGGAGAAAAATTTCACTCAGAGATGGGGTGAAAAGAAAATTCATGGATATTTCTTAACTAAATTCAATGCTATTAAAAGAAAACAAGAAGAAATGTCACAGATTTTATTAAAAGGCTTAATAAATTCTATAATAGCCTTCTAGCAAAAATAAAACCCCCACCAGTTGGAGTAAAGGTTATTTTTTTTTGGAGCTTTTGAAACAAACTTTGGTTTCACTCTCAGGGAGAGGAGGTCTCC
Source organism: Pinus albicaulis (assembly GCA_034641835.2). Lineage (NCBI taxonomy): Eukaryota > Viridiplantae > Streptophyta > Pinopsida > Pinales > Pinaceae > Pinus > Pinus albicaulis. The sequence goes on along the minus strand of CM076577.1, from coordinate 67,404,505 downwards.
CACATTAGATCAAATAAAAACAGATTCCTTGGAGATTGAGGAAAATTTGACTGCAACAAGAAATTTAAAAGAAAGAAATAGACACAAGATAAGGGGAAAGGAAAGGAAGAAGTTTCTCATGACCAAAGATTGGAAGATATGACTAAGGTCATAAAAAATTTGTCAAATAAATTAGTAAAACCGAAACTGGAAAATAAAAATCCTCCCAGACAAGGGCATCAAACCCAAAATCAAAATTTCAACCTACAGTTTAGAAAAAAAACCCTTGCAGATCTTGCAAAGGGAAAATAAAGACCAAGGTGTGATCCAACCTCCTTTGTATATAGAAGATGGAAATGAGGAGGCAGAATAAGAAAGTGAAAAGGAGTAAGAAAATCAAATATCAACATTATATGCAGGTGAAGTAGAAGATGATGATAATTAGTAAGTCAATGTCGAAGCAGAAGAATCCTTGACTACAAAAGAAATTGAGAAATACTGTACACAATTTATTGATCATATGCAGCCTAAATTACATAAAAAAATATGACCTGAGATAAAGGAAAAGATCTAGATCGTTGAACAATGACGAGGTGTCAGAAGACCCAGTACCTCAATAGATGGCGACTCCACAACAACTTGCAAACCAAATTGACATAGGGAAGCAACAAATTTATTTAGTAATAAAAACTACTTTTCAACAAGGGGAGAGTTCACAAGGGAAGTTGAAAGGTGAGAATTTAAACAAAATTGTTGTTTTATCCGAACAAATTTCACATTTGAAGAAAAATAATGAAGATCTTGAGAATTTAATTAAACCAAGTAATCCTCTTAATTTGGAGAATATAAAGATACCAATCCCCTTGACTGAGCTGGTCAAGACTCCAATGTATAATTTTTTTTTTTCATATTTTATTAATATTTCTCAAGGTGGCAATGTGGCAGACACTATGAATTTTCAAGAAGATAGATCGATAGTGATGTTTGGTCCTCATGTGGAAGAGGTGGATTCATCTACTCCTCCTTTTTAAATTTCTTTATTGGTGCATTCTTTCATGCTACACAATTGCATGTTGGGTTCGGGAGCTTCTCACAATTTAATGCCATTATCTGTAATGAAGAAGTTGAATTTACAAATCAACAAAACTTATAAGGATCTTTACTCATTTTGTTCCAAAAAGGTTAAGTGTGTAGGGTTGATTAAAGATATGGTTGTTTCATTGGCTCAAATTCCAACGAGAAGCCTTGTGATGGATGTGGTGGTGGTAGATACCCTAGCTCGTTTTAGGATGTTTCTTTCTAGATCTTTGGGGGCTAAGTTGGGAGGTGTTTTGAGATTGAATTTAATTATGCCATAATACCAGTTTTGGGGGGAGAAGAGAGAATATTATTCAAAGAAACCAGGTTTTTAAAAACCATTACTCAGGAGAATGCCAATAATTACCCTGTGTACAACCAAGAAAAGGATGATTTTTCATGTTTCATGTTGCAAGAAGTTGCAGAAATTGCTGAAGATACTCGGGTTCAACTCCCTTCAGAAGTTGAGAATAAAGAGCTGGCGGAAAATGGAGTCTGGAAGCTTTATTTTGATGGTGCTTGTTCTAAATATGGTACTGGAGCAGGTGTTATTTTAATCAATCCAAAGGGTCATTTAATGTCATTTTCATATATATTAGAATTTTATTCTACAAACAATATCCCAGAATATGAAGTTATGATTCTTGGGTTGCAAATTTCCAAACAATTAGGAGTACAAAATATATCTATTTTTGGAGATTATGAACTAGTGGTCAAACAGATTAAAAATCATTTTCAGGCAAGACATCCAAGATTAAGAACTTACAAGAATGAAGTGTGGGATTTAGTGGAGAATTTATTTCTTGATTTTAATATAAAATTTGTACCTAGGGAAGGGAATAGGCTTGTATATTCTCTAGTAATTACAGCCAACACTTTTAAACCCCCTCTAAATCCAAGGTTGAGATATGAAGTAAAAATCAGAGGCATGCCTTCAATTCCTGATGATGTGAAGAATTGACAGGTTTTTGAAGATGAAGAATAGATTAAGGATTTTTTGGAGATGATAGGAGAATTTTCTAATTTATAAATTGACCAAGGTGAAGATATTGGAAAGAAGCAGGAGGGAGCAATTTCTTTCAAAGATTCAATTGGTAATCAGAAGATTTTGCAACTCAAATATAATGTAATACCAAAAGGATTGGTACCTTTGGAAAAGTTATTTAATGCTAATGATGTTGCTAAGAATCCAAATAAATAAGACCTTGAAGAGGACTTAGAATATTATATTTGGGTACAGATCAACAACCCATGATGTTGAGATTATTTAAAGGTGTGCCTGAAAAAATTAAACAAAGATATATAAGCATGTTTAAGAAGTTTGTTGACGTTTTGCATGGTCATATGAAAACTTGAAGACATATAATGCTAATATCATCCAACCCAAAATCCATTTGAATCTAGGAGTCAAATATTTTAAACAAAAGCTAAGGCAGATCAATCTCTTCTTGTTGCCTTCAATTGAGAAATAAGTTAAGAAATCATTACCGACTCAAATAATTGTTCCTTTAAGGCATACAGATTGGGTGGAAAATCTTGTACAAATAAGGAGAAAGAATGGTGAAATAAGGTTATGTGTAGATTTCACAAATTTGAACAGGACATATTTGAAGGATAATTTTTCTTTGCCCAAGATGGACCACATTTTACCAAAAGTAACAGGTTCATATAGATTTTCTATTATTGATGGTTTCTCTAGCTACAATCAGATTGTAGTAGAGAAGGACGATCATAAGAAAATAATATTTACAACTCATTATGGCACGTTCATGTATGCCAAAATTCCTTTCAGATTGATGAATGATGGTGCCACATTCCAGAGAGCTATGGATATAGAATTTTTAGGAGAAAGGGATAAGTTTGAGGTGATTTATCAGATCATATAACTGTCTTTTCTAAATCAGATGAAGAACATTTTGAACATATAAAATAAACCTTTGATAATTGTAGGAGGTATGGTTTATCTTTAAACCCAAATAAATCTCACTTTTATTTAAAATAGGGAAAGTTGTTGGGACATATTTTTTCAAAAGAAGGAGTGAAAATAGACACTGCAAGAGTGGAAGTAATAAGTAAGATACCTTTGCCAAGAAGTAAGAAAGATATTCAAAGTTTTTTGGGGAGAATTAACTTCCTCAAGAGGTTTGTTCCAAATTATGCTGAAATTTTCAAAGAAATCATTGATATGTTGAAGAAAGGGGAAGAAGTGAAGTGGAACACATCTGCAAGGGATTCCTTTTCGAGAATTAAAGTAGTTTTGCAAGAAGCTCCAATGTTGATAAGTCCTAATTATGAAAAGCCTTTTTAGATTTTTTCTTTTTCTTCTAACTGTACTATTGAAATTGTACTTTTGTAGAAGAACGAGGAGCAGAGAGAAAAAACTGTAGCCCTTTTCAGTGAAGTGTTGAGGGATGCAGAACTAAAATATAATATTTTGGAAAAACAGGATTATGCCATGGTTAAAGCCCTCAAATCTTTCAGATTTTATATTCTTCAGTCCCAGGTGGTTGCATATGTGCCAAATATTGTTGTTAAGGATGTTTTGGTTCAGAGTGATGTAGAAGGTAAAAGAGGTAAGAAGATAGCCAGGATACAAGAATATGGTTTAGACATAAAATCAACAAAACTAATAAAGGGTCAATGTTTGGCTAAAATTCTGACAGAATTTTTTTTTCAAGCTTTGGGGATTAATATGTTAGTTGAAGTTGAAGAGAAAGAAGATGTTGGAAAATGAACAAAGTCTGAATCAGGTGATAAAATTCAATATAAATTCTTATGTTCTGAATGGTACAAAGATATTATGCATTACTTGTGTTTTCTTTGTTATCCTCCTACCATGAAGAAAATGAAATACGGGGCTCTAAAAGTAAAAGCACAGAATTATGTGATTGTAGATGGAAAGTTATATTGGAGAGATCCAGTGGGTATCTTGCTAATTTTTCTCACAAAGGGAGAAGTTTTGAAATAATCAAAGAATACCATGATAGCCTATGTGGAGGTAATTATAGTTAGAAGATTACAACTCATAAAATTTTTAAAGTTTGTTTCTACTGGCCTTTTTTATTTTTATATTTTTATAAATCAGCGAAGAATTTTCAAAAATGCCAAACTTTTCCTCAGAATAAGAAGTTGGCGCCACTTCCTTTAATTCCTGTGTTCATAGAAGAGCCTTTCAAGCAATGAGGACTAGATTTTTTTGGAGAAATTAACCTGCCATCTAGTGGTTAATGCAAGTGGATTATGACAAGACGAATTATTTTAAAAAGTGGGTTGATGTAGTGCCAACAAGAAAGGAAAATGACTTGGTAGTAATGAAATTTCTAGAAGAAAATATTTTCAGTAGGTTTGTTTGTCCAAAGAAGTTAGTAACTGATAATGCCCAAGATTTTAAATCTTATAAATTGATTGATTTTTGCTAGAAATAAAATGTTATCTTATCACATTCAATTGCTTACAATCCTCAAGGGAATGGGTTAGCAGAATATTCAAATAATACATTGGTAAGGAATTTGAAGAAGACAATAGCAGAGAATAAGAAATATTGGGATTCAAAATTTAAGTTTTCTCTCTGGGCAAGTCGAGTAACTACTAGAAGATCAACTGGAAAGTCACCATTTGAGTTGGTGTATGGTACTGAAGCATTGTTCCCTAGTCAGCTGATAAAGCCTGTGGTAGCATTGATTCAAGATGTCCAGGAAGAACCAATTCATTTAATCAAAATAATGAACAAGTTGGTGGAGTTGAATGAAAGTAGAGATAAGGTCAGAGAAAATCTAATCAGCTATCTAGAGAAGATGAAAATTTTTTTTGATAGAAAAGCCAAAGATGTTATTTTCCAGCCAGGTGATCTTCTTTTAAGATGGGATGTCAGAAGGGAAGATAAAGGTAAGCATGGGAAATTTGAACCACTTTGGTATGGTCCTTTCAATATTACTAAATCTAGATCCAATAACACTTTTTTCTTGGAAAATTCGAATGGTGAAATGCTGCCATTACCAGTGAATGGGAAGTATCTGAAGCACTATTTTTGGAATTGAAGTTTTGTTTCATCATTTTAAATGTTGGTTTGATCATTGTACATAGGTAGGTGAGTAAATCATTGCAACGTGTAAGTCACCTTTTGACTCCATGCCCGACGTGAAGGCACTAATCTGCGGTTCATAGTGATCATTCCCAAAAAAAAAAAAAACACTATCCCCAAGTGGAGCTAGATGTTGTGGCATGTTTTAAATTTCTTATTTGTTGTATATATGAGTTTATGTCTTTCAAAGAAATATATATATATATATATCTATATATATATATATATATATATATATATATATAAATTAAAAGAAGAAGTATTAAGAAGTGTCATACAATGGGACCATGTTTGGCGCATTATGTTAAAAAACAAGAAAGTGACATCATGGATACCGCCAATGGGAAAATTCGTCCTCCTATGAAGCATGAGCGGGATCAAAATGTGACCGGCAGTTAACTGGCGAGGTGCCTCCGCTGGAATCTTTGACCCCTGCCAGTTGGCCGGAACGAGAGGCCTAGATCAACTGCAAGGGCACTACTCTGTGATCGATTATGTACTACGGAGTCCCCCCGCAATGACGACAGCCGACGATACACATGATGCCAGAAAGCGAGCTGGTTGTGTCTTCCATGTCATCCTCCACATGACCTCCAACCATCTTTTCAATCATTCCACCATTCATTACACTCCCGTACGATTTTTCTTGCCCACTCATTTCTTCCGCCTATTAAAGAGATGTTTGTCCTCATTGTTTCCATGTCTACCTCTCGAACAACTAAATCTCTCCAATTTTTGTACTATCTTCCAAGTAAGAAGCTAGTCAAAAGCTAGTCACCTCGATATAACCAGGTAACCTGTGCAACTTTTCTTGAAACTTGTCCAAAATGTTAAAGAAAATTTTTATTGCTCGGTCTTTCACTCACATACCGTTAATGGATAAAGAAACATACATTGTAGATATTGTCTGCACAATAGACCACCCTCTATTTTATCGACATGTCGTCCTAAGCCAATCAAAGTTCCCAATTTACTCTACTTTGATTAAGTCTGAAGTCCTGTCAGTGATTGTTCCACATACCTACCTGTTTCCAGAGTTTATCCATTGGTTGGTTTTTGCCATGTACCCTTAAAAATTATTTGTCATGAACCAATTGGGGGAAAATGTCTTCTAGGTGTCAGCATAGTTGATAAGGCAATCATTTTCTTACCCCTCTACAGATTCATATGTGAGGTTTACTAATGAATCTCTCTCTACATATTTTCAAGAATTGTTAGGGCTTGAATTTACCCAAATTGTATTTTATCTCATGCCTGAAAAGGAAAAGTACTCCTTGGAGTCAGACAGTTTTCCTTTAAGTTCCTTTGTTGAATATGTAAGGCCAATTTTCCAAATTTTGGCCAAAATCCTAGGGACAAAATATGATATGGTGATAAATAAGTCAATTCTGGGAATGTTTTCTTTAATGATGAATCCTAGAGTGGTTTTGGATATTCCCGCATATCTAGAGAGTCCTATCAATAATCAGTTTATGATTTTATCAATCACTAGCAGTTTTAGGTTTCCTTCTCTAGTCACCTATTTGTTTCTTTACAATAATTTGGATAAATTTACCCAGTTGGGGTTGAATATTTTGATGTGAATAAAAAAAAATAGTCAGTGTCTTTTGGATAGACCTGGTAAGAAAGGAGGTGGGAAATGCAATACTGTTTGAATTTACCTCTTATTTCCTTCCTAATGTATATTCAATTTTAAGTGGAGTGTGTGCACCACGATTATTTCCTGACGCTCATTCCTTTTTTAAATTACATAAAGATGTGAGATATGGAGATTGGTTTGATCATGAATACGATATTGAAATTAGATTATTTGGAGCTGATATAAGGCCTTTTAAATTACCTATATTTGTTCCCATGAGATTGTTTGCCTTGGAGTTCTTCAGGAAAAGTCTTAGTGTTGATCATGTCCATTTTGTACCAGTAAATAAAGGTCACTTTTTTAAACTACCTAGGATAGTAGGGCCATTCATTGTAAACACCAGACAGGCCCTGGAAGCAGCTCACAAAATGTTGACTGACATGCATTTGTCATTGGAGGAGAAATGGGCTTATCACCCATACCATGTGATTTCAAACTACAAATTGGAGAATGGCTATTCTCCATTTGTTCATGAATCAAGGCCATAAATGGAGAAGCTGGAAAATGGAGGAAAGAATTCTTAATCTATGCAGATGGAAGTGGAAATCCCTCATCGTGTTGAGAAGGGGATTAAAAGAGGAAGAGAGAAATTAATTGATTTGGAGAGTGAGGTAGAAAATTAAGCCAAGAAGGCAAATACAATGGAGGAGGGTAAATCTTCAGCTATGCCTGTATTTTCTTTGAAATTGGGAGACATTTATTGTACTCCTTCATCACCTCTTCCTAAATTTACAAGTTAGGATTCTTTGTCTAATGTTAAGCAATTCTTCTCACAAATTGAAGAAAGGAACAAGAAAATAAGAGATAACATTAAGGCTCAGTTAGAGGCTCAAATTTCCCTTGAGAAAACCAGATTATTGATAGCGATGGAATTAGAAATATATCAACTGAGGATAGGTTTCTGCCATCCTTCAGCTATGAATGTAGCTTCTACTACCTCTTTCAGAACTATTAATTTGATAGTGGATGCTAATAAATTCCCTCTTCCTGATAAGATTAACTTGCATATGCAAACAAGACAATTAATATTTATTGATTTGAATAAGGCTACTACAACTACAACCAAAACTGAAAACATGTTGAGAAAAGTGATCAAACAGTTGAAGTTGAAAAAATCTAAGTCAAGAGCTTATTCCACGCATAATGCGGAATTGAAGAAAATAATCTTTAAAATTGGTGTTGATTCTGAAGAGAGATCAACAATTCATAAACTGTTGTAATTTTTTGAATGTGAAATTCATAGTTTGAAGAAGAAGCTTAAGCTTCCAACAGGTGAGCATCCTATGGCTACTGAAGTAGCCCAAGTGGAGACAGAGAAAGAGTAGTTGTTGCAAGCTCTGCTGGCCAATGATGAAGAAATAGCTAAGTTGAAAGAGACAGGTGAAATGTTATAGAAAAATATAGATTCTCACGTTTTTACAATGGTTATTCCATCAAATTCAGAAGACCCTGCTGCCCAATTAACTCAAGTCTCAACTGAGTTAAGATTGGAAAAATTTGATTTAAAGAAAACTCAGAGGGACTTGGAAGGTTCTTATAAAGTACTCAAGGTTATATAGAATGAGTTACACATGACAAAGTATAATGCAGAAACGTATGGGAAGGACCGTCAAAATTTCTATCAAGAGATCAAAGAGATGAAAGATAAAGTGAAGGGAAATATGTCCCTTATACAAGCCAGGGAGATTAATTGGAATGACATAATTGATGTTGTCAAGAACATCTGATATTTACTAATTATTGTTGGTGAAGAAAAGAGTATTGTGAGAGACCTAGAAAATGTCATTGTTGCAAATAAAGAGAAATTGCAAAACAGAGCCTTGTATGCTGAGAGGTTGATTGATTTTATTAATTCCAAAACTGCACAAGAACTTAAGGATTTCGGAATTAAAGACGTGACTCAATGTGTGTTGGAGTTTAACAAGATGATCATAAAGAATTAATACAGGAAGACTATAGAGAAAAAGTTGAAGGAAGTCAAAGAAGCATTGGTACGATTTAATGTCTTATTTGATAAAAGAACCAGGGCAGGTTTTCCATCCTGTTGGGATCATTAAGGAAATATTTTCCCTTGGGAGACATATGAAACATATCTGGTAGAGGCAAAGAGTAAAATTGGAAATACACATGAAAAGACTGGTATCCTAAAGGGAGCCACTATTGTGAATTATCTTCATAAAGACTTTCAACTGTTATGGATGATGAAAACCTTGTTTTTAGAAATACCGACATATTCCAAGATCATAGATTTCAGAATGGCTCATGTCAAGATTGGTAAATGTTCCAGCTTGAATGTAGAATTTTGGAGAAAATGCAAGATTAGGGGAATTTTGAGATCTAAAATGGGTGTCCTAAGAAAAATGTACAACCAAAATAAACTTTATAAGAACCAATAGGATTCAAGATGATGATGTCAACCATGGGGGATGATTCACCATTTTTTAAGTAAAAGGGTAAAAATATTTAAAAATAATGAAATAATAAAACTATTTTTCAACTCGTATTTTCAACTTATCTCAAAAACATTTTACTCAAATTTTGAGAGGGAGTACTTTTTGGATGAAAAATTTAATTCCTCATCCAAGGAGTACCCATGTTGCATACTTTCGATGAACTTTGCTACACAAAAAAACGTGATTGCAATCATGTTTTTTATGTATTTTTCATTTTTCGTGTAGAAGGGTCCATCGAAAGTAGGCAACATTGGTAATTCTTGGATGAGGAATTAAATTTTTCATCCAATGAGTACTCCTGCTCGAAATTTGGGTCAAACCTTTGGGAGATAAGTTGAAAATACGAGTTGAAAATTTTGTTTTCTCTTTTTTCCCTCTAAAATTTGATGACGTCATCAAATATTATTTTATTATTTCCACTATTATTTTATAATTTCCTTAGGAGACCCATTTTAGACCTCAAAATTCTCCTAATGGAATGGATGTCCCTGCAAGTTAATGATGTAGATGTAGGAACTTCTTCCATTCTAGTATCTCAGGCCGCTGCCACCTCATGATCAAATGTTACTTCATATATACTTTAATTTATTTTACTGCAGAAGTTTTAATTTTCTACTTTTTATTGTAATGACCGAAGAAAACAATTTGGGAAGTTGACAGTTCCATAACTGTCCATTTTTTAATAATGTATTTAAGAAATTTTCAAGAGGAAATGAGGTTCCAGACTTTGGGCCTAAGAAGTTTTTGCAATTTTTTACTTTTTCTTTATGAGATTAATAAATATTTTCAGAGCATTTTCCAGCAATTGATGAAAGTGTTTAGTTCTTCATGTTCCATCTTATGTATGTCTCTTATGTTGGAATACAATAATGAAGCCACTGGTGTCTAATTTATATATGTGAGTTAGAGTAAATTTCCTTAATAATGCGCTCCTTTATTCTAAAATCATTTCTTGCAACCATTTTCTTATAAAACCAAAGATAATAGTTTCTATGATTTACAACATATTGTTAACGGTTTTTCACTATCATTTCACCTTCTCCTGCTCATGTACATTTATCATTTAAATACACTTTTAAGAGTTTTTTTATCTGTAAAGATTAAAGGGTTTAAGATATAATTATGGTGTTACAATATGAAGAGACAAAAAATAATTTTATTTTCAAGTGACAATAAATGTCTTGGGCACTGATATCCTCACAGCCAGAGATTGTCTCCCAAGGAACAAAAATATGTACCACTACTTATGCCACTACATGCACCTGTACCTATATTTTGCTATAACCTATGCCTGAGGTCCATGTACATGTTATCCTACTAACCTACCTCTAAGATCCGATCCTAGATTTATCCTATAAGAACTCAGTTTATATATGATTTACCGGTATCCTCTGGTTAAGAGCATCTGCAACCCTATTCCATTTTCCTTTAATGTACTTGATATCAAATTCAAATTCAATGATTGTGGCCAACCATCCAGTTTTCATGGCATTCAAATTCGATTATTCAAATAGATACCTCAATCCACTGTGATCACTCCTCAGTAAAAACCTCCTGCCAAGAAGATAGTGCCTCCACATCTTTAATGGATGAATGATCACTGCAAACTCAAGATCACGTGTTGGATAATTTTTTTCGTGCTCATTCAATTTATGTGACTCATAGCACAATACCTGTCCTTCTTGCATAATAACTCCACCAAGTCCTCTTTTTCAAGCATATGTGCATACCACAAATTCTATATTCGGATATGCAATCTTTAGCACTGGAGCATGTGTCAACAATTGTTTCAACTACTAAAAATTTGATGCACATTCCTCTGTCCATTCAAAATTCTTACCTTTCCTTTGCAATGATGTGATGGGATATGCAATCTGTGAGAAGTTCCTAATGAACCTCCTGTAATAACTTGGTAACCCCATAAAGGACCTTACCTCATCCACATTCCTAGGAGTTTTCCACTCCATGATAGCCCTTATCTTCTATGGGTCCATTGTTATGCCTTCCTTGGAAACAACATGTCCCAAGTAATGTACCTTTGTATAAAATAAACTACATTTTCCAAGCTTGGAATACAACTAATGTTCTATTAGAAATCTAAATACTGCTACTAAGTATTCGACATGCTCTTCTTAATTTTTAAAATATACCAATATATCATGAATGAATACAATAACAAACTTGTTTGGATAAGGACGCAACACATTATTCATAAAGCATATAAAAGTAGTTGGAGCCTTAATCAAACCAAATGGAACTACAAAAAACTCATAATTTTTGTATCAGGTCTGAAAATTTGTCTTGTAAATGTCCTCTTCCTTGATGCGTACCTAATTATATCCATATCTCATATCAGTCTTTGAGAACACTACTTCTCCCTTTAGATGATCAAACAAGTCATCAATCCTCGACAATGGATACCTATTCTTGATGGTCACCTTGTTCAACTTCCTATAATCAATGCATAAACTGAGAGTACCATCCTTCTTCTTCAAAAACAATATCGGTGTGCCCCATGATGATACATTTCACCTAATGTATCCCTTGTTAATCATTTATTTTAACTGCAACTTCAACTCTACCAACTCTAGAGTGCTAATCCTATATGGTGTTTTTGATGTTGGTGCTTCCCCTGGTACCAACGCAATAAAAAATTCCACTTCTTTACGAGGCAACAACTCTGAAATATTTGTTGGAAACACATCGTAAAACTGTTGTAAAACTGGGTACCTTCTCAATACCTCTGCATCCTCAACTTCCTTACCTATGTCACTAGAAATATGTACTACAAATAACACACATCATTTTCTACGAATGTGCTTCACCTACATAGTTGTCACCATTCTAATTGATGTTTATTTCTTATTACCCTACAAGACTCTCTATTCTCCATTATCATCCAAACACTCAATATCTTTGTCATAGGATTCCACTTTGGTCCTATGAATATATAGCTAGTCCATACCCAAAAGAATATTATATGATCCCAATAGATATACATTCAAATGTGTTGATGTAGGTATACCATTCAACTCAAATGAACAAGCTCTTACCAAGTGATGAAATTTCTTCTTTGTATTTGTATCCAACTGCACTAACCAATAATTTGCATGCACTTATTTATTCAAAACACACTTATCCACCAGGTCATGATTAGCATAACTATAATTATATCCAGGGTCAATCAAAATAGAAAAAAAATTATCACAAAGCTTACCATTCATCTCGATAATAGACACCTAGTGATATGCCTTCCACTTATCCAACGTTGCATAGATCCTAGGAACACTCTTTCCAACATCCCCAGTAGTCTGTGCCTCTTGAGAACTGTAAATTTATGGTCTACCACCCTTATGTTGTGGAAAATATCTCTAATGATGATATTTGACACAAGTCCCACATTTTACGGTCTTCCTATCATCACCCTTATTCTACTCAGAATGATATTCATGTCGTCTATCAGATGCATTAAACTTATTGTGCAGTATTTCATTCTCTTTGTTAATTGTGTCATGAGGCCTTGTTTGTTTCTTATTCCATTTCCCTTTATTCTTATTATTACCTTTCCAGTCTGATTTGGTATCAGATTTTCACTTTGATTACTCATAACAATGATTTAGCTTCCGGATGACCTCATCCAATGATCGAGGCTCATCAAACTCAATCCTGTCCTTAATTGATATCGAAAACCCACTGATGAATATTTTAATGTTGGCTTTCTCTTCCTTGAGGTAAGGAACATACCTCAATATTCCAAGAACCTGCCAGTGTACTCCTCATCAGTCATAGATCCCATCTTTAGCTCATAAAAATATTTTTCCCTGTCATCATAGTACCTCTTAGATATGCACTTCTTCCTGAATAGTCTCTTGAAAAAATCCAAGTCAACTCCTCCCCATAAATATATCTGGTGTTATTTACCTCTTCCCACCAGATATTTTATTTACCTTTAAGACTTAGTGTAGCTATTTTGGCTTTCACGTTATTTTAGTGATCATGTATCTTGAAGAACTTATTCATTCCAAGAAACCATGATTCTGCATCATGTGATTTCTTCATTTCCCCATCGAACGTAGGTGGATTTTCTTTCTTGAACTCATCCAGAAAATATCCCGTATCACTCCTCATGTAAGGATGATAACGATGATGACCATGATACCTGTAAGAACCAGAGCTAGAATAGTACCTATGTCCATCACCTCTCCTATCCAGTGTATCGAAGAACATCCCATCCTTGATCGTTTCATTTCTATCTGACTTGGGAGATCTACTACCATATGCCCCATCAGTCCTATCCTCCTATCCATAACTAATCCGAAGTGGCCTTTGTCTTTGAAATTATGACAAACTTTGAAGAATTACTGCATTGAATTCTACTTGTTTCTCCTATGCCTACATGATTCTATCATTATCTGCTTTTCAACTCCTTATTTCTTTCTTCAAACTCCTCAACATGTCTGCTAAGTCAGAATATTTCCCAACACCACACTTCTCATATGATTCATAGGGAGAATCTTTGGAGTCTACCATCTTTGTATTCATCTCTGATCTCTTCTTCCTGCAAGGTATATTATTTCAGATAAACCACATCATAAAAAAACTATCGTACCTTAGCGTAGTTCAGGGAGGACATATCATATGAAAAATTGACTAGATTAGCACAATACATATATAAACATAATCATATCAACATATACAGATATTTTCAGCCATTATCTAGTTATAAATGCATGACTATACTGACCACATACCATGACTTCATGCAAAATTTCCCTCATCCATTAAATGTAGTCATAACAACACATAACACTGACACACATAATCAATACATGATCGACATACACTCACAAAAAATACAATCAATAATAGAACTATCAACTTTCACATGGTGACACTAGTGCAATCATGACCAATTCCATGCATGCACAACAAGAACATAGATCACAAGCACAAGGACCTATATGCAACCAAATTGTACATACGACAACACATTCATCCAAGGAGAACGAAAACCAAAAATCACCCAAAGAGAATGAAACCATGCTCTAATACCACTCAGTAACGCCCTCCTCCCACATCTAGCCAAGTAAGCAGTCAATTGGGGTAAACATGTGATGAAGAGTTACTATGATATGATTCAACTCCCTATGTGTCAGTTAAGGAAGTGGAACCATTGAAACACAACGAACCTGACCTTCTACACATGCAACAGAACCCCAGGAGCCATCCAACCCATCCAGGTGACCATCCCTTAAGACAAACTGACCTTTTGCCACATTAAAGCCTCATTCTGTCCCTTCACATGGATTCATATGACTGGGACCCTCCAGTCTCTCCCACAACAAGGCATGCCTACGACTAGGGACTTTTCTAGGTATTTTTGTGCCAACGATTCTAGATTCCGTGCCACCTTTTTAGGGTCGGGACTCTGGCCACTTCCCAGAACTCCATGAAACTTACATAAATGAAAAGTAACATCAAAAAATGATACAAATGTAAATACTTAAACAAGTACTTGACTAGATCCCTACTAGCCGTGATAGATATTTTGTCAAACATGTCACAAATATGCATTCTACAAGTTTAAACATCATATCTAAGCATAGGGGTTTCATACTTATCTGAGAATCATTAAGAAGCATTGATGCATCATCACAATAACTGCATTACCATCTATTAATCAACATATTCATTGTATATTCAATGATTAACCAAAACATGATGAGAGCCATACATTATTATTTTCATAAAACTAAGTCATAACCAACATATAAAAAACAGAAATATCTGTTGAGATTCAACAAGATGATGAGCTTAGTGAAAAGAGTCTCCTTCACTAAGTGGGCCCGCATGCTATTTTTGGCGCAAGTCTATTTTTAGACTATGTCTATTTTTTGACATGTCGATCATATTATTTGGAAGATTACGAGGACTCTAGTGATAGTTGATAGGTTGTGGAGAAAATAAATTAAATTCTATTTTTAAATATGGTGAAGTCTATTTATAGATATTCAAATCAAAAATAGATACATGTTAATTATTATTAGCTCAATAATGGACTCTAACAACAACTTATTCTCTTAAGAACACTTTAATTAGTTATGAGATGTATACAATAGTAGACAGGAAAATTATTATTCTAAAGTTTACTAAGAACTGTTGACAGAGGACCCTTTAGAACTCAGAATGAAAAGAAAAATTGTAACCACGGATAGATAGAAGTGGATATGATTGTATTAAGATTTAGCTTCAGTTCAAACTAATCCAGTTCATTGATTTATTATTTAGTCCAATTTATTGATACACTAGTGAAGATGAGGTGGAAGTCAATTACATATTAAATTTACAATAATAACCTGTTAAATCGTTTCATTATTATGGTTCAACCTCGATTTGTGAGTTTGGATGGAGACCAGTGGAGAGATAGGTGAAAGGGCGAGATAGACTATCTGTTGTGACTATTAATGATGCATTGATTGCATCCAACACACAGTGGAGATGCAAATGAGGATTGCGCAGTAAATCCAAGAGTAATTCGAATTCATTGAGAGCTATTCTTCATCAAGGATTGCACAGTGGAGGCAAGCTAGCAGGTGGCAAGGATCGGTGCATGGATTTGCAAGATTAGGCCTGTATAGTGTATGGAGATTGTACTGTACTGATAGCTTGTGATAAGCTTTGTATGTTTGTATGAGATTTTCATATGATCACCATGTTACATAATATATAGTTGGGGTTTTCAACTTCAGGCTTTCTCGGTAAAAAAACTATGTTATGTGCGATTGATAATTTTTGTTTATGCTTCACATGTGTGTGCAATTAATTTTTCTGCAAAAGATTAACAAGTGGAATAGATTCAATATCTTGCATAAATTTAAATAGTGTGAGATCAGGTGGATCTTGGAAATATGCCTGCTTAGTGCATATAATTTCTACATGGTATCAAAGCATTGTTGATTGAAGATATCAATTGTGAAGTGAGTTTGTGCTGGTGGACAATTTGAATTTTCTACAGAAGATTCTTGGTGCATAAATCGAGTATACATTGAAATGTCTTTCAACAGGTTGAGATTGGAGTATGCCCTTGATGGGAGCTTGAATTACATAGGCTGGAAGGACAATATGGAGGTGGTGCTGGAGGATAATGGGCTGAAGGAGTTCATCGATAACGATGTTCCTAAGCCGGGATCTAGCAATGCTGCATTACTTTATGCATGGCAAAAGAAGACTGCAAAGGCGAGGAGGATTCTGTTGGAAGGTGTGAAGGACCACATTGTGTCCAAACTTCACAGGAAAGCCACTCCATTCTTAATGTGGAAGGCTTTGACAGACTTGTTCCAAAGAATAAGTGACCAGAAGAAGTTGGCGCTTAAATAAAAGCTCAGAAAAATAAAAATGGAGAAAGGCGACAGTATTCCAAAATACCTCACAAAGTTTGTCCACTACAAGGATGAGCTGGGAAGTGTGGGGGTTACTGTTTACAAAGAATACTTGGTGAGATTGGCTCTCCTTGGTCTTATGAAGAGTTGGCATAGCTATGAAGACTATGTCAATGGATGGGAGAAACTGCCAGGATGGGAGCGACTTTGTTCGGATCTTGTGCAGGAGGAGATAAATCGAAGTACCAGGGATGGATCTTCATTGAAGAATGAAGATGAAGAGAATTGTGCTTTGGCTACCAAAGCAAGGAAAGGGAAGGGGAAGAAAAATCCTTCTAAATCCGGTGCGAAAGGCAAGAAGCAGGACTTTTCCAAAGTGAAGTGTTTTCATTGTCACGAGCATGGACATTTCGCCACTAACTGTCCACAGAAGAAGAATAATAAGCAGGTTGTTGGATCTGCAACTAGAGAGACCTTAGCCTCGCAATTTGAGTTGGATTTTTCCTTGATCGCATGCTTGGTTTCAAGCTGGATGGGATCGGTGTGGTATCTTGACAGTGGTGCGTCTTTCCATATGATGAGAGACAAAGAGTTGTTTAGTGACTTGGAGGAGAAGGACCTCCAGATGCATATAGAGATGGGCGACGATGGTTGGTATAGTGTGACTGGCATTGGGACCATTACCTTTGAGAGGGAGTCTATTAATCCATTCTTGTTGAAGAATTTCATGCATGTTCCAGGTCTGAAGAAGAACTTGGTCTCAGTCGCAATGCTGGAAAACAGGGGTTATGATGTTGTTTTCAGTGAGGGAAAATATTTCCTTCGACATAAAATAATGGGTCAAACCAAGAAGATAGGGGTTTGAATTAAGTATCTCTACAAGCTAGATGTAGATGGATGTGCTGCAATGGTGGGAAAAGCAGAAGAAGTGGTGAGCCGAGATGAGGGCGAGTTATGGCACAGGATATTGGGCCATCTTCACCATGGCGCTTTGAAAATTTTGCAGCAAATTTCTACTAGACTTCCCAAGGGTACTTTTGCGTATTCAGATCAGTGCAAAGGATGTACAATGGGTAAGTTTGTGAATACCACCTTTCATGAGAAGGAGAACCGTGCTTCGATGATCCTGGAGAGAATTCACACAGACGTGTGTGGACCATTCTCAGTTGCTTCAACAACGAAACACAAGTATTATGTGATATTTGTTGATGACTTTTCTCATAGATGATGGATCTTCTTCATGCATAAGAAGAGTGAAACATTCTCAAAGTTTTGTGAGTTCAAGGCATTGGTGGAGAAGGAGTCGGGGAATCAGGTGAAAGATCTACAGAGCGATAATGGTGGTGAATACATATCGGGTGAATTCAAAGACTTCTGTAGCAAATAAGTAATTCGAAGAGAACTCATAGTGCCTCGTAACCCATAGCAGAATGGGGTCGTGGAGAGAAATAAAAGAACGATCATGGGTGCTACACAAGCGATGCTGCATGACCAGGGCCTACCAATGCACTTGTGGGTAGAAGCATACAACACTGCAGTTTATGTGCAAAACCATTGTCCTCATAGAGTACTTGGCATGAGTACACTCGAGGAATATTTTACTGGTAAGAAGCATGATATTTCTCATTTGAAGATTTTTGGCTCACCTGTTGACATTCATGTGACAAAGGATGCCAGGAAGAAATTGGAGCTGACTGCAGAATTTGGGATATTTGTGGGGTACACAGAAACACCCCATAACTATCATGTTCATTATCCAAACAATCAGATGACTGTTATGCAACGAGATATAAAATTCAATGAGGTGAAAGCCATGAAGTTGTGGCTTGAGAGGGAGCTACACTTGCATGTGGAAGAGGAACTTATTGTTCCCAAAGATGAGCCTCTGGATGTGGATCAGCCACAGGAGCAGATTCATGGAGTGGAGGAGTCCACTCATGCAAAACGAAATGTCAGACAAGGTAGGAAGCGTACCATAGAAGCTGAGAGACTGAAGGTGGATGCAGCACAGAATGTAGGAGTTCCTACATCACAGCACAGACAGAGATAGACACCTGACCGATATATTGGATACATGGTTCTTATGAGCAACTATATTGTGACAGAGCCATATTATTTTGAAGAAGCAGTGCAGGAGCCCACATGGGTAGATGCCATGGTGGAGGAGTATGACTCCATTGTTAGAAAAAATGCTTGGGAGATTGTTCCAAGGCCGGTGGGAAAATCAGTTGTAGGATCAATATGGATCTACAAGGTAAAGAAAGTTTTTGATGGCAGCATTGAGAAGTATAAGGCAAGATTTGTTACCCGGGGCTTCTCACAGATTGAGGGGATTGACTATGAAGAAACCTTTGCACCTGTCGCATGGTATTCTTCGATACGGACCATCCTTGCTCTCTCAGCGTAGATGGGTTGGCACATTCATCAGATGGATGTGAAGACTGCATTCCTTAATGGGATCATTGAGGAAAAGGTGTACATTGAGCAGCCTGAGGGATTTGAGATATTCAACAGCGAGTCGCATGTGTGCAGACTCAAAAGAGCATTGTATGGGCTGAAATAAGCACCCCGTGCTTGATACACTCGGATCGACAACTATTTCACTGGACTTGGCTTCACCAAGAGTGAGGCGGATGAAAAATTGTACCAGATTGTGGTTGAGGGTACGATTTTGATAATTTTACTTTATGTTGATGATTTGATACTAACAAGTGATGACCAGTTGATACACTCATGTAAGGCTGATCTTGCAAAGGAGTTTGAGATGAAGGATTTAGGCCTCCTTCATTATTTTCTTGGATTGGAAATATGGCAGCGGGAAGGTGAACTATTTGTGTCTCAAGGCAAGTATGCTCGGGAGATACTGGAGAAGTTTCACATGCAAGGCTGCAAACCTATCGACACTCCTCTTCTAGGAAATTGGAAGAAAGAGGATGCTACATCGGCAGAGGTAGTGGATGCCACTGTTTATCGACAGTTGGTGAGTTCGCTCATGTATTTAGTCAATACAAGACTGGACATATGCTATGTGGTGAACCAATGTTCACAAGCGATGGTTAAGCCTACCAAGCTCTTTTGGAAGGCAGGCATGCATGTCCTTAGATATCTCAGGGGCACATATGAGTATGGTTTATGGTACAGAAAGACGGATGAGGTGAAGTTGCATCGCTTCATGGATGTAGATTGGGCAGGAAGCCCAATAGACAAAAAGAGCACATCAGGAGGGTTTTTCAGTATCGAATCTACGGCAGTTTCTTGGTACAGCAGGAAACAAATATTTGTGGCACTCAGTTCAGCAGAAGAAGAATACATGGCAGCAAGTTTAGCTGCATGTGAGGCTATCTAGATGAGGAAGATTCTGATTGGTTTGTTCAGTTCACATTTAGATCCCACAGTGATTCATTGTGATAATCAGAGTTGCATTAAAGTCTCATTTAATCCTGTGTTTCATGATAGATCTAAACATATTTATATCCGGTATCATCATATCAGAGATTGTGTGCAGCAGAAGATCATGTTGCTTCAATACATTCCCACGGAGGATCAGGATGCAAATATTCTGACGAAGGCGCTCACCAGGAGCAAATTCAAATACCATAAAGGCAGGATCGGGGTGAAGGATAATCCCTATCTTGTTGAGAGGGAGTGTTGAGATTCAACAAGATGATGAGCTTAGTGCAAAGAGTCGCCTTCACTAAGTGGGCCCGTAGGCTATTTTTGGCGCAAGTCTATTTTTAGACTATGTCTATTTTTAGACTATGTCTATTTTTAGACATGTCGATCGTATTTCAGAAGTTGCAGGATGCTATTTTTGGATGGTTGATAAAGTTGGAAAAATAGATGAAATTCTATTTTTAGAATACTGGGCGAAGTCTATTTATAGATCATCAATCTAAAAATAGATGCATGTCATTTATTATTAGCTCTTAATAATAATCAGACTCTAAACAACAACTTATTCTCTGGAGAACTTCAGTTCAGTGCACAGATGTGGCACAGCAGCTGACAGAAGGAATTACATTATTCCTAAGGGTTTACTGGAGCTATTGCATGGAGGACTCAGTTAGAACTCAAGTGGCAGAGTTATGACACAGTTGGAAGTAGTAGTTATGGAGTTGTATTTAGTTTAACTCAGTTAGATTCAGTTGAGCTAGTTGTATCTATTCTAACTTATTGATACACTAGTGAGAGTGGAGTGAATTAATTAGTTAATTAATTCAAAAATAATAACTCATTAATCAACTGAAAAATACATCAGTTAACTACAGTGCATGGAAATTTCAGTGGAGACCATTGGAGAGATAGGTGAAAGGGAAAGATAGACTATTTATTGTGACTATTAGTGATGCATTGATTGCATCCAACACACAGTGGAGATGCCAATGAGGATTGCGCAGTGAATCCAAGAGTAATTAGAATTCATTCAGAGCTATTCTTAAGCAGGGATTGCGCAATGGAGGCAGGCTAGCAGGTGGCAAGGATCGGTGCATGGATTTTCAAGATTAAGCCTCTATAGTGTATGATGATTGTACTGTACTGAGAGCTTGTGATAAGCTTTGTATGTTTGTATGATATTTTCATATGATCTCCATGTTACATAATATATAGTTTGGTTTTTCAACTTCAGGATTTCCCGGTTAAAAACTGTGTTATGTGCGATTGATAATTTTTGTTTATGCTTCACATGTGTGTGCAATTAATTTTTCCACAAAAGATTAACAAGTGGAATAGATTCAGTATCTTGCATAAAGTTAAATAGTGTGAGATCAAGTGGATCTTAGACATATGCATGCTTACTGCATATAATTTCTACAATATCAAGGATATAACAAGGAAGTCTTCAAAAGCGTTTATCCAACCAAAGGTTGGTTCAAAGCATTGAGTTATGTTCCTTACCTCAAGGTTGAGGTATGTTGCTTCTAGGCTTCAAAGCGTTTTTTCAACTATGGCTATAAGGCTAGTAACTCAAACCACTAAGGGATCCAGAGTGTTTTTCCAACCAAGGCTCCATGAATAGTAAATCAACCCAAGTTGTTACAGGGCTTCCAGAGCATTTGTCCAACTAAGGCTCCAAGACTAGTAACTCAACCCAAGTCGTTACAGGGCTTCCAGAATGTTTGTCCAACCAAGGCTCCGGGAACTAATAACTCGACCCACAACCATAAAACATGATCACCAATAAAAAAAAATGGGAAATCCCACAATCACCATGGCTATCAGGGAAATGGAAAGGCTAGGAAAGCCCACTGTCAATCTAGGAAATCCTCCATGCCAATGAAGTATCATAACCAATAAACCACATGCACGTTCCATGCATGCCAAAACTAATAAGAAAATTATACATGCAACTCGGTACCTGCAAGAAAAACTCGTTGTAGTTTTTGATCACAGTGTCCTCTTGCACTATCCCTCTCTTCCTTTTCCTTCTTGTTCTAAATCCCAAGTATGCTACACTCCTCCAAGAGTGGTCCAATAAAACTCTAACTGTCGAAGAGTATGAGAGGGAGAGGATAGATAGAGCTCCACCATAAAACTGACAAAAGTTTGTGAACTGATCCCCATAATCATTTTTATTAATGAGGCCTCTAATTTCTTCAATTTTCCATTATTTTTGTTCATTTTCCTCCTCACATGCAACCTGTGACATTTAACCTTCCTTTTCTCATAATTTCCATTATTTTCATAAATAAATGCCAATAAATGACACTTTTCCTGTCCAAAGCCTTTTCCATTGCATTTTCCAATTTCCATGTCCATAATAAACAAAATGAACACCCGCTCAAATTTTTTTTCCACCATTCAGCTTGGAAATATGTGTTCTGTGACCATGGTTATTATTTTTCATTTATTGAATTTATTACATGAATTTTTTCCCAGGGTTGTTACAATGTGGTTCAACATCAACTGAGAACTTTTTTAATATGTGAGTGAACCTTTGATTGAAATATTTTACTTTTCCTTTTTCTCCATATTGATGTTCCTAAGTTCTTTCAATAGCATGGCAAGAGTTTTATCATCTGCAAAATTTTCTAGGAGCAACTTCTTAAAATCCCTCCAATTGAAAATTGAATTGGTTGGAAGACTATGATACCATACAGATGCTCTACCTTCTAAAGTGTACAGAAATAGTGTGCAAGCAACAGCATTGAAGTGTACCTCAAGCATTTTAGATGCATGTAGAAATCATCTATATGCACTACAAGGAAAATACCCTCTAGTGGAGGTTATAAAGGAAGCTTTTAGTGTTATAAATTGGCCAAAATTGCTTAAAAAACATTTGCTTCAACATCCGTTTATGATTACGAAGGTTTTTACGAAGCTTTTAATAGAAATTCAATGCAACTAAAAAAAATGGGCTGTCGAAGGCTATTACGAATGTTTTTTTTCATTGGTGCGCTACTATGGCTTTAATGCATTGATGCATCCACGTAGAAGGTGCCCCGGGGTGGTTGAAGGAGAATGCACCAGGTCGTTAAGGTATAAAAATGCACCGGGTGTAGTGTTGGTGATACAACACACGAGGTCGTTCTAATTGGTCTTGGGATTTGTGCGGTGCCCATAGGTCGTATCAACACACCGATGCATAGACTTATAGAATCGCACCGGTGCACATTATCACAGAAAGGCACCGAGATTTATAATTGGTATCGGTATTTGTGCGGTGCCCATAGGTCATACAAATGCATTGGTGCTTATAGACACATAAACGCCCCAGTATGCAGTATCACACAAACGCACCGAGATTTATAATTGGTATCGGTATTTGTGCGGTGCCCATAGATCGTACAATGACACTAATGCGTATAGACACATAAATGCACTGGTGCATCGTACCGCACAAACGTACCGATATTTTTAATTGGTTTTGGTACTTTTTCGGTGCCCATAGGTCGTAGAAACGCACCGGCGCACTCCATAATATTACAAATGCACCAGTGTGCAGTTATTGACACGCACTAGTTTTCATTTTGTTTTTTTAGAAACATCAACCTATGACAGTGCAAGTATTGTGATTATTTTAAATTCATTATTCATCAAAAGTCGACACATCTTATAACAATATTCATATTAATTAAAATTTTATTAATGCATTTGAATGTGATTTTTAGATTAATTTGTTATATCATATCATAATTATTGTGGTTCTTTAAAATTCATTATTCATAAAAAGTCAACACATATATATCTTATAACAATATTCATATGAATTAAATTTTTATTAGTGCATTTGAGAACGAAAATGGAGAACGCAATAGCGACAATGGAGAACACAATAGAATAAATTAAAACATATTTTATGATTTATATATATGAATAAGACAACCTTTATCATACAAAATGGGATAGCTATTGGTATCCCTTTGTCTTTCGATTAGGATGCTATGTCCATTACATTAAACAAAATGTCTGATTTCACAGGCATGTTTCAAAAAATACAACGCCTTTTTTTGATCTCCAAACTTAGTGATCATCATTCTTCTCTTGAACTGCTGTCACTACTAGAGCTACTTCTATGACTTGGGTTATTTTTAGGAATGTTTTGTTCACGATGTTGATTTTTTTCTTCTTCTTCACCTTCCATCTACAAACATAAAAATAAACTGAAATGAGTGTATATACATTGGTGAGAATAATGAAAATTGCAATATTAAATAATATACATCAATGTAAATCGAAAATAAAAATGATGTACAATAGCAACAATTGACTTATAAACTATATACATTCTTTCAAAACCATGTACCATGCCAAATTTCAAAATTTCATCTGTTGGCGCAGTTCCATACTTAGTTTCCTACAATTTTTATACCCTATAACAAATCATATATTTAATATAAAATATTTTTTTGTTCTATTAATTATAGATGGAGCTAAGTAAAACATGATCGATAGATGGTTCTTCTTTGTATGTTAACACCTATTTGAAGACATTCAATGATGATTTTTGTAAAAAAACTTAAAAATACAAAAATGAAATCTAGTTAAGTTGTTATAAGGAAGTAACAATTACTCACAAACTTAGATATCAACCCTTTTCTTCCTTGTCGTCCTGTTTTATGTGCTAAATGGGTTCCATTTTCTTTTCTTTTCTACAAGAAAATTCTTGAAAATTAATATTTATGGCTAAATTGTTTATTTATTGTACCTAATGATCGAAAAATTCAATGATTACATATTAAATTTGAAGCACTTTGTTGTTGATATGGCTCCTCCTGCGATGCAATTTTGTCCATTTCTTTGACCATCTCCTAGTACGCCTTTTTGGACATTCCTACTGGCATATTTCTGATATCAACTCGTTCATCTTTTGAGATTTTCATAATCTTCCTGAAAATGTAACATGACAATAAAATATTTAATTTTTATATTGATATATGAAAAGTAAATATAACAAAAGTGATATTTATAAATAATTATAAACAAACATTTAAAGGAATATTACTTTTTCATTCCTTCTTTTTTGTTCTTGTACGTTTTTGTTATTAAAAGTCTGACATGTCTCATTGACCAATTCTCTAGAAACTCTTCCTGTAGTTTAGATAAAATTTGGTTCTTGGAATCATTGGATTGATTTTTGTATTGTAAGTGGAAATAAATTCTATACATTCGTTCCACTAGATCCCTCAAACTTTTGTAAAACATTTTTCTCCCTTTCGTTAACTTCCAGCACCACTCCAGATGAGCTAATGAGCAATTCATTTTCATTTGCATGTTCTATTTTTTTTCTTTTCTTAGAACAACATTCATTTTCTGAGTTGTTGGTCCTTGTAGAACATTAAACAAATGTGAATTAATAGACTGTTTGACACATGTTATCTAATAATTTTAAGTATATTATTAATGATAATTAAAAAAAGAAACTCATATTGAATCGATAGTATTTTTTCATTCACTTGATTCATCCTTTTGCAATTTTTCCATCAAGCTTTTAAGCTCTTCTGGTCTTAGATCAGAAATAATCTTATCAAGCTTCATCATTTTATGGCTTTGTATGATACACAGTAAACAATACATATTAGTTAAACTTACATATAGTTCAAAAATAATATTTTTAAAAATAATTTACAAAGAACTTGCCTTTTTTTCTTTTTTTGATGTGTTATCAGTATTTTTGTTACTTGATCTCTTATCAGTCATTTCTTTATCAATATGAAACGTATACCATATCATTCATTAATATATTTATAAATAAATTGTCAACTTTTCAGGTAAAAAATAAATCTCAAGACACCGGTGTGCCTTTCATGATGTACGCACCGCCGCTGGTGCGTGGGGGTATTAAAATCACACCGCAAAATAGTATAATAGACCATATAGTATGTGGGTATTATAAACGCACCGTACAAACAATGTAATAGACCGTACGGTGCTATCCTCATAAAATGGAGCACCGGTGCCCTATTTCAGATATGGCGCACTGATTTTAAAAAATTGTTTTCAAATTTTTTATCACATGGTACTTGCATGGTGTACTTTATAATACAACGCACCGATGCGCTAGGGTACGCAGGGCACACCGATAAAGAAAAATCCCATTTTTCTAAAAATTCACGCAATGCCCAAATGGATTCGGATCCGACTATGCAAGTCGTCTCGTGGGTTGGATGTCAATCTAAAATGAAAAGGCCTAATTCTGAAATCACAGAAATATGGAGAAGAAAGGGGAAAAATAAAAAAATGAAGCTTTTAGGATAAAAATGGATAAAACTGCAGAAAAAAGTAAAAAAAATGCAGAAAAAGTAAAAAAAATAATCAAATTTAATCATGAGATGGTTTGAAATTCTATGATATAGGGTTTGAATCACCATAGGTTTGGTTTTTGATTGTCTGAATACTTCTGTTCGAACGTATTTCACGGCTCCACATTGCCCTCATGCTCTCTTGCTCTAGGTATGTCTCCTGCAAATATCTGGCTGAAAATTTTAGCAAAAATAGTGAAAGAATGAAAAAGTGTTTAGTATTTAAAGAATTATTTTATGAAATTATATTTTGGAAAATATTTTTCCACCCATTTTTCAAATTGCCACTTCTTTTTTCACTTAAAGAAAATAGAGTTGCGCTTTTTTTATTTGCGTTTATTCATCACTGGTGCGTCACTTAATCACACCGCACCAGTGCGTATTTTGTAACACTGACACCGATGCGGTTATAGGTACAGTAGCAAAGAATTTCGGTTAAGGCACTGAAATTACTTCTAGGTGTGTACACCAAAATTTAGTGAACTCCAACCATAGAAATTGAGAATTAGAATTTTGTTTATTCTTTAGAATTAGAATTGAGAATTGGAATTGGCTAAATTCTTGATGGAAATAACTATTCTTCCAATGAATTTTGTTTATTGCAGGAGGTCCCCACTGATTATGTGGAGAGAATGCAATGTGGGGCGTGTGAAGATGAAATACTACAGGGCCCAAGTGGGAAATTGTGGCATGTGAACCTGTTATAATTGGAATTTAACTATTTTCAACCAATATGTTTTAGAATATAATCTGCAGATAGACGGATGACCTGCCAGCAATTAGTACATATAATCTACAAAAGGGTAATGTTCTAGGATAAATGACAACAAGTCCTTCATTCTGCATTTGTTAGCAGGAGAAGACCGATTTTCAACTAGACGATGCAATTATTACATGTGGAGTCAATGGTTTCCCATAGAAAATGAGTATAGGGTTGAGCAGAGGAAATACATTGCAAAATAGGCTATTACATTAGCTTTTCCAATGGGAAACCGATTTTGAACTCGAAATATGGTAGTTGCAGGTATCTATGCTTTTCTTCCCACAGAAATGGTCATTGGATTTCCATTTATAATACAAGCAGAATTTTTACTGGTTTCATCCGTAGGACCACAACTCCGACAAGTTAGAGATTCCAATCAGGTTCAATTGAAAGTTAAAGATGTGATTTTATGCGACGTCAACTTTGTCGGTAAAAGTTAACGTAAGCCAACCGAAGCTCAGACAATACTCCTAGCTGCTTTTAAACGCATTCTGGAGAATATTTCCCTTCATGGGACCTACTAGCCTGATCAACAACGTCAATTGATCTTTCTCTTTTGTCCTTAAGGGAATGAGAATACTTCCCTTCATGGTGCCTCTTGACTTTATCGAATGCCTCTATTGATCCTTCTCTGCCATCAACTCTGCTCTCCATTTCTCCATCATGGGACCTCTTAACCCTATCGTTGACCTCAACCGAATGCTCTCTGTTGGTCTCAACCTATACTCCTTTTCTCCTTTTGTACTATGTCAAGCTCTGTAGCCGTCTGCATCCCTGTAAGTGTCTTTGTTCATCTTTCTGTTTAACTCACTCATTTTCTCTGCTATAAACTTCTCAGCCAAAATTAAAACTCTCATCTTTTCAAACCCTCATCTCCTCAGAAAAATTCTTGCCTGCGATTTGAAACCTCCACTGCTCCAATACTGCACTTTACAGAACAACCATGTTCTGGTGCGCGTTGTTTTATAGGTGCACCAGGGCGGTTTGTAAGATCAAGGTTTTTGTTTTGGCATGGTGTTTTATGACGCACCGGTGCGGAAGAGTTGTGAAGCACCGGTGCGTCGGAGTAATAATACGCACTGGTGCGTGTTATGATGATAAGCACACCGGACTATATAAAGTTCTTTTTTTTGTATGTAAGATCATAATAAAATAATGATAATTCTAAAGTACATGAATTTATTTGCATTATTTTTTAAACTTTATTATGTTACAAAAATTCATATTATTCTAGATTTATTATTTTACAATTATTTGCAACTTTACAAATTTAAATATATTAATAAAATCATTTCACATTAATACAATTAAAATTTTCACATTAATACAATTAAAATTTTATAAATATTTTACATACACTTACAATTACAATTTTACATTAATTTCACATACAACTATGATTAGAATTACAATTACATTTACAATTTTACATACAATTACAATAACAAATACAATTACAATTTTAGAATTTTACATACAATTAGAATTACAATTACAATTTTACAATTTGTCATATATACAATTACAATTAAAATTACAATTATAATAATTTCACAATAAATTAAATATTACAATTACAATTAATATTTTACATTAAATATTTTAAATAACAATTACAGTTAAAATTACAATTACAATTACAAATACAATTTTACAATTTTACATACAATTAAAATTTAAATTTCAATTACAATCAAGACATAATATTTAATAAATATCATGGTCATTTAATATTAAATTAATTAATAAACATCATCACGATCATGATAACCATCGTACAAACATCATATTCGACTAAAAAACACATTAAAACATCAAATTAACATTATATATTAACATCATCACAACACAAACATCAAATGTACATCTCATGTCAAATAACTCATGCTATCACATACACATCTATCTGCAAGCTAAACATTAAATGAACATATCTAACATGATCTAACAATATACACATCATGATGATCACCAACATGTAAATTAAGTACAACCGCAACATGAACATAAAATATATAGACCATATATATAACATAAATGTCATGGATCAGCTGGAGGTAGTACAACATCAATAGCAGTACAAGTGGAGGCCTACTCAGTCAATGGTGCAACCTCGACGGTCGATGGTCCAGCCTGCTCATGATCATGACTAGTACTAATGGATGGATCAGCTGGTGGTAGTACAACATCAATATAAGCATTAGTATTGGAGGCCTGCTCAGTCAATGGTGCAACCTCGACGGTCGATGGGCCAGCCTGCTCATGATCATGACTAGTTCTGATGGATGTTGTAGGATGCTGACTGGACATGGCTGATGGTCTAGCCTCATCTCCATGATGACTGCCAGATGCTACTAGTGGATCCTCATGCTCAATAGGCGTGGCGTGAGGTGAAAGATCATGAGATGATGAGTCGCTGCTCGTAGATTGTCCATCACGTGTTGCGGCTCGACCACGCCTATAACATGAAAAATCCCTCCTCAATCGCGCAACAGCTGTCGTAGCTCCTACGACATGCCGCATTAGGTTGTACATGTCACGCAGCATGCCTCTGCAGATCCTTAATAGCCTATCATAGGCATGTATGTCTCTTTAATGAGTGGTCCTGATGCCTGCCTCAACAATCAATGCATTGAGTTGGTTGCCCAACTCCATCCTGTATCTAGTATCAGGTCGACTGCGCCTAGCAAAAGGCGGTACCGGTGCACCAGCAGGAGAATGTCTCTCTGCACCGACATCCTGATCATGATCCTCGGCATATGCCATGTCTTGATAGTCATCAGGATCCACACCTGGATCATGTGGTATTTCCGACATCTCCTCACCATCAAAAGAGCCAATGTCTGCAAAATATATACAAGTACACAACAATAATTAGACAATTTCATTACACAATTTAATAAAAACAAGTCAAAGAACATGTTAGAATAAATATAAATAAAACAGTAATATTAACTCTACCATCTGGCGGCTCATCATCTATCAAGAGGATGTTGGCACACCCTCGCTAATCCAATCCAAAGATAAAGAACAGGGAATTGCAATGAATGAATGTAACCCACAACAATCGAAGCAAAGTCCAAAGGTATCATGTGATATCTTGTCGGAAACCTAGTTCCTCCCTTATTGGG
Source organism: Pinus albicaulis (assembly GCA_034641835.2). Classification (NCBI taxonomy): domain Eukaryota; kingdom Viridiplantae; phylum Streptophyta; class Pinopsida; order Pinales; family Pinaceae; genus Pinus; species Pinus albicaulis. The sequence continues at coordinate 67,374,263 of CM076577.1, read as the reverse complement.
AATCATGCGCTCTACATAAAAGACTGGGAGCCTAACATCGTCACGAGGTCAGCCGAATCAAAAGTAGGCCTCATCTATGGAAACCTCTTCAAAAATAAACAAAAAGTATCTGAAGCAAAAGCGAAGTTGACCCTCCCTTGTGCATGAGCACGACATCTATCTAAGGCCATAAAAAACTACCGCAAAAAAATGGCAGACCACCTGACAAGTCATGGATCCTGTACTAAAGAATCAACATAATATAGAATCGGACAACTAATGCATTGCCCATCACTGGTGTTGTGTGAAATGGTCGAAATGAGAAGTGATAGGAACTGCACGTCTTGTCTACCAAATGCACCAATACGTAACTAAAATCCAAGTACCTAAAACTCTGAAGGAGATAGTACATCTGCTCCAATGTATCTCTGGGAGTAAACTAACTGACTCCCTGCTACCAAACTAGTTGGAACCTCTAGGAATGAGGGAAAATCCACCCCTCTCCTCGATAGCCCTGTAATGAAATAAATATCCTCCTTAATGGGTGTGTATCATTGGTCAGGACCAACCTGGAAAGCCTGTTGGTTGGTATTCCACCTACGGATAAGATGTCTCAAAAACACATTATGGGCCTTTAGGGAAGTAGCCTCCTCATAGAACTTGAGGAGGCCTACCTGCCTTAGGCACTCCTGGGTATATGTTGTAATAGGGTGAGGGTATGCATCTCTCTCCCTCTCTCGTGCCTCCCACTGGCGAAGCATTTCATACTGCTCCGCCTGTTGTTGATGTTGTTCCTCCTCTTCTCTCTGAATCATTGACATATTAAATAATTTTTTTTTTATTAAATTAGACATGTATTTAGTAATATACATATATAATTTTTTTTTGGAAAAAAACAGACCAGTTGGTGTGCCACAAAAAAGGTCATGCACCGGTTCTGGTGCGGATTGTGTTTGTAGCGCACTGGTGGTGGTGCCCCAGATGACATAAAACGCACCGTCGACAATGCACTTGAAATTTTTTCAAGCACCGTTGACTATATATGGTGTCAGAAGAGAGGTACAATAACTAAAATATACACCCCATTGCGTATAGTCATGTCAGCGCACCGACTTCCTGAAAAATTACATAGTCAACGGTGTGGTCTTTTACCTGGCCGCATCGTTGACCCTGTCGGAATGCCAAATGCGGTGCGCTAATAAGCACCGAGTCAGATATTTTTGTCAATGCACCGCACTACTATTCCCATGGTCAACGATGCGACCGGCTAAATGAACGCACCGCTTTTTTTTTTTAATTTTAAAATAATGTGTGGTGCCTTTCGGTACCACCTTGGAAATGGTGCAGATACCATTAGCATCAATTGCGGTGCGGCCTGTAAATTTTATAGATAGCACCTCTTACCAATGTGAGATGAACAACTCGTGTGCACAGCGCGACAAATTTTATTTTTATTTTTTTAAAGGTTATTTTTAAGGGTTTTTCAAATTCTAATTTGCTAAAAATCTTAATTATGGAAAAACTAGAAAAATACCTATACATTTCGCCGTCGAGGAGGCATATTGGCTGTAGAATTTGAAAAAGAAAATTTTCCCACCATTTTTCAAAATTCAAGCTAGAGATTGGTGGTCAATGCACAACAGCAGTGTGTGCAATGGGTGCAATGGGAGCACCGATGTTAGGGCGGCTCAAAGAAGGATAAATTGCACCAGTGATTGAGAGCTCTGGAAGACTGAGAAAAGTGAAAAATGTGGTTTTTTGGGCGTAATTTTTTTTATTTAACCCTGTTTTGGTGCATGGGGTTTTATAGGCGCACCGGTGGGGTTTTTTACAACTGCACCGGGCGGTTTCAGATTTGGCATCTTGTTCATGATGCACCGGGGCGGTTCCTTAACACCGCACCAGGATGTTTCTGTTTTGGCACGGTGTTTTATGATGCACCGAGGCAGAATATTTGTAAAGCACCGGTGATTTACAGTAATAGGATGCACCGAGAGGGTGTGTACAGAGTAGATGGTGTTCAGTGTGCCAATTTTTTTTGTGACCAGTGATTTCTCTTGTAGAGCGCACTAGTGATTAAGAGCAAAAAAGTGAAAATGCAGTTTTTTTACCGTAAATTTTTTTTTATTTAACCCCGTTACGGAGCGCGTGTTTTATAGGTGCATCGGTGCTGTTTGATACGAACGCATCGGTACATTTCTATTTTGGCACGGTGTTTTATGATGCTCCAGTGCGGTTTCGTGACATCGCACCGAGCGATTTTTATTTTAGCATGGTGTTTTATGATGCACCGACACGGAAGAGTTGTGAAGCACCAGTATGTTACGGTAATAGGACGCACCAGGTGGGTGTGTATGATGTGCATGGTGTCCAGTGTGCCAATGTTTTTTGCGCACCAGTACTTTCTCTGGTAGAGCGCACTGGTAATTGAGAGCTCTAGAGCACTGAAAAGAATGAAAAATCTGGTTTTTTTGCCATAATTTTTTTTTATTTAACCCTTTTTCGGTGCGTGTGGTTTATAGGCACACCGGTGTTGTTTCTTACGAATTCCGCGATCATTTTCAGTTTTGGCGCGTTGTTTTATGATGCACCGATGCGGTTTCTTAATACCACACTGGGCAATTTCGGTTTTGGCGTGGTGTTTTATTATGCATCGGCACGGAAGAGTTTTGAAGCACCAGTGCTCTATAGTAATATGACGCACCGGGTGGGTGTGTATGGAGTGCATGGTGTCTAGTGTGCCAAAGTTTTGTGTGCACCGGTGCTTTCTTTTGTCAGGAGCACTAGTGTGATGTTGAATGATAATCACACCGAGTGGAAAACATCTGCAAAACCCTTTGCCCACCAACCTCCTCTAATAACCTTCACTAGAAATGGATGTATGGGGTATTTTTATGTGGGGTTCCTCAAAAACATCTGCTAGAGGGTATTTTCCTTGTAGTGATGATCTTCAACTTTATTTTTCTTGTCAGGATCAAACTTAGATAACAACTACTCTGGATGTTTTGGAATTTTATGAAGATTTTATGGATGAGTGAGTGGCCCTTGCGCCATCCAATCCAAGTCTTGATCAACCATATATTCTCATCCTTCTTCATCTTTATTCTCTAAATAGGAATATTTTTCTCCTTCACTGTTCAAGTCTCTGTTATGCCCAAGTTTTTCCTTGTCAGAAAATTGAAAATCTCTTGCGTCACCCTTTGGTCCCTCCACAATAGGTGAAAGGTCCACTTGTTGAACTATCTCTTCCAAGGGTTTTGTTAACTCTTCAAGGGTGAAAAAAATAAATCTTCCACTAATGAAACCAATACACCACTGAGATTTATTTCTTTATGTTTCGGAGTATGAGGGAGAATATTAGCAATAGGGAGTAATCCAAGATCTTTCACAAACTGAAAAGTAACGGGCCTAATTTTCCAAAGTTGATCATAAGTAACTTCAAAATTTTGTCCTAGACCTAAGTGATAAGATTCTCCAACTTTAGGAATAGGAGTTGGAGTATAACTCAAACTGTTACTTCCTTGTAAAGATGCTTCGTTATCGGGGTGATAATAATTATCAACCATAAAAGGGTGGTTGTCTTCCTTCTAGCACCAAAATGTTGATGGTGTTGGATCCCGCCAACATACAAGGGATCTCCCCAATATGAAGTCCCAATTATACCTCACATGGTTTTGTATAGGAGTCCCATCCGAAATTATGGTTTGGTTTCCATTAACTTGAAGATTTTCTTGGCTTTAATGATTAGCATGAGAGAGTAGTGTGCACGTAATTATGAATGAGAAAGAGAGTATTCCTTGTCATATGTTCAATTGTAAACATATCAAGGTTCTTTCACTGCAAGGAAATAAAGTGAATCTCTAAAATAAAAGTAATAGTAATAATATAATAAAGATGCTTGCACATAAACAAGGAAGAATCATTAGTCATCTAGCGAAATATTTCACATAGATGCCATGATCATTATAAGAATCACAACACATTTCCAACAAGTTAAGCACCAAAACCACCGAAATAGTTCAATTTGTTTAGTACATATGTAATCTAACATAAACCGAAAACATCTGAATAGTAGTCTCGAAACATCAATAATCTATGCATGAAAATGTATTGGCCAAAAGGCTTCATGTATTAATAAAAAGTTCCAATATACACGAGTAAAATGAATACCACCAGCTCCAATAGTGGAGCGTTAAAGCCACTACTTTCTCTCCAAAATAACTATCTCTATCTCTCTAATGCCTTGTGGGAGAAGCAAATGCTAAAAGTACTTTACTTGAGTAATGAGGCTTCTTTTATAACTAGAGGAATGACATTTCATATCCTCGTGACTCTTGAGTTGTAGGTTTTAACATTGTACAGAAATTATCTGCAAACGAATTCTTAAGAAACAAAAATAAACAATAGCTAGAGCATAAAACATAAAACATATATACACACATATTTTTCCCCTAGATCCCAAAGCGGGACTACCAACCTTATTTTTCATTATATTCCTTTTAGTGCTACAACACATATATATATACATGTCATAGCATTCATAAACTCTAATCCATTAACCATGGATCAGAACATAACTTTAGTTCCCTTGACTAGATCTACATAATACCAGGGGCCGAAAACCATCATGCCCCAAAAACATGTGAAAACCCATGCACAATACCATAGGTGGGTCCGCCCACCTAAAATAGGGTCCAAAAAAATTTCCCGGGGCGCTACCCCGAACCTTGTGCAGGGGGTTACCCGCCCCCTACAAACCCCTAGACATGGGGGGCTACTGCCCCCCCTGTGGCCCCCCTGCTATGCCCGGCGCAACGAACAGAGAGAGTTATCGGCCCCCTGCGCGTGCAAATAATCGTGGAAATAATATAACACATACCGAACATAAGTTTCTCATATGAATTTTCAACTTCCTATGAACTTTGGACTTTTATACAACCCTTGGACTTCTAAATTAATTTTGAAATTATTCATGACTTTTGGAATTACATGTCTCTTTTTGACTTCTACATGTGGCTCTTTTTTCCATATATGACTCTTGGACTTCCACATTTGTCTTTACAATGATTACGTAGTTACATCATCATGAGGTAACAACATGACAAGTCACTAACATTAATGATTTGGACTCGTAGTGACTGATGACATGGAATTTCTTGAGGTGACAATGTTTCCACTTGTATCTTCAATCTGGCATGCAACTATTGTGTTCTTGTTTCCTTTACCCTCTAAAGGGTGTCAGACCATATGGGGTCTTTATGAGTTACTTTTATCATCAATATTCCAATGTTCTTCATCTCATGGCATTGTGTGTTCCTCGATATTGAATAGTTCCTCAAGCTACTCCCCTTTCACATACCTCCTCATACATCCTTGCCATGCTTTTCTAGAACACCTACAACTAATATCACTCATGAAAAGAAAACATCAACCCCCAAAACCTCTTATTCTAACATGTTTCATGTAAATTTTATGATCGTGGTTCATCCATGTTCTCAAAAATAGAGGAGAAATATTTCTAGGGGCAATGCACACTGTCAAGGGACAAATTTTGGGTCCTTTAGGCTTTAAGATACATTGTGTTCTCAAGTAAGAAGAACGGGCTTGGTAGAGGTCATAGGGTGCAAGATAAAGGATGAGGGGGCTTATTGAGGCTTGTTGATGTGTCATGTGCTCAATTGGGAAATCATAAGTCACAAGGAGGGCGCAAGGCGCAGTGCGAAGGTTGAAGGAGGGAAAATATTCACTGTTGATGTGCCATGTGCTCATCTAAGAGCTTGTTGAGGGTGTAGGGTGCCTCCCAAAGAGGTAAGGAAAGCTTGATTGTTGATTGATTTTCACCATGTGCTTGGCTAAAAGAGAGGCTTGCTTTAGGGCATAGTTTGGAAAGGAAAGGAGAGGATTTTTCTCCAGAGTGCACTATGTGCTTTTGGGAGGGAACGAGGCGTAGTGTAAACAAGGAAGGGGTACTAAATTGGCCTTAAGAGTGTGTTATGTGCCCTCTTAGGTGGGATAACTTATGCAAAAACAAAATTTGTCTAATTCTGAAGGATCAAACAAGGGAAAACCCATTGAGTTAAGTGTAAAATCAAGTGCGACGCATATTAACAAATCATTAAAACTTACACAGGATCAAATATTGATAAATACACATCAACACACCAGTTTAAAAACACTCTCAGAGTACAATAGACAAAGTGTGTTTAACTGCGACCAAAAGTGTCGTTTTATGACTAATCAATTTGTTATAGCCATGAATTACTCTATAGATGTTCTAAACAATGTGAAGACACTTAGAAATGAACAAGGACACTTGAAATATGTAAAATTACACAAAGCAACACTTAACGACCAAAGTGACATTTGATACCACAAATAGGTAGGCTCCAAAATTTGAATGTAGTGAAGTTTTGGAGGGTGTTGTAGCATCGAAAACATAATAAAAAATAAAATAATGAAGAGAATTTTGGACACTCCAAATCATATCTTGGAATTTTCTTGGTTTTATATGAAGCAAAGGGCTATATTAAGTTGGATACCAATTGAGATTGGAATTATATTTTTAGTTGAAAATTGCATCATGAAGAATATAAGATATCTAGCATAGAAGGATTTGTATTGTGTTAGGCATGGAACAATAAATCTTCTTGCAAATAGATTGGATACATAGAATACTACATAAAAATGTACATTTATCGTCACATACAACTTCATAAGAAAACCCTCTCAATAAACACATTTGGATAGAGATTTTAGATATTAATTCCAATAATATATATATATATATATATATATGTGTTATTTATGCCTATTAATTCTACCTTCAATAATAATAAAAAATCTAGATAAATATTTCCCTGTAGCAACTAAGAGTAGGATATTTATAGTCAAATAAATTTCGGTAGTATCCCCCTAATAGAAGACTCTAATTCTAGAATTGCAACTAATAAATAATTTTTTTGATATCGAGCTAATCATGTTTTAGAATTCTCAATATTTAATAATTTGCAATGATCTAATGAAAGAGGCCAAAATCTAGTTGAGTGACTTTCATCCATCTCCTAAGAATAAATTTCATGGATTATGTGATATCAAATACCCTATATAAAACCAAATTAAATTTGACCTTTTAAACAACCATGAGCCTCATTATGATCTCAAATATTTAACCCTAACTCTAAATTATGTCATGCACAAAAGCCTCATTAAAGAGAACTTTGATAACCAAAGGGAATTGAATTCTGAAAAAAATAAAGCTAATATGTTCTTAGAGGACTTTGATAGTGAATTAAATCCCATATCATATAAGAAGAATATTGAAAACTTATATTATAATTTTAAAAGGTCCACCTTCTCTAATTCCATTAATAAATTCACTATCAAGTTGTTGTGTAAAGATAAAATAAAAATAGCCAACCCTTGATATCATACCAAGTGTAAATTGCTAGAAAACCTAATCTAGATGCTTCTAATGGCTCCTTAAACTCTAATAAGATAAAAAGCGACCAATCCTTAATTAATGAGTATTGATATTGACTCAAAAAATTGACAATAAAAATTAATACTATGGATATCATTTCAAATCATTTCTCTTCAAATTTTTACCACAAAAATCTATAATCAATGAGTATCACCCTATATGGAAGGGAGACCTAAAAAAATATCCAATTATTGGAAAATTGAAGAACTAAAATCAAGAGGAGAATAATTTACCTGTCTTTTATAAAGAATTGTTGTGACAACAAACTCATATTTTTTTCCTCCTCCTCCCTCGCCCTTACCCATATATATTCCTTGGCACTATGTCAATATTATCTTAACACAACTTTCCTAATGACGGGTCTTTCTGTTGACTCAAAACATTGAAAATAAAAATGAATATTGTGGATATCATTCCAAAATGTTTTTCTTCAAATTTTGACCACAAAAATATACAATTAGTGAACCTACTATTGGTTAGGTTTGGTTCCTTCAAATCTTAACTAGAGTTAAAATATTGATTCTTCTAGAGTCTTCCACATCATGATAATGCAACTAGCCTATTTTCCATGAATAATGGAGGTTGACATAGCATCCCCTCAAATTATGGTGGTCAAAATAGAAAGCTCAACTTCAAAGTGGCATAAATTTTGCATACATATTATGATTGAGATTATTCTTACGTCGTTGGAAAGATATCTATGTGTAAAATAAAAATAAAAGGTGTTGTACTTAAGAAACAAATTTTTACACAAAAAAAGCATTTAATGCCTAAAAATTATCCCTAAATGTTTCAAACCCTAATTTTAAAATTGGATCTTGCCAATGAAAATTGACTTGTGAGCTAATGCCTTCACTTTTTCCACTCTGAAAGCATCAATATGGATGACAAATAATATAATGATCTAAAACGAATCACATCTCCTCATTTTTGGATGCTTTTCATCCCCAAAAATTCTACTGAATGAGGTGAGGATATTTTTCCTTTTCCTTCTCTTGTGCATACAATTTATCCTTGCTTGGAAGTTATCCTTTAACCTAATCTACCCATGAAATATTCACTCAGTAAACTTGTGTCATAGAATTCTCATTCTTGGAATATTAAATAATACCCCTAATTTTAGTAGATATTTAAAAAGACCCCTAAAATTCCATTTATTGACCACCCCCCCGCCCCCCCCTTACAATTTTAAAATCCCTATTTTTACCAGATATCCTATGTATCTATATTTTCCATGGAATTTTCAATATCTGTTTTTATTTCTACCCTTAGTATGTAAACATCATGGAACTTTGATTTTATTATGATCACAAAAATGATCCAAAAATAAGTAAAAGGTGCACTAAGCATTGTAACCAAGTCACCTTTTCTTGATGAATAAGCCCTAGGGTATTCTCATTTTTCCTGTTGACAATTCATCGTTAGATCTGTAGAAATTATATGCACTAAGAATGCATATGTCCAAGATCCACCTGATCTAACACTATTTAACTTTATGCAAGATACTGAATCTATTCCACTTGTTAATATTTTGCAGAAAACTTAATTGCACACACATGTGAAGCATAAACAAAAATTATCAATCACACATAACACAGTTTTTAACAGGGAAAGCCTGAAGCTGAAAACCCCAACTATATATTATGTAACATGGAGATCATATGAAAATCTCATACAAACATACAAAGCTTATCACAAGATCTCAGTACAATACAATCGTCATACACTATACATGCCTAATCTTGCAAATCCATGCACCGATCTTTGCCACCTGCTATCCTGCCTCCACTGCGCAATCTCTACTAAAGAATAGCTCTGAATGAATTCGAATTAATCTTGGATTGACTGCACAATCCTCATTGGAATCTCCATTGTGTGTTTGATGCAATCAATGCATCACTAATAGTCACAACAGATAGTCTATCTTACCCTTTCACCTATCTCTCCACTAGTCTCCACTGAAACTACCATGCAATGTAGTTAACTGATGTATTGTTCAGTTGATTAATGAGTTATTATTTGTGAATTAATTAAATAATTAATTCACTCCACTCTCACTAGTGTATCAATCAATTAGACTAAATACAACTAGCTCAACTGAGTCTAACTGAGTTAAACTAAATACAACTCCATAACTCCTTCTTCCAACTGTGTCATAACTCTGCCACTTGAGTTCTAACTGAGTCCTCCATGCAATAGCTCTAGTAAACCCTTAGGAATAGTGTAATTCCTTCTGTCAGCTATTGTGCCACATCTGTGCACTGAACTGAAGTGCTCCAAGAGAATAAGTTGTTGTTTAGAGTTTGATTATTATTAAGAGCTAATAATAATCGACATGCATCTATTTTTAGATTGATGATCTATAAATATACTTTGCCCAATATTCTAAAAATATAATTTCATCTATTTTTCCAACTTGATCAACCATCCACAAATAGCATCCTGCAACTTCTGAAATATGATCGACATGTCTAAAAATAACATAGTCTAAAAATATACTTGCGCCAAAAATAGCCTGTGGGCCCACTTAGTGAAGGCGACTCTTTTCACTAAGCTCATCATCTTGTTCAACCTCAACACTCCCTCTCAACAACATAGGGATTATCCTTCACCCCAATCCTGCCTCTATGGAATTCGAATTTTCTCCCGGTGAGCGCCTTCGTCGGAATATCTGCATCCTGATCCTCCGTAGGAATGTACTGAAGCAACATGATCTTTCGCTGCACAACATATCTGATATGATGATATCGGATATCAATATGTTTAGATCTATCATGAAACACAGGATTAACTGAGAGTTTAATGCAACTCTGATTATCACAATGAATCACCGTGGGATCTAAATGTGAACCGAACAAACCAACCAAAATATTCCTAATCCAGATAGCCCATTGGGGTAATTTTGAGGTCTTAAATGGGCCTCCTAAGGAAATTATAAAATAATAATGGAAATAATAAAATAATATTTGATGACATCATCAAATTTCAGAGGGAAAAAAGAAAAAAACTACCTTTTCAACTCGTATTTTCAACTTATCTCCCAAATTTTTAACTCAAATTTCGAGCAGGAGTACTGGTTGGATGCAAAATTCAATTCCTCATCCAAGGAGTACCCATGTTGCATACTTTCAATGGACCCTTCTACACGAAAAATTAGAAATACATGAAAAACATGATTGCAATCACGCTTTTTCATGTATTTCACATTTTTCACGTAGAAGGGTCCATTGAAAGTATGTAATATGGGTACTCCTTGGATGAGAAATTAAATTTTGCATCCAATGGGTACTCCCGCTCAAAATTTGAGTAAAAAAATTGGGAGATAAGTTGAAAATACGAGTTGAAAAAGTAGTTTTATTATTTTATTATTTTTTTAATCCTTTTACCCTTTTACTTAGAAAATGGTGAATCATCCCCCATGGTTGACATCATCATCTTGAATCCTATTGGTTCTTATAAATTTTATTTTGGTTGTACATTTTTCTTAGGAGGCCCATTTTAAACCTTAAAATTCCCCTAATGCTCACATGCAGCTAAACTTGCTGCCATGTATTCTGCTTCCGCTGAACTGAGTGCCACAAATCTTTGTTTCCTACTGTACCAAGAAAATGTCATAGATCCGATACTGAAAAATCCCTCCTGATGTGCTCTTTCTGTCTGTTGGACTTCCAGCCCAATCTGCATCCGTGAAGCCATGCAACTTCACCTCATCCATCTGTCTGTACCATAAACCATACTTAGATTTTCCGCTGAGATATCCTAGGACATGCTTGCCCGCCTTCCAAAAGAGCTTGGTAGGCTTAACCATCGCTTGTGAAAGTTGGTTCACCACATAGCATATGTCTGGTCTTTTATTGACTAAATACATGAGTGAACCCACCAACTATCGATAAACAGTGGCATCCACTACCTCTGCCGATGTAGCATCCTCTTTCTTCCAATTTCCTGGAAGAGGATTGTCGATAGGCTTGCATCCCTGCATGTGAAACTTCTCCAGCATCTCTCAGGCATACTTACCTTGAGACACAAACATTTCACCTTCTCGCTGCCATATTTCCAATCCAAGGAAATAATGAAGGAGGCCTAAATCCTTCATCTCAAAATCCTTTGCAATATCAGCCTTGCATGAGTGTATCAACTGCTCATCACCTATTAGTATCAAATCATTAACATAAAGTACAATGATCAAAATCTTACCCTCAACCACAATCTGGTACAGGTTTGCATCCGCCTCACTCTTGGTGAAGCCAAGTCTAGTGAAATAGCTGTCGATCCGAGTGTACCAAGCAAGGGGTGCTTGTTTCAGCCCATACAGCACTCTTTTGAGCCTGCACACATGCGAATCACTGCTGAAGATCTCAAATCCTTCAGGCTGCTCATTGTACACCTCTTCCTCAATGATCCCATTAAGGAATGCAGTCTTCACATCCATCTGATGAATGTGCCAACCCATCTGCGCTGAGAGAGCAAGGATGGTCTGTATGGAATAATACTGTGTGACAAGTGCAAAGTTTTCTTCATAGTCAATCCCCTCAATCTGTGAGAAGCCACAGGCAAAAAATCTTGCCTTATACTTCTCGACGCTTCCATCAGCAGCTTACTTTACCTTGTAGATCCATCTTGATCCTACAACTGATTTTCCCACCGGCCTTGGAACAATATCCCAAGCACTATTTCTGACAATGGAGTCATACTCCTCCACCATGGCATCTACCCATATGGGCTCCTACGCTACTTCTTCAAAATAATATGGCTCTGTCACAATACACTTTCTCATAAGAGCCATGTATCCAGTATATGGGTCAGGTGATTGTCTTTGTCTGTGCTGTGATGTAGGAACTCCTACATTCTGTGTCACATCCACCTTCAATCTCTCAGCTTCTGTGGTACGCTTCCTGACTTGTCTGATGTTTTGTTCTGCATGAGTGGACTCATCCACTCCATGAATCTCCTCCTATGGCTGATCCAAATCCAGAAGCTCATATTTGGGAACAAGAAGTTCCTTCTCCGCATGCAAGTGTAGCTCCCTCTCAAGCGACAACTTCATGGCATTTACCTCATTGAATTTTATATCCCGTCGCATAACAGTCATCCGACTGTTTGGAAAATACACACGATAGTTATGGGGTGTTTTTGTGTACCCCACAAATATCCCAAATTCTGCAGTCAGCTCCAACTTCTTCCTGGCATCCTTTGTCACATGAATGTAAACAGGTGAGCCAAAAATCTTCAAATTAGAAATATCAGGCTTCTTACCAGTAAAAGCTTCCTCGAGTGTACTCATGCCAAGTACTCTATGAGGACAAAGGTTTTGCACATAAACCGCAGTGTTGCATGCTTCTGCCCACAAGTGCATCGGTAGGCCCTAGTCATGCAGCATCGCTCGTGAAGCACCCATGATTGTTTTGTTCTTTCTCTCAAAGACCCCATTCTGTTGTGGGTTATGAGGTGCTATGGGTTCTCTTTGAATTCCTTATTTTCTACAGAAGTATTTGAATTTGCTTGAGATGTATTCACCACCATTATCGCTTCGTAGAGTTTTCACCTGCTTCCCCGACTCCTTCTCCACCAATGCCTTGAACTCACAGAAATTTGAGAACGTTTCACTCTTCTTCTGCATGAAGAAGATCCAACATCTACGAGAAAATTCATCAAAAAATATCACATAATACCTGTTTTTCACTATTGAAGCAACCGAGAATGGTCCACACACGTCTGTGTGAATTCTCTCCAGGATCACCAAAGCACGGTTCTCCTTCTCATGAAAAGTGGTCTTCAAAAAGTTACCCATTGTACATCCTTTGCACTGATCTGACTGAGCAAGAGTACCCTTGGGAAGTCCAGTATAAATTTGCTGCAAAATTTTCAAAGCGCCATGGTGAAGATGGCCCAATCCCCTGTGCCATAACTCGCCCTCATCCCGGCTCACCACTTCTTCTGCTTTTCCCACCATTGCAGTGTAACCATCTAAATCTAGCTTGTAGAGATTCTTAAGTCGAACCCCTATCTTCTTGGTTTGACCCGTTGTTTTATGTCGAAGGAAAGCTTTTCCCTCACTGAAAACAACATCATAACCCCTGTCTTCCAGCATTGCGACTGAGACCAAGTTCTTCTTCAGACCTGGAACATGCATGACATTCTTCAACAAGAATGGATTACCAGACTCCCTCTCAAAGGTAATGGTCCCAATTCTTGTCGCACTATACCAACCATCATCACCCATATCTACATGCATCTGGAGGTCCTTCTCCTCCAAGTCACTAAACAAATATTTGTCTCCCGTCATATGGAAAGAAGCACCACTATCAAGATACCACACCGATCCCATGCAGCTTGAAGCCAAGCATGCGATCAGGGAAAAATCCAGCTCAAATTGCGAGGCTAAGGCCTCTCCAGCTGTAGATCTAGCAGCCTGCTTATTCTTCTTCTTCTATGGACAGTTAGTGACGAAATTCCATGCTCGTGATAGTGAAAACACTTCACTTTGGACAAGTTCTGCTTCGTGCCTTTCGCACCGGATTTAGAAGGATTTTTCTTCCCCTTCCCTTTCCTTTCTTTTGCATCCAAAGCACAATTCTCTTCATCTTCATTCTTCGATGAATATCCATCCTTGGAACCCCGCCTTATCTCCTCCTGCACAAGATCCGATCAAAGTTGCTCCCATCCTGGCAGTTTCTCCCATCCATTGACAGAGTCTTCGTAGCTGTGCCAACTCTTCGGAAGCCCAAGGAGAGTCAAGCTCACCAAGTCTTCTTCATCAACAGTAACCCCCACACTTCCCAGCTCATCCTTGCAGTGGACAAAATTCGTGAGGTATTTTGGAATACTGTCGCCTTTCTCCATTTTTATTTTTCTGAGCTTGTATTTAAGCACCAACTTCCTCTAGTCACTTCTGCTTTGGAACATGTCTGTAAAAGCCTTCCACAAATCCTTCCACATTGATAATGGAGTGGCTTTCTCGTGAAGGTTGGACACAATGTGGTCCTTCACATCTTCCAACAGAATCCTCCTCTTCTTTGCAGTCTTCTTTTGCCATGCATCAAGTAATGCAGCATTGCTAGATCATGGCTTAGGAACATCGCTATCGATGAACTCCTTCAGCCCATTATCCTCCAACACCACCTCCATCCTTTCCTTCCAAGCTATGTAATTCAAGCTCCCATCAAGGGCATACTCAAATATCAACCCGTTGAAATACATTTCAATGTATACTCGATTTCTGCACCAAGAATCTTCTGTAGCAAATTCGAATTGTCCACCAGCACAAACTCACTTCACAATTGCAATATTTAATCAAAAATGATCTGATACCATGTAGAAATTATATGTACTAAGCATGCATATGTCCAAGATCCACCTAATCTCACACTATTTAACTTTATGCAAGATACTGAATCTATTCCACTTGTTAATATTTTGCATAAAAATTAATTGCACACACATGTGAAGCATAAACAAAAATTATCAATCGCACATAACATAGTTTTTAACAAGGAAAGCCTAAAGCTGAAAACCCAAAATATATATTATGTAACATGGATATCATATGAAAATATCATACAAACATACAAAGCTTATCACAAGCTCTCAGTACAATACAATCGTCATACACTATACAGGCCTAATCTTGCAAATCCATGCACCGATCTTTGCCACCTGCTAGCCTACCTCCATTGCGCAATCTCTACTGAAGAATAGCTCTGAATGAATTTGAATTAATCTTGGATTGACCGCGCAATCCTCATTGGCATCTCCACTCTGTGTTTGATGCAATCAATGCATCACTAATAGTCACAACAGATAGTCTATCTTGCCCTTTCACCTATCTCTCCACTGGTCTCCACTGAAACTTCCATGCATTGTAGTTAAATGATGTATTGTTTAGTTGATTAATGAGTTATTATTTGTGAATTAATTAACTAATTAATTCACTCCACTCTCACTAGTGTATCAATCAGTTAGACTAAATACAACTAGCTCAACTGAGTCTAACTGAGTTAAACTAAATACAACTCCATAACTACTTCTTCCAACTATGTCATAACTCTGCCACTTGAGTTCTAACTGAGTCCTCCATGAAATAGCTCCAGTAAAACCTTAGGAATAGCGTAATTCCTTCTGTTAGTTGTTGTGCCACATCTGTGCACTGAACTGAAGTGCTCCAAGAGAATAAGTTGTTGTTTAGAGTCTGATTATTATTAAGAGATAATAATAATCGACATGCATCTATTTTTAGATTGACGATCTATAAATAGACTTCTCCCAATATTCTAAAAATAGAATTTCATCTATTTTTCCAACTTGATCAACCATCCAGAAATATCATCCTGCAACTTCTGAAATATGATCAACATGTCTAAAAATAAACTTGCACCAAAAATAGCCTGCGGGCCCACTTAATGAAGGTGAATCTTTTCACGAAGCTCATCATCTTGTTGAATCTCAACAAGATCCTTAACATAAATCACAAGGATGCACCAAGTAATCCCTCACTGACACATATCCTCACATGGGTCCTTGGAATTATGTGTCACACTACAATCACACGATGTCAATATTATACACATATGAAAATCTATGACCATTTTGTCCCCCATACCCACTCATCATTTAAAACCGAGAGTTGGGGAAAAATGGTCAAACCACCCTCCACCATGATGGGCCAATTAGGTGTCTTTTTATCTGATATCCCAAGGCCAAAAGTGAAATTGTTGGTGGCATTACTAGCACCATGCCATTAGTTGTGCATTAATGGTGCAGGTACCATTGAGCTAATTTATTTTGTAGTCCATGTGTGTTATCTTTAATTCCTTCATTAGGTTATATTAAATAATATTGTATAGGTTATTTCACTCATTATCATTAGGAAGGAAATCACAAGAAAGGGTAAAAACTTTGAGTGCAAGTGCCTAGGACTTTCACATATAATAAAAATAGCACCCATTCAATTGAAAATATATGAAACATGAAAATAATTATTCCAATCCTTATAACTAGTCATTGAAGTTAATGAATACCCATCACGCTATTTGGATTCTAGATTTTTCAGTTTCAAAAAATGTATTTGAAATATATTTAAAATAGAAATTCCAGAGAAGAGGATAGCTGATAAATGTTCCTTACCTACACCTGTAACAACAACAAATAGTAGATTTGTGGTGGACGGAGTGAATGAAAGAATATTAATATGGTATCCAAATATTACAGTTGGAATATCATTGAAACCCCTACACGCCAAACCAATCTGAACCCAAAAATAATGCTCCTCCCCCCCACTCCCCCCCCAAAAAAGGATACATATATTGTGATGTATAATAATAAAAAAAACTTTCCACCTCTCAATGCTATGCAATATAATGTTTTTCACCTTTTTTCTCTTTATTTAACCCCCTATATGAATGGATGTGTTAATATATGGTATATATATATATATATACCATATTTTCAACCAAGGTCTTCGAACACTTATGATTGTAACCCCTCAAAATTTGCACCAAAGTCTTGTTGACTATATATATATATATATATATATATATATATATATATATATATATATATATATATATGTCCATCTATCTAAAGATGAGATGTTGTATACCTCTTTAACTTTGTGTCCATCTTCTCCCATAATGTAGTCCAAAATGAAATGAAACATTTTGTGCACCTTTCTGAAATGATCATTAGGGGAATTTTGAGGTCTAAAATGGGCCTCCTAAGGAAATTATAAAATAATAGTGGAAATAATAATAAAAATATTATATTACATCATCAAAATTTAGAGGGAAAAAAGAAAAAAATATGTTTTCAACTCATATTTTCAACTTATCTCCCTATCCTTTTACTCAAATTTCAAGCGGAAACACTCGTTGGGTGCACAGTTTGATTTCTCATCCAATCAATACCCATGTTGCATACTTTCGATGGACCCTGCTACACGAAAAATGAAAAATACATGAAAAATGTGATTGCAATCATGTTTTTCATGTATTTCTGAGTTTTCGTGTAGCAAGGTCCATCGCAAGTATGCAACATGGATAATACTTTGATGAGGAATTAAATTTTGCATCAAGTGAGTACTCCCGCTTGAAATGTGAGTAAAACCTTAGGGAGATAAGTTGAAAATATGAGTTGAAAAAAAAGCTTTATTATTTTATTATTTTTTAATATATATATATTTTTTTACTCCAAAAATGGTGAATCATCCCCCATGGTTAACACCATCATCTTGAATCCTATTGGTTCTGATAAAGTTTATTTTGGTTGTACATTTTTCTTAGGAGGCCCATTTTAGACCTCAAAATTTCTCTAATGAAATGATGCTCCTCGGTATCCCAAAGTGCATCAAAACCTACCCAAAGAACAATTATGCTATTTCTTTTTGTTCTTCAGGTTAAGATTTGGATGAAACTTCCATAACTTCTCCTCTATATGACCTTTAATGTTATAGTGGTTGCAATGGTTACTCGGATATTTTCGCTAGTGTGTTGTGGCTATCATCCTTTTATCTTTTCTCCCTTTCTAGTTCTTTTTCCCCTCCTTAGAAGCTTCTTAGTGCTCATTCTACTTTGACCCAGTTGATTTCCATTTTTTATGACCTATGTTCCCCAATTGTTTTTCCTATACATAAGCCTCATCCACCGATCTAGACCTAAATAACATCACTTGCTTCCAAAAATTTCTATATATACCTCCATATACGTGAGCAGTATGTATGGGTTCTTTTGGGAGATACCTATTATTATGGCCATCTTTTTGAACATTGTGGTGTACTCTTGTACAATTTATCCTTGCTTCTACCTAATGTAATGCGACCAGATACACTAGTCCTCTACATACTCAATAGGGTAAAATTGTGAATGTATGAGGGTTTTGAAATCCTCCCAGTTAGTCATCAAAGGATATCCTTCCAACCTCAAAGTCTTTGTGTGGTTTCCCACCAAGTCGTGGCACGGTCATGTAATTTTAGTCAGGCAAAGGAAATATTGTGCTCTTCCTCTATATGATGGACATTTAAATAAACTTCTAATTGAACTAGTGATTTAACTTCATATTTTCAATCTCTCCTTGATACGATTTGATGTCAAATCCTGCTTCTATTTTTAACAGGTTTTCTGAATTGTTCATGACTCGAACTATATTTATCTTTTATGGGTTCTTTCTTTTGATCCTTCTTTATTTCTTCGCAATATTCTGATCTCCACTCTAATCAAACATTTTCATTAAAACCCCCATATTCTCCAAATAGCCTGAGATTATTGTTAAAGGCCACTGTGGGTAGGCTCACATTACATTTTATATCTGCAACTTGTGTTTCCAGTCGTGAAAACCTCTCCTCTCTGGGATCAGGAGGGTTATTCAAAGATTCATTATCCATCATTGGGGTTTTGCGACTTTCATCTTAATCGATCTGTATCACATACAACTCCCCATAATATGCCCAAAGGAACCTACTCAAATACCAATATGACCCATAAATTTTCATGGATATTCCATTGAGTAATTAGTCACAAGAAATATACTAAAATATAATATAAAATATGAAATCTATGCTATGAGGGTTTATTTATCCTTATATTTCTATATATATTTATTATTTCTTATTGTGTATGCATGAAAATTATAATTATGCAAAAATAGAGAATAGTGAAATAAAAACTCACAAACCACAACTGACACAAAATTTATCCTAGGAAAACCTTTAGGGAGAAAACCCATTTCGAAGGTGAGGTCACTATTCTCTCTTTCTATAAATAGAAAATGGATGCAAGTACAAAGAAGTAAGGCATGTGAACTGTGGGCGACTACAGTGCAAAAATCCTCTATGTGTGATCTCTCCATGTCCATATTTTCTCATCTACTTTTTTATGCAAAAAGATGCACTAAAAAATAATGGAACCCCTTTTCCTTCTAATGGATTGGTTATAGCACAACCTAATAGCCTACTAGTAGTACCATTTGACTCATTCAACTCTTAACTAGAGTTACAAGATGCAATATTCTAGAGTATTATTCATCATGATCATGTGTAAAACTACTTTTCCATGAATAATGGGGGCTAACGTGGCATCCTCTCGAACTATGGTGGTCAAAATTGAAATGTCAACTTATGAGTGGCGTAAGTTTTTTATATGGACTTTGAATGAGGTGATTCTTGTGCCACTAGAAATATGTTTGTCCATAGTATAGAACAAAAATGTGTCACACTTAAGAGGAAAATATTTACACACAAAAAATGTCATTTAATGCCTCAAACTACTCCGAGAAGGTTTTAGACCCAAATTTTCCAAATTAAGTCCTACCAATAAAAATGGTCTTGTGAGTTGATTCGTCTACAATTTCAACTCTAAAAGCATCAAGTGATCTAGGTGGATATCATTGGTCATCCACATATTTCACCTTTTCAAAGCACAACTCTCTATATTGGCAGTTCTACTACAATTTTTTTGAGTCCTAAACTTTTGAGGTCGTTTTGAAGTTGTAAACGATGTTTTTTTTATCTGGAAGGGACCCAAGTTGTAGTCATAGGTAGAGCTTGGGTTAGTAAAATTGTGTAATTATTAGCTAGACCTTTCCAATGAGCTACTGAGCATGCCAAACAAATATTGTATGCAAATGCTATGACCTTGGGAAGTTAATGTATCAACTAACCCCAGTGGGGGCCACAAGCATTTTGGTGTTTCATATATTAGGGTTAGGTTTTTGGATGTTTATGGTTTCCTCATTTATTCTGCTGTTAAAAATTTCCTTTTGGCATCATTGTAAGCCATTCTAGAAAAGACATATAGTCATCACATCTCTTCTCAGAGATAAGCTACCACCTTTCGAGCTAGTTTGTTTCATTCTAAATTTGTATAGTTTATTTTGCACATAATTTTGTCATTGATGGAAACAAGATTCCATTTATGTCAATGGAGATGTATGGAAAGTAGCAGCAGGAACATCCTTGATGATCAAATAAGCAGCAAGTATGTTAGTGAAGCAGTATGATAGCTTGAACTTTCGCAAGGTCTCATCACATAAAGATATGGGTGCTTGAAGTTATTTAAGTTTTTGAAAATTTTAATATGCTCAAATGATATTAAAAATAGAATGGGTGTGTTAGTGCTTTTTGATACTCTTCCAACCATGTATATTATTCTTATAAAAACTCCTCCCGGATAAGAAGTTATGGCCTGTTGAAAATCATTATTATTTAGGGCAAAAATTTAAAGGCCAAACTTTACAAAAAAACCTAAAAATTGAATTTGTTAAATGTCATGCAAGTTTGAAGCCGTTATCCACTATTAACTCAAAATATCAACAGTCACAAGTGACAAAAGTAGCACACTGGTTAAATCCATTAAATGGCGTGCAAGTTTCAAACCAATCAATGGTATTTCCTGCAAATGAACAAATAGAACAAAGGGAAATAGCATGAGGTTTAACCCAATCCTCAGGCCCAATTAAATATTGACATGTGTCTTCCCTACTCGTTTTTTAAATTATTAAAACTTTGATTTCTTTAGGATGAAACTGGTTGGTCCTCCATGGCTCAAACACTGTAAATAGGGAATCACATATGGTTTGGAAAGAAATCGATATATCATATTGTATATGGTTTGGAGCGAATGGAATGTGGTTGGATTGAATCTATTTTATTTTTTTGTTTTAGTTTGGTTCCTTCGAGTGGATTCAAATACAAGACGTAATCATTTTAATTTTGGTTTGATCCTAATGGAGAGTTACCAAGCCACCATTTTTGGCATCCGATGGACGTAGTATCTTTGGTGTCACCTCTTATATATTGACAGAAGCATGGCTCTTGTGGAATAGGTTGTGTGCCTATGAAGGCTAAACAATGTATATCAACATGGCTTCTGTGATGACTGAGAAACATATATCGTTGTGATCCCATGAAGGTTGGGAAATGTATATCTGTAATATAACCAAATTAACACATTTTTTTCTTTCTTTTATTACTTTGGATTTAGAATACTAATTTATATATTTTTATTCTTAGAAAATTTTCTTCTTCATCCTCCATTTATTAACCTCAAATTTTATTATTTTTTTTACATCCTTCAAGTCAAGATTTAATGGTGTAGTTGTTTCCTCCAATAGGATCATCTTTCTAAAGTGCTTTTTTTTTCCATATTTTCCTGACTTACTTATAATTCCTTGACCCACTAACTATCTATTTATTTGGTATTTATACCCATAAGTCAATTAATATATTTACTCTCAATATTTCTAAGATAGGTTTCCTTATTTTCAATATAGGTTACACTATAATGCATAATTCCCATTCTTGTTTGAAGTTTTTCTCTTCTTAGAGATATCTTGAATCTTACTCTATATATATATGCTTAATAGTAACACCACCATGAAGGTTTAAAAGTTTTATGTTTATTATATAATTAATTAAACACTTATATTCATATAGGTTATCTAAATTTAAGTAAATTGATATTTCTTGTTATACAACTAAGTCATGTTATACTTTTGAAAATATTTCACATATTCAATTATATGGTCTTTACCTTGCACCTACACACATTATATATTAATAACCCTTGTTGCTTGTTCATTCTATGATTTTGGTTCTAATATTCATCGATACTATCATTTTTCATCGTACATGTGATATATAAGTTATGATAGCCCTCCAAGAAGTTTCATAAACATGGAAAAACACAAACATTTTTCTTGTTCCTTCATTGATGAAGCACAAGGAATTTGACCTCACTCTACCATTCGACGGTTGTGATGTGACTTCGATGGATCGACTATGATTAGAATCATTAGGGTTTTCCTCTGGTGTAATGATTACCCGACAATCTCTCATTCATTCATTCATTCTTTTGTTTTTGCTTTGTGTCTTACAACTCTGCAACTAATTCTTCGAGAATATTTTCTACTGGAAACGATGTGAGAAAATAGGTTTTCATCTCCACAATTCATTGTGTCATTAATTCCTTCAAGTGAATATTGCACCAAAGGTAATTTCTATTGTTTATCTTCCGCTCTTGTTCTTAAGTTGTTTCATTGCTATATTTTATTAGGGTTTAGTTTCTTTATGAGATAATCCTCTCTATATCAACTTTAACAGTTGTTTATTGCTACATTCAAGATATTTCTCTTCCAAATTTTTCCTATAGTTCCTGAGTCATAGGCCATGAAAGAAATTATGGAAACTATTGATGCAATGGTGAGAAATTTCTCATTCTAAGCACTAGCTTTCCTATTTTCATCAAGCAATGTCTCTTTGGAAACCTTTTGAGGTTAAAACCCTTGTTTGTTCCTTGACTTCCAATACAAAATATTCATTGTTTAACATTTAATTATTTGGATACATTTACATTTTTCCCGAGTTGTCCACTTATTGGAGAGATCATCGAAACTCCAGGGTTTTGTGCTTTTATTATTCAATTGAGAAACTTATTGATTACCAGGTAAAATACTTGAAAATTTTCTGTCAAATTTATTTACTTTGACATTTTCAATCATGTGTCACAATTTCCTTTGGTATTAGCCATTTTCTCTATGATTTATTTCTAGGATTTTTACCCACATTTCTCTTGGTACTTCTAACCACAAAATTAGAAATTTTTAGTCTATACAGAAATGGAAGACTATCAAAACAAAATTATTACATTAAGGTTATTCTTTTTGTTCTTTTAATTTATTAAGATATATTTAGGGTTAGGGTTTTCCTTTAACCCTAAACATTCCATGGCCATATAATGGCTTCAACATTGTCTTTTATTCTTTGTTGTGAATTTTTTATATAGTCAGGTCACTTAATAAGCTTGATGAAAAGTGTTTTAATTCCGACCTTGACCTCTAATATTAGTCGTGCAGTCAGGTCGCTTAATAATCTTCATGAAATTTTTTTTTAATTCCAAACCCAATCCCTGACCTTAGTTTCCTAGTCAGGTTTCTTACAACAATCTTGACAAAAAGTGTGTTAATTCTGACATTGACCTCTTACCTTAGTTGTGTAGTCGGGTTTCTTAACAAACTTGACAAAAAGTGTTTTAATTCTGACCCTCGCATCCAACCTTGGAAATATTATAATAGATTACACAACTTCATACGTAATACATGGCAACAATTACCAATGTGTTAACCTATCTTAACCACATTATCTCATTGTATGGCATCAATCCTTGTTTTATATGATTCAAATGTTATTTCCGAGAAGCATGTGTTATAATTACTTATCTTTAACTATTCCCTTCTCGAATAGTTATAAATATTCCCTGGCGTGTTAGTATTCCCTATAATTACATACATATATTGAAATTTTGGGTTGTATTCTTATCTAAGTTATGTTACATCAAATCTATCACATTTTCTTTTACATTTTTGCTAGCTTCATCTCTTTCTCTAGCACGGGTGAATGACTAAGTCTTTGTAACGCCACCTACCATATCTACCCACTTTAATCGGTCTGCCAGGTTAAACATGAGATGAGGGATACTATAACATGACTCGACCTCCTAGATCACCTTAAGGAAGTGAAATTGAAAAACCAAGACTTTACTGACATCCTTCAGTTGCTACAGGACCCCCAAGGGCTAAACCACCCTTCCAGGTTTCCAAAGCCATGAGTTAACTTTATTTTTCACTGATCTGGAACCCTAGACGCTAGAACAAGAGTTATTGAATTCGAATGTAACCCTCCAGTCACACGCATAAGCATACAAGGGAGCGACTTTGGTATTTTTCACCCATATATGTGCATGTGACCGCGAGATCTTAGCCACTTTTTCAGGGCTAGTCTCCAGACCACTACCCAGAACTTGACAAAAATTTCCATAATGATAATGACACAAGTACAAGCCTCTAACACAAAAATTAATCAATGAATTTACCTAACCAGGTCTAACCATGATAGTCCTTCCATCAAACACATGGTGAACATGAAATCTACAGGTCATGAATGCATATCTGAAACTTATCTTAGAAACATCAAGAATTTATAATTCCCCCTCACAATAGCTGCAATAACATCTATCAGGTCATGCGTTCATTAACCATTCATTTACAAGTGAAAACATGATAAGAGCCATAACTTGAATCTGTCATAAAACCATGCTTATAACCAAATAAATAACAATGATAGAACAACCATTAAAGCCACATAATAAAAAGTATAATTACTCATGAATTACAAGGGAAAGAGATTTTATCAATCATATGAAAAATCCAACCAAGTCAGGGACTTCCACGTACCACCTGACCATAGATTGAGCTTAACGAAATATCTCTTTCATTCAATCACCCTTGTATCATATTCCAAGAATGAATATGGAATATCATGGGATAAACAGATGCATAAGAAACCAAGGGAACCCATAGGTTAAACCAACTCCACCCTCACACTATCATGGTCTCACCTAAACCGATCCCAATATCACAAAACCAAACAAATCTTGGATGCCTCATAATTCCTTCACCATCCCTTGAGGAATTTTCCTATCTCCACCCACCTGTTGAGGGCTTCCTAGAGAAAACCATCTCTGCCCCCACCCCTTGGGATTTTCTTGAGACCACCTCACCCGGATCCAAAAACCTTATGACAATCCAAAGCTCAACCAATAATAAATCCCATCACAACACGACTATGCGAAAAATGGCAAGGCAATATTGAAACCATTATCAAATCAGAGAAAACCCATGCCAATAATAAAAAATGAACCAAATACAATTTTAATAAATTCTAATCAAAATTTAAATAAAATTAATTAGAAAATATAACTAAAAATAAATAAATAAAATAACAAAATATTTAACTAATGTATTATATAAAAATTATAATATATTCCAACAACAAAACAAAAATACATTTTTATAAAAATATATTATTAATATTATTTTTATTTTTCACATTTATTAAATGTTAAATTTTTTACTAAAACTTTTATTAAAAAAAGAGCTCAATAAAAAATTATTGATAAAAAATGAAATCTAACCAATGCACCTCATCAAAGAATTGAGAAGTAGCGGGTACCCTTAATCATATGATAAAAAAAATATTTATGCGTTTTTTAATGCATAAATATATGTATCATTCTAAAAAAACTTTGGAGTATCTAGAATTGTGTTGATTCAACTATTAAAATATGTAATTATAGTTATTGTAATTCTAATAACTACAAGTGGTTAGTAAAATTATAAATTTTAGTTGTTTAAATTTCGCTTTAAAATGTATAAATAAATTCATCACTCTTAAAAAAATAATATTCAAATTAAATAAATCAATTATTTAATAATTAAAATATATAATTTTAATAATTTTTAATTAAATTTTAAATAAATATATGAAAAAATATACTAAAAATAAATAAATAAATAATAAATTATATAAAAAATATAAATATATTTAAAATAACATTATTATAAAAATGTATAATTAATATTATTTTTATTTTTATTTTTCACATATATTAATTTTTTTACTAAAACTTTCATAGAAAAAGAAGCCAAATAAAAAATTATTGATAAGTCTAACAACTGCACCTAATCATAGAATTGAGGAGTAACGGGTATTCTTATAAGATCCATCTTCAAAGTAAAAGCCTCCATGCTCTACCATCTTGGGTGTATATTTGTAACCATGTTAAGAAACCCTTAAATGTTGGAGTCAAAGTTTCAGGTTGCCTCATATCAACCATGAGCACATAACCTTCATCATTAATTTTTTGCGTTTTCTGTTTTTTTCCAAAACAAAATCTTTATTTACAAATTATTACTTTTTTAGAAATTGAAATGTAATTAAAAAGGAACATTCCTGCAAGAGCTTGTTTTTTTTTTTTTTTTAGTTTCAATTGATAATGTATTTAAAAAAATCGTGGTATGAGAATATTTTATCATTCTTAAAACTTTAACTTATATATTTGATTTGATTTATATTTTATGATGTATATAATTAATTATGTTTTATTAAATTTTCAATCATTATTATTGGAAGGTTGTTTTATAGTTTTTTTTTTAAATCGTGAGTGTTAATTAAGATTTTTTTGCATGCTTGTTCTTGGTTTTTTGAAAATGATTATTGTTGTCGGGATTCTTTTTTCTACATTTTTCTTCCTCTATATCTTTCTCGCTTCTCGTCACTATCTCTAGCAATCAATGCTTTGAACGAGTTTGTAAAAATTGGTATTAAGTCTTTGAAAAACATATCTCATAATTTTTTTAAGAAGTTGGATAGGATTTTGAAAGTGCAAGTGAATCTAGGCAATTCTCAGACAATGGTTATCATTCTAACTAAAAGAGACCTTATTAGTTGGCCAATTTATGGGGATTTGGCCTTCTCCAAGATATCTGAGTATGTGGGTGGAAAGAAACTGGAGACCCCTCGTTAAAGACAATATTGAGTGTGCCTTATGCGGCAAAGGTTTCTTCACCTTTTTATTTGAATTTAAAGAATATCAAGATCTCATATTTAGGAGTAGTCCTTACTTCATGGGTGCTCAGGGTCTTTACTTGGATTGTTGGACCCTGGATTTTAATCCTAAGAATTATGTTCCTTCAAAAATTCGTGTATAGGTAACAATTCCTCACTTACCTCTTCATTGTTGGGATGAGGATATTTTGAAAAACATTGGAAATTCCTTGGGAAGATACATGGATAGAGTAAAGCCAATCGATTGAATGTATGCATGTGCTCATATCTATGTAGAAGTAGATCTTGAGAAAATCCTTCCAGAAAAATTCAACTCGCATTAGATAGATGGTCTTTCATTCAGTAGGTGGATTATGATAAGATCCCTTTCAAGTGAAAACAATGTCATGAGTATGGGCACTTTGCCAAGAATTTCCCCAAATATGAGGATGCCCTTAAGCAGTAGCAGGATAGGGTTAAATGGAAAATATAGAGGATAAGAAGAGGTCATACATGCCAAAATCCCCAAAGGAGTTAGGGTCCCCCCCAAAGGGCCCCTCCTCCATCAAGTCCTTAGAAGGTGGGGAAATATTAGTCTCCAGAAGCTTGGAAGAAGATTTATCAACATACAAATCAATTTGATGTCCTGGAAATTGAAGAGGATGAAGGAGAAGCTCAGTGGATTAAGAATCAAAGCATACTCAAGGGGAAAAGGGATATGGTGAATCCCATGATGAGAATAAATTTCCAAAACCAAAATATGACCTTATGTGAAATGTCTCAGTGGAAGATGTGAGTTTGGAAAAGGAAGAAGATTTTGAATCTCCACAAGAAGAGAAATATCACCTCAATTTATTTACCTCAACTATTGAAAAACCGAAAAAAGGAAATGGAAATGGGTTTTGATCCTCCAAAATATACAAGGAAAGTGGGAAGAAAATCTAATTGGATTCTCCAACTGACTCATGTAGAAAGGAACAAATAAAAAGAAACTCAATCCGTGATTAATGTTCCTTCCTTCATACTCCTTAAAAATAAAAAGAAATTTGGTTCCTCTGGCCCTCATCTTGTTGGGGGCTCTAAAAATTCTAACAAATAATGAATATCATCTTCTAGAATTGTAGGGGGGTGGGTAGTGAGAAAGTGGAGTCTGAAATAAAAAATTTAATTAGATCAAAGAAGCCCATTTCCCTCCTTTAGGAGATGAAATTAGGGGAGTGTGAATCTCTAGCAAAATGTAGAACAATTTAGAAATGGATTAAAGCAGTGGTTATAAGTTCGAGGGTGCTTCGGGTGGAGTTCTCACTCTATCGGCATCCTCGTTCTTCAATCTTCTACAAGAATAAAAACATCATCATTAGATCAGGACTAGATTGATTCATCTCACATCTGGGAAAATTTACAACATAGTAAACATTTACATGAAAAATATGTATGATGACAAGGTAGAATGTTGGAAATATATGTTAGGACAAAGGGAAACCCTTCTCAAATCCAACCACATTTTAGGAGGGGAATTTAATGTTACAATTCACCAGTGGGAGAAGAAAGGTAGCAGTAATGTAAAATTTCAGTTTCAAGAAGATATGTAGGATTTGATTTCTTGGCTGGACCTAGTTGATATCGTGCATAAAATCTCCAAATTTACTTGGAGCAACAAAAGCGTTGGCCCTAGACACATTGTTGCAATATTAGATTGATTCCTAGTAGGGATCAAACTTTTGGTTCAGAAAATTTCTACCTCTTTTTTTCATTTTTCCTGGGGTGGTTTAGGCCATCACCCAATCAAGCTTATTTTAGAGTTTGAATATTCAAAGGTCGCATCCCATTCTATTTTAGCCCTTTATGGATGAACGATGATGGTTTTAAGACACTAGTGGATCATGCATGGTTAAGTAAGGTTATTGCCTCTCTTATCTTCATATGGGAGTAGAAAATCAAGGGATTAAAATAGGAAATTAAAAAATGGGAAAAGGAAAGGTCCAAATCTTAGAAAAGGAAAGTGGTGAAGATCATATCCAATCTAAAGGTAATCCTTTTGGAAATTATTGGGGCCTTTGTTTTGAAAAACAAACAATTTTGAGTTGCAAAGAATAGGTGGCGGAGTGCAATCGTAGTAGACAAGGAGCTATCACGGTTGCGGATAACTGGAAGATAGGTGGCACGACAGTTGCGGGAAACAACACAGATCGCAGAAAGGGGAGACAAATACAACCAGTGAAACTCGCAGTAATCAGGAAGAAGTGGAAAACAGTGAAGCATGAAAATAAAGAAGACTAACAGTCACGCTGGTGGAAAAACAAATAGGATATCAGCCAGCATAGACGGAAGGTTAGTCCGGCAGGGGGCCATGTTAGAGATTCATAGGAGAGCTCTGTTAGATCTCTGTTGTACTAAAACACCCTATAATAGACTCTGCGGAGTGATGTAGCTGTTTGATAATGATAATGAAATATGGTTCTTTCCATGTTTGATGTTCTGAGTTAAGTGTTAAATCGGTTTCTTATTGTGAATGTATGGCCTGTTTTAAAATTTTAAGTCAGCATCCTGAATACGCTTAGTGAGTGATATCTTATATAAAGTAGCAAGATCTGTTTGTTGTTTCAAGTTCCTTTAGATGTACTTCATGGTTGTAATCGGTTGATACTTGATCTGCTTCCTAATCTTACTAAGGTCATGGCACGCCTCGAGTGAGACGCTCTACTCTTTGGAGTAGGGTGAAAATGTCGGCGTTGTGCTAGAATACTGCAGAAACCTTGTTGGCCTCTACCCTGAACCTAGGTCTTTCTCAGAGACCTCCTTTTTCGCCAACAAATAGTTCCGTTGATGAGTCCCGAAGGTTCATTTGGGAGCTATATCATGGTATCGTGGATCTATGAGAGAGAACTATGAAGCTGGTGGGATAACCGCTTAGATCAGTTCATATCGCAGCAAGTGGAGTTGCGACAGCAGAGGGAGAAAAATTTCAAAGATCGGGAAATTTCTAGGGAAATTTTCTGGAAGAGATTTATAATTGGTTGCGGAGACTCCAAGTCAAGTCACTTCAAGGAGGGTCACACAGAGTCTGTTGTAAGTGGACACACGTGAACCTAGTAGCACTCCATCGGTTAGATACTGATTTGACCTGAGCTGCAGATTTCTGGGTACAATCTACCTTGGAAGGATACATTGTGGAATTTGCATCCGAGTGTTACCATGCCTTTTCAAAAGTAGAAGAAGTATTCAGATCTGGATTGTGGGGAGAACTATTGAAGGAAATTTTTTTGTGGATCAAAGCTTTAATGGTGGACAAAGGTTTGATAGAGTTTCAAAAGTCTAAGATGGAGACTTAAACCTCCAGTACTGGGGGAAGGAGCTGAGGGAGAGATGCTACAAGTAAGCTAGAAGGGGAAATAGTGATATGGATGCCGGAACCTCCAATATATTGA
The DNA here is from genome assembly GCA_034641835.2 of Pinus albicaulis. Classification (NCBI taxonomy): domain Eukaryota; kingdom Viridiplantae; phylum Streptophyta; class Pinopsida; order Pinales; family Pinaceae; genus Pinus; species Pinus albicaulis. The sequence goes on along the minus strand of CM076577.1, from coordinate 67,344,007 downwards.
GAGAATGATGAACACATCAGAGGGCACAGATTGCTGAGAAGTGGCAGGAAAGAGTGATGAAGGAGTCTGAGAAGTAGGAAAGTAATCGACATGACAAGGAGAAGGCGCCGCAGATGACAAAGGAAATGAAAGGTCAGACAAGATCCCAAGGAATAGGAGGGACCATCAAGGAAGTTAGGCAAGTGGATAGGAGCCCAACCTAAAGAGAAAAGGGAGAAAATTCCAACATGGAGGACACGCACCCTTAGGAGATATCCGATGGGGAGTTGCATGTTGCGATGGAACAACTATTTTGAGAGAGGTTGGCACCCATAATTCAAGGTAACTCTATTCCCCAAAATTCAAGTAGCTCTAATCCCAACCTTCCCTTAGTACTCTATCAGCCACCAGGTAAAATTTTTGTTAAGTAACGAGAGTTTAGCGAGTTGAATAGTGTTCAGTCTACAGTAAAAATATCTACTAGAAATAGTGCTAGTAATCCAATTTCACAGCCAGGAAATAGAGGTTTTATTCTAGTACCACCCTTACAAAGAAACATGGTGGGATCGTTTACCCGATACCTAGAATTCTCTGGGAGGGGAAATGATGATGTGGAGCAGCATTAGTATCTCCACGAAGCCATATGGAGGGCCTGACAGACACCAGAAGCGGTTGAGTTGATTGAGTTCCAGACTACTCTAAGAGAGAGAGCTCTTTGCTGGTTCATTAAATGGTCCAAATCTCATCCAACCCTAGCGATAGATGATCTAAAGAAAGAATTTTTCAAAGAATTTAAGTCACCTCAGACAGATCAACAAGGGTTATCTGAGATGTGGGAGATTAAACATCGAGAAGGTGAAATGGCATGGGACCCGATGAGAAGGTTCAAGGATGCAATTGGGAAACTGAGTTACCCAATTGATCCAAATCATCAACGAGATTTTTTTATTTAAGCACTTCTTCCATTGATGAGAACTCCACTGACACAACAAAATATTGATAACTTACAAGATTCCCTGGAGCGGGCTATGAAAATATAGGCTATGACGGGGTATCCTCAAGAATTCAGAGGAGGATCAGTAGCTCAAGACCCTTCCATATTGGGGCTATAACATCATATAACTAGTTTAATGGAGAAGTTGAAGGACATCCAGCTGATACGACCTGCAAGGCCCAATATGTGGTGCACCCATTGTCTGATGGAGGGACATGTGGCCACAAAATGCCCAAGGTTTTGGGGGTAGAATACGGGAGCTTCAGCAACAGGGACACAAGGAACTCCACCAGTTGGGGGAGTTTCACAAATAAACACTCAGGGATTATACCAGCCGCAACTCCACTTTCCAAGGTGTCCCGCTCAACAAAATCAGACCGCAACTGAATACTGCGAAATATGAAAAAGCATTGGTCATCCTCCACAATTGTGCCCAATTTTGCAGAAGTACTCCAACGTTTCGAACAATACATATTTTGACTTATGCGCTTCCACAACACATAATACAGAGCAGTGTAGAGCCTTGGATGCACTGGCAGAACAATTGGACATACCATCTTATAAAGTGAACGAGGCTCCAAGGGGATGAGGAGGAGGAATGAGAGGAGGTAGAACTAGAGGAAGAGGACCTATAAGGTGCTACAACTGTGATCAAGAAGGACATGTAACAAGGGAATGTCCACTACCCAGAAGACCATGGTGCTCTCAGTGTAGACTCAATACACAAGCAACTAAAGATTGTCTAGAATTAATTAAGAGGTGGGAGGAATGAGCCAAACATAGAGGAGTGAATCTGGTGAATGCAGAACCAAGAATAGTAGAAGCTCAACCCATGAAATGTGTAGCTATAGTGACCTGGGAAGGAAAGAGAACAGGGGAGGATGCACATAATATAGACTCGATAAAGCTGATTAAGCCAGCATCTCCAAAACCCATTTTCAGACAAGATAGGCAGAAGCAATATTTTAAAGAGGCAGTGGAGAAATTTTCCCAAATCAGGGGGAGCAAAGGCATTGAGATTCCACAATCGACCATAGAAAAATAGAACCAGGCCCATACAAGTACAATTATTGAGGAATGGTTCTGACTATTTTTGAAAATTGTAACCAATGCACCAATGTTGGAACAACTGAAGCAAAATTTAGAAATCGTGGTGCAGGAAAATACAGAACCGAAAGAGTCGAGAGATTCAACCCAGAAATACATAAGGAGGATGAAAATAAATAAGAGAAGAACATGAAAGGAATTCTGCGTGAATACTCAATTCGCAGGATTTCAAATCAAAGACACCATGCTCGACCTAGGATCAAATGTCAACATTCTACCAAGAAAGACATGAGAAGAATTGGGGAGGCCAAAATTGACATACTCACCAATACAACTTCGCATGGAAAATCAATATTGTATTGTGCCCATAGGAAGACTAGAAGAGGTCAAAGTTGATGTTGCGGGAGTGAAAACATACACAGATTTTGAGGTGATAGATATCATGGGGGATAAGGATCCCTATCCTGCATTGTTGGGGACAGATTGGGATTTTGAGAACTATGCAGTGATCGACTTAAGAAATGAACTGATGATATTTGAAGATGGGGAAGTCAAGGTCACTCAACCACTTGAGCCATATCAGGGACCCCGATATACAGAAACTGCTAACAACAGAGAGGATGCTCAACTTCTTGATCATCTTTATCATATGATGGCAAGGAAGAGAGAAGACTACATCAACCCAATAGTGAGAGGGAATGTAAGCTGGAGACGTCTTCAGAGTTCACACTTGGGCTTGGAAATAGCTTGGGAGGATTGGCAACGGGGAGGATATGAGACCAATACTAGAAGATGTGCTAACATCTGAGGAGTCAACTGGATTTGGAACTGAGGCAAGAGAATACCCAACTTTATCAAATATGAATGTTGTAAATAAATTGATTGCAAAAGTAGAAGGAAAGGTACCAATAGAACATAGAGTCCCTCTTATGGATGTGGCACTGAAATCCACGTCAGCAAGATGGTGGGTCAATTATCGCAACTCACTCCCAAAGTGGGAAGACATTGTGAATGCATTAAGAACATTGTTACCGATGAAATAGGTAACATGACCTCAAAATGGGAACTCTAGCCCAAAAAGACTCAAAAAACATGAAAAAACACCCCAAAAACAAAAAAAGTGTATTCCAGAACGCACTTGCTTTTTTTTAAGGTCAAATTTCAACATTTTATAAAATTATGCTAAAAACAAATTTGTTTCTTGAAAAAAGGATTGAAAAAACACCCTCAAAACAAAACCAGTGGATGCTGGAATAACAAAAAAAAAAGTTGTGTCATATTTTTGACATTTATAAAAATAGAAATAACATTTTTTAATTTTTAAAATTCAAACATTAAAAAAAACCTAAAATTTAAGAAAAAAAATAAATTTAAAAAATAAAAACATCTTCAAGCTTAAAATTTAAAAATATATAGGAATAAAAAAATAAAAATAAAAACAAAATAAAAATTTTAATTCAAACATTTAAAAAAAACCTAAAAGTTAAGAAAAAAAATAAATTAAAGATTAAAATTTCAAAATATATAGAAATAAAAATATATATATATATATTTAAAAAAAAAAAAAAAGTTAAAATTAGAAAAAAATTATAAAAAATAAAATATAGAAATTAAATTTAAAAAAGAAAAAGAAAATGTTTATTAAATTAAGAAAAATAAAAAATAAAAAATAAAAATTAGATTGTCCTGATGATGAACCACACTGATTGGTTCGAAACGTGTCGACAACGTTCCATTATATGTGATTATTACCAAAAGAAATTTTACAATTTTATATGGATCACAGAAGCATAGATTCTAAAAATATATTAAATTTTATTAAATTTAAAACTTAAAAAAAAAAAAAACATTATTGAAATTAAAAGTAAAAAAATAAAAATTAATTAAAAATAAAAAAAATGAATAATAAAATACAATAAAAATATTAAATTTAAAAATATATATATTAAAAAAACAAATAGATTTTAAAAAATAAATTAAATTTAAATTATAAAAAATTATATATATATATATATATATATATATGAACTTAAATTAAAAATATATATATTAGATTTTATTAAATTTTAATAAATAAATGAATAAACAAATAAATTTTGAAATAAAAAATAAATTTTAAATATAAAGAAAAAATTAAAAAAAAAACATTGTTAAAATAAAAAGTTAAAAAACTTTAAAAATCAATTAAAATTGAAAAATTGAAAAAAATAAATTAAATTAAATATATTAAATAAAAAATAAAATAAAAAAACAAATTAATTTGAAAATATTAAGTTTAATTAAAACAAAAATCTAATTTTAAATACACAATTTTAATTCAAATAAAAAAAAATATTAAAAAAATTATGTAATTAAAAAAATAATAAGAAAAAAATAAAAAATTTAAAAAAGTATTAAATTCAAATAAATTTAAAAAAAAAACAAAATTTGCTAAATTTTAAAAAATTAAATGAAAAATCTAAACATAAAATTTAATAATTAAAAAAAAAAATGAAAAAATTAAATAAAAAAATCAATTAAATAAAAAAAAATTACAAAATTTAATAAAAATTAAAAAAAAAAACAAAAACAAAAAAAAAAACAAAAAAAATTAAAACAAATTAAATTTGAAATAAAAAAATTAAATTAATATATATATATATATATATATTAAAAATATTAAAAATAAAAATAAAAAAAGAATTTTTTGATCATGGTAGCGCCGTGAATCGGCCTCCCGCCCAGGTGGCAGCGGAGGCCAGCCAGTCGGCGAGAGGCCGATTCTCGGTAATCGTCTGCTGGCGGTGAGGCCGATTCCGTAACCGACCTCTCGTCATTTGCAGAGGCTTCGATTCTCGAATCACCCCTCCCGCGATGGGGAGGGCGAGCCCTGGTTCCGCCTCCCGTCACAGGAGGGCGATCTTCGACCGCCCCCGCCGCGGGAGGGCGATTCCCCGAATCGGCCTCCCACCGGCGGGAGGACACCCCGAAATCGCCCCCGTCGAGCCGGGGCCGATTCCCGAATCGGCCCCGGTGGCGATTCCTAGAATTGGCTCCTCCCCGTCATGAGGGCGCCATTCCGGAATCGGCTTGCAGGACTCGGAATCGGCCTCCCGCCGCGAGAGGCCACCCCGGACCGTCCGCCCGCCTAGCGGCCGGCCTTCGTCGGCCCGCTCTAGCGGCTCCGCCTTCGTCGCCACCGCGGAGGCCGATTGGCGGCACCACCACGATCAAAAAATTCTTTTTTTTTTTTTAATTCTTTTTTTTTTTTTTTTTAATTTTATTTTTTAAATTATTTATTTTTAAAATTCAAAAAATTTAAAATTATTTTATTTTAATTCAAATTTTTTATTTTAAATTTAATTTGTTTTAATTTTTTTTTTTTTTTTTTTTTTTTTTTTTTTTTTTTTTAATTTAGTATTTTAGATCAATTATTTTTTAAAATTTAAAATTTATTTATTAAATTTATTAAAGTTTAATTTAAGACTGTGATACAAGATGAGCGCGGGCTTCTGAGAAGAGGCGATAGGGCCGAATCTCTGCAGTTCCTGATCACGGCTCTGCAAGCCTGCCAACCATTTCGGAACGCGACAGACAGATCCCTCAGCGCCAATCTGAACTGATTCGACACATGCATAACTCAGGGGGGGGGTTCGACCCCCCCTAACTCCACACCCTTCATATTCGGCAGCATACCCTCGGACACCTTCAATACTCCATCCAGCTCCAAATCTGCAGAACAAAGCAACGATTCAGCGCCCAAAGGATCTGCGTCCGAAGGGAAAACTCCAGGACAACGCCGCGAGCAAACTCAGTCCACATGCAAGCCCATATCAAAAAAAATACCCAAACTAATCATTGATGACCCTTGGATCGAGGAATACAGGGACCATATGAGCAAGCAGGCCCTGATCTGTAGATTCATGGGGGTTCGACTTCACGAAAAGGCCCTATGCTGGTGGATCAACCAAAAATGGAAACCTAAAGGGGACTACAATCTTCAGTTGGGATCGAGAGGTTTTTTCACAGTAATTTTCGCTCACAAGGATGACAGAGACCGCATCTTCGAAGGCGGCCCGTACTTCTACAACTCTGCAGGATTATACATAATGTACTGGAGGCCAAACTTTGCACCAGAGCAGGAGGATTTCAAGAAAGTTCCAGTATGGATCCGCCTGCACTCTCTCCCTGTGGATTACTAGAACAAACGCATCTTGGAGACCATCGGAAACCAGTTGGGAGTCTTCATCAAAGCCTCAGATCTCACTATACAAGGTAAGTACACAGCCTACGCTAGACTCTGTGTTTACATGGACATCTCAGGGCCCCTCCCAGATCATATGGAACTGATCCATAAAGAAGTGCAATGGAAGCAAACCATAGACTATGAAAATATCCCTTTCAGATGCTGCACATGCAGACAGCATGGCCATCTAAGTCACAGCTGCACTGCAAATAAACCACAGCCTCAGGCCCAACAGGAACAAGAGGCTACTCCAACGCCTGGCTTCACCACAGTCTCAAGAAAGAGCAGAGGCAAGAAAGGAAAAAAGCCTCCAAAACCCCCCACCAATACCAACCCTACCAATAAAGCCTCCACACAGCAAAATAGCTTTGAAGTTCTGAGCAATCTTGATTCACCGGAGCACCCTAAAGTCTCACAGGCCCCCACTGCACAGGATCCATCGTTATCCAATCAACCCATGACGACGATCAATGCTCCAAGCACAACCTCTATTTCTTTTCAAGCCCAGTCACTGCAACAAAACCCAAATCTCGCTTCCAACCAGACTACTACCAGCCACACCTCAATGCAAACCCCTCAATGCACAGAACCGCAACCAGATCAGCCCTCCACTACCACCTCAAGCAATCCTCTGGAGGAGATTTTGGGAGATCTTGATCTCCAAAAGGTCAATGAGCAATGGTCCAAACTGGGCGTTGATGCCATTCCCCAGGAACACTTGGAGAAGATAGAAATGGCATACTTACAGTTGGAATACATCAACCAAAATATAGCCAAAAGGCAATGGGGAAATAGCAACCAAACAGGCATTCAAGCCAACCTGGATCTGGATCAATACAAACCACAAGGACCAGGCAGAAAACGAGGACGCAAATCCACCAGACAGCAAATACAAGAGCTAGGCAGACGTCTAATCAATGAAGGAAAAATCAGTGCCTTGGTCCTATCTGCTCCAAAAAAAGCTCAATGAAAATCACAACCTGGAACATCAGGGGGCTTAACGACACCAGCAAAAGAAGAATCCTGAAAAACCGCATATTCTCACAGCACCCAGACATTTTCCTTCTGCAAGAATCCAAATGCTCTCCCAAGGGCACAGAAACGCTCAAAAAACTCGTTTCCAACAGTCATCAATGTATAAGCATAGATGCCCTTGGGCAATCAGGAGGGTTATTAACTTTCTAGAACAAAAAAAAATTCTTCTTGCAGAATGCTCTCTCAACCAAGAACTCATTATCGATCATCCTCAACATGCCTGATTCAAGCCAATCGATATGCATCACCAATGTGTATGGGCCTCAAAGAATCCAGGAAAAGCTGAAGATGCTGAAGGACCTAGACGAAGTCAGACAACACCATGGGGCAACTCACTAGATTGCAGGCGGAGACTACAATATGATCACCACTCTAGCGGAGAAAAAGGGAGGCTTACGAAAATTGGATAAGGACTCGGAGGCATTTAACACCTTTATTGCTGAATCTAGACTTACTGACATCCCTACAGTCAATGGTTTGCATACCTGGAATAATAAGCAAGGAGGAAACAGGCAGATAGCATCAAGGCTCGATCAGTTCCTCTTATCGGAATCCATTCTGCTGCAAAACATCGACATGGAGGCCAACCTTCTGCCTATAGGAGGCTCGGATCACTGGCCTGTGCAGATCCACTTCACCAATTTAGAAAAGCCCCACAACAGACCTTTCAGATTCGAGGCCTTTTGGACAGAACACCCAACTTTCATGCAAAACATAAAAAGTTGGTGGACTCAAACCACCATAAGCAGCGACAACATCATGTATATCTTCAAGCAAAAGCTCAAAACCATCAAATCCAACCTCAAACGATGGAACAAAAACACCTTTGGAAACATCTTTCAAGCCAAAAAATAACTCGAGGAAAAAATGGCGCTACTACAGCAAACAATGATCACAGAAGGGCATGATGAGGAAAGGAAAGCTCAAGAAACAAATCTACAAAGACAATGGGAAGAACGACTAAAGCAGGAAGAGCTGCTGTGGAGACAGAAATCGAGGGTGCAGTGGCTAAAGCAAGGAGAACGCAACACCAGTTTCTTCCATAAGTTCACTATCCATCACAGAGCCTGCAATCGAATCCTCTCTCTCAAAAAAGCTGATGACGATAAGGTGTTCTCCAGGGAGCACATTGGGGATGAACTCAACTCTTATTTCACCTCTCTTCTCAGCGAACCTAGCCTAAACAGAACCCAAGCCATCAATGCAATCACTGATGCCATTCCTAGCCTTGTTACTCAGGAGAAAAACTCCCTCCTTCTAAAGGATTTTACCGAGCAGGAGATTGAAGAGACAATCTTCACCATGGCCACAAACAAGGCTCCCGGACCGGACGGATTTACAATTGAATTTTTTAAAGCCTGCTGGTCCATTATTAAAGAAGACCTCCTCATCCTGGTAAGGAACTTTCACAGAACCAAAAAAGTGCTACCAGCCATCAATGCCACTTTCCTCACCTTAATTCCCAAATCTATCCAGGCTGACTCCCCGGACAAGTTTCGCCCCATCGCCCTATGCAATGTCCTCTATAAAATCCTTTCCAAATTGATGGCTAACAGACTCAAACCCGTCCTCCCTTCAATTATTTCTCAGGAGCAAATCGGCTACGTCGAAGGCAGAAAGATCACGGACAGCATTATCCTCACCCAGGAATTGTTGCACTCTCTCAAAACGAACAAGACTCCAGGCATGCTTATCCAGCTTGACCTGTCAAAGGCCTTTGACAGAATCAACTGGCAATATATGAGAGCAATCCTCCAGGCTTTCGGATTTAGTCAGCAATGGATAAATTGGACAATGGAACTGGTCTCAGGTGCTTTCTTCTCCATCCTGCTGAACGGAGGACCCCTTCAACCCTTCACACCATCCAGAGGTATACGGCAAGGAGATCCCTTGTCTCCTTTTCTCTTCATCATAATGGAAGAAGGGCTGGGCAGATCTTTAACCAAGGCAAGAAGGCAGAATCAACTCAAAGGCATCAAACTGGCACACCAAGGACCCACAGTAACGCATCAGCAATTTGTAGACGATACAATGCTCATGGGCGCCCCCACAGTGCAGGAAGCTCGAACCATCAGCCAAGTGTTAAAGACTTTCTCGAAGGCCTCAGGTATGGCAATTAATCTTACCAAATCAAAAAAAAAATTCTTCAACACATCCATTCCTGTGCAAAGAAATCTCAGCAGAATTCTGAAGATCCAAAAGACCTCCCTTCCAACCAAATATCTTGGCATACCACTTACGGAATATGCCTACAAATCTGCCAACTGGGAAGCCCTCCTCAACAAAATGAAAGCTCGGCTAAGAAGCTGGACATACCGAGCCTTAAACATGGCCAGCAGACTGATCTTAGTCAAATCAGTCCTGCAAACCATGCCAGCATACATGTTCTCAGCACTTGCAGCACCTAAGGCGGTGTACAAATCCATCCGAAGCATTCAGCGATCCTTCCTCTGGAATGGAGCCTCGAAGAAATCCAAATGGGCCCTCATCAAATGGACAAACATCTGCAAACCAAAAATGGAGGGAGGTTTGGGCCTAAGACACCCAGAAATATTAAGCAAGGCCGTAGCAGCAAAAATCTGGTGGAGATGGGTAGAAAATCATAACTCCCTGTGGGGAACCTGGTCGAAAGCGAAATATACAACTCAAGTCAGGGACAGAGACCTCATTCGGCTGACCGGCACCAAGCAAGGATCCCCCATCTGGAACAAGACCTGGGAGAACAGACATATCGTGCAGCAGCACAGCTTCTGGGAAGTGCACCAAGGAAAAACTGCCCTCTTTTGGGAAGATGCTTGGCAGCAGCTTCCACCCTTGGAACACCCAGACTAGAATATTCTTAAAAGAGCTATGCAGGAGGCCGGCAAGGTTACGATAGCAGACTACTGGCAACCTGCAAGCGAGGCCACCACCTGGAAAAAGTGGCTATCCAGAGAACAATGGCAAGCTCAAGCAGGCCTGATGAACGTAGACCAGCTTTTATAAGACCTGGACAAAAGAAGAATCCTTAAATCCAACAAAGAGGACATCCTGAGATGGGGAAGAAACCCCAAAGGAACGTTCAACCTCAAAGAAGCATATCAGATCTTGGCGGCCTCTTTGGATCCGCAACCAGACCACAGTTGGAAAACCCTTTGGAACAGAGGAACATGGCCAAAAATCACACTTTTCTCCTGGCTGGTCATGCACAACAAGGCACTCACATGGGACAATCTTCAAAAACGAGGCTTCATAGGCCCTTCACGATGCATACTCTGTGAGGATGGTCTAGAAACTCTCAATCACATACTCAATGCCTGTCCAATGGCCTGCTCTCTGTGGGATGACATGGCTATGATCTTCAGACAATCTGACAGAAACAGAGACTCCATTCAACTCTCACTCAGCCAGTGGAGAACTTCCATGTCCTCCAATCCCTTGGTCAACAGTGCCTGGAACTTAATACCGGGAGCAATAGCCTGGATCCTTTGGAAAGAACGAAATGCACGAGTCTTCAAAAACTCTGCACTGGAAGTAAGCATGCTGACAGGAAAAGTGAGACAGCTCATCAAAGAAACGGTCAATGCCATGGGCACTTTGCAGAAAGAGGGCAACACTTCACCGAATGATGATAGAATCATTCAAATCCTAAATCTTCAAACCCAGATCAGCCCTGCTGGTAAAAACTGCGTCTCCAAAGGAACAACGCAGGACAATTGGACTCTGCCCCCTTCAAACACGTTCAAACTCAATTTCGACGGGGCTTCAAGAAAGAACCCGGGAATCGCTGGCTATGGGGGTGCAGTAAGGGATCACACAGGCACAATTCATCTCGTCTATCATGGCAACATCGAAGTGAACACCAACAACGCTGCAGAACTAATCGCTCTCGTTCAGGGTCTCACTCTGGCAGGCCGCTATAGATTTCTACCACTGATAGTGGAAGGCAACTCGGAGATCATAATCAGGATGATAAAGAAACTCCAGATGGGAGCGCAGGTACATAAAGTAACCCCCAGCTGGAGACTATCGACAACACTGCAGGATCTCCAAAATTATCTCTACAACTTGCAAGGGATCACTTTCCAAGCAGTTCGCAGAAAGGAAAATAAGATAGCTGATGTCTTAGCAAATGCAGGGATCGATTCCCAGACGGCAGAATTCCACAGCCTCTGGCACGATCTAGCAGAAGGAGAGCTCAAAGAAAACTACAAAAAGATCCAGCAGACAGATCTGCACACTTAGGCCTCGGCAGCAAGGCACACTATGGTTTCAAACACAGGAAGGAATGTCAAACCACGGCAGAAGCGCCACTGAAAAGAGAAGATCTGTGCCAACAGGCTTGCGCAATCTCAGGAACTTCAGGTAGCAATCTGCCCACCTCGCAGCATTCTGCCCACCTCACAGCAAGCTGCCCACCACACATGCAGGATCACCTCACGGGCTCCACGAAAACTTTCCTTAGACAGCGCACTGTATATGCAGCCGGCACATGCCCTGAATGTAATGTAAACAAAAGGCTACCCAGTCAACGTAGGCAGGTCGCTCTGACCCCTGCGGACCATTGTATTTTTATTCACAATCATTAATATAACTACTTAATTTTACAAAAAAAAAAGTTTAATTTAATTTAAATTTTTTTTTAATCTTTTAGTTTATTTAGTTTTTCATTTTTAAATTTTATAAATTGTTTCATTTTAAAAAAAAACAGTAAATTTATGGATATTTGTTTTTTAATTATTTGCACGTGGTTTTTTTCATTTTTTTTGTTTTTTAATGATAGTTTTTTTATTTTAATTCTTTTATTTTAATTTTTTTTTCAATTTTAAATTTTGTTTTTTTTTTTAATTTGTTTTTTTTGTTAATTTTAAAATTTGTCTTTTTTTTTCTTATTATTATTATTTTTTAAATTTAAATTTTTAAATTTAATTTTTTCTTTTTTGTATTTTATTTTTTTTATCTGAATTTTAATTTTCTAATTTAAATTATTTTAAAATTTTCTATTTAATTTTTTTTTTTTAATTATATGGTTTTTTTAATAACTTAGAAAAAAATATTTTTGATGTTTTTTTTGGGTTAATTTTTGTTTTTTTTCTTTAAATTATGTGTTTTTTTTTCAAATTTTGTCATTTCTTTTGATATAATTTTCGAATATTTTTGTTTTTTTTTGTATTTTTTATTTATTTTTCTTTAAATTTTTTATTTTTACGAGTTAATTTTGTTTTTTTTTACATTTTTATTGGTTTATTTTTTTTTTTTTTTATATATATATATTTTTATCTAAGTTTTTTGTTTTATTACCAACATGAAATCACCACTCTAAAAAAAAAAAGGTTGATGCTGCATCAATACGTTTCAAAATTAGCATGAAAATCACCGCTCTAAAAAAAAAATTGATGCTGCATTAATACGTTTCAAAATTAGCATGAAAATCACTAACATTTTAAAACAAATATTCATACTTCATAAATAAAAATATTAGAGTGTCAAAAATGTGCTCAAAAAAAGAAGAAGGTGATTCTGCATCACCACTTTTCAAAATTGGGTGCTTTTTATGCTACAAAAAAAAAGTAGGTAACAGTGTGGTTACCTATTTCATCGGTAACAGTGTTTAAGGGCTAGATTCAAGGAAGATGCAGGGCTACAATTCCTTGAAAAGTACCAAGGGGACTCTGACCCCAAAAATCATTTAGAAAATTGTGAGTACAACTGGAAGAAAGCAGGGTATCCAGAATATCAGTATGTGTACAATTTTATACATTCACTGGACATAATTCCTCAGGAATGGTACTTGATCGAAGAGAAGAAGAGAGGAACTAACAACTGGCAAGTAGTTGCAGAAAATTTTACGCAATCTTTTTCTTTTGAAGGAGAAACAAAACCGGTTACAGAGGCAATACAATCCATCAAGAAAGTATTGCTTTTTCCATGAATTCAAAAAGATGAAGAGCAACCACTCTCAGAACATATTATCAGACAGTCAGTAGCATGCAAGCGAATAGATAGTGAGATGGATGATGATGACTTAGAGAATAGATAGTGAGATGGATGACGATGACACTTATGCTTTGAAGAAAAAAAAGAGGAATGGGATATACAAGAAGACCCAACAATAGAGAGACTACATCTGCTACCATTAAAGACCAAGAAGATGAACATTGGAACCCCAGAGAAACCCAAAATAACATCTTTTGGCAACTACTGGGATACAGAAATGACCAAAGAGATCTTTGACCTTTTACAAGAATATGAAGACTCATTCCCATCTTTAGTCGCAGAGCTAAATGGGATAAAAGGGAACATGGGGGAGATGCGCATAATCTTGAAGCCCGACGCAAGACCAGTGAAGCATAGACCTTACCATCTAAATACAAGGGTAAAGGAGAAATTCAAGGCAGAAATAGATAAAATGTTGAAAGTGAGACCGATTTTTCCAGTAGAGAAAGTAGAGTGGATCAATCCCATTGTCATACAAAGAAAAAAGGAAAAATCCGAAATTAGAGTATGTGTTGATTACAGAAGCCTCAATAATGCATGCATACATGATCCATTTCCCACTCTATTTAGTGATGAGGTGCTCGACAATGTGGCAGGAAATGAAGCCTATTCATTCATAGATGGATTCTCGGGATATCATCAGGTGAGAATAGCCGAATAAGACAAGAAGAAGACCACTTTTACAACTAAATGGGGATCGTTCGCATACCATGTCATGCCCTTTGGACTGAAGAATGCACTAGTGGTGTTTTCACGAATAGTGATAGCAGCATTTCGGGAATATATCCACAAGTTCCTTGAGGTTTATATGGATGATTGGAAAATTTATAGCTTACTGAAAAATCATGCAACTTTGTTGAGGATAATGTTCAACAGATGCAGACAACTCCAAATTTCCCTCAATCTAAAGAAATGCATCTTTGCAATACCGTTTGGGACTCTGCTAGGACATGTTGTTTGTAAACAAGGTGTCTGTGTGGATCCAACAAAAGTAGCAGTAATGTTTAAAATAGAAGCACCAGAAAATGTGAAACAGTTAAGATCACTACTAGGGCATACCAGATACTACAAAAGATTCATCCGCAACTATGCAAAGATAACAACACCATTGGAAAAGCTATTGCGGAAGTCAAAGAAATTCAGTTGGACTGACGAATGCACTACTGCCCTTAATACATTGAAAGAAAAGCTAGAAATTGCACCCATATTAGTTCATCTTGACTGGGACAAATAGTTCCATGTTCATATAGATGCCTCCAGCATTTCATTAGGAGCAGTGTTAACTCAGCCAGGGCCCGGGAAAAACTTCAGTAGATCATCCAGTCTATTTTTCAAACACGAAGTTTTCGACGTCTGAAAGGAACTACATGACAATAGAACGAGAAGCTCTTGCAAAGGTGTACTCTCTTCAGAAGTTTCGCCATTACCTATTGGGAGGTACATTCAAATTCTTCATGAACCACTCAGCATTGAAGTACCTAGTCAACAAGCCTGTGCTCGAAGGAAGGATCTGTAGATGGCTCCTACTGTTTCAGGAATTCACCGTTGAAGTGATAGTGAAACCAAGAAGGTTAAACGTGGATCCTGACCATTTATCAAGGCTGGAAAATGGAGAGAATGGAGGATCCCTAGATGATCATCTACCGGATGTTGATCTCTTCAGAGTAGAAGCCATCCCAGGCTATTTGGAACAGATATAATTTTATCTGGCAATAAGACAATGCCCGACGGAATATACAGCGACTCAAAGAAGACATTTAGTCGTCAAAGCGACTGAATATCAATTGATAGCAGGACAACTATATAATATGGGGTTGGACCAGGTTCTACGAAGATGTATTCTGGACCATGAGCAAGAGGATATATTGTGGGAGTGTCATTGTAGGGTTGCAGGGGGGCATGTCAGTGCAAAACCCATTGCAAGAAAAATCCTACAAGCAGGGTTATGGTGGCCTACAATTCATAAAGATAGTAAAGCATATGTAAATAAATGTGATGTTTGTCAAAGAAAATGACGTCCATCACACTGAGATGAGTTTCCACTACAACCTGTGAGGGCATTGCAGCCATTTGAAAAATGGGCCATTGATTTTGTGGGGCCCAATTGCACCAGTGGCAAGACATTCACAAGCACGGTACATAATTACCACGTCATATTATCTCACAAGATGGGCAGAGACAGTACCAGTGAGAGATTGCACAGTCGACATAGCAGCAAGGTTCATTTTTTAAAATATCATTAGCAGATTCGATTGCCCAAGAATTATAACCAGTGATCAAGGTACACACTTCATCAATGCAACAATAAAGTATCTGTTAGATAATTTCATGGTACAAAATCATAAGAGTAGCCTGTACCACCCTCAAGCAAATGGAACTGTTGAAGCGTTCAATAAGATCTTAGAAAAAGGACTGACCAATATATGCAATGCCAATCAGGATGATTGGGATGAGCATATACCAGCAACATTATGGGCATACAGGACAACTGTAAAAAGGTTGCACAACCAGACACCTTTCCAGCTAGTGTACAGAAGAGAGACGGTGGTACCTGCTAAATTCATCATATCAAGTCTATTAATCGCGTCAATAGTACATCTGAAAGAGGAAGAATCACTCACTGAACACCTCCATGAGCTCCAAGAGCTTGAAGAAGATAGATTCTTGGCAAAATTCCATCAGACGGCTCAAAAGGAAAGACAAAAGGCTTGGCATGACTGCCATATCAAGAACAAGACGTTCACAATCGGAGGGAAGGTTTTGTTGTACGACAGTAAATTTCAAAATTTCCCAGGCAAACTCATAATGCACTGAATGGGACCATACCATGTAATTGATATTAAATATTCAGACGCGGTTCTATTGGCGCAACTAGATGGCCAAGTAATACATGGATGGGTGAATGGCGCACGCCTGAAACCTTATCACGAGTAAGTTTAATCATTTACTTTTTCAATAAATCTCGCAATCGATAGAAGTCAGTAGGGTATAATATAAACAGATCGAGTCAATAAATCTCTTGCACCCGAGATGAGAAATAGAATAGGAATCTCAATAAACAGAAACACAGTAACACGGAGAATAAAATCATCTGTTGTGATGCGGAGACCACATCGCAACCGATTGTGGTTGGGGGGAGGGTAGTATCAAACGCGTCATCCATGTCAGAAAGAAAACGTGCCAAACATCATTTCGTCATAATATCCCATCACGCCGATGTTAGTTCGTAGGATCACCTGGATTTGAGAATTAAATTCCATAATTAGTAACAACCATACCATAATAAATTTTCTATATTAAGCCACAATCGTTACCCATCACGCCTACCTAAATCCCGAAGACACAGTTAGCAATGCAGATTAGACCTCACTGCGGTAATTAATCGCATGATTATGGCTGCGGGAGAGACATAAAAATTAATTATTTATGGGGTCGTATCCACCTCATTCGTGTCGGTTACATTACTTAACCCGCATGAAAGAAGAAAGCACGAGAATGCTGGAAAATTCTGAGTTAGAACAAGAAACAACTGCAGTTGTTGGATGGATAAGTCGTTCTTGCGGACAAGACATACCTCCCAAGTGTCCTATGGACAGCTAGCAACAAATGGACAAATAAAAACAATTTTCTCTAGATATTGTTTGACATGGAATTAATTATAACAGGGTTTTAGAAACCTACTTTTAGTCCAGCGTTGATCTTCTTTCCAATGGCTTGAAGAAAGTTGTCGTCAAGGATCTGCAGTCACAAACACAAGAAAAGATCAAAAGCACCTGTATAATAAATCAATTTATGAATCAAACATATATCAAGATGATCAAGGAATTCATGAAATGAGATAATCAATTAAATAGCCCATTGAGAAAACAATATTAATTCATATTAACTTAAATAAGAAGAGCCTTACAACCGTGTCTGCCTTGATGTCATACAAGCCTTCCTAGGGTCTGGAACAAGCATTTCCTTTACTCTGACAAGTCTTGAAATCTTCCAACCAAGATACATACAGGTATGTAATCTTTCCCACATAAAATCTTAGCTAAAAGTGTCTAAGTTCCAACAGCACTTCACCTCCAATAATACTAAAGCTTGAACTCCCTTTGAGGCTGCCCTATGCCTCTTTTTATAGTGAAAGAGAGGAGGTTACAAAGCCAAACAAGAAGGGATAGAATCATCCTTCAAAGGGATTAGCTCCTTACATCAAGGGGTTAGCTCCTTAATGGACGAGATGCATGGACCTGAAAAGAGCGGACTTTCCACCTCAGGAATTTTTCTAGAAGCTTTCGAAAATTACTCAAACTAAGCTTCTAGATTTTCGCCTTTTTTTACCTTTTATAGGGGTCCGCACCCTTAATGAATAAAAAGTGTGTTTGGCTCTGCTTGATTTATAGCCAAAAGGTGCAGAACCACAGGAAATACTAAGAGAAAGTGTGGTACAAGTGTTTTTTAGAATTTTATGAGCTTTTCTCTTAATTTCAAGACTTGACTTTAGGAACTTTGATATTGTAGACTTCTAAGGGAGTACTAAAATGTCATGGTGAAAAATTTCAGTGTAACAAATTTCCCCCTAAAGTGCGAATTCTGAGAGCATTCGAAGAGTGATGTGCTTTATCATTGCAAGGATTAGCCTGTGGACACCCCAGTCAGAGCCCTATAAAAACATTCAACACAAAACATATATATATATATATATATATATATATATATATATATATATATATATATATATATATATATATATATATATATATATATATTTACTGGGTCAAGCCGAGGTAGGTATCTATATATGTATACTTGTATCAAACTAACTAAACTTGTTCTAATACAGAAATGATTTTAATATTACATCAATAGTGTAGACACAACATGCGCACAGCCATTTGTAATGAATAGTCTACTGCATAATGAATAATAAAACTCCTCGCAGCCTGGATGGTGGAAACTAGATCCAGGGTCTTGGTTTCTCTTCCTGAACTAGTACGATTCTATCCATGCGATTAAATGCGTTGAAGTTGAACATGATAGAAACCACTTGATTACCAGTCAATGATGGGAACTGTTAACAAGTGTGAGAGAAGCCACCAATAATGAAAATGGATCTCAAAGTACTCAGTACAATCCATGAAATGTGAATAAGTGATCTGAATTTGAACATTTCACAGAATCGTTCGATCGAAGGTCAATGATGCAACCTGTTGTCGAAGGCGAGAAACCTGCCATTAAGGCATGCAGATTCCAAGGTACTAACGGATTCTAGATCAACTTCCTATATGATGAGAAATCATCGATAGAAAGTGATCCATCGTAAGAAAGCTCATGACACAAAACCATAGATCAAGTTTTGAAGAAATTTTTTGCAAGGACTGACTCAGGGATGGTCAACACGAATGGAGACAAATGTTTGCAGATGAATGGTTTGTTTGATTGTCCTCTTGAACACATAACGACACTGCAGATAGTTTGGTGACAGTTGCCCTAAGCTAATACCCAGAAACCGGCTGAAGACCTTCAATATGGTTTGATTAACTGATAGGCACGGGATTTCCCAACCCAGGTAGAAGTGTGACAAAAAGTGTCGTGTTCAAGAGTGGTGTACTGCTTTCATAAATCAAAGTGTAACAAATGAATCTGTTTTCTCTCTTTTCCCCCACCATTTCTGGCAAGTACCTCTTTATTATTTTTTGACAAGCTTGAGGAGGATAACATTTGCTTGTTTATAAGTTCATCCTTCGGATGAGTCCAACTTAGTTTAAAATTAAACCCCAAGAAGGAGTTGTCTGTTCCTGTTTGAAATCGACATGTCCTTTACTGTTAAATTTTAACGAGTCCAGTATAGGAGAAACTCGGTGTTTTTCCTTTTTAGGGAGTCAGAAGAAAAAACTTAAGAAAACTCCATGGGTGTACTTTTTCATAAATTTAGTCTCTCAGGCCCGAAAAAGGATAAAATAATGCAAGAGAGAACTCTATTGACCATGATTAGTCAACGTATACCTTTTTCATAAATAGTCCATTTTAGTCTGGAAAAGGGGTAAACTTATACTGAAGGGATGACTGTTCATTTCCTTTAACGAGTTCGAATAGTCAAGTACTTGACAATCTTTTCATTTTTAGAGAGTCTGAAAAGGGCTTAAAAGAGGACTCCATGGTTTTACTTTTTCATAAATTTTAAAGAGTCCAAAAAAGTGATAAAAGTATACTCTTCGTCAAAAATGATCATTTTTCCTGAAAAATCCTGTATTCTGCACAAAAACCCAAAAAATTAAACATACATGTTTCAATAATAAAAATATTTTGAAAAACCATCCTTTTAAAGTGAAAAATAAACAAACTTAAATTTCATTTATTCGAAAAAACTTATAAAAATGAGTTTTTCAAGTTCTTTTTTACCATTTGAGTTTGGAGTGAAAATTTTAGAGCTTTTGGCAAAAAACGCTTCGGAGAAGATTCTAGACAAACCGACCATTGGAATCGAAAACCGTCTGCTCCAGGTAATCCACAACCTATTTCTCTTGCTTTTCATCCATTCATTTTCTTAAATTAGGGTCTAAATTTCATTTTTGGGAGGAAAATTGGTTAAAAAATTCGCCCTCGGGGGTCTGCAGGCAGGACACTAGGTACTTGCGGACCCCGAAATTTTCTCACAAAGGAAAATGTTGGGGCCCCGCACTTTTAACACGGACCCCGTGCGGAGCTACGCACTATCTCTGAGCGTAAAGTGCGGGGGTGCCGTAACGAATTTAAAAACACATTTTCCTCCTAAATTACCCAAAATTTTTGTTTTAAAATGATTTTAATCCTTCATTTTACTCATTTAGGATATTTACAATGCTCATTTGGCGAGAACGAGAGCACGAGGAGGTAGATGAAGCAACAATGATTCATCAACCTACTTTGCAAGTTTTAAGAGCATGCAGGCTATTCAAATTTTGGGCTATCAGTGGCATGAGAGCTCAATTAGATCTTCTCACTTGGTTGGTAAGCAAGTGGGACGTTCAAGACTAGTGTTTCATGATTGGAGGTCACCGACTCGAAATTGAGCTAGAGGACATATATTTTTTGACCAGTTTGTCTAAGAGAGGCGAACCACTTTCTCTATTTTGGGCTAGGCCAGGTGGCCAGTCTGTTGCCAACCTGCAATTAGAGTTTTGTAATGATGAAGCCAATCCCAGAGACAAACGGATTGACGTTAAAACTATCATCCGTCCCGAGTTAAAAGTGATTTCTTTTACCATTGTCAAGTTGTGCGGAAGTGCAGCTTTACATGTAGCTACTGGATCTCAGATGCGAATTGCAGTAGACTGTTTCCGAGGCACCATATTCAACTGGTGCGAAGCAGTGTTGGCTAATGTGAAAGGCCAACTTACCAGAGCAAAGAATGGGAATTTAAACAACTTCGGATATGGGTCAATCGTAGTCACCTTTGCTCTAGAGAGTATTCCTATGTTAGCCCTGCAACATATTCCTATTGATGCTGGTAGACCTCGAGAGCCTCGGATGGTTCAATGGGTTGCTTTGATGGCCCACCAAAGCGAGGGTGGGGATATTGTTCGATTTCTCTCGACTTATTTTCGTTGGTTAGAATGCCAAGTTTTTGTGATAGAGGATTTTCCTTATGTGGGCATGGATTTCCGCGGCGACCGGGATATGCCACTACCTCGAAGAGCTCAGTGGGATGAGTCAGGTAAAAAATATTTTTGACATGTTTTAATTTATAATTTTTATTTTGTTTTTAAATCGTCCAAACTGATAACAAAAAATTTCAAATGCAGATGTGGGTCCAATTTGACCAGCCATTCTCTGCCCCTTTGATCGGAGGCAAAGGGATGCAGTAGCACCACCACCACCATAGGATCAAACTGCAGAGATCCTGACTGATTTAGAACACCATTTGGAGCGGTTCACTATGGATATTCCTGAGACTACCATAGATGACATCCCACTCCGTCTACAAAGATACATCATTGGTGTTCTTGGACCATTCAGGAGATTTTTTACTAGGGTGGCATGAGCAGTAGTGTATTATCGTGATCATCACCACGGATAGTGGATGATTGACTTGTAGAATCATTTTTTTGTATCACTTTTTTCCGATCATAAGGCATTTTGAACCTATGATCGAAGACGATGTGCTATTTTTTGAACACTACATCTATACTATGATATACTATTATTTCCAGTTACCTGTTCAATCATGTTATCGAATGTTAATTTATTAATTTATTATTGAAAATGTCTGTTTATAACACTAGAAGCTATTGCATCTGCTAATGTTTTTAAATTTCTTGGAATGTGTTGATACTCAATATAATCGAATTCTTGTTCCAAGAGACGAACCCTTAAAAATAATCTTAATAATACTGGGTTTCTAATGGCATATACTCAGTTTAACTGTAATACAACGAGTTCATAATATAACCTAACGATCAAACTCTGAATTCCAAATGAAATGGATTCCAACAATAATTCGATGATTTCACTATATTCAGAAATATTGTTTTTTGTTTGACCGAGGCTTACCCCATGCATAGATACTAACTCGTCAGTGGGTGAATAAATAACCCAAGTTGTGGAAGAGATGTTCCGTGTACTATGACAAGCACCATCACCAAAACCAATAAATGTTTGAAAGGACATCAACATCTGCGATATCAAGAGTAATCCAGATAAGCAGGAATAGTAGTAAAAGCACACTTAAGCTAGGCACACATTTCTAATCTATATCACACCAGCTAGAAAGTAACTAATATACAGAGAAGATATCCACACAAAAATCAAGCGTAATATCTCTTCAGATAAATTCCATTTTTGGGTTTACCGAAAGAGACCTTGTCAAAATCAATCAATTCATAGGCCCCTTTTGCAAGTTGTCGCTTGAAAATATAAGGACCATGCCACATGGGTTCGAATTTCCCAGCCCCTAGTTTATCGTTGGTTTGATCATAAATCAAAACTAGGTCTCCTTATGAAAAATTACGAGGGGTAACACTTCTATCATACTGAGCTTTCATTATTTTTGCATGAGTCTCGGTAGCTAATGTAGCGGTGCGCTGATTCTCATCTAACTGAGCCAAGTATAAAAAACATTTATCCTCTTAAGAAGTGGCTGGTAGTAACTCTATGGCTAGTTGGAGTGACAGTATCTCGCATTCAATGGGTAATACTGCTTCTAAACCATAAACTATTTGAAAAGGGGTAAAAACTGTCGATGTTTTTGCTGAGGTTCGATATGCCCAAAGTGCTGGAAAGAGCATGGTATGCCAATTCGACTTATGAATTCCAATGATTCGTTTAATCATGGTGACTAAAAATTTATTAATTGCTTCAACTATACCATTAGCCTGCGGATAATATGGTGTAGAATTGTCATGGCGCAGGCCAAGTTGGTCTGTTAACTCAGTCATCATGATATTCCGAAAATGGCTCCCGTGATCAGTAATTATCGCTTGGGCTACACCGAAATGAGCAATCACGTGATTGAATACAAAAGTAGCTACAATTTTTCCATCTACCGCAAATGTAGGCATCGCCTCAGCCCATTTTGTAAAATAATCTACTACTAGAATAATATACCCATGCCCCCCGGTTGAGTGAGGGTTACATTTAATGAAGTCAATGCCCCATTTTGAAAAAGGACCGACAACAATTATAGGGTGAAGAGGAGCAGGTGGTGCACGCATTTTTTGAACGAAGATTTGAAAATTATGACATTTTCGGACCGCATAAATACAATCTTTAAACAAGGACGACCAGAAACAACCTACGCGCAATATCTTTTGGGTTGTGGCGTACCCAGACATATGACCGCCACATGCTCCAAAGTGACAATAATTTAAAACCTTTTTGGCTTCTTCATGGGTTAGACAATGTCGAAAAACTGAGTCCGCACCACGACGGTATAGTGTGTCGCCAACAATATGATATTGTTGAGATTGGAAACGTATTTTTCATCGTTGCGACTGTGAAATCTCGGGCCGAAAAGATTGGGTCTGAAGATAAACAATAATATATCCATACCAAGGATCAATGGTACTAATAAGAAACAAGGATTCATCCGCGAGTGGTTGTTCCGCCATAGTTTATGTATCAGTACGTGGGAAACCACACATAATTTCAGCAAATATCAATGATTTCTTTGATTTAGATTTTTCAATCTCCAAATCAAACTCCTGCAGGATAACAATCCATTTGGAGTATTTGCACCCTAGAAATTTTTTCGTCAAGATGTACATCATAGGGTTACAATCAAAGATCACTGTTGTTTTTCATAAAAGTATGTAATGACGAAAACGTTGGACAGCTTGAACAGATGCCAAGGCCAATTTCTCCACATGTGAATATTTGATCTCAATCGGATGCAAATTTCGACTAAGATATTAAATCACATGTTCACCATGGAATTCATCTTCCTGAACTAAAACCATCCCTATCGTGGAATTGGAAGCGGTGAGGTACAAAAAGTAATCTTGGTTGTAGTTGGGAGGATGCAGTAATGGTGCATGGGTCAATGCATTTTTCAGAGCATCAAAAGATCTATCAGCGACGTCGTCCCAAAAGAAAGGAATATTCTTTTTCAACAACCTGGTGAAACCTTTCGTTAACTCAGCATATTTAGGTATGAATCGACGTAAAAAGTTTTCTTTCCCTTGCAAACTTTGGAGTTGGCGAAGAGTAGAAGGAGGAGGTAAATTGATGATTGCCTCAACCTTCGATGGGTCGACACAAATGCCTGCTTTTGAGACAATAAATCCAAATAATAGTCTGGATTATACGCAGAAAACAAATTTGTGAGGATTCAGACGAATCTTATAATGCCTAAATCGTATAAATGTGGCTTGTAAATGAGTAATATGATCTACTCTGCATGAAGAATGAGCAGGAAAATCATCGAGGTAGGGCTGCACAATGTGCTTAATGTCGTGAAAGGCATAAGACATGGCCCTTTGAAAAGTGGCGCCAGCATTCTTAAGGCCAAAAGGTAGTTTGCGATAAGAAAAATTTCCCCATGGACAAATGAAAATTGTTTTAGGTCGATCTGCAGGGAGTATGTTGATTTGATTGTAGCCGGAAAATCCATCCATGAACGAGAACATTTCACTTCCAGCACAATCATGAATAATTTGATCGATGTAAGGGGTTGGATAATTTTCTTTTGGACAAGCTCGATTTATATCCCTATAATCGATACATACTCATATTGTTCCTTATTTTTTATTGACCGGAACAACATTAGATACCCAATCCGTTAACGTGATCAGATAAATAAAACCTGCACGAAGTAATTTCTCAACTTCTTCTTTGATAGTGGCAGCTTTTCTCGATGTATCTGACGTAATCTCTGTCTAATAGGTTTAGCATCCGGGTATGTCTTAATTTCATGAACAACAATCGACGGATCGATTCTTGGAATTTCTTCATATGACCAGGCAAAAATTTCGCGGAATTCCTGAAATAGGGCTTTATATTCTTGGATTTCTTCAGGCGTACAAGAAGCACCTATATGAATGTTTTCGACAATTCCAGGTTTTACTAAAATGTCAAGAGGAACCGTTGCAGAAATATTTTATAAATTCAATTCAGAATCGATATGTGAGAGAGGATTCTGAGGTTCTTTGACGTAATCAGTGGTAAAAATGGAGGAAAAATCATTCTCAAAATGATCGAGATCAGGTAAAAACGAAGACCTATGATGGAGACCTTCCCATGGTAACTCATCTATCGACAAGAATTCACGAATATGTTCATCAGTATTGAATACTTGTTGAGTAGGATCTGGAATTGGTGTCGAAGCTAAGCTCGATATTAAAAATGACTCCTGATTGATCACATTCACTGAATCAAATTCAATTGAAGGAATATCAGAAAATGACTGTACATTTTGATATGCTAACTCAAAAGGACTCAAAGGCATCAGGCCATCGAAAGAATCCAATTCTGATTCTAAAGGTACTATCCAAGGGTCATCAAAAGAAATAGTACTTGATGCAATCATATTGATATTAGCAATAGGAATTTGTACGTTGGGAGCAGGTACGGAAAAAGTTCCCAGTAAAGCAAAATCTTTAAGCAAACCTACTCCGACATCCTTATAAGGGATAGTCGATTTTCTAATATATTGGATGCTATGAGTAGAGGCTGGGTCGGATGAATAATATGAGAGCTGATCTATTTTAACAATCTTTCCTTTATGAGGAAACATGATGAGATGAAAGATCGATGATACAACAACATTCATGGCGTAAGACCAACTACGACCCAGGAGAAGGTTGTAATCTATAGGGGCATAAACCACCTCCACATCTAGATTAACCATTTTTCCTTCGACCTCTATTGGTAGATCTTGTAAGATACCATATGGTTGAAAACCTCTTCCGTCAAAAGCTTTGAGAATAGTTGGTAATTGGTTAATGGTCAGAGAACCAAGTGATTTCCAACATTTTAACGACATAATACACGTAGAAGCCCCTTCATCAACAACAATACGAAAGATACATTTGTTTTTTACTATTACTGGAATCTGAAAAGCCATTTGAAGGGGTAGGTGGGGTGTAAAATTCTCTAAATCGAAGATCATGAGGTTCGAATCCTAGAGATCTACAACTCCTAAGGCTGACAAAAGTAATTTTCTTTGGGCTGGGCATGATTTCAATACTTCCAAAGCCGACATTGCTGAAGGGAAATTGCCAAATCTTCAACAATATTGTAATTCTGAGCAGCTCTCGCATGTGGATTAAAAGTTGATTTACGAAGTACACCTTTTGCAGGCAGTTTAATCACTAAGTCGGGATTTTGTTTCTTGATCTGTAATGGATCAGAAACTGAGAGAGATATAGTTGATGCAAAATTGGATGTTTCTGCTTCCTTACCAGTATTTTTACTACCATAATCTTGCGATCGCGTCGCAACCATCAAGATATCCTCAACCGTATTGGAGGAAGATCCAACCATATTACTATCCTGAGCGAGAAAGGGATCCTTCAAGACAGTAGGTATAGGCGAACCCTTAACGAATTTTGATACCTCGGCTCTATGCGAGCACTCTTTTGTAAAATGATCCTCATCACAGATGAGACAAGGATATCGAGGTTTGCGTTTTTCATGAGTTGTTTCAGTTGTATCATTTTTATATTTTGAATATTTTTTCTTTTTATTCTTACCTTCTTCTTACCACCAGTTTTAGATTTGGTTTTAGATGACCCTACAACATGAATATCGGTGGAATATTCTAGGGAAGAATCTCCTTTGGGTGAATCGGGTAAAGTGATAATGGGAGAAGTGGTCTTGGAAGACTTCTTCTTACTTTTACCAGTGCTAATAGAACCAATTACACCATCAGCGACATGAGAGCCAGAAGGAGTTGTAGTTAATTGACCAGGATTTGGTAAATCGGGAATTTTATCATATAGGGTACCTGACTGAGTATATACAAGGTCAAGGTACTGAGCCTGAGAAATGACTTGCTCTTCTATAACAATGCCTCCTTTGGCCACATCTTCAGTAATTTTGGGCAATAACGATTTAATAAACCATTCAGCCAAAATTTGATCAGGAATAAAGACTTTCACTAAATGCCTTCTACGTCTCCATTCATGAATGTGATCAAATATGTACATAGACATAAACTGTTTTAATGAAGTTAGAAATTTTGTGTCGTTGTCGTATTTGACAGGCAACTGAAAAATGGGTTAAGAAAGCAGTAGCTAGTGCATTAAAATTATTAAAAGAGCCGTGTGGTAACTCAATGTACCATTTGGAAGCTAGACCAATGAGAGTTCTCTAAAAAAGACGCAATCGAATCGAATCATCAATTAGTGAATTGGATGCACACCAGAGGTGATAAGTCATAACGTGATTAGATGGGTCCTCTCCTGACTTACCTTCAAATTTTGAAATATCACTGGGCAACTTGTTAGGCATCGGCAGCCAATATGGAAGATAATAAATGGGATCGTTCGTAAGGCACGATAGATCCGATAAATCTAAAGCTGCTATGAATGGTAACCGATGGCTAGGGTCTTGATAACCTTGTGTGATCAAACCAGTGCCAGGAGGAGGATATCCAGGATACCCTGGAATTGGATGTGCATTTGGAATCGTGAAACCTCCTGGGTAACCAGGATTAACTAGACCATATTGGGGTTGTTGAGGTACTTGATAAGTATACCCAGGGTACAGCTGATACTGATATACTGGATTTTGTGTAGCTTGACCAATTTGATACTGTCCCTGGTACGGTTGATAAGTAAACTTTGGCTAACTAGAGACAATCGTACTAGTACCAGCTTGTCCTGTAGGCATCTTGTTAGGTCTCTGTAATTTATTAGCAAGATTGGGAGAGTCCAATCATAGAGTTAACATCATTTCAACCAACTTTGGGATTCTAGGATCTAGCCCTCCTGAATCCGGAGAGGGATCTCTCCAATATGTACAAAGATGGATATTGTCTTTGAAAATCTTAAGGTAATGATATTAGGCTAGTTATGAAGGCCAAGGGTTTTGTTTTGTTTTGGATGGTTGAGCATGAAATGTTACTTGAGGAGAAAGTCCTAAGTGCAAAAAGTTTTAAAAGTGAGAAGTTGCAAGCAACAGGTCAGTATTTGCGTATTGCATAGGATAACGCCTGCTTTAGTCCATTGGGCTATGGAGTCATATCTGGGCTTTAATTGAACAACAACATCAAGTGTGATCCAAGGGGCAAGTTATATATACCACAAGATTATTGAGATTAAAATGATGAAATGGAAACATTAAAATGTTGGAGGGGTGGAAACTGATAATAATTTCTCAGAGGATTTATAGTCATTCCAAACAAGAAAAGCCTCTTAAGTAACTGTTTTAAAACCAACCAAGGACAGGGCTAACCATAGACTTCTTGGGCAAGTTCTTATTAAAGTAGCTTAATTGACAAACAATCCAGTAATCCACATAATTACCTTCAGAAAGTATGAAAACACATAAGAAAAAAAGAGTGTAACTTAAGATCAGATAAAGTACTTTTAAACCTAGTCTGCTTTCAGTCAACACCAAGGGAAACTTTCAGAATCTGCCTTTGGAGAAAAGAATCTAGGAATCAGGGCAAACCATATCTTCTCTAGTCTAACTTTAATAGCAAATAATGGAAAATACATTCGAGAACAATGTTTGAGCAAATAGAAGGACGAGGGAACGCCAACATTCCTAACTGTTTAAACTGTATTGAATCATTCTTAAATAAACAAATCTGAAGAAAACATTAAGATAAATATTTCTCAGCCAGAGAAGGTTACTGCTATACAGAAAATCCTAACCCTGTTTAAATTGTTCTTTACAGAGGGAAAATGAACAATATGGCATACATAGAAGGAAAACGATTAACAAAGAAAGAAGCACTTCACTAGTGATAAAGACCAGGATCCCAAGAAACAACTTTTATATTGATGTCAAACCAGTTACAATCTTCAAGTCCAATGTTTCAGTTCAGCAATCATCTTCACTATTCAACCTAACTACTCTAGCACAAACAGAGCTTCAAGGGCCAGTGAACACTATGTACAAATAGAAGTCTCAAGCTCAAGTGTATTTCAAAGTTCTGCAACCAACAACTCCTCATCTTCTGTAGAAGTAGTTATAGGAAGATGAGGAGGTGAGATTTTAACAAAATATCTCAAGGACAGTTAATGTAGAGTGAAGACTTCTCGGCCCTTTGAGAGGCTCGAGGGAAAAATTTACAGGTGGATCACTACATTAACTGTTTCACAATAAATATCAAAGCTCGGTGAAAGCTTTGTTTGACTTTGAGGCTCTGTGTATGTTTTGGAGTAACTCTGTAGATATTTATTCATTGGTTTCGTTGCAGAAATAAATTCTTGGCGATGTTGGAGGCAGATATTTCTTCGAGCAATAGCTTCGGCCTCTGTTCTGAATGGTTTGAGGCGACAGGTGGCTCTTTGGTAGCTGAGGAATCAATTTGCCTCAAGTTGTGGCGGTGGAGGCTTTCTGTCTGATAAAACACTTTAGGTTTTCTTTAAACCGTGTTTTGAGTCGGGGATTAGGCTTTTGATAACTGTCTTAGCCGTAATCCCCGTAATATTGTCTTCAATCTTCTTCTGCTGTGCTTTATTCTCAAAACTGATACTCTTTAACTGTTCTTTCGAATAAAACAGTGTCTTGTCGATGTGCAGGGCCACGTTGGGCTTTTCGGCATCAATGCTCATGAAACATTGACAAATCATTGAATCCAACCGTGTGAATGGTTCCTTTTAGTAGCTTCGAAGGCGCAGGAAACGTCTTTCCCAACCCTCGGCTTTTCTTCGTGATACAACGGAAAACCATTGAAAACACCTGCATAAAACAAAAACAATTAAGAAATCCTGCGAAATGGGTTAGACTGCTTCAGAAGGCAGGAGAGGAGCGTAGCCGTCGGATGAAGGCAACCAATGGTGGAGATCTGCATAGAAAGGCAAAAAGGATAGCGGGAGAAGAATAAGGAGGAGCAGTTTTGGACCGTCCGATCTGGACACGTGGACGGTCCAGATCTAATCGGAGGGTCTCAATCGGGGGTGGCAGAAAAGGGGATGCGATTGAAAATTCCAGTGCAATTAAGCGCTGGCCGTTGATCTGCAGATCAGATCGACGGCGGAAAACGAATCGGCGGGTTTTGAAATGGCGGTAAGACTTGCGATCGGAGGGAATAAGGACCGTTGGATAGGCGGGAAATGGACGGCCCAGATTTAATCGGAGGATCGCAATCGGGGAGGTCACAAAACAACATGCGATTGAAACTTTGTGATTGAGCCCTTTGCGATTGAGCGCTGGTCGTTGATCTGAGGACTAGATCGACGGCAGGGAATGAATCGGAGGTAATTGCAAGGGGGTGAAACATTGCGATGCGATTTTGCGTGGACCGTTGGATCAAGGATTAGATCAACGGTCAAGAATAAATCGGAGGGAGAGCAGGATCGGAAGATCGGAGGTATGGACTGCGATTGATTGGAGGGAACACTTGAAGCATTGCGATTGAGAGTTTGCGATGTGATTGAGCGCAGGCCGTTGGATCAAAGGACTAGATCAACGGTCAGGATTGCTACGACCTACGCACCGGCGGAAAAAACCCTTAAACACATGAAAACCAAAGTTTTTTGCGAATAAAACAAGTTTAACGGATTGGGCGGAAAATATATAGGTAAAGGAAAAAGGCGCCCGATTGCGGGGCCGGGGGTTTTCACGAAATGTAATATGCCAGGGAGTTATAAAGATAAGGGCTAATCGCAATCGGGCCATTGAGCCTGGTCTTTCCGATCAACCCATTTGTATTGTTTCCGATTGCGATTGCGCGATCGGCTCTTTTCAATCAACCCATTTATATTCAGCACATGGTTTTAAGTTTTAACTTAGAACTTTCAGAAAGTGGGTTTTTGGGTTTACAAAGGAAAATGAGCTTTGTAATGGTTCAAAGTCATGCACCCTTTGGATATTTGCGATGTGATTAGCGCCGAAAGCTTTGGCGTTTGGTTTTAACACATGGGCATGTGGGGGGAAGTGGTTTAGGACTTAGCCCAAGGGGCTTAGGTCCATAGTAATAAAACTTTGATTTTTATGAGAAATTTTCAAGGATTTTAATGGATTTGGGGGTTCCGAAATAGTTAAAAAGTGATTTTTTAACTATGAAAGGGGAAATTTTCATAAATGGAAAGAAGAGGACTTATGAAAACAAGGTAGTTTTGATGGAGAAAAAGGGGAGCAGATGAAAGGTTTTGAGAAGAGGAGAAATGGCGATCTTTCAGCAGTCTTTTAGTTGGAGTCAGCAGAAATTCTCGAGTATAAAAAATGGGACAGCAAATGAGGATTTTGGACATAGGCATGAGGCCTTAAAGAGACTTCAAGAGCCAACAATTTTTTAGTGATAAAATTTGTTCCTTGGAGGCTCAAAAAAGATCTTAGCCACCTTTTGGTATAACAAAATATTATAGGTGGCTAACAGTGGCTCCACTTGGGGATGGTGCCTTCTTGAAGGCATCAAGAATTCAGACTTGATTTCTGGGAGGCTAATTAGTTGCCTCATCCATTGGGTTGTCCTTCTGTGATTGAATGATCTTTTCTAAAAACATATTTGGCAGCCATGAAAACAATGGACCTTTATCAACCAGCTTGCTACCTACCCAATCCTACAGATCTAGCATTTTTTCTTCATTAGAGTGCACTTGGATTGGAAAACTCTATTCACAACATTTTATTCTTTTGAAAGCAGGAAATCTAATCTACTTCTACTCCTTATTTCTCCCTGAATTCAGATTAAACAGTTGAGCTCAGATATTTCTCTACCTAGTCTACTGTCTGTTGGGATTAAACAGTCCAACAAACTTTCATTCTCTAAATTCTACAACAGAAATTTAAAAATAGTCAAGTCAAGATTGAGCTGTTTGACTTGCTATGATCTATGGCATAAGAACAAGCCGCACATAGATTATTATTTGCAGAAAATTAAATCAAAATGGAAGGCTTAAGATCTGAAAGTTTCTCATTATGGCCTTCTTTTTCTTTACAGCTCTGTTTTTAATTTTGTTTTGAGCTGTCTCTTTCTTGATATCTGATTCAGATTTTGGGAAAATAAGAACCAGTTTTTCTCTTTTATGACTCAGAAAAATAAAGCAGTTTTGAGTCATCTCTCTTTGGAAACTTTGGTTCAGATTTTGAACATGTTTGAACCTTTAATTTCTATCCTAATCTATCTACCGATAAGCCAAGATTAAACAGTTTGGCAAATCAAATTCACTACCCTATCAGCAGAAAATTGAAAGCTAATTAGTCAAGATTAAACAGTTTGACTAACTAGAAGTGTGTTTTGCAGGAGTGGAATTTAAGCTTGCACACTTTCAGATTTATTTCTCTTTTTGGCATGGGGCTGTGCCTTTCTTGTTTTTCATTTCTGCCCTCTTTTCTTTCTTTCTTTGTTTTTGTATTTTTTGATTTTTCATAACTTTGAATGCAATGGTGGATGAAATATTTATAATGAAAAAGAAAAGAAAAAAGAAGGCTTAAAAATATATCATGAATCAAGAGAAGTAATGCTTGAGCATCCTGCCATTGATAGGACCCCCAAACAAATCTGTTCCATCCAACTCTTGTAAGAAGAATGCATTGTTTCGAGCAACTGAATGAATAGAGTAAGGGCCAAGCCATAGATTGTCAAATTTACCATGCTTTCCCTTGTCTTCTCTCTTTGAGTCCCACTTTAAAACTTTGTCCCCAATCTTGAAATTGCTGGCCTTTGTTCTTCTGTCAAAAAGCTTCTTAATGCTGTCCTGTTTCTGCAATGTTTTGTTGTACACTTCCTCTCTGATTTGCTGAAGATGAATGGTCCGATTTATTCTTCTGATCATGTCATTATCTTCAGTCTGCAATTCTTGGATAAACTTCATAACTGGTACACCAAGGCTATTAGGAAAGATTGCATATGTACCATACACAAGCTGAAAAGGTGACATACCAATAGATTTCTTCAAAGTTAATCTGTCAGCCCAAAGTGCATGGACTAGCTTTGTGTGCCAAGACTTTTTATTGTCCTCCAACAATTTCTTGATTATGTTCACTAAGCTTTTATTGGAAGATTCTGCAAGTCCATTACCTTAAGGGTAATAGGCTGTGGAATGCCCTAGTGTTATCTGGTATTTATGACAGAAGTCAACCATTTTCTTTGATCCAAACGCTGCTGCATTATCTGTGATGATCTTGGTAGGACAGCCAAATCTGGAGAGGATATTGGTTTCTATGAACTTTATAATAACCGAATCATTGGCTTGCCTACAAGGAATGGCTTCTATCCATTTAGTGAAATAGTCTGTGGCAGTAAGGATCCATCTATGCTGGGAAGAAGATGAGGGATGGATTTCACCTATGAAGTCAAGTCCCCACTGTTGAAAAGGAGCTTCAACAGTGATTGGATGCAGAGGAAGGGGTAATAATTTTCTCTTGCCCTCAAACAATTGGCATTTATGGCAAGTAGTTGTCATTTTGTGAACATCGGGAAAAAGGGTGGGCCAATAGAAACCAGCCCTCAAAATTTTGTTGGCTGTTGACTTCCAGTACAAATGGCCTCCACACTCTCCTTCATGAAATTCCTGCTTAACCTTCTCTGCATCAAACTCAGGCAAACATTTAAGCAATATACCACTATCATTTTTCCAATAAAGACACCTATCTACAATGCAATAGTTTACTGCTTTCAGTTTTAAGAACCTTGCCTTTGTTTTCGACAAACCAGGAGGTGTATTTAAATTAAGCAAAACATAAACGATATCAGCATACCAAGGAGAATTCATAAAATGGTTTTCAATAATGGGAGTTGAGAATTCTTTTTGGCTGTCCAAAGCATTAATCATATTAATATCAAGAACTTCAAATTGGATTCAGCCATTAATCTAGCTAGACCTTGGCCTTTGATGAGTTTAGTGGGTTTTATCTCTAAATCATATTCGAGAATAACAACAATCCACTTACCTCTCTTACCATCTGGGTCCTGTGTTAGAATGTCTTTAACCACCGAATTAGGGACAAAGGAAATGATGTGTGAGTGAAGGATGTATACTCTGAAGTCTTTCAATGCTTTAACCAAAGAAAAAGCTTGCTTTTCCATAATATTATACTTCAAAGGGGCATCCCTCAATGCCTTGCTAAAGAATGAAATAGGCTGCTCTTGTCCTTGTGGATTTTTCTGTAAAAGGACAGCAGCAATGGTATGTTCTGATGCAAATGAGAAGATATAAAAATCTTTTGAAAAATCAGGGCTTATGAGAACCGGTGTTTTGGTTAATGCTTGTTTCACCAGCTCAAAGGATGTCTTTGCTTCCAAGGTCCATTTTACCCCTTGCTCCTTCTTCAACATGTTTGTGATATTCCTAAGGAGCTCAGCTAAGTTAGGGATGAACCTTCTCAAAAAGTTAATCTTTCCAATGAAAGATTGCAACTCCTTGATGTTTCGAGGATGAGAGATTTGCAATATGGCCTCAATCCTCTTTGGATCTATCTTTATACCCTCTTCTGAAATAATGTGTCCAAGAAGCTTACCTTCTTGGAGACCGAATAGTGTCTTCTTAGGGTTTAAAGATATTCCAAACCTTTTGCACTTCTCGAAAATTTTTCTTAAATGTTCTAAATGTTCTTCATCTGTTTTTGAAAACACAGTGACATCATCTAGATAGATAATGATGAAGAAGCCAAATTCTTCCGAGAATGCTATGTCCATGGCTCTCTGAAAGGTTGCTCCAGCGTTCATTAGACCAAAAGGCATCTTCACATACATGAAAGTGCCCCATGGAGTAGTGAAAGTTGTCTTTAATTGATCAACAGGGTGAACTAAAATCTGATTATACCCTGAATAGCCATCAAGCAACGAAATCCTTTTAGACCCCACCACCCTTTGTAAAATGTGATCCATTTTTGGTAAAGGGTAGTTATCCTTTAACGAAGCTTTGTTTAAGTCTCTAAAGTCTATACAAAGCCTGATTTCTCCATTCTTCTTCCTAACGGACACCAGATTAGATACCCACTCAGAATATCTAATAGGGACAATAATGCCAGCATCGTGCATCTTCATGATTTCCTTCTTAACCAATGGCAATTGGACAGGGTTTATTCTGCGCAGTTTCTGTTTGAATGGTTTTTGGTTTTCTTTAAGAGGGATTTTGTGCTGTATTATTTCAGTGTCATAGGATTTAAGATCTTCGTAACTCCATGCAAAAACATCAGAAAATTCTTTGAACAACTCTATGTATTTGAGTTTAATGTGAGCCGGCAAAGTTTTGGACAGTTTGATCATTTTCGGTTTTTCCTCACTGCCTATATTGCACTCCTCTACTTCAGTCTCTACAGGTTCCAGTTTTGGTTTATTGGCCACATCGTTAAAATCGAACAACTCCTCTAAAGGCGTTAGACCACTTGGCAAATTTTCATCTTTAGAATGCAGAGTTTGTAATTCTTCCGTTTCTAACTCTGCACTTAATTCTATTTTGCTCCTAAGTTTGCTAGACAATAGGTTAATATTGGCAGGTTGAGGAGACGATTCTTCTTCACCAAGAAAGTTTTCTTCACCGCAGTCTCTATCATAATCTGAATCTGAACTGTGCAGTTCGAACTCATTTCTTAATTGCATGAAGTCTTCTATTTGTTTGTCATTGTTAAACACTTGCCAATATTTTTCATTATCAGGCACTGCCGGTCTAAATTTTATCGGAGCTGTGTTGTCTCCAGTCTCATATGGCGTTAGACATGTCCTGGCCGCAAAAGCTAAATTGTGGGCCATAATGTTCTTTTTCCTTGGGATGAACCTCAGGTTTGACTCCTCAAATGTTGTCAACAAATCCATGACATCATTCCGATAGGCTCTAAGTCTGGGATGATTCGCATTATACTCCCCATTGACTTGCCTAATGATTAACTCAGAATCCCCGTACACATTAATTCTTCTCGCTCCTAATTTCTTCAAGAGATGCAAGCCTAAGAGAAGGGATTCATATTCTGCTATGTTGTTGGAACACTGAAAGTTTAATTTGCATGAGATGCATTCTGTGTGGTTGTTTTCAATGTTAATGATCCAAACCCA
Source organism: Pinus albicaulis (assembly GCA_034641835.2). Lineage (NCBI taxonomy): Eukaryota > Viridiplantae > Streptophyta > Pinopsida > Pinales > Pinaceae > Pinus > Pinus albicaulis. The sequence continues at coordinate 67,308,175 of CM076577.1, read as the reverse complement.
TGCACCAGCATTATTTCTAGTGCATGACCCATCAAAATACATACTCCATAAAGGACTGTCTTCGGTTTCGTCTGTTTGGCGATTGTCCTTTTTAACTATGGTGCCTTCTGACTGTTCATGATTAGCAGCACTCAATTGAATTTGTTTTGACTCCTCAAATTCTTCAATAGATCGAGGGATGATGCCAGAAACGTTAGGGGTATTTTCTGGGTTGTTAAGTCCTAAAAACAATGGACTCATAACCGGTAAATCAAGACCTATGCTTTGTTTACTAATGTTTTCACATGTAGCAAACTGTTTGGACACTTCTGCGTTATTATACTCTTCTTCCCTGTCAGCCTTTAATTCTGTTAAAGTGACTTGCTCACTAGGAGTTTCATTGTTAAACATGATAAAAGAATCAAGGCCTGTATTGACAGAATATATAGGAGAGTTTTGTGGTCTGTCTTGACTTGTAACCGTGTATTGCATATGAGACTCCCTGTAAAGTCTTCTGGTCTGATTGAAAACCGGGATGGTCGCATATGTCATGTCCATCCGCATAGTCCCCTGTAACTTAGCTCCCCAGGATCTTGATAATAGCATTCCATACTTTGGGGGGACATCAGCCACAACAATGTCCATGAGTAAACATTTGGCTGGAATCTGGGCTAGGTTAACACATAGGTCTTTGATCAATCCTAGACATTTTACTCTATTTGAGTCAAAGGAGTATAGGTCTTTGTAGGGTCTGGTAATTTCTAAACCAAGGCTCTCCATCACAGCTTTAGGCATTAAATTATGAGAAGCCCCGGAATCATGCATAGCGTTGTGTAGAATTTTGTCATGAATGTTCAAACTCACATAAAATGGAGGAACTGGTCCTTCTTGAAACTTCCCTTCAATCTTAGGGCCAAAAATCAACTCCGGTAGGTCGTCACTAAGATTAACTGTATCTCCATTTTCCTCTATATTTAAAGCCTTCAAAATTTGGTTCCTATATACATGTTGGGCAGCTAACTCAGTCAATGGAACAGAGATTTTGATCTTTAAGATTTCCCGTTCAAGGCTGAAAGGGGTTTGATTCTTTGAAGCACTTGTTTCAACCTTATTAGCTGTCACTCTATCAACAATTACAGCTTGCTGATTTTTTTTACTTGACACAACTGTTGTAGAAGGAGTACTAGCTGAAGTGTTAGTACTGCTGATGTCTTCACTCTGTTTTTCAGAATTTTGAGTGTTTTTCTCCTTATCCTTATCAGAATTAACAGCCACTGTTTTGTCTTTTTGTTTGGCTGTTTTGGGCTTAGCTGCAGTGCTGCTTTGAGAGGATTTGTTAGAGGTTTTGGTGTTGGGGGCTTGTTGACTGGTCTTGCTTCTAAGGTCATATTCTCTTTGAGGTTCTATGACGACATTTTCCATGTCCCGATAATAATTTTCATTATCATTTCTTTTGTCGTCGTAAGGTGTGTAAAGACCTTGTTTATTATCATAATGAACCTCAAAGTCATCATCCTCTTCCCCAAACATGTTGATATCCTCTTCCTTTGTTATGTCTTCTGTTTCTTCAACCTCACTTACATAGTTTTGATGAAAGGGAGGGGTGATCTGTTGATCATCTTCCCTGGGTCTGTTTGGAGGTTGGTTCCTTCTAACATTTTGATTCTGGTTCCTATTTTGAGGAGCAGTTTGATTTTGATTTGCTTGTTCTCTCTTAATTATGCTCATCTCTTTCATCATTTCTTCCATCATTCTCTCCATCTTTGAGCTTGAAGTGGAAGGGGTGGATTCCTCTCTAAAAGATACTCTCTTCTCGCTCTTCATTCTTGCTCTTTTCTCCATCAAGTTTACTTCCACAAAAAGAGCACCCCTTTGCATGTCTTCAAGAGTTGCAAAGACTCTTTCTCTAAGTGAATATGTCATGTCCGGATCAAACCCTTCAGGAAATTTGTTTAAAGCTGAGCCCTGAGGAGGTTTTAGTTCAGGGGAAAGTGCATTATAGACGCTGTTAAATCTGGTACAATAAGATTGTACACTTTCCCCAGGGTTCCTATGGAGATTTTTATAGTCAGCAAGGACTTGGAGAGGATTCTTTCTCACTTCCCATTTGTTTAAGAATGTTTGATGGAAGGCTTGGAGATCGTTAATACTATGGGGGGTTAAACCTTTAAACCATTTTATTTCTTCTCCCCCCAAACTTTGAGCAAATAGTCTCAACTTGACAGAATCATCATCAATTTCGTTTCTGTCAAAGTAGTCATTCATCTTGTCCACATGTTGAGATGATGTTATAGTATTACTAGCATCATATAATGGAATTTTGGACTGATAGTCCTGTGGAAGATTGCCTAATGGTACAGGAAGGACTAAGGGAGCATACCATGTTGCCATGGCAGGAGGTGGAGGTGGATTTACAGAAGGGAAAGTGGGTTGAGGTGAAGTGGTTTGAACAGTGGATGTCGGGTGAGTAGAAGTGGATGGACCAGGAGTAGATTGTGGAGATGATATTGGATGAGAGACACCTAAATTGTGAAGGAAATGTAAATCAGGAGGTGTTGTTTCCCTGCTACCAGGATGTTCACTTGTTTCAGGAGATGAAAGTGAAGATTCAGAGTCTAACTGGATTATATCATCAAATGACCTAGTCCTAAATGGGTTCACTAAGTCAGCTTGTGATTGTTGCAGAGCTGAAAGATTTTCAGGGACTGAATTAGCTCTCAAGGGTGATCTGAAAACAGTTAATAATTTAACTTTAGGAGACTTCCAAAGGATACTTTCTGGATTATCAACTATCTCAGGTGGGTTAGGGTCTGGGTGGGCTCTAGTGTGAATCTTTTTAGAAGCCACTATGCTATGTTGTTTAGACCTAAAACAAGAAAAGTTCAACCAGATATGACAATCTTGGAGAGGTTAACCAATCTGTTTTTACAATTTTAAATCCCACAGTCCTCTAACAGAGTTTGAATGATTTTATAATGATAAGGGTTCTTCCTAGTGGAGTCTTAAGGTCTGCTAGGATTGTGGAGTCGCCAAGTGGAAATTTTTAGCTCCTTTCAGAGGTAAAAGGTCTTATGGTCCACCACCATGTTTATTTAATTCCAATCTGAAATATTTTTAGGTTTTTCTAAGTCATTTTTCAGTTTTGTGGTTGCTAAGAATATCCTAACTTTGTTTCAAAACTTAGCTAAGGTTGCGAGACAAAGGCAGTCTACTCTTATGGCTAAGCCAGTTGATTTTTCAAGGTTAGATGAAGTCTTAAGAGAAACCTAGGGTTTACCTAGTTTGTCACTGATTCAAACAAGTTCCATCATGATTACCTATATTAGGCAGTGCTTGAAAAGGCTGCTTTTTACTCTGGTTAATAAATAAAATGCTCTATGAACCAAATCTCTGACGTCGTATGATTATCTTTAAATGAAAATGATTCTGGGTTCGATGTTCCCCAGCGGAGTCGCCAGAAATGTTAGGTCTCTGTAATTTATTAGCAAGATTGGGAGAGTCCAATCACAGAGTTAACATCATTTCAACCAACTTTGGGATTCTAGGATCTAGCCCTCCTGAATCCGGAGAAGGATCTCTCCAATATGTACAAAGATGGATATTGTCTTTGAAAAGCTTAAGGTAATGATATTAGGCTAGTTATGAAGGCCAAGGGTTTTGTTTTGTTTTGTTTTGGATGGTTGAGCATGAAATGTTACTTGAGGGGGAAGTCCTAAGTGCAAAAGTTTCAAAAGTGAGAAGTTGCAAGAAAATAGAACAGTTTTGGCAGATAGATAGATATAACGCTGGTTTTTAGTCCATTGGGCTATGGAGTCATATCTGGGCTTTAATTGAACAACAACATCAAGTGTGATCCAAGGGGCAAGTTATCTATACCACAAGATTATTGAGATTAAAATGATGGAATGGAAACATTAAAATGTTGGAGGGGTGGAAATTGATAATAATTTCTCAGAGGATTTATAGTCAGTCCAAACAAGAAAAGCCTCTTAAGTAACTGTTTTAAAACCAACCAAGGACAGGGCTAACCATAGAATTCTTGGGCAAGTTCTTATTAAAGCAGCTTAATTGACCAACAATCCAGTAATCCACATAATTACCTTCAGAAAGTATGAAACACATAAGAAAAACAGAGTGTAACTTAAGATCAGATAAAGTACTTTTAAACCTAGTCTGCTTTCAGTCAACACCAAGGGAAACTTTCAGAATCTGCCTTTGGAGAAAAGAATCTAGGAATCAGGGCAAACCATATCTTCTCTAGTCTAACTTTAATAGCAAATAATGGAAATAAAATTCGAGAACAATGTTTGAGCAAACAGAAGGACGAGGGAATGCCAACATTCCTAACTGTTTAAACTGTATTGAATCATTCTTAAATAAACAAATCTGAAGAAAACATTAAGATAAAGATTTCTCAGCCAGAGAAGGTTACTGCTATACAGAAAATCCTAACCCCGTTTAAACTGTTCTTTACAGAGGGAAAATGAACAATATGGCATACATAGAAGGAAAACGATTAACAAAGAAAGAAGCACTTCACCAGTGATAAAGACCAGGATCCCAAGAAACAGCTTTTATATTGATGTCAAACCAATTACAATCTTCAAGTCCAATGTTTCAGTTCAGCAATCATCTTCACTATTCAACCTAACTACTCTAGCACAAACAGAGCTTCAAGGGCCAGTGAACACTATGTACAAATAGAAGTCTCGAGCTAAAGTGTATTTCAAAGTTCTGCAACCAACAACTTCTCATCTTCTGTAGAAGTACTTATAGGAAGATGAGGAGGTGAGATTTTAACAAAATATCTCAAGGATAGTTAATGTAGAGTGAAGACTTCTCGGCCCTTTGAGAGGCTCGAGGGAAAAATTTACAGGTGGATCACTACATTAACTGTTTCACAATAAATATCAAAGCTCGGTGGAAGCTTTGTTTGACTTTGAGGCTCTGTGTATGTTTTGGAGTAACTCTGCAGATATTTATTCATTGGTTTCCTTGCAGAAATAACTTCTTGGTGATGATGGAGGCAGATATTTCTTCGAGCAATAACTTCGGCCTCTGTTCTGAATGGTTTGAGGCGACAGGTGGCTCTTTGGTAGCTGAGGAATCAATTTGCCTCAAGTTGTGGCAGTGGAGGCTTTCTGTCTGATAAAACACTTTAGGTTTTCTTTAAACTGTGTTTTGAGTCGGGGATTAGGCTTTTGATAACTGTCTTAGCCGTAATCCCCGTAATATTGTCTTCAATCTTCTTCTGTTGTGCTTTATTCTCAAAACTGATACTCTTTAACTGTTCTTTCGAATAAAACAGTGTCTTGTCGATGTGCAGGGCCGCGCTGGGCTTTTCGGCATCAATGCTCATGAAACATTGAAAAATCATTGAATCCAACCATGTGAATGGTTCCTTTTAGTAGCTTCGAAGGCGCAGGAAACGTCTTTCCCAACCCTCGGCTTTCTTTGTGATACAACGGAAAAACATTGAAATCACCTGCATTAAAAAAAAAACAATTAAGAAATCCTGCGAAATGGGTTAGACTGCTTCAGAAGGCAGGAGAGGAGCGTAGCCGTCGGATGAAGGCAACCAACGGTGGAGATCTGCATAGAAAGGCAAAAAGGATAGCGGGAGAAGAATAAGGAGGAGCAGTTTTGGACCGTCCGATCTGGACAAGTGGACGGTCCAGATCTAATCGGAGGGTCTCAATCGGGGGTGGCAGAAAAGGGGATGCGATTGAAAATTCCAGTGCGATTAAGCGCTGGCCGTTGATCTGCAGATCAGATCGACGGCGGAAAACGAATCAGCGGGTTTTGAAATGGCTGTAAGACTTGCGATCGGAGGGAATAAGGACCGTTGGATAGGTGGGAAATGGACGGCCCAGATTTAATCGAAGGATCGCAATCGGGGAGGTCACAAAACAACATGCGATTGAAACTTTGCGATTGAGCCCTTTGCGATTGAGCGCTGGTCGTTGATCTGAGGACCAGATCGACAGCGGGGAATGAATCGGAGGTAATTGCAAGGGGGTGAAACATTGCGATGCGATTTTGCGCGGACCGTTGAATCAAGGATTAGATCAACGGTCAAGAATAAATCGGAGGGAGAGCAGGATCGGAAGATCGGAGGTATGGACTGCGATTGATCGGAGGGCACACTTGAAGCATTTCGATTGAGAGTTTGCGATGCGATTGAGCGCAGGCCGTTGGATCAAAGGACTAGATCAACGGTCAGGATTGCTACGACCTACGCACCGGCGGAAAAAACCCTTAAACACATGAAAACCAAAGTTTTTTGCGAATAAAACAAGTTTAACGGATTGGGCGGAACATATATAGGTAAAGGAAAAAGGCGCCCGATTGCGGGGCGGGGGGTTTTCATGGAATGTAATATGCCCGGGATTTATAAAGACAAGGGCTAATTGCAATCGGGCCATTGAGCCTGGTCTTTCCGATCAACCCATTTGTATTGTTTCCGATTGCGATTGCGCGATCGACTCTTTTCAATCAACCCATTTATATTCAGCACATGGTTTTAAGTTTTTAACCAAGACTTTCGGAAAATTAGGTCATTTTGGGTTTCTGAGAGAAATGAGCTTTGTAATGGTTCAAGTCATGCCTTTGGATATTTGCGATGCGATTGGCCAGCTTTGGCGTTTGGTTTCAACACATGGGCATGTGAGGGGAAGTGGTTTAGGGTTTAGCTCAAGGGGCTTAGGTCTATAGCAATGAAACTTTGATTTTTTATGAGAATTTTCAAGGATTTTAATGGATTTGGGGGTTCCGAAATAGTTAAAAAGTGAGTTTTTAACTATGAAAGGGGAAATTTTCATAAATGGAAAGAAGAGGACTTATGAAAACAAGGTAGTTTTTATGGAGAAAAAGCGGAGCAGATGAAAGGTTTTGAGAAGAGGAGAAATGGCGATCTTTCAGCAGTCTTTCAGTTGGAGTCAGCAGAAATTCCTGAGTATAAAAAATGGGACAGCAAATGAGGATTTTGGACAGAGGCATGAGGCCTTAAAGAGACTTCAAGAGCCAACAATTTTTTAGTGATAAAATTTGTTCCTTGGAGGCTCAAAAAATATCTTATCCACCTTTTGGTATAACAAAATATTATAGGTGGCTAACACATCTGGACCATAGTCTGAATTGTAGGTCCTGATTGTGGCACAGAGGCTTGAGGAATTTGTACTGATGCAGGGATAGAGGAAACTGGAGCTATAAATACTCTAGAAACAGGTGTTGTAGGTTGAACAGAGGTTGCGGTAGCTTAAGCAGTCTGACGTAGAGTTTGTGGTGTACTAGGCTCTGGCTTCTGAACAGAACCAGGTGCAGGGACTTGAACAGTAGGCTGGACAGGTTGTTGGTTTGGACCAGAAACTAAAGGCTATCCAGGTTGATTAGGTAACTGCACATTAGGTTGCATAGTCTGTTGAATTTGAGATGGATTCCGCACCATGTTCATTCAGGGGTATTGACCCGTAGAAGGTTGTGCATATGAAGGACCATAACCTAGTTGAACGTAGGGTTGATAATTAACTGGTAAATTTCCAGCTCCTTGTAATAATGGTTGACCGGAAGGAAGTCAGAAACCTTGAGTTGGGTACTGACCTTGAGGTTGATAACCTTGAGGCATGTACTGAATCTGGGGTTGATAAGGACCCTGAGGAATATACTGAGTCTAGGGTTGACCTTGGGGTATGTACTGTCCTTAAGGTTGATAACCTTGAGGTACGTACTGTCCTTGAGGTTGTTCTCCAGGTAAACAAAATTGTCCTACAGTTTGTCCTAGTAAAAAATTACCCTAAGGTTGCCCTCCAGGCGGTAATTGACTGCCTTGAGGTTTCCCCCCAGGCGGTAACTGACTACCTTGAGGTTTCCCCCCAGGTGGTAATTGACTACCTTGAGGTTTCCCCCTAGGCGGTAACTGACTACCTTGAGGTTGAGGATTTGGAATATTACCAGACATCATAAAAATTTGCTCCGTGTTCAACGTTTCAGTTTTAGTTCCATTAATACCAGATGATAACACTTGTTCATTTCATCGAGGAGTTGCTCCTGAGAAAGTACCAGAGAGTGACTGGTACCCCGAAGGAATAGAAGGACCACCGTATAAAAATGTTTCCGATGATTGGCAAAACATAGATGACTCGCCTGACATAATTGAGGAAGGATAATAACCTATTAGTGTAGGATGAAAAGGAATTCGGGGTGGTGAATAACTAAGACCCGGGTTTTCTAAAAAATCTATCAATGATAAATACCAAGTGTCAGTTCTAAAAGGACTGTATAATATTGATTCACGCTCCCTAAGATTCAAAGTTCTTTGGGTTTCGGGAAGAGTTACGTCTTCGTCTGGACCAAAAATTTCTTCAATAGATATGAGGTCAGAAGGAAGATTTTCAATAATGCGATGTCTTACCCTAGGTGAACCAGGTTCACTAGAAGTTGGAGTAACAAATCCTGAAGGTGGTTCCAATACAACAGGTTCAGTATCAGGCTCAGAAATTTCAGGTTCTTCAGCTAATTCACTGGAAGAATAAATACTACCAGTAACTTCAAAAACTGAAATTGTCTCTTAAATGTGCTCTGTTGTTTGTGATTGATAATCAAGATGAATAACTATATATGATTCTCCTATTTTTGTTGATCTAATTCTACTGTCACTAGGCGATACTAGAGCTCACAGCGCTTCAAGTTGGCTTGGTGTATACTCAAGGGGCTTCCCCTGGAGTCTACATGATTGTCTTGGTAATTCAGCCACGATTAAAAATTATTAATCACACGAAATCAAAGAAAATTTCAATGCAAAGTCCTAGAGTCTCTAAGGAAACAAACAAATGAATCACACGCCTAAAAATCTAGGAGATCAAACCACACACAAACAGTAACTTCCAACACTAAAAACACTAGTTGGTGATGAAATCCAACATCGTAGTATTTAATGTAGAAAGGGAGGTTGGAACAGTTACCCCGAAAACCTTCTTAATGAAACATACCAGTGCAAGTTTCTCCACTTAAACCATCTTGAGTGAAGATAACCCTCTGGAGAGTCCAAGTGAGTCTAGTCGACGTCTACTCCAGCTATACTGGGATATTTCCTCCACCGTCACCTTAGGAAAAAAACCATAAAGATTATGGTCACTATGGTTACCAACAGGAACTAATATACTTGGGGGAACAGTCTACGGTCTGACATACGTGCAAGGGCAGAGTAACAAAGCTCAATCCTCTTGAAGGCTCCTTGACATAATCCAAGGTATACCGACAAGTGACCCTAGGCTCCTCGACAATGGTCTATCTGAGGTTTACCATTGTTAATACGCACATATCTTCTATCATTCCCAATGAGATAGAATTGATTATCCCACTGGTTCAGATATGACCTCGTGCTTAACTCCTTTAAGAGGAGCTTCCCAGAGCATACAAGCAACTATTGGATTTTTTCCTACTGCAAGATCAACTACTTGTTTGTTTTAAGTTTTCTTGGAGAGTTAATTACTCCCTACTCCAAGACACTAGCCTAAGCTATATTGGTGAAAAGAGCCCTAGAAATATAAAAATTACTAGATTGATTTTAATTTAAGCATTGATTTTAATGGGTTGTTTCTTAGGACAATAGGTGCGAAAGTGAAACTGATGATATGTAGTGACCCAACTCAAAACATACTAAAAATGCATCTATTATGAGAAACAATTCTTGTTCTTTCAATGAATTATATCTAAAGGAAGAGTTGAGAAATGCAATTTTTTAAAAACAAATCTTTCCTTCAAACAAGAATAAATGAAAAGAAATCTAATTTCAATGAGAACTCAAAATGATCAATTTCTCAATAAGAAATCCCTTTTATTCAAGATCAAAACTACAAACTAAGTTTTTCTTCAAAAGAACACTACAATTTCTAGAAATAACACTCAAAGCTAAAACACTAATTTTGAGATCTAAAAACTATAAAGACTAAATATGAATTAAAACTTCAAATATTTTGAGGATGTCTTGCTTAGCTTGTAATCTAACTAAGAAATTATTTTCTTGGATCAGCAAGAACTCAAAAAACATCCAATTTTGATTTTTTAAGTGAAATTCCAAACTTATTAACAAAAGTTTTTTAAAGATTTGAAAATGAGAAAAATGGGATCTAAATCTCATAAAACAATTTCTACTATGATGTCAGACTCAGCAAGAATGCAAGGAAATAACATTGATCTAAAGGTATACCAGGGTTTCTAATCTTTGAGCGGGATATAAGACAAAGAAAAAATCATTATAACATGCAAATCTTTCAGAAAATCATTCAAAACTAAAACTGCTGAAATAAACTCTTAACCAAGGCTTCCTGACAGAAGATACAAGTCTGGGTATTCACTGAGAATCTAACAAACTAATCCAGAAAAGATGATTTTAATATTTTTCAAAAAATTTCAGAAGGTCTGCAGGATGCAGTGCAAACCAGTGCGGTCCCGCACTATGGGTACAAGAAAAGTGTGGATCTGCTCGCACTGTCTATAAAAGAAAAGAGCAGACACCAGAAAACTAAAGAAAAAACAAAAAACTCTCAATCATTTCTCATGGATTCTACGGGGATAAACTACCCAAGCCAGTATAAATCAATAAAAATCAGAAAAAATAAATTCTCAAGTCAAAAATAAAAGAAATAAAAGTTCAAGATCCATTCCCTAGTGGAGTCGCCATTTTTTTGGACGGATAAGTCATTCTTGTGGACAAGACAGACCTCCCAAGTGTCCTACAGACAGCTAGCAACAAACGGAAAAATAAAAACCATTTTCTCTAGATATCATTTGACATGGAATTAATTATAACAGGCTTTTATAAACCTACTTGTAGTCCAGCACTGATCTTCTTTCCAGTGGCTTGAAGAAAGTTTTCGTCAAGGATCTGCAGTCACAAACACAAGAAAAGATCAAAATCACCTGTATAATAAATCAATTTATGAATCAAACATCTATCAAGATGATCAAGGAATTCATGAAATGAGATAATCAATTAAATAGCCCATTGAGAAAACAATATTCATTCGTATTAACTTAAATAAGAAGAGCCTTACAACCGTGTCCACCTTGATGTCATACAAGCCTTCCTAGGGTCCAGAACAGGCGTTTCCTTTACTTTGACAAGCCTTAAACTATTCCAACCGAGATACGTATAGGTATATAATCTTTCCCACATAAAATCTCAGCTAAAAGTGTCTAATTTCCAACAGAACTTCACCTCCAATAATACTAAAGCTTGAACTCCCTTTGAGGCTGCACTATGCCTCTTTTTATAGTGAAAGAGAGGAGGTTACAGCTCCAAACAAGAAGGGATAGAATCCTCCTTCAAAGGGATTAGCTCCTTACATCAAGGTGTTAGCTCCTTAATGGATGAGATGCATGGACTTGAAAAGAGAGGACTTTCCACCGCAAGAATGTTTCCAGAAGCTTCCAAAAATGACTCAAACTGAGCTTCTAGATTTTACTTGCACCTTTTCTTTACCTTTTACAGGGGTCTGCACCCTTAATGAATAAAAAGTGCGTTTGGCTCCTCTTGATTTATAGCCAAAATGTGCGGGACCGCAGGCAATACTAAGAGAAAGTGCGGTACAAGTGTTTTTAAGACTTTTATGAGCTTTTCTCTTAATTTCAAGGCTTGACTTTAGGAACTTTGATATTGTAGACTTCTAAGGGAGTACTAAAATTTCATGGTGACAAATTTCAGTGTAACAGTAGCAACGAGTGAAATTTCTGTTGAGATTCAACAAGATGATGAGCTTAGTGAAAAGAGTCACCTTCACTAAGTGGTCCCGCATGCTATTTTTGGCGCAAAGTCTATTTTTAGACTATGTATATTTTTAGACATGTCGATCATATTCTATGAGTTGCAGGATGCTATTTGTGGATGGTTGGTCAAGTTGGAAAAATATATGGACTTCTATTTTTAAACATATTGGGCGGAGTCTATTTTTAGATTTCCAGTCTAAAAATAGATATGTCGAATATTATTAGCTCTTAATAATATTTGGACTCTAAACATTATCTTATTCTCTTGGAGCACTTCAGTTAAGTGCACAGATGTGGCACAGCATCTGACAGAAAGAATTACGCTATTCCTAAGGGTTTACTGGAGCTAATGCATGGAGGGCTTCAGTTAGAACTCATGTGACAGAGTTTGGTGGAGTTGGAGAAGTAGTTGGTGGAGTTGTATTTAGTTTAACTCAGTTAGACTCAGTTGAGCTAGTTGTATCTAGTCTAACTGATTGATACACTAGTGAGACTGGTGTGAATTAATTAGTTAGTTAATTCACTAAATAATAACTCATTAATCAACTGAAGAATACATCAGTTAACTACAGTGCATGGCAGTTTCAGTGGAGACCAGTGGAGAGATAGGTGAAAGAGCAAGTGTGACTATCAGTTGTGACTATAGAGATGCATTGATTGAATCCAACACTCAGTGGAGATGCCAATGAGGATTGCATGAGAAAGGCTGGAGTAATTCAATTTTATTTAGAGCCATTCTTCAGCAGATATTGTGCAGTAGAGGCAGGCTAGTAGTTGGCAAAGATCGGTGCATGGATTTGCAAGATCGGCCTTGATTAGTGTGTAGCGATTGTATTTCACTGAGAGCTTGATATGATCATCTTTGTATGAGGATTGTTACATGATCTCTATGAAATATATTATAAACATATAGTTGGGGTTTTTAGCTTCAGGCTTTCCCGTTAAACAACTGTGTTAATGTGTGTGAATTTTTATTGTTTCATGTGTGCATTGCAATCTTGATTTAATTTCCGCAAATGATCAATGGTGGAATAGATTTTGTATTTTGCATGAAGTTAAAATAGTGTGAGATCAGGAGAATCTTGGACATATAACACATAAGTTATATAATTTCTACATGGTATCAGGGCAGTATTGATCATAGAAGATTTCAATTATTGAAGCGGTTGAGTTTTGTGCTGGTGGAATTCGAATTTGCTGCAGTGTTTTCTTGGTGTCGAAGTTGAGCATTCATTGAAATGTCTTTCAACGGATTGCGATTGGAGTATGCCCTTGATGGAAGCTCGAATTATATTGCATGGAAGGACAGGATGGAGGCGGTGCTGGATGATAATGGGTTGAAGGAGTTCATAGATGCTAATATTCCAAAGCCTAGTTCTAGCAATGCAACCGCACTTGACGCATGGCAAAATAAGGTAGCAAAGTGTCGAAGAATTCTGTTGGAAGGTGTGAAGGACTAAATTTTTCCAGCCTTCACGGTAAATCCACTCCATTCTTAATGTGGAAGGCTTTGACAAACTTGTTCGAAAGAAAAAGCGACCAGAGGAAGTTGGCGCTTAAAGACAAGCTCAGAAAAATAAAAATGGAGAAAGGCAACAGTATACCAAAATACTTCACGAAGTTTGTCCACTGCAAGGATGAGCTTGGAAGTGTGGGGGTTACTATTGATGAAGAAGAATTGGTGAGCTTGGCTCTCCTTGGGCTTCCGAAGAGTTGGCATAGATACGAAGACTCTGTCAATGGATGGGAGAAACTGCCAGGATGGGAGTGGCTTTGGTCAGATCTTGTGTAGGAGGAGATAAGGCGGGGTACAAGGGATGGATCTTCATCAAAGAATGAAGATGAAGAAAATTTCACTTTGGCTACCAAATCTTGGAAATTAAAAAGGAAGAAATATTCCAAATTCGAAGCTAAATGCAAGAAGAAAAATTTGTCCAAGGTGAAGTGTTTTCACTGTCACTAGCACGGGCATTTCACCACTAATTGTCCACAGAAGAAGAAGAATAATCAGGCTACTGGATCTGCTGCTGGAGAGGCTTTAGCCTCACAGTTTGAGCTGGATTTTTCTTTGATCGCATGCTTGGTTTCAAGTGTGATGGGATCAGTGTGGTTTCTTGACAGTGGTGCATCTTTCCATATGACCAGAGACAAATATTTGTTTAGTGATCTGGATGAAAAGGATCTTGGAGTGCACATCGAGATGGTCGATGATGGTAGATACAGTGTGACTGGTATCAAGACCATTTCCTTTGAGAGGGAGTCTGGTAAACCTTTCATCTTGAAGGATGTCATGCATGTTCTAGGATTGAAGAAGAATCTGATCTATGTGGCGATGTTGGAAGACAAGGGTTATGATGTTGTTTTTAGAGAGGGAAAAGCCTTCCTACGCAATAAAACAACTGGTCAAAGCAGGAGGATAGGGATTCGAGTTAAGAATATTTATCAATTGCAGGTAGATGGCTACGCAGCAATGGCAGGCAAAGCAGAAGGAGTGGTGAGTCAGGATGAGGGCGAATTGTGGCACAAGATATTGGGCCATCTTCACCATGGCGCTTTGAAAATTTTGCAGTAGATTTCTACCAGGCTTCCCAAGGGTACACTTGCGCAGTCAGATCAATTCAAGGGATGTACTTTGGGAAAATTTGTGAAGACCACTTTTCATGAGAAGGATAGTCGCGCCATGACGATCCTTGAGAGAATTCACACAGACGTGTGTGGAACTTTCTCGGTTGCTTCAAAATAAAAGCACAGGTATTATGTGATATTTTTTGATGCATTTTCTTGTAAGTGCTGAATATTCTTCATGCGGAAGAAGAGCGAGACATACTCAAAGTTCTGTGAGTTCAAGGTGCTGGTTGAGAAAGAGTCTGGGAAGCAGGCGAAAGCTCTAAGGAGCGATAATGGTGGTGAATAAATCTCTGGCGAATTCAAAGACTTCTGCAGCAAAGAAGGAATTCGAAGAGAACTCATAGTGCCTCATAACCCACAGCAGAATGGGGTCGCAGAGAGAAAGAACAGAACGATCGTGGGTGCTGCATGGGCGATGTTGCATGATCAGGGCCTTTCCATACACTTGTGGGCTGAGGCATGCAACACTTCGGTTTATGTGCAAAACCATTTTCCTCATAGAGTACTTGGCATGAGTACACCCGTAGAGGCGTTTTCTGGTAAGAAGCCTGATATTTCTCATTTGAAGATTTTTGGCTCACCTGTTTATATTCATGTGATGAAGGATGCCAGGAAGAAGCTGGAGCCAACCGCAGAGGTTGGGATATTTTTCAGGTACACATAAACACCCCATAATTATCGTGTGTATTTTCCAGACAGTCGGATGATTGTTGTGCGACGGGATATCAAATTTCATGAGGAGAAAGCCATGAAGTTGTCGCTTGAGAGGGAGCTACACTTGCATGCAGATGAGGAGCTACTTGTTCCTAAAGATGAGCCTCAAGATGTGGATCAGCCAAAAGAGGAGGTTCATGGAGTGGAAGAAAACACTCATGCAGCGCCAAACATCAGAGGGCAGAAGCGCACTACAGAAGCTGAGCGACTTAATCTTGATGCAGCGCAGAATTTAGGAGCTCCTACATCACAGCGCAGACAGAGACAGTCACCTGACCGATTTACTGGATACATGGCTCTAATGAGTAAGTGTATCGTGATGGAGCCATCCTCTTTTGAGGAAGCTATGGAGGATCCCACATGGGTAGATGCCATGGTGGAAGAGTGTGATTCGATTGTCAGAAACAGTGCATGGGAGATTGTCCCAAGGCTGGAAGGGAAATCAGTGGTAGGTTCGAGATGGATCTACAAAGTGAAGAAAGCTACTGACAGGAACATCAAGAAGTATAAGGAAACATTTGTTGCCTGAGGCTTCTCACAGATCGAGGGGATCGACTATGAAGAAACCTTTGCACCTATCGCAAGGTATTCTTCCATACGAACCATCCTTGCTCTCTCAGCGCAGATGGGTTGGCACATTCATCAGATGGATGTGAATATTGTGTTCCTCAACAGAGTCATTGAGGAGGAGGTGTACATTGAGCAGCCTGAAGGATTCAAAATCTTCAGCAGCGATTCACATGTGTGCAGGCTCAAAAGAGCGTTGTATGGGCTGAAACAAGCACCTCATGCTTGGTACACACGGATAGACAGTTATTTCACCGGACTTGGTTTCGCCCAGAGTGAGGCGGATCCTAACCTATACCATATTGTGGTGGAGGGTAAGATTTTGATCATTGTTCTTTATGTAGATGATTTAATACTAACAGGTGATGAACTGTTGATACACTCATGCAAGGAACTATTGATACACTCATGCAAGGCAGATCTTGCAAAGGAGTTCGAGATGAAGGACTTGGGCCTCCTTCATTATTTCCTGGGATTGGAAATTTGGCAGCGGAAAGGTGGACTGTTTGTGTCTCAAGGCAAGTATGCCCCGGAGATACTGGAGAAGTTTCACATGCAAGGCTGCAAGCCTATCGACACTCCTCTTCCTGGTGGTTGGAGGAAAGAGGATGCTACATCGGCAGAGGTAGTGGATGCCACTGTTTATCTACAGTTGGTTGGTTCGCTCATGTATTTAGTCAATACATGACCAGACATATGCTATGTTGTGAACCAGCTTTCACAAGCGATGGTGAAGCCTACCAAGCTCTTTGGAAGGCAAGCAAGCATGTCTTGAGGTATCTCAGGGGCACATCTGGGTATGGATTGTGGTACAGACAGTCGGATGAGGTGAAGCTGCATGGCTTCACGGATACAGATTGGGCAGGAAGCCCAACAGACAAAAAGAGCACATCTGGAGGGATTTTCAGTATCGGATCTACAACAGTTTCTTGGTACAGCAGGAAACAGAGATCCGTGGCATTCATTTCAGCGGAGGCTGAGTACATGGCAGCAAGTTTGGCTGCATGCGAGGCTATATAGATGAGGAAGATCCTGGTCAGGTTGTTCGGTTCTCACTTAGATTCTACTGTGATATATTGTGATAATCAGAGTTGCATTAAACTCTCGGTTAATCCATTATTTCATGATAGATCTAAACATATTGACATATGGTACCATCATATCAGAGATTGTGTGCAGCAGAAGATCATTTTGCTTTCTTACATTCCTACGGAGGATCAGGATGCAGATATTCTAATGAAGGCGCTCACTAGGAGAAAATTCGAATACCATAGAGACAGGATCGGGGTGGCAGATAATCCTATCTTGTTGAGAGGGAGTGTTGAGATTCAACAAGATGATGAGCTTAGTGAGAAAGAGTCGCCTTCACTAAGTGGGCTCCTGAGCTGTTTTGGTATAAAGTCTATTTTTAGACTATGTCTATTTTTAGACATGTCGATCATATTCTATGAGTTGCAGGATGTTATTTGTGGATGGTTGGTCAAGTTGGAAAAGTATATGGACTTCTATTTTTAGACATATTGGGCGGAATCTATTTTTAGATTGCCAGTCTAAAAATATATATGTCGAATATTATTAGCTCTTAATAATATTTGGACTATAAACATTATCTTATTCTCTTGGAGCACTTCAGTTAAGTGCATAGATGTAGCACAGCAGCTGACAGAAGGAATTACGCTATTCCTGAGGGTTTACTAGAGCTAATGCATGGAGGACTTCAGTTAGAACTCATGTGACAGAGTTTGGTGGAGTTGTAGAAGTAGTTGGTGGAGTTGTATTTAGTTTAACTCAGTTAGACTTAGTTGAGCTAGTTGTATCTAGTCTAACTGATTGATACACTAGTGAGAGTGGTGTGAATTAATTAGTTAATTAATTCACTAAATAATAACTCATTAATCAACTAAATAATACATTAGTTAACTACAGTACATGGAAGTTTCAGTGGAGACCAGTGGAGAGATAGGTGAAAGAGCAAGTGTGACTATCAGTTGTGACTATAGTGATGCATTGATTGCATCGAACACTCAGTGGAGATGCCAATGAGGATTTCGTGAGCAAGGCTGGAGTAATTTGAGTTCATTCAAATCCATTATTCAACAGGGATTGCGCAGTAGAGGCAGGCTAGCAGGTGGCAAATATCAGTGCATGGATTTGTAAGATCGGGCTTGATTAGTGTGTAGCGATTGTATTTTAATGAGATCTTGATATGATTAGCTTTGTATGAGGATCGTTACATGATATCTATGACATATATCATATAAATATAGTTGGGGTTTTTAGCTTCAGGCCTTCCCGTTAAACAACTGTGTTAATGTGTGTGAATTTTTATTGTTTCATGTGTGCATTGCAAACTTGATTTAATTTCCGCAAATGATCAATCGTGGAATAGATTATGTATTTTTCATGAAGTTAAAATAGTGTGAGATCAGGAGAATCTTGGACATATAACACATAAGTTATATAATTTCTACAATTTCATCAAAGGAAGTTCAAAGAGATAGTCCAGTAGCAGGAATTCACAAAAAAAAATCAGGAACAACTCTCCAAGTATACAAGAGAAGGACGAACATGAAAAAGGTAGCAGTAGCAGTCGTTGAACCTGAGCTCGATGAAAGAATTTATAAAATGGAATCGTTAGAGGGAAAGTCTGACAATGCGTCACTAATCGACACAGATTTCACAGATTCATACCAATTTCCGGCTATGAAGAGGCAAATCTACATAGAGAATTATGCTACAGAAGGAGGAGGGGAAGCAAAAAGAATGAATCCAAAGTTCAGAGGTATCCAGAGGTCGACAATATTGAACCTCAGGAACCTCCTAGTGTTTGGAACCATAGGAGCAGTAATGCAGTGTACGAAATTCCTGTTGAGAAGACTCCATAATGGATCACTATGGCTAGGGCGAGAGATACCGATACATCTAGAATATATCAACAGACTCACGGCATTATCAGCAGAAGGAAGGGATGTATCCATGACATTCTAGAATGTGTATAAGAGAGCAAAGAAGGTGGGAGATTATGATTACTATAAGAAATACAACACTAAAAGAGGAGGGAAGGGGGCGAAGATATACCTCATCAAAAGTCCAGCAGTTGAATTTTCCTGTAACCTAATTTAAGGCAAGACGATGAGGCACTAAACGAAGGGAAAATTCAACATCGACACCATTTCAGTTGCGGAACACTGCCTCCAAGGAACCCAGTTGAACTAGTGCACATTTCTACTTAACGAGATGTTCAAGGCCTGCGAAGATAACTACAGAAGATCCACAAGGTTCATTTACGGCTACCTCATAATGGCATTTGCGATGTGGAAATGAACTCACCCAAGATTAAGACAGCTCGCGGAAATCACAAATGACCAGCTAATGGAAATGAAGTTTACGCCCTGTATAATCTCAGGAGGTTCCAACACGAAGGAGGTAAATGAAGAATATTTCTCCTTCTGGTATAGGCAGATGGTGGATGTGCTGGCGAGACAACAACAGGCTCCCAGGAACCTGTTGGACATATATTCCTCTCAGATATGGTTTTGGGCCACTCAAACATATATCAGACCCACTTGCGTGAACGAAACCACGTTCAAAATGAGACCGTTAAAGTTTCAGGTTGACGAAAAGGCATTCCACACCGGAGTATGTTCATGGCTGGGAGTTTGAATGGAGATTAGAAGTGGAATCCATCACTATTCATTCGAGGGCATGCTACCGAGACCACTACCAGGGGAGACACCAGATGAAACAGCAAGAAGAGTTTCTCGACTGCAGCTAACACCGATACTAGAACAACTGGACACGAGGATAAAGGGCTTCAATTGGGTAATACAAACTCTCAAAAGTACTTCACCCATGTTTCCTTCTTTTTCAGAGTTTCAGTCTTCAAATTCTGCATCACTATCCATAATTGCACCTATCGTCACTTCCCTACCTTCCACAATGTTTAATTCATCCCCAACAACCACATTAATTCCAATCCGTAAGAGTGATGCACCTAAACCACCCGTAGCTACCCCTAAGGCCAAGAAAGAAAGAATCATGGTGCCTAGGTAGATAGTTGACCTCACCGGGGAGGATCAAACCCAACCCATGTATATGAGAGTACCAATTCAAGAAGAGCCATAGGTTGCCACCCAAGTCACCTCTGAGCTACATGTGTTTAATCCATTCTCAGTTTTGAATATTCAAACATCATCTCCACCCCACACTCACACCTCTTTGCCTCACACTCACCATTCATCACCCCATACTTCATTCACTTCCAAGGACCAATCCATCCACACTCCATCCACCTCAGCAACTATTTCAGACCTAGTAAAGATAAGAAACAAGACAGATGGGGACACCAAGGTAGAAGTTAACTCAAGTATGGCTATGGTACCCGAGGTTAACCAACACCTGGTGGGGCAGGGAATTTTTCTAGAACTATTAGTCCGAGGAGGATCTTCTACTGCAGACACAACTCCCTCCCCAAAATAGTTGAACCAATTTTAGTAAAGCCAATTTAATACTACAGCAAACTCAGCCGACCACGAGTATGAATAACCCGGAAAGTCAACTGCCACAACATAACCAACCTGCATCACCACAGGAGCACTCAATGAGATCAATAGCAAGTGGACAACCCCTCAAAGAAATACCACCAGCCCATGACATGTCATGCACTGAGAGTATGCAGACCTGGGGAACAGGACAACTATACAACTTCATCCAGTGAACAACACAACAGGAAGAGGAGCTACATAAGGACCTCCAGTAGAGGCTCGAGCAGCAACAACAACAAATCATCACGCTTACTGAAGAGCACAATCAGCTGAATGGGGAGAAGGAAAGTCTACAGGAACAACTGGAAAAGGTAATGGGGATCTTCAAAGATCTTTGGCCAACAATAATTGCCCAAGATGATAAAACGCCGAAGGACGTATCAACCTGCTCCATGGTTGAATGGTCTCTCCGAGTAAAAATAACATGTGCAAATCTCAATAAGGAAAACCAAGAGATCAAAAAAATGCTCGTAGCACGACCGACATTACCAGATCCTGTTGTGATATATGATGAGAAGGTTATCGAGAAACAGAAGCAGGTAACTGGAATGTAAGAAACCCCGGGGACAACAGTTAGAGAGGCTTACAACCCCCTGAAGCATTTACACGAATGCTCAAATTCGTTAACTATGAAAGCCCAACCTATCTCAGCACAACTTCAGCAGATTTCGCAAGAGATAAAAGAGGCCACGAATCCTTTCGGCATAACCCAGCTATACAACTAAGCGGAGGTACTGGAAACTAAGATACAAAAGATATAGGAGTATTTTGCTTCCACGAAGCAAATACTTCGAGAACTAAGACAACCAGTCAAGCAAATAGCAGAGGCAATACAACATATGGCTGCCGAGGCTGGGATAAAAATCCAAGAAGTATTCAACAACTTGCCGCCAGTAGCAGGCGAAACTGAGGCTGAAAGAGTTGCCACCAAAACCGACCAGCTCCTTAAGGAATGGAAACAGGAAATTAATGAGTTCGCAGAACTCAAGTTTGTCGCATTAAGCAAGGTTCCCGAGTTGGGGCCTTTGTTTGGACAGAGCGAGGAAACGAATAAGACAAAGGCAGTCGCAGAAGTAGATAGATCGACAAAAATTGAAGCAGCAGTAAAATATTTACTCGGGACGAGTCAATAGCATGTGGTCGAGGCCTATTGGGGCCTTTGTTTTGAAAAAATAACAATTTTGAGTTGTGAAGAACAGGTGCTGGAGTGAAATCGCGGTAGACAGGGAGCTATCACGGTTGTAGATAACTAGAAGATAGGTTGCGCGGCAGTTGCGGGAAACAACACAGATGGCAGGAAAGGGAGACAAAGACAACTAGCGGAACTCCAAGTAATCAGGAAGAAGCGGCAAACAACAAATAAGGAAAAGAGGGAAGACTGACAATCACGTTGGCAGAAGAAAAAATAGGCAATCATCCAGCGTAGATGGAAGGTTAGTCCAGTAGAGGGTCGTGTGAGAGAGCCGTAGGAGAGCTCTGTTAGATCTTGTTGTACTGAAACACCCTGTAATAGACTCTGTGGAGTGATGTATCTGTTTGATAATGATAATGAAATATGGTTCTTGTTGTGTTTGATGTTCAAAGTTAAGTGTTAAATCAGTTGCTTATTGTGAATGTATGGCCTGTTTTAAAATTTTAAGTAAGCATCCTGAATATGCTTAATGAGTGATATCTTATATAAAGTAGCAAGATCTGTTTGCTATTTCAAGTTCCTTTAGATGTACTTCATGGTTGTAATCGATTGATACTTTATATACTTCCTAATATTACTAAGGTCACGGCACGCCTCGAGTGAGACGCTCTGTGCTTTGGAGTAGGGTGAAAATGTCAGCGTTGTGCTAGAATACTGCGGAAACCTTGTTGGCCTCTACCCTGAACCTGGGTCTTTCTCAAAGACTTCCTTTTTCGCCAACAGAAATGGAAGAAGCTCCTATCACTGAGGATTTTCTTGCTAAAGAGAAATTTTTTTTTGAATAATTTCATAGGAAATTAAAAGAAGAAGAGGAGAACAGAAGATTGAAATCAATAAGTTTGTGGTTGAAATCACAAGATCAAAATACTAGTTTCTTCCATTAAGAATAAAAAACAAGTGAATGGAAAAATAGAATCAAGTATATGGAGCTTAATGAGAGATTATTTCAAATCTAAATAGAATAAAAGATGTTGCTTTTAATCACTTTGAGTCCCTATATAAAGAGGATGGAGATGCTCCTGCAGATTTAGTGGAAGACTTTTTATGCCATATTCCCCCACTAGTTTCAGAATCGAACAATTGCAAGTTTTTACTCCCTATCACAAAAGAAGAAATTTGAAAGGCAGTTTGTTCCTTCGATCCAAATAATGCTCCTTCTATTGGTGGATTGACAAGACACTTTTGTCGAAAATTTTGGAACATAATTAAATATGATCTAATTGGAATGGTGGACTTCATCCAAAAATTCGGTGGAATGGGGGGCACTCTTGATTCATCCTTCCTTACTCTAGTTCCTAAATATGTAAGGCCATTTTCTTTCTCTCTTTGAAGACCTATTAAGTCTTTGTAATTTCCCATATAATTTTATTACAAATATTATTTCTTAGATAATTGTGCCTCTTCTTCCCAATTTGATCTCTACAAATCAAGGAGGGTTCATTAGTAAGAGGCATTTAATGGACAACTTTGTTTTAGTACAAAATTCCATATACTCTAGCAAGTCAAGAGGAAACAAAGCGATGGTCATAAAATTAGATATGGCTAATACCTTTGATCATGTGTGTCATTATTTTCTCTTGTTATTTTATGAAAAATGGGGTTCTATGCTATTGTTATATCTTGGATAAATGCTTATATTTTTCAGCCTTGGATCTCCCCTCTTGTTAATGTATTTGCAATGATTTTCTTTAAAGAATCGAGGGGGATCAAGCATGGGTGCCCCCTCTCCCCCATTATTTTTAAAATTTCCATGGTTAAATCCTTGAATAAGAAGCTATAACTTGAGAAAATATGTTACTCCCCCCTGGAATCTAGTTCTTAGAAGGTATAAGTAGCATAGATCATGCCCAATTTTCTAATGACATAATCCTTCTTGGTGGTGTCTCCTGCATTATAGTGTGGTGCTTGGATGATTTTTTTTGGGTCTCTGGAGGATTGATAAATGAAGGTAAATTCATATTTATTCTTGGAATGTCATCAAATAATTTCGTGGAAGTATCTTAAGGATTTTGGATATATAAGGAAGGGATGTGTGGACCAATTTCATATATTTGGTACTGCCCATATGTCTTGAAATGTTCCCTCGTCCTTCTTGGGGGCATGTTATTAACAAGTTTAAATCCAAATTTTACCAACGGGGGGATCATTTGCTAAATATGGATGGAAGATTAACTTTAGTTCAATTTTTCCTTTCAACCCTTCCTATATTCCAATTATCAGCTATGTTGGCCCCCATATCAGTCAAGAAGCAAATGGCTCAAGAACATAGGTAGTTTCTCTAGCAAGGAGGCAATAAAAACTCTAAAAATTTCATTTGGTGAATCCGAAAATGGTTATATTTCCAAAATCCATGGGGGATTAGGAATAAGAGGCCCCCTTTTAATGAATATAGCCCTTAGGGAAAACCTAGTTTGGCAGCTAATCACATGGGATAATGATTAATGGAAACAGGTACTTCAAAAAAAATATCTTAATTGGGTGAACAAATCATGCATTTATTGTATCCCTCACATTAAAGGAATCTCCCATATATGGTATTTTATGTTGGCATATATTCCTTTAATTAGGTCTAAGCTTACTTGGATTCCAGGAAATGGGAAATAAATAAATTTTTGGACTGAGGGAATTATGGGAAATCCTCCTTCGGGCTCAAATTCCATATAATTGTATCCCTTGAATAATTTATTGATTTCCTAGCACAAAATATCTCTATGGCATATCTTCTCCATGGCATTTGACAAGCATTGGTTGAGTTGGGTCTAGGGTAACATTACAGGTTACCTAGTTAGTATTTTCAAATATCTCAAATCCAATTTCATAAGATGTGATTTTTCTTCCTAAGATTGAGACTCTTGGGGCTAGGAAGGTTATTTGTACCATGTTAAAATGGCTTGGACTACCTCCCAAAAATTAATATTTTTTGTCGAAAAATCACTTATAAGAAGATCCTAACAGCTGAGAATTTATCGAAAAGGGAAATTATTAGACATTCTTGGTGCACCTTGTGCAAGCATGCTGCTGAAAATATAGAGCATATCTTCTTGGAATTCCGTTTCACACTTAAAGTATGGGAAGTGATCTTATATCAATTAAAATCAAGGATAATCCTACCTTCTTCGTTGCAATACTTGTTGTGTAACAACTCTTTTGCAAGGAAAAAAATAATGAAGAGTATCTAGGAAGTACTGCCTAAATATGTATGTTGGAAAATTTTTCTAGCTAGCAATAAGATTTTTTTTCAAGATGAGAGGGTGGATGTCATCAAGATGACGGGATCGGAAACATGGATTCTTGGAGAGACTTTATAATCTAATAAAATAAGTGAAGAGGATCGGAGGTTGGATGGGGGAGAATCATAATGGATACATTTTTTGATCCAAAGTGGGCCATCAGGGAGAAAACACATCTCAGCAAGAGCTAGAAATAAGATTATCTAAGGAGGAATTTGATTAGTGTCTCCTTAAGTAGAAACATTTCTTCTTGAGCTTTGATGGAGGAGAAAAAGGAAAGCCAAGGGTGGTAGGAGCAAGGGGGAGGGTGAATTTTTTCCTTGAGAATCAAGAATAACATAGGTATGCTTTGGGTTTAGGCCACACTTCCAACATCGTTATTGAAGCCTATGCCTTATATCATGGTTTGAGGCAAATTGTGAATCTGGGAATTCAAGAGGTGATAAATTTTGGAAATTCCTTGGATATAATTCACCATTTTTATTCAGGATCTCTCCCCTTGGATACAAATTTAAGTCAGATTTTCAAGCGGAATTTGTAGTTGTATTATCTTATCCCCAATAACAAATGTCTCAATGTTCTCATATCAAACAACTCCAAGGTTGATCAAATGGGTAATTTGGGGTCAAGTATAAATCAACACCAACTTTGGTGGAAGGGAAAAAAAGGGTATGTCCCCCTTCCTTAATGGTTAATCAAGCGACTTGGAAATTAAAGCGAAGGAATAATTCCTCATGGTTTAATGTAACATTTTTATGCTTTGTAAATTTTGGTTTTTGTTAGGTTAGTATTGGAAAATGTAATAATAGAATATTGTAGATATTGTAGCATTTTACTCAAAAACTTCAAGGTCAAAAATCTATTCATAGTCATTGATACATACACCATTTTAATTATATCCATAAGTTTCAATTTGCTTATATAAATCATGCATCTAAATTGAGTTTTAACTCAATATATTTTAATATAATAGTTATTTTTAATTATTATTAAAAAAAAATTATTTATCTAATTTCATAATTTATTTTCATCTTATATAAAATATAATATTCTATATAATTTAAATTACCTTATTAAGTTAATTTTGTTTTGTTTTTAATTCTTATATCTAATTTTTTCAACCTACAAAACTTTAACTCTAACACTAATACTAATTTTTTTAATAAATGAAATTTTAAATCACAAACTTAATTCAAATTTGCGTTGATTAAACCCACATATCATATTTTCAACATGCATATTTATGAACCAAAATCTTGTATATCTAGAACCTTGAATCACAAGTATCATCCCAAAATACTCAACCAAAATAATTAATTAAATTATCCCATGCTTGTCTTAAATCTATAGTCACATGAACTTGTCTTAAATATATATTAAAAAAATAATTATATGTTTCCAATTAACTTAATTAAACATAACCAACTTCATATGCATACAACCTTCACCACCATCCACATATATATATATTAAACAATATGATTATAATTGAATTAATAGTTTTATAAAAAGTTATACAAACTTTACCATAATTGAAAATATATTTATTCTTCATGATGTGAGACTACTTATCATAAGTCATTCAAAAAGTTAATAATTTATATGATTTTATTGATATATTTTAATAACTTTGATGGTTAAATACATGTTATAATTATTTAAGGATTTATTTTTTATAAATATTTTAAATAGTAACTTTAAAAAAGACAACTGCATTCAATTACTCCAGCATCATCATATGAACGATCAAGATAAGAAAGAGCTTGAAGATATTATAGTTGTTAATTCCTTCCTTTCATACTTTTTTGAAAATTTAATTTCTATTTTTCTATTGCCTTACAATACTTTGATGAGACTTAATATCTTTAGTGGTGTGTATTTTTATTTTTTTATTTATGAGTGTTTAATAAATTATTTTTAAATAAATTAAAAAATTATTTTTAAATAAATTAAAAAATTATTTTAAAATAAATAAAAAGGTTAATTTTGTAAATGATTATTTTGTTGTTGAATGCTCTAACACTGAAAATATTATTTTTGACATTGCTGCTACTTTGTCCAACAATACTAAAACATATTTGTTGTTGGTGTTGTTCATGCCAATTAGCTTCTTTCTCTTGGCCACTCACCACCTGGCTTGTCTTCTCCTTCCCAGTTAGTGAAAAACTGCTTATAAAATCTAATTCTTGTTAAATTTTGAAGCCAAGTAAAACAATGTTTTGTAACCAAATGCAAGAAATAACCAAACTCGGCCAAGAAAAAAATCGATGAATATATATATTATCATTTTTTGTAGGTCATCTCAAGTCTATTAATGATGAAGGAATGCATGTTTACAAGAGAACTACAAAATTTGGGTCTCCTAGAGAGTATGGCACTCGTATTCCTTCACGCGAAAACACCCACTCGTCCTTACTCTTCTACATGAATATCACTCATAGTCATTTGGTCATGAGTAATACCTCCCTTTGGTTGGGAACACTAGCTCCATGCTCCTTCCTCCCTCCTTAACGACGCCCTCCATAGCCTTTTCTTGCCTTTCACTTGACTCGCTCTCTTGGGTGAAATCATATGTGTGTTGCTTGATGTTGGAACTAAGTCTGGCTTTCCCCTTCACATTGATTGGCTATTCGACCCTTTTCCTTTCAATATTTAAAGCTCATAATGATAACAGCTAGTAATCAGTCTCATAAAATTCTCAAACGACTCTCAGTGTTATTATCTACCACAGAAAATCCCACGTGGAATTTGAAAGCATAAGGAAATTACAAAGGAATGATGTCACGGGATACTGGGAACTGCCATCAACATCACTATTGTAGAAAGGTTCTAGCCTAGAGGGATGGTACCTCGATACTTTAGTCACTCCTCTTGAGTGTTCATGTGACAGACTCACTAAAATAAGAGTTTTCATGAATTTTCTCAGCCCTGAACTATCATTCCGTACACTCCTTTTAATAATTACTTTAGTCTTCTTTATTGTTGTGTTGTTATTATGCAACTAAGAGAGAATCATGTTGGTGGATTTTGATGGTTCACAGTGACATTATTTTGATTATGCTTCTTATTATCTAGATTATGACTCCATCATGTGGTTTGTTTAGAGTTAGACAAGTTACTTATTATTCATTTTAGTACAGTATCAAAGATTCGACAACTGGATCATTGTTTATACAAACACATGATCCTAGTGTCAAATGAAAATTGTGGTCCTCTCCCCTTGCTGAGAACATCAATTGGAATTCCTTTCTGAGCCACTCCTGTATTTGGTCCTCTAAAATCCCCATGTTTATGTACATTTTTTTGTCTTCAATCTTGTTGATTTTACTGCCTACCAAAGCACTTGAAGGAAGTGGATATTCTATTCTAGGCTTCAATTCTAAATTTTTCTATTGATTTTTGTATGTTTTTACTAATTTAACTTTGCTTTTAATATGATTTGGTACATTGGTCTCTTTAGTTACTGTTTTATTGAGTTCCATTTTTTGATAGAATTCTATGAAACTCGCAACCTATATGTGCTCATGGAGCATTTCAAATATTTTGGGCTTTGCATTGTTTCTATAATTCTATTGGATTTTCAATAATAATTTTGCATGTTTATTAAGTTTGGTTGTTTGTTTGTTACATGATATTATTGTTGAAATTTTTGTAGACATACCTTAAGCTATGTGTTTGAACTTTTTCCTTGAAGGTGTTGGTTCCAGAGCTAAGAGTAATATGGCTAGTCAATCTGCTTCTTTCAATGACACTGCAGCAAGCTAGAATTCACAAAAAACATTGTGTTTTAGAATTCCTTGGCTATCTATGACAAAGACTCCATTGGCATAAAGTGGTTGATATGGTTTGTGTGTAGAATAAAGAATGTGTGAAAGAGGGGATATCTGTGGGGGAACAGTGTGCGGAGGGAATCTATGTGGGAACAAAAACCTTCTTCTACACACATGAAATTATTTAACTTTAAAATAATATTAAAGTTGAAATATTAAATTATATTGTGAGTTAACCCCATCACTTAATTTCATATTTGAAATGGAATTACACAGTGATAATAACAAAAATATGTATTCCTAATCTTCCAACGATTTCATTCAATAGCCTAGCTTAGACAACGTCATTTAAATAACACTTTAAGCTCAATGCTCTTTGAAAAAATGGAAATATATATTGATTAGGCTCAAGTTAAGGACCAAATTATGTCTAGAACAAGGGAGCATTTGATATGTTTGATTCAACCTTTTAAACTTAAAATTATGAACATTTAATAAAAGCTGCACATATATATATATACCTCCATGTACATGTAGAATACTTGTATTGGATCCTGTCAGGCATAGCTAGGAAATGCTACATTATTTTTCCAACTACCGTAATCAGATTCCATTGTTTTGTAAGTGTGTTTGTGTTGACACAAATATAATTATGATGTGAAGACTAACATGAAGAAAATTTTGAAATCATGAAGAGATATTATGATTTTTATTTTGTTTCTATGAAATGGTTCTAAAGTGCCGACATGCCGACACTAAGGATTGTTCTCATTTGCTTTGTAATTTCCTTATGGCAATCATGTCAGTTCTCTTTACAGTATCTCTTAACATGAGAAACTGGAGGGGGGAACAAAGGGAAAATGAGGCTAGGATTTGAAGGGTCTTCCCAAATGCTCTAAAAATGCATTTTCAAGCAATATCTCAATGGTTGTACCACATCCTTCCAGGGATAATTTTAAGTATGGAAAATTATCTTGAAGTTTAAAAAATTGGCGAATCTCACTAGTCCCTAATATGAAAACTATAAAATGTTTATTGATGTATTTGTAAAATTATTCAAATTTATAATGATATTATATATATTTTCTATATAATTTTGGCGATTTTTAACGTAAAATAATTTTATATTGTAAAATTTGGGCGAATCATTTTTATAAAAAAATGTAAATTGGCGAATATTTTTTTTAGAAAAACCATGGAAAAATAGCCCACCTACAAATATTAGCCCCTAAAATTTTCCATGCATCCTTCTCTGTCATCAGTACCTTCCAAATAATAAAGGTTATTTATGAATAGTAAATGGATAGGGATGTGGAAATTGATGGGAAGGGAAGCATAATTATGTATAGGATGAGGCTCTCCCTCCTAATAAGATTTAGCAGGTCATATCACCTATTGGCCTCACCCACTTTGAATTATGAGAAACATCCCCAATGATAGAATACATGCCTATGTATAAAGAGATATTCATGGGTCAGGCCTACACACCGAATGCTCAAAGAAACAAAGGAATCAGAAGCATTTCCTTAACCAATTGTTGGATTGAGGAGAAGTGGATGGAATGAATGAAGTAGATATAGCTCCTAAGATAAAGGAATGCATAGAACTCACTCCAAGACTGACAAATTATGACAGAGAGAGAGAGAATTTAGAACAACCACACACAAACTATTTCATTATGGAGAAGTATAGATATACAATAGTTTGATAGTTACAACTAACAAAACTATTCAACTAATCTTCTAACTAATTCTCTAGAACTAATTTCTAACTTAAGATTAATATTTAACACTCCCCCTTAATATTTAGGGTTACATTATTTTAATGCCTAACTTCTAACATTGAAATTCAAAATCAACTTTTCCTAGCGATTTGGTGAAGATATCTGCTAATTTTTCCTTGGAATCACAAAATTTGACAAAAATATCACCATTTTTGACAAGTTCGTGGATGAAGTGAAAACGAGTGTTGATATTTTTTCTATTTTGATGAAATACATTGTTCTTCGACAAAGAAATAGTAGAAGTGCTGTCACAAAATATTGAAATAGGTTCATTTTCTGTATATCCGAAGTCAGAGAGAAGACTCTTCATCCACATTGCTTGACATGATGTCGTATTCATTGCAACGTAATCAGTTTCTGTTGAAGATAACACAACTATGGGTTGATTTTTGGATGAGAACGAAATCAAATTCCTGCCAAAGATAAAAGCACATCCATAAGTGATTTTATGATCATCAATACATCCTGCATAATTGAATTTATGTATAACCAACAAGCTTATTGTATTTAGTGGTTGCATACCATAAACCGTAAGTAGTTGTACCTGAAATGTATCTTAACACCCATAAAACTGGAAATATAACTAGCTACAAATGTGATATATCAGGTCTAGTAGAAGTTATATACATAATACTACCTACAAGTTTCTTATACAAAGTCGAATTAAGAACTATACCCACATCATATTTACTTAACTTTGTACTAACCTCAATAGGAGTATCCACTGGTTTACACCTATCCATCTTAAACTTTTTCAAAATATCAGTAACATAGTTTTGTTGACCCATAAAGATATCAACATGTGATTGTTTCACTTCAATACCTAAGAAGTATCTCATTAATCCAAGGTTTTCCATTTCAAATTCATTTTTCATTGCAACTTTAAATTCATCTAACTGCATGTTACCTGTATAAATTATGTCATCAACATAAAGACATAGTATCAGTATATTACCTTGATGATAATCCTTGATATACAAGGTTGGTTCATGGTCGCTCCTTCTGAAGCCATTATTTAGCAAGTAATTGTATATTCGGTTGTACCAAGCTCTTGGAACTTGATTCAAGCCATACACTACTTTCTTCAACCTCTACACCTTATGTTTTTTATTTTTTATTTCGAAACCAAATGGTTGTTCAACATACACTTCTTCATTCAATACACCGTTTAAAAAAGAATATTTTACATCCATTTGCTAAATTAGCCACTTGTTTTGAGTTGCAATAGCTAATAAAAATTGAGCAGTATCAATTCTTGCTACAAGTGAAAATGTTTCACCATAATCTATGCCAGGTTGTTGTGAAAAACCTTTGCCAACTAATCTTGCTTTGTGTTTATCAACTTCACCTCTCTCATTTAACTTAGTTTTATAAACCCATTTGACACCTATATAATTTTTATCATCAGGTAGATCAACCAAATCCCAAGTTTGATTTCTTTCAATAGCATCGATTTCATTATTCATCACATATACCCACTCTTTTTCCTTTATAGCCTCTTCAAAACAAGTAGGTTGAAATGAGAGAAATGAAAAATTTACAGCATCATCAACATCGTCTTGTGCATAAATATCAATTAAGCTTCTCATTTTTGGATTATCAGAATCAAACTCACTTAAAGATGATGAACTACTACTTCTTGATGAACTACTAATGGTTTTGTTTTGAACTTTTAATCTTGGAGTGCTCGTTATAGGTGCCCAATGTTTGTCTAAAATAATAAAAGGATTAGGACAAGTATTTTTCTTCATTTCATTCCAAGATTTATCTTCCATTAATTTCACATCTCGAATTACGACAAAATTCTTATTAATAGGATTAAACAATTTGTATGCTTTAGATTGGTCACTATACCCTATAAAGATATACTTTTCATTCCTATCATCAAGCTTATTTCTTAATTTTTCTGGAACATGAGTGAAAGCAATACAACCAAAGACTCGAAAGTGTGAAACAAATACCTTTTTATACTCCATGATTCTTTAGATACAAGACTTTGAACACTGGAAGTTTTTGATCTATTCAAAATATATACCGAACATGCAACTGCTTCAGCCCATAAATATTTAGACAAATTTCGTGTTTTGTGAAGACTTCAAGCCATATTCATAATTGTTTGATTCTTTCTTTCCGGGACTTTGTTATGTTGTGGAGTATAATTGGTTGTCGTATGTTTTTTAATACCATGTTGTTTACAAAAATCAATGAATTTGTTAGATCCATACTCACCTCCTTTATCAGACCTGAGAACTTTAATAAACTTGCCACTCTGTTTTTCAACTTCGGCTTTGAACTGATTGAACTTAGAAAATGTTTCAGGTTTATATTTGATGAGATACACCCAAATTTTCTTGCTAAATTCATCAATAAATGTAAGAAAATATAAACTTCCACCTACTGATTGTGCTTGCATAGGACCGCAAAAATATGTATGCACTAAATCTATTTGTTCTTTGGCTCTATAAGAGGTTGATAAAAACTTTTCTCGCTTATGTTTACCCATTATACAATTTGTACAGAAAGAGATATGGTCCGACAAAGTAAGCAAAAATTTCACCAAAGAGTGTCTTTGCAATAGACTCATATTTTTAATAGGTAAATGACCATATCGCAAATGCCACAAGTCAGTGTCACTTGATATTGAAACATTATGTGCATACAACTTCTCACTTCTAATTTCTAATTGATACAACTTGTTCCTTATCATAGGAATATTTGCAACAAGAGATTTATGTTGATCAAAAATCGTGCAAGTAGTGTTGTGAAAGCTAACATCATAAACATGTGCATCTAATTGTCCAACACTCAACAAATTATGCTTGAACTTGGGTACATAGTAAACATCATATCTATTATTCACACATTTTGTTTGGTTAAGACAGACACAACACCCTTTCCTGAAGCTTTGACATGATGATCATCACGCAAACCAATAAAGGAACTAATAGATGTATCAAGATATGAAAACAAATCACTATGACCAGTCATATGATTACTACATCTGTTTTCTACCAACCAAATATCCTTATTAGGTACTTGCACAGTCACTTGGCACGCTAGAAATAAAGCATCAAATGTTTCACATTAAATGTTTGTGACATTGGCTTTGGTTTTACTTAAAAAATGCTGTAATTTTTGACATTCAGACTTATAATGGCCATATTTTTTGCAATAATGACATTGAATTTTTTATTTATCTATCCACCTATGACCATGATTAGTTTGTGATTGCTCTAAATGTGTTTGAGTTACCTGTGTTCTATCATCTGATTGAGATTTTCCTCTTCCTTTTCCTTTCCTACCACGAAAACCTTTGCCTCTACCTCTATCCATAAAAACTTTAGATTTGAAAGCATGCTCTAAAGTACTGACATATAAATTAATTCTTGCTTCATGAGCCAATAAAGAACATGTTAATTCTTCCACAAACAATTTTGTTAATTTTCGACTCAAAAACAATAACTATCATGTCAAATTTTTTGGGCAAACTTCTAAGAACCTTTTCAAAAATTCTTTGATCTTCCTATTCTTCACCATTCATCTAAAGTTAATTAACAACACCCATAAATTTAGTCATGAACTGATCAATTGTTTCTAATTCATTCATTATAAGTGTTTCAAATTGAGTTCTGAGAGTTTGTGATTTTACCATCTTTACTTTCTCATTACCTTCATAAGAAACTTTAAGTATATCCCATATTTCTTTAGCATTTTTTGCTCTAGTGATTTTAGGAAAAATAGAGTCATCCAAATAATTTAAAATGCAAGACTTAGCTCTACCTTATTTCTATTTAAGTTCATCAAATTGTCTTCTTTGAGCAACATTCATAGCAACTATAACATTTGCATCAGGTTATGTGAACCTTGATTCTACAATATCCCAACAACATAAACCTTGTAAGCATGCTTACATTTAAAGACTCCAAAAATCATCATTCTTTCCACTAAATAATGATGTAGGAATTTCAAACTAACTTATCGAAGCCATGTTTAAAACAATCAGAAATCTGACTCTACACTGTTAAAAGATTTCGAAAAACAACACATTTTATAAACTTTCACTCTCCTTTCTCCTCTACGAGAAGAAGAAAACAAGAACCTCTACACTGCTAAGGAAACGAAGAAGATAATAACCACGATATCTTTCCCTACAAATATAATATCATAACTTTATATATTTCTGGAATAATTATCATAAAGAAATAAGATTTATTTGCAGAAAAACCCTAACCAGAAAATTCTTCACACTAAGAAAAAATATATATTTCTGGCAGCAAAAGTTCAAGGTCGAACAACAAATGCGTTTTCAGGGTCGAACGCAGGTCGAACAACAAATGAATTTTCTGCACAAATCAGAATCTGAATATTGAGGCGATGTCAACCACAAAGAAATGGCAGCAGAATGGGTCGAATAGTTCTCTTCAACGAGCGACATGCAGCGACAAGGCTCTAGGACTCAACAAAACAAACACCCAACGCGACAACTTTCTCTTTGGCGGCTCTTCCCATCACAGGAACAGAGGGCAATGAAGACAGAAACTAGGTAGCGGTGACAGAAATCCTTCCACGACTTTTCTGTCCTCAATTCCTTTCTCTCTACCAGAGGCAACAGACAACTCTTCGAACAGAGTCACGTTCCTTTGATTCTATAGAAAAAATAGAATTGACAGGCAGAGGCGGGAGCCACTTCTCCCTCGACAACAGGAGCTCCCAATGACTCTTGACAGTGCGTCTAGCTTCACACCACCAGCGCAAACAAATAGGATTGACTCTTGAGCTCTGATACCATGAAAAATTATGAAAAAGAGAGGGAGAATTGAGAACAACCACACACAAAATATTTCATTATGGAGAAGTATAGATATACAATAGTTTGACAGTTACAACTAACAAAATTGTTCAACTAATCTTCTAACTAATTCTCTACAACTAATTTCTAACTTAAGATTAATCGTTAACAAGGACAAGGTAAAGGAATTATTGTTTCTCCAAACCTACAAACTCCTTTATCACTGAACGTTTCTTGTTGATGCATATAAGAAGTGCAAGGAAGCGCTCAATGAACCGATCCCGCAGCCATATTGTCATAATATGTAAGCATCAATCAACTGTAATGGAAGATAATCTACATAGATCATATAGGGGTAATATACATACTAGTTATTATGTAGAAAACATGTATGATAATCTATTACCATTCATTCAAATCACTATAAATTTGACTCATACCATATTTCCATGTTTCAAGAAGTAATTTAGCCACCAAAAATAATGTTTAGAATGCCATTAACTTAAAAATGATGGAATGAATCTTGAAGTCAATGTATTTTCCATTTTATTGGATTTTCATACTAAACAAAATGGATTCAATGAAATAGCCATCTACAATGGAATAAATCTTGAACCCATTCATTTTCTAGTTTATTGGATTTCCATACTAAATATAATGGATTCAATTAAATATCCATGTACAATGGATTCGATTTAAGGTAATATTGGGTAATATACATACTAGTTATTATGGAGAAAACATGTATGATAATCTATTTACATTCATTCAAATCACTCAGGACAAAGTTGACTCATACCATATTTCCATGTTTCAAGAAGTAATTCATCCACCAAAAATAATGTTTAGAATGCCATCAACTTAAAAATGAAGGAATGAATTTTAGAGTCCATTTTTTTTCCATTTGATTGGATTTCCATACTAAATACAATGGATTCAATGAAATAGCCATCTAATGGAATGAACCTTGAGTCTATTCATTTTCCAGTTTATTGGATTTCCATACTCATATATAATGAATTCAACTAAATATTTAGGTACAATGGATTCGAGTTAAGGGAATATTTTTCTCTCAGCATCAATGGCTACAAATCCAGTTATTTATGAGCCAAAGAGAAGGAAAAAATTGTTTGAACTTTCTATGAAAGGAGTGAGTTATGTTGCTGTCATCCAATGAAGTAGGGGCTTCTTTATTGATTATTGGCCAAGAGGATTTATATTTTTAGTGTGCAGAAGAGGGGCATGTGCCAGTGCGAGAGACCATTTATTCCACGCACATCGCCGACTTCATACAACTATTGTTCCACACATCTATTTTGCAATTAGATCTTTTCTATAAAAAAAATGTCACTTTAAAAAATATTTGTATATAGATTTATTTAAAATTTTCAAATGCATAAGCTTTTAAATTTTTTCATATTTTTTTCTTTATATAAATTTATATAAAACAAGTCTTCTTCTACTTAAAATTAAATTGACTTCACATATATCAAATTTAATTTATAATATTTTTTAAATTCACTTATATAAATAATTATGTTAATAGACATGTCTATTTTGGAATAAGCCTTTATGTTTTGTTTAATTATATATTTAAATGAAAGATAATTATAACACATAAACGAAAAAATCACAGGAAAATGAGTTTTTCTTTAATAATTTTGTTTATTAGTGTTTTACAATCCTAGAATTTAGTTGTTTAGGATGATGAACACATTTTCCAAGATTTTGTTAACTCGTTATCTCTATTTGAAATTGAAGGAGTCTAATATATATATATATTAATTCATAGCCTTTATTTGAAGTCAAAATATGTTTCATTTAACAAACAATTTATGAAAATTATATATATATATATATATATAAATTCACCTTCAACTCAACTCAATGAAAATGGAAGATCCAATTTCAAATTTGATTCTTATGGTGTGTCTAAAAACTCTTTATGCTAGATTTTCTTGCATGTTTTTTAATATCATTCAAATCACTTAAGACAAAAATGGCTCTTACAAGACTCCCATGTTTTAAAAAGTGGTAATAAGATGAGAGACCGCCTCTACAATAGTGGTAGTCCTGTAAACCTCAACAGGGACGGTGGTTTGGAAGTTAGCAGAAATTGGGTCCCCTTATTTCCTCACCCATAAAAATTTTCTTTCTCTCATTGTCACCACCCCTCCACCTCCCCTTGCACTAGATCATCCTTGGGCTCCCTTGCTTCACGTTCTTCCCCTTCCCTTCTTAGACCCTTCAATTTCTCTTCATACTTCTTCTCCCTGCCTTCCTCCTCTTCCCATTCATCAATAACCTCCCTGGAAACCCCATGTTGACTCTCCTTCTTAGCTTTTCCTTCCTTCCCAACCCTTTACAAAAAAACCCTCCTTTGGCCCCTTAGTACTATTCTACAATAATCCCCCTAATATTAACCCTCATTAAAAAAATTTAACATTTACCTAATGTCATATATAAGAATAAATAATTTGAGGCACTAATATCACTATTAATTAACAAATATTATTAGTGGTAGTTAAGAATTAATTATTCCTAATTAATATTATAATTACTATTGATATTATTAATAATAATAATAACAAATTAATATTAGCCCACTCATTAAAAACTAT
The DNA here is from genome assembly GCA_034641835.2 of Pinus albicaulis. Classification (NCBI taxonomy): domain Eukaryota; kingdom Viridiplantae; phylum Streptophyta; class Pinopsida; order Pinales; family Pinaceae; genus Pinus; species Pinus albicaulis. The sequence goes on along the minus strand of CM076577.1, from coordinate 67,270,592 downwards.
AATTCACCAAGAATAAATAGTAGTTAGCTCTAATATTATCATTAATTAACAATTATTATCAATAATAGTTAACTATTCCAAACTATTATTATAATTAAAATTAATATTAACATTTTAATATATATAATATCTTTTTAATATTAACTCACCCTTAAAAACCTATATTATTTATCTAATAAGAAAAAGATTATGTGACAATAATATTAATATTAATTAAACAAATATTATTAGTGATGGTTATACTATTCTTAATTAATATTATAATTAATATTAATATTTTAATTAATAAATAATAAAAAAATTATTATAATAATAACATTTCAATATTAATCTTCCATCATTAATTCACATAATGATTTTAAAGTAATCACACACACACATATATAATCCCTAAAAAATTAACTTTCTAAATTAATAATTCTAATCATTTTAAAATTAAAATTAATTAGAATCAATTAAATGAACCTTAACATTAATCTAAGCATATTTTAATGGAATTTGGAATAATAATAAAAATAAAATTTACTTCAATTAACTTTATAATTTATTTGTTGGTTGGCTCATGCTCTCTCATCAACCCTTCGTTCACCTCTTATATTTATTTCATATAACCTCCTCTCTTCTTGGAAAATTGTCCTGATGATGGGTCTTGATCTAGACTCGAAACGTAGACCCAAAAATGAATACTGTGGAGATTCCGAATTCAACAGGTGAAAACTCACACCACAGAAACCTTCAAACTATTATTGGTACCCTGTACGGAAGGGAAACCTGGATTGAGATACGTAATCTTTAGAAAACAAGGGTTAAAATCCAGAGAAGAAAGGTTGATCTATTTTTCCTGAAGAAGTGTCATGATCTCGAACTTACACCAGCCTTCATTTCTGTCAAACACAGGCTGCATAGCTAGCACACCCGCAGAGCATTCGACCGACTCAGTAGATTCCTTATCCGGCATGAAATTTGAAAAACCAGGTATGCTCTGGATCATCCGGGGTGACCTGTGGAATGTCATTGACACTTCTGCAGCACTAAAAGAAATTAAGGAAGGCACCACAGCTTGGAATAAACAAGAAAATAAGCTTAACAAATTACAATCGATTAAACGGGGCTCGAATGGTGGGGTGAATTCAGCAATTATAGAACACGTGAAGCCCTTCAAAATTCGTCGCAGCTTTCACCAGGCTGAGAACACCGATACTTCCTCTCTGTCCCACTTGGGAACCACCTTCCACATCACACCATCCACCGCCTGCAACAACACACCCTCCAGCTCTGCATTCACCATGAAATCCAACACACCGTCCACTGCCTGCAACAACCCACCGTCTAGTTCTGCATTCACTATGAAATCTAGCACAACACACATGCAATCCAACACAACACACGACACGCAAGAGAGAGTGTCTGTGGATCTCTGCACTGACAATGCTACCACGCTATCAATAGATAGCCTCTCACACACCCCGGAGCACTTCCCGAAGAGGGTTTTTGCAGATACGACTACTAAGAACCAGAAAGTTCCAGAAGAACAGATCTGGAAACAGAAATGATGGTGGGGCATATTCGGCCTCCTCCTACATTACTACGAACCACAGAACATGCTACGAAGTTACACTAACAAAAACAGGAACGTTAGCACCCTGCAGTCTTTGCTGTTGATCGAACATCATTGTGGGGAAACAAAAAAATTTGATAAATACATTCAAAACAACTACTGAAACATCGGAAAAAACATCGGGACTACATGCATTCACTCAACGTTCGAGTTCTCTAAATCACAATAGTAAAACCAATACATATGATGAGGTTGGAAACAACAGAAAGGTCATAAACATCTCTTCTCACAAGCTTAATAAAGAAGAGGCAGAGGTCCTAGGCAAGGGGCTCAATTTTTCCTTAGCCCCGAGTCAAATTCCAAAGGAATAGATCATCTGCAGCATCAAATATGATATCAATACCTTAGAGGACGAAGACAAGGAACTAATAAGGCAAGAATGTGCCATCATTTAAAAAAAAAAACAATACCTCCTAAAAGTAATTTAAATAAAGATCAATTGAAGGCCATTTAAAACCTTAGGCAGAATGATAACATTTTAATCCATAAAGCAGACAAAGGAGGGGTGACAGTGGTTATGGACAAAGAAGAATACATCAGTAAGATGAGATACCACCTCTACAATAGCGGTAGTCTTGAAAACCTCAACAGGGACGGTGGTTTGGAAGTTATCAGAAATTGGGTACCCTTATTTCCCCACTCTTAAAAAGTTCATTTCCCTCGTTGTCGCCACCCCTCCACCTCCCCTTGCACTAGGTCATCCTTGGGCTCCCCTACTTCACTCTCTTCCCCTTCCCTTATTAGACCCTTGACTTCCTCTTCATACCTCTTCTTCCTGCCTTCTCCTCTTCCCATTCATCAATAACCTCCCTGGAAACCCCATGTAGACTCTCCTTCTTAGCTTTTCCCTCCTTCCCAACCCTTTACAAAAAAACCCTCCTTTGGCCCCTTAGTACTATTCTACAATAATCCCCCTAATATTAACCCTCATTAAAAAAATTTAAAACATTTACCTAATATCATATATAAGAATAAATAATTTGAGGCACTAATATCAATATTAATTAACAAATATTATTAGTGATAGTTAAGAATTAACTATTCCTAATTACTATTATAAATAATAATAATAATAATAATAATAATAATAATAATAATAATAATAATCTAATATTAGACCACTCATTAAAAACTATAATTCACAATAAGAACAAATAGTAGTTACCTCTAATATTATCATTAATTAACAATTATTATCAATAATAGTTAACTATTCCTAACTATTATTATAATTAAAATTAATATTAACATTTTAATATATATATATATATATATATATATATATATATATATATATATATATATATATATATATATATATATCTTTTTAATCTCAACCCACCCTTAAAAATATATATTATTTATCTAATAATAAAAATATTATATGACACTAATATTATATTAATTAAAAAAATATTATTAATGATAGTTATACTATTCCTAATTAATATTATAATTAATATTAATATTTTAATTAATAAAAATAAGCAATTTATTATAATAATAACATTTCAATATTAATCTTCCATCATTAATTCACATAATGATCTTATGTTAATATATATATATATATATATATATATATATATATATATATAATCCCTAAAAAAATTAACTTTCTAAATTAATAATTCTAATAATTTAAAAATTAAAATTAATTAGAATCAATTAAATGAATCTTAACATTAATCTAAGCATATTTTAATGGAATTTGGAATAATAATAAAAATAAAATTTACTTTAATTAACTTTAAAATTTATTTTCTGGTCGGCTCATGCTCTCTCCTCATCCCTCCGTTCACCTCTTATATTTATTTCATCTAACCTCCTCTCTTCTTGGAAGGATTTTTCCTAATGATGGGTCTTGATCTAGACCCGAAACATAGACACAAAAATACATACTGTGGAGATTCTGAATTCAACAACTCAAAACTCACACTGCAGAAACCTTCAAAATATTATTGGTACCCTATATGGAAGGGAAACCTGGATTGAGATACATAACCTCGAGAAAACAAGAGTTAAAATCCGAAGAAGAGAGGCTAATCTATTTTTCCTGAAGCAGTGTCGTGATCTCAAACTTACACCCGCCTTCGCTTATGTCAAACACAGGCTGCATAGCCAGCACAACCACATAGCATTCAATTAGCTCAGTAGATTCCTTATCCGGAATGAAATTCGAAAAACTAGGTATGATCTAGATCATCCGGGGTGACCTGTAGAATTTCATCGACGCATTTGCAACACTAAAAGCAATTAAGGAAGGCATCACGACTTGGAATAAAAAAGAAAAGAAGCTTAATAAATTACAATCGATTAAACAGGGCTTGAATGGTGGGGTGAATTCAGCAATTATAGAACCCGTGAAGCCCTTCAAAATCCATCGCAGTTTTCACCAGGCTGAGAACACCGATCCGTCATCTCCGTCCCACTTCATTACCACCTTCCACAGCATACCGTCCACCGCTTGCAACAACGCACCTTCCAGCTTTTCATTCACCATGCAATCTAGTACACCATCCACTGCATGCAACAATGCACCATCCTGCTCTGCATTAACTATGCAATCCAACACAACACACGACACACAGGAGAGAGTTTTTGTGGATCTCTGCGCAGACAATGCTACCACGTTATCGATATCCAACCTCTCACAAACCCCGCAACACTTCCCAAAGACAGTTTCTGCAGATACATTTACTATAGAACCAGAAAGTGCAGAAGAATAGATCTGGAAATATAAATGATGGTGGGGCACATTTAGGCTCCTCCTACATTACTGATGGACCACGACAACAAGCTACAGGGTTCCACTAATGAAAACAGGAATGTTAGCACACCGCAGTCTTTGCTGCTGACTGAACATCCATATGGGGAAACAAAAAATCCGATAACTACATTCAAAACAACTACTGAAACATCGGGACTGCAAGCATTCACTCAATGTTCGAGTTCCCAAAATCACAATAGTAAAACTAATATGTATGATGAGGTCGGCAACAACAAAAAGGTCATAAACATCTATTCTCACAAGCTGAATAAAGAAGTGGCAGAGGTCATAGGCAAGGGGCTCAATTTTTCCTTAGCCCCGAGTCAAATTCCAAAGGAAGAGATCATTTGTAGCATCGAAGATGGTATCAAGACCTTAAGGATGAAGACAAGGAAATAATAAGGCAAGAATGTGCCATCATTGTCAAAAAACTAGGACCTCCTAAAAGTAATTTAAATAAAGATCAATTGAAGGCAATTAAAAACCTTAGGCATAATGATAACATTGTAATCCTTAAAGTAGACAAAAGAGGGGCGACAGTGGTTATGGACAAAGAAGAATACATCAGTAAGATGAGAGACCACCTCTACAATAGTGGTAGCTATAAAAAGATAAAATAAAACCCTATTACCAAGATTATAAAAACTATTAAGAAATCTATTGAGTCTAACCTCGATGAAAAATTAAAAAAGTGCCTATCGTCGGATAATGAAATCACCCCGTGTATCTATGGAGCACCTAAAATTCACAAATTTGGTGCCCCCATAATACCTATTGTTAACACTATCGGGGCTCTTACTTATGAATTAGCCAAATACGTGGCTAACACTTTAGCGCCTTTGGTTGGTAAAACAAGCTCGTACATCAAGGACTCCAAACATTACGTGGATTTCATTAAAAATGCTAATTTGGAACCTGGTGAAAAAATTGTAAGTTTTGATGTGGTCCAACTCTTTACAAAAATCCCCTTAGATGAAGCTGTCGAGGTTGTAAAAGAAGTCGCAGATCCCCAGACTGCAAAGCTCGTTGAAATATGTCTGCGCTCAACTTTCTTCACATTCCATGAAGATATTTTCGAACAAACATTAGGAGTAGCCATGGGGTCTCCGTTATCCCCCATAGTGGCTAATATCTTCATGGAAAGATTTGAAAAAAGGGCCCTTGACTCGTACCCTTTAAAACCAAAATTTTGGATTAGATTCGTGGATGACACCAGTGTCGATTGGCCTTATGGAGATGAAGAGCTTAAGAAGTTCCTAAACCACCTTAATAGCTTATCCAAGGATATTCAGTTTACTATGGAAGATGAAGATAATAATTGCATTCCATTCTTGGAAATTCTACTCATCATAAATAAAGATGGATCCATTAGACATAAGGTGTTTAGAAATAAGGTGCACATTGATAATTACCTCCATGAAAATTCACACCATCATCTGACCCAGAAGATGGGGGTACTCATGACTCTTTTCACGCGAGCCTTCAAAATTTCTGATGACAAGCACGTTGAAGAAGAAATTGCATATTTAAGAAAGGAATTCACTAATATGGGATATAGGAACAGAGACATCATCAAAGCCATACAAAGAGCCAGATTTGGAAATAAAATAAATCCTCCAAATGAAACCCTTAACTCTAAAGCATACCTTCCTTACATTCAGGGGATCACCGACAAGTTAGCCAAAGTTCTCACCAAAAATGATATACGAACCTCGTTTAAGCCGCTAGTGACAATCAAACAAAGGATGAAATATGTCAAATACAATCCCAATCCACTCCAAAAAAAGGGCGTATACCAAATAAATTGCTCGTGCGGGATATGTTATATTGGAGAAACAGGAAGATCGTTCAAGATCAGACTTAAAGGGCATGGTGCTGACATCAGAATTGGGAGAACCCGAACTTCGGCTCTAGAAGATCACTCTAATAAGATGCATCACCACATCTGCCTCGAAGATGCTAGGGTGATTGCCAATGAAAATCATTATTTCAAAAGAAAAATGTGAGAGGCACTAGAAATCATCAAACATCCTGAAAAACTCAACATGGACGGTGGTTTGGAAGTTAGCATAAATTGGGTCCCCTTATTTCCCCACTCTTAAAAAGTTCCTTTTCCTCGTTGTCGCAACCCCTCCACCTCCCCTTGCACTAGGGCATCCTTGGGCTCCCCTACTTCGTTGTCTTCCCCTTCCCTTCTTAGACCCTTGACTTCCTCTTCATACCTCTTCTCCCCGCCTTCCTCCTCTTCCCATTCATCAATAACCTCCCTGGAAACCCCATGTTGATTCTCCTTCTTAGCTTTTCCCTCCTTCCCAACCCTTTACAAAAAAACCCTCCTTTGGCCCCTTAATATTATTCTACAATAATTCCCCTAATATTAACCCTCATTAAAAAACTTTAAGACGTTTACCTAATATCATATATAAGAATAAATAATTTGAGGCACTAATATCAATCTGAATTAACAAATATTATTAGTGATAGTTAAGAATTAACTATTCCTAATTAATATTGATATTAATAATAATAATAATAACAATTTAATATTACCCCACTCATTAAAAACTATAATTCACAATAAGAATAAATAGTAATTAGCTCTAATATTATCATTAGTTAACAATTATTATCAATAATAGTTAAGTATTCCTAACTATTATTATAATTAAAATTAATATTAACATTTTAATATATATAATATTTTTTTAATATTAACCCACTCTTAAAAACCTATATTATGTATCTAATAAAAAAAATTATGTGACACTAATATTAATATTAATTAAACAAATATTATTAGTAATGATTATACTATTCCTAATTAATATTAATATTATAAATAATAAATAATAAGCAATTTATTATAATACTAACATTTCAATATTAATCTTCCATCATTAAGTCACATAATGATCTTAAATTAATCATATATATATATATATATATATATAATCCCTAAAAATATTAACTTTCTAAATTAATAATTCTAATAATTTTAAAATTAAAATTAATTAGAATCAATTAAATGAACCTTAACATTAATCTAAACATATTTTAATGGAATTTGGAATAATAATAATAATAATAGAATTTACTTTAATTAACTTTATAATTTATTTGTTGGTCGGCTCATGCTCTCTCCTAATCCCTCCGTTCACCTCTTATATTTATTTCATCTAACTTCTTCTCTTTTTGGGAGGATTTGTCTTGATGATGGGTCTTGATCTACACTCGAAAAGTAGATGCAAAAATGCATACTATGGAGATTTCGAATTCAACAGCTCAAAAATAATTCAATCGCCAAAATTAATATTGAGAATGTCATCAACTTAAAAATAATGGAACTAATTTTGGAGTCCATTGCTTTTCAAGTTTATTAGATTTCCATACTAAACACAATGGATTCAACAAAATAGCCATCTATAATGGAACAAATCTTGAATCCATTCCTTTTCCATTTTATTGAATTTTCATACTAAATACAATGGATTCATCTAAATAACCATCTACAAAAGATTCAAGTTAGGAGCATATTTTTCTCTCAATGTCCATGTCTACCAATCTAGTTATTTATGAGTCAAAGAATAAGGACAAATTGTCTAGAATTTTTATTGATGGAGTGACTTATGTTACTATCATCCAATAAAGCAGAGACTTCTTTATTAATTATTAGGCAAAAAGATTTATATTTTGTGTGTAGAATAAAAGATGTGCAAAAGAGTTGATAAGTGCGGAAAAACCTTTATTCCATACACATCCTCGAATTCATACACATGTTTTTTGGATTTTTCATATAAAAGAATTGTCACTTTAAAAAGAATTTTGTATAGATTTAGTTAAAGTTTCAAATGCATAAACTTATAATTTTGGGCTACTTATAATTAAATTACCTATTATTGGCTTTGTTTCCCTTATGTTCTATTCAATATTGTTTTAAACTTCATTATAATCTGTGGTGGGATATGGTGAGTTCTTTACACCATGGATTGCTCACATGGCCCCATAACAAATTAAATCCACCCACTTTTATAAAGGCTTCATATTCACTTCGTTCCATGCATGTGGGATTGATTTGTTGTACAAAATTCCCAAATCATGTGCCAAATTATCCATGGAAAATTACATGACGTTATCTTCATAGGGAATATTTGCGAGATCTATGAAATCAAGCTCAAGAGAGCTTATTGGAAAGATAAAATATAGAAAAAAATGAAATATTTATTTTATCAAGAATATAAATTAAACACTCTATAAAGATACGAAATTGCAACTAACTGAGTTTCCTCAATGAGTTTTTACATAAATATGATTACTAAGGTGTTTTGTTATTAGGATCTCAGCTCAATATTATCTATTTTCCAATAATTTATAAACAGAAAATGACTTGAATCTCATTTTTAGATTCTATTAATTAATTGAATTGTATTTGTATCTCATTTTTAGATTCTATTAATTAATTGAATTATATTTTTCTTGGAAATTTTAGTTTTAAATGTTTTAAGATCTAAGTTTTGTTCTTAATTTTAATATGTTTTTAATAATAGTTTTATTGATATTCTGCAGGAGAGAAATTACCAGCTGGAATCTCAAAATTAATTAATGAAATTTTCTGAATTGGGAAAGGGGATTCTTTAATTTCCAAAATCGGAAAACAAAATCTTCAAGAAATTGTCTTTTGAGAGAATTTTTCCTGCTTGAAATGGGATTAAGGACTTTGAGGTTTTGCTTGTATTTAAATTGGAATGCTATCATAGATTTAAATAGAAAATTAATTTTTTTGTTATATTATTCTGAGAATCTGTATATTATAGTAGTAATGTAGTTTATACAAGTTCTGTTGATGTGATTAGCTACTTGCTTGTGTGATTGAATAAATTTATCATTTGTTGTTGAATATGCTCGTGTATGTTGGCAAAGACTTGGTAACTATTTACTAGATTATTTGTTCATTTGCATTTGGTTTAACATTTATTCAATTATGAGAACTATTTCTTTATTTAATAACTCATTTTTAATTATTTCTAGTTAGTAATAATTCTCCAAATAAAGAATTAAATAAGCTAATCAATATTGGTTATTAGAATTATTTAATTAACTTCATATTAATCCTAAAACTTCATGTTAATCCTTGTTTTAAAAGCATTGCAGCTAGTGTGTAGAAATTACTTTCTTTAGGATAGTTTCTCTTTATTTTCCTACATTTTAGTTAGGTTGCATGTAGATTTATTTTTAGTTAATTTTAATCAAAATTTTCTTGTATAGGAGAAAACTTTCCCTAAGCCCACATTTTAGTCAACTCAAAGACTGCTTCTTTCAAAAAGTTGCAAGAAGGCAAGTCTTTTTTTCTTATTTGTTGATATTAGCAAGTATAATCATATGTCAATAGGTAGAAATTAGATTTAGATCTAATTTAATAATTAGATTAGGAATTTAGTTTAAGTTAGTTTCAGTATGAGGAAAATGGGCCACAAACCGGTTGAAATAACCACACCAAATATTAAAAGGTTTAATTGGGGGTGATTTCCTTAATGTTAGACATGGTTGATTTTGGCCATTAACTTTTTTGGTGCTAGCAGGAGATGGCTAACAAGCTAACTCTTTGGAGTTGTTTTTTTTAATTCTTTTAATTATTTTTCAATAAATATCTCTAAAATCCTTATTTGGAGTTGGATATTCACACAATTATCTTGCAGCACTCCAATGAAGTTAGTACAACTCTTGTTGAAAAAGAAATTTGATGGTGAAGATAAAATTATTGCATATGAACATGTCAATCAATTTATTCAAAATTGTATTTCTCATAATATGTTTCATGAAGATGCTATGTGCATGAGATAGTACAACTCTTGTTGAAAAAGAAATTTGATGGTGAAGATAAAATTATTTCATATGAACATGTTAATCAATTTATTCAAAATTGTATTTCTCATAATATGTTTCATGAATATGCAATGTGCATGATCTTTACACTTACTTTCAAAGTCCACGTGAAGAAATAATGTGAATTGTTGTTGGTCATGTCTACTAATTTTCGAGATCAGTTTATAGATGAGTTTTTATTTTCTTTTGAACTTTATCATTTTGATAGATTATGTGATGAAATTAATAACTTTACGATAAAAATTGATGAATCATTAGAAGATTTTTCAAGCATATTTATTAATTTTTGTTATATATTTCTTTCATTGCATTTTCCTTCTATTGTTAAATATTTTGAACATCTTATTTTTTGTCCTAATAATCAAGAGAAAATAATTTATAATAAATTTAAATCATATTAATTGTTTCACGTCCACCTAATTATTTAGTTTTATATAATAATTTTAAAAATCTAGAAATTATAAATGAACAACATTGTATAGACAATGATTTTTCAAATAATAAAAAAACTTGGAATACTAATGAAGAAAGTTGTCTAATTCCAAAAATTTGAACATATAACTCTGATAAAATGTGATGTTGAATTAGTAAATAAAAAACTCGCTAGTCAGCTCTACGAAAGAGAGTTTTAACCAGGAGAGTCTGGCTCTGCAGAACACTCTACATTCTCAATACAAATCAATCAATATATAGCATACATGGATATAGGGAAGTTAGAACCATACCCTAAGAAATAGAAACTAATTCATATCCTAAGGTGTCGTGAACCAACTCTCACTAATTAAGGATTCTCCATTATCTTTCAACACTCCCCCTTAATGGAGAAGGGGTTCACAAATATGCCTAACATCTCCCTAAACATTTCAAACTTAATTTTTCCAAGAGGCTTAGTGAAAATGTCAACAACAATATCACACGTTTTACAATATACAAGATGGATTTATTTTGATTGAAATTTCTCCCTGACAAAGTGGAACTGTATATCATGTAGAAATTTTGAATAATTGATATATTATTCACCGAGATTCTCCTGATCACACACTATTTTAGCTTCATGCATAATACAAAATCTCTTCTAACATTGATCATTAATTGCGGAAATAAAATCAATTGCATACACACATTAAAACCATAAACAATCACACATATGAACACAATATCTCATGGGAAAGATTAAAGCTAAAAACCCCCAACTATATGTATATTATATGTCATGGAGATCATGTAACAATCATAGTACAAAGCTCCTCACAAGCTCTCAGCACCATCTCGAATTGCTACACACTATCAAGCTAGATCTAGCAAAACACATGCTCCAATCTTTTGCCACTTGATAGCCAGTCTCTATTGCGTAATCAATGCTATGGGATGGCTCATTAAATAAAATAAACCACCTAGATTGTACTGTGCAATACTCATGGGCTTCTCCAATCACTGTGTGTTGCAATAGCAATAATATAGTAACAACTGATAGTTAACCTGCTCTTTCACCTATTTCTGCACTGGTCTCCACTGAAACTGTCCATGCACTGAAGTTAACTGATGCATTCTTTAGTTGATTAATGAGTTTATAATTAGTGAATTAATTAATAATTCATTCACACCACTCTCACTAATTGTATCAATCAGTTAAACTAGATACAAATAGCTCAACTATGTTTAGATTAGTTAAACTGAATACAACTCCACTAACTTCCTCAATCAACTCCACCAAACTCTGTCACATGAGTTCTAACTGAAGTATCCATGCAATAGCTCCACATAACCCTCGGGAATAGCGTAATTCCTTCTGTCAGCTCCTGTGCCACATCTGTGCACTTAACTGAAGTGCTCCAAGAGAATAAGATAATGTTTAGAGTCCAAATATTGTTAAGAGCTAATAATATTCGACATATCTATTTTTAGATTGGCAATCTAAAAATAGATTCCACCCAATATGTCTAAAAATATAAGTCCATATATTTTTCCAACTTGACCAACCATCCACAAATAACATCCTACAACTCATAGAATATGATCGACATGTCTAAAAATAGACTTTGCGCCAAAAATAGCCTGCGGGCCCACTTAGTGAAGGCGACTCTTTTCACTAAGCTCATCATCTTGTTGCAATCTCAACACTCCCTCTCAACAAGATAAGGATTATCTTCCACCCCTATCCTGCCTCTGTGGTATTCGAATTTTCTCCTGGTGAGCGCCTTCGTCAAGATATCAGCATCCTGATCCTCCGTGGGAATGTATGAAAGTAACATGATCTTCTGTTGCACACAATATCTGATATGATGATACCAGATGTCAATGTGTTTAGATCTGTCATGAAATACTGGATTAACCGACAGTTTGATGCAACTTGATTATCACAATAAATCACAATAGGCTCTAAGTGTGAACCGAACAACCCAACCGGGATCTTCCTCATCCATATAGCCTCGCATGCAGCCAAACTCGCTGCCATATACTCAACCTACGCTGGCCCGGGTGCCACGGATCTGCGCTTTCTGCTGTGCAGCTGACAGTAGACTCGTCTTGAAAATCCCTCCGGATATTGCTCTTTAAATAGATTGGGCTCCTTTAATCTGCGTCAGTGAAACCCTGCTGACTTCACCTCATCCGACTGTCTGTACCATAATCCATATCCCGATGTGCCTCTAAGATATCTCAATACTTGCTTCCTCGCCTTCCAAAAGAGCTTGGTTGGCTTAACCATAGCTTGTGAAAGCTGGTTAACAGCATAGCATATGTCGGGTCGTGTATTGACCAGATACATAAGCGACCCCACCAACTGTCGATAAATAGTGGCATCCACTACCTCTGCTGAAGTAGCATCCTTCTTCCTCCATTCACCAAGAAGAGGAGTATCAACAGGCTTGCAGCCATGCATGTTGAACTTCTCCAGTATCTCCCGGGCATACTTACCCTGATAAATAAACAGTCCACCACTGCGCTGCCAAATTTCCAATACCAGGAAATAATGAAGGAGGCCCAAGTCCTTCATCTCAAACTCCTTTGCAAGATCAGCCTTTCATGAGTGTATCAATAGTTCATCACCTGTCAAAATCAAATCATCTACATAAAGTACAATGATCAGCAACTTACCCTCCACCACAATCTGGTATAGGTTAGGATCCGCCTCACTCTTGGAGAATCCAAGTCCGGTGAAATAACTATCTATCCATGTGTACCAAGCACGAGGTGTTTGTTTCAACCCATACAACACTCTCTTGAGCCTGCACACATGCGACTCGCTGCTGAAGATCTTGAAATCTTCGGGCTGCTCTATGTACACCTCCTCCTCAATGACTCCATTAAGGAACACAGCCTTCACATCCATCTGATGAATGTGCCACCCCATCTGCACTAAGAGATAGAGAATCGTCCGTATGGAAGAATACCTTGCGACAGGTGAAAAGGTCTCCTCATAATCGATCCCCTCAATCTGTGAAAAGCCTCGGGCAACAAATATTGCCTTGTACTTCTCCACACTCTAGTCATTTTATTGCCTGCTTCACTTTCATATACCATCTCTGAACCCACCCTTGATTTCCCCTCTGACTCGGGGCAAATCTCCCATACCAGCATTCGACAATCGAATCATACTCTTCCACCATGGCATCTACCCATGCGGGGTCCTCCCTTGACTTCCTCGGAAGAGGATGGCTCCCGTCCACCACCCACTCGCCAAGAGCCATGTATCAGTATACCCGGTCAGTGTTTGTCTGCTGCAACGTTGTGATGTAGGTGCTCCTGACCTTCTCTACATCTCCAGGCCGATCGCTCGGCTTACGTAGTAAACACCCGCCCTCTGATGGTTGGCGCTGCCTGAGTGGTCTCTTCCACTCCATGAACCTCATCTTGTGGCTGATCCACATCATGAGACTCATCCTTAGGAACTAATAGCTCCTCATCTGCATGCAAGTGTGGCTCCCTCTCAAGCGAACACTTCATGGCTTTCTCCTCTTGAAATTTGATATCCCGTCGCACAACAGTCTTGCGACTGTCTGGAAAATACACACGATAGTTGTGGGGCGTATCAGTGTACCCCACAAATATCCCAACCTCTGCAGTCGGCTCCAACTTCTTCCTAGCATCCTTAGTCACATGAATGTAAACAGGTGAACCAAAAATCCTCATGTTAGCCACCTATAATATTTTGTTATACCAAAAGGTGGCTAAGATCTTTTTTGAGCCTCCAAGGAACAAATTTTATCACTAAAAATTGTTGGCTCTTGAAGACTCCTTGTAGGCCTTCTGCCTTTGTCCAAAATCCTCATTGCTGTTCTCATCTCATACTCTGAAATTTCTGTTGAAATACAAAGAAGAAACTGCTGCAAAGCCATCCCTTTTCCTTTTCTCCCACTCGAAATTAACCTTCTTTTCCTTTCCCTTTTTTCCCATATTTTTCCTCTATTATTCATCTTTTCCTTTTCTTCCCTTCATAAATCACCCTTTCCATGGTTAAAAACTCACTTTTTAACCCTTTCGGCACCCTTTGTTTCCATTAAAAAACCGTGAAAAATCATAAAAAATACAAGTCTTTTTATAGACTTAAGCCCCTTAGGCTAACTCCAAACCACTTCCCCAATACGCCCTCATCATAAAAACCAAGCGCCAAACCCATGAAGCGCTAATCGAATCGAAAAGATTCAAGTGTGCATGTTTGTGAGCCATTTCAAAATATCGATTGCGATCAGCCCCTTTGTCCTAAACCGCAGATCATATTGTTATTTCATTTACCCGTGGGCCCGCAATAGGGTGCTAAACCATTGAAAAATCCCCCTCCAATCAATATTTTCCTTTGTAAACCCAAAAACCCACTTTCTGAAGTTTTAAGTTGAAAACTTAAAATCACGTGCTTAAATAAAATGGGTTGATCAAAAAGACCGATCGCGCAATCGCGATCGGGGAATTTAAAATGGGTTGATCAAAAAGACCGGGCCCGAATGTTTCGATTACGATTGGCCCTAGTTATATGAAGCCCGGGCACATGGCACTCCATACACCCAGTGGCCCCGCAATCGGGCGCCAGCCTATCATATATGTATTCCGCCCATTTCACTCAAAACCTTGCTTTTTATTGAAATTTATGGGTTTCTTCCGAAGTATAAGGGTCCCGCCGGTACAAGAAAACAAAGGATCTAGGCCGTCGATCTGATCTGCAGATCGAACGGTTATCGCCCAATCGAAATGTTCCAATCGGAATGTTTCAATCGGAATGTTTCAATCGGAATTTTTTTCGGAATGTTTCAATCGCACTGAAATTTTCAATCGCATCCCCTTTTCTGCCACCTCCGATTGAGACCCTTCGATTGAATCTGGACCGTCCACGTGTCCAGATCGGACGGTCCAAAACTACTCCGACTTGTTCATCTCCCCGCTCTCCTTTTCGCCTCGTCCACGCGAATCTCCACCGTTGGTTGCCTTCATCCGACGGCTACGCTCCTCCCCCACCATCTGAAGCAGTTTAAACCTATTTCCGCAGGATTTCTTAACTATTTTTGTGTTTTGCAGGTGTTTTAATGGTTTTCCATTGTATAATGAAAGAAAGTCGAGGGTTTGGAAAGATGTTTCCTGCGCCTTTGACCTATTAAAGAGAACCATTCACACGGTTGGATTCAATGATTTCTCAATGCTTCATGGGCATTGATGCCTTTTAAAAGCCCAGTGCGGCCTGCACATCGACAAGACACTGTTTTAATTCAAAAACAGTTAAAGAGTATCAGTTTGAAGACAGAGCACAGCAGAAGAAAATTGAAGACAGTTTTTGTGGGGATTATGGCTAAGACAATTATTAAAAGCCTAATCCCCAATCTGAAGCACAGTTTAAAAGAAAATCATAAATTTTTTGATGACAGAAAGGTTTCCACCGCTTCAACTGAGGCGAATTGATTCCTCAGCTACTACAAAGAGCCACATGTTGCCTCAAACCTTTCAAACAGAGGCCGAAGTTATTGATTCAGGGAATATCTGCCTCCAGCGCTACCAAGAAGTTAATTCTGCCAAAGGAGTGTAATAGAAAATAGCTGCAGAGTTGCTCCGGACGGAACATAGAGCCTTAAAGTCAAATAAATCTCCCGCCGAGCTTTGATATTAATTGCAAAACATTAATACAGTGATCCACCTGTACACTTCTCCATCGAACCCCTTAAGAGACCGAGAAGTCATTTAATCTGTATTAATGGTTCACAAGATATTTTTGCTAGTTCTCACCTCCTCATCTTCCTATAAGTACGTCTGCATAAGATGAGAAGGGGTGTTGCTGTTTGATCACAAGTTGTAATATCGAAACTCTCTGAAATAAATATACAAGTCTGTTGAAGTTGAAAATAATTTGGAGTCTTGGATGTCTTGATGATACCGTTGCATGCCTGTTCCTGAGAAGGCTCTATCATTTGATCCATGAGCTTGGCTGTTGGTGAAGTGCTCTGAACTGTTAAATGTTTTTCCTTGTTTTCATTATGTTCCATAATTTCTTACTACAGTAGGCTGAAAGTTTTAGGCTAAGAAATGACTCCTGGAAGCACCTTAGACCTGTTCACCCTTCACTGTTTTATGTTTTCTTCTGCTGAAGTATTTTAGAGGCTTTAAAACTTTTCTTTAGTCTTCATGCTCGTTTATTTCCTTGATAGCTCAAATAGTTGGTTTCAGCATGTTATGGTTCTCCCTGCTTGTCTGCCATCACTTGAAAGCCATTATTGAAATCTCCCTTCGAAGTACCATTGTCTTAAGTTAACCAAAGAGGTCGATTTTGATCTTACCCTTTGCCCCTGCTTAAACAATTGTTTTGAAGGTCTTTATAGTTGGAAACACAGATGTTATTTAGGTGTTCCCTCTTCTATGAATGCAACTATCAGTGAATCTTTTATGTTTTCTAAATCCTTTAAAATAAGATCTTTGAGGAAATAGGGTGTTCCCCGAATCTTAGATCTCATTTTAGAAGTTGTCTTGAAATCATTATTTGCTTAAATAATGTTTGTAGAATTTATGGTTAGCCCTGTCTATCAAATATCTCTTTATTGATAAGTCATGTTTTTCAAGTTCCCTTTGTTGAGAATTAAATTTCTTTTTCCCAAATCATTAATGTCCATCTCATTCCAAAACAAAGGATCTTGTGGCCAAGTTAGATTTTCCCTTTGATATCCCATATCCCTTGAAGAGTTTGTCATGACCTTATTTTGACTCCATTGCCCAATGAACCAGATATTTCCTCTTTCTGTCTATCTTTCCTAGACCTTTCATATTCTGATGTATCAACTCAACCCAACCAAACAAACATCTGCACTTAAATAACTAGTCTAAAATCCATAACCAAAGCAAACAAGATAAACCTTTGCAAACAAATATTTGAGAGATCCCTCTCTGAGAACAGGAGGACTAGATCCTGGAACTCTAAAGATTGGTTCTGATGTTGCCTTGTCTTTTGATTTTCCAAACTGTCGAAACACAGGATACCAACATAATGGCGATCATGGTGGGACTTGCTGAGAATTAGAGGTTTGCGAAACCTTTCCTTCAGCTTTAGGTCCAGTATAACATAAGTAACTTTCTTCAAGCACTACCTAACATAATGGCAATCATGATAGGACTCTTTGAATCAGTGACAAACTAAGTAACCCTTAGGATTCCTTTAAATCCTTATCAAAACTTGAAGGAACCAGTTACCAAGCCATAAGAGCAACTCTGTTTGTTTGAACACCTTAGCTAAGTGCAAAATCAGACTTAGAACACTCTCTTAACCTATAAAAACAAAATAAACTCAAAAAAACCCAAAAATATTTTAAGTTTGGCTTCATAATAAACATGGTGGTGGACCATAAAACCTTTTACCTCCTTAGGAGCTAAAACGCTTCCACCTGGTGACTCCATAATACTGAGCAGACCTTAAAGACTCCACTGGAAAGAACCCTTACCATTACACAGTTTCCTAATCCAGTTAGAGGATTGTAAGATCAAAATTTGTGTAAACAGATAAGTTAACCTCTCAAAGATTGTCATACTTGGTTGAACTTTTCCTGTCATTTGGATCTCAAATTACGGCATAGTGGCTTCTAGGAAGATTTATACTAGAGCCCATCCTGACCCCGATCCACCTGAGATAGTTGATGACCCAGAAATTATCCTTTGGAAGTCTCCTAAGGTTAAATTTTCAACTGTTTTCAGATCACCCTTGAGAGCTAATTCAGTTCCTGAAAATCTTTTAGCTCTACAACAATCACAAGTTGACTTAGTAAACCCATTTAGAACTAGTTCATTTGATGATATAATTCAGATAAATCTTGAGTCTTCACTTTCATCCCCAGAAACAAGTGAATATCCTGATAGAGAATCAACACCTCCTGATCCACATTTTCTTTTTAACCTAGGTGTCTCTCATCCAAAATCAGCTCAGCAATCTGCTGTTGTTCCATCCACTTCTGTACACCATTCATCCACTGTTCAAACCACTCCACTCCAGCCAAATCCCCCCCTTGTTAATCCACCACTTGTTAATCCACCCCCACCACATATCATGGCAGCATGGTATGCTCCCTTAGCCCTTAATATACCACTAGTTAATCTTCCACAGGACTATCAGTCCAAAATTCCATTATATGATGCTAATAATGCTACAATTGCATCACAACATGTGGATAAGATGAATGACTATTTTGATCGAAATGAAATTGATGATGATTCTATCAAACTCAGACTGTTTGCCCAGAGCTTAGGGGGAGAAGTAAGAAAATGGTTTAAAGGTTTAGCCCCCCGTAGTATAAATGACCTCCAAGGCTTCCATCAAACATTCTTAAACAAGTGGGAAGTGAGAAAAAATCCTCTCCAAATCCTTGCTGATTATAACAATCTCCATAGGAACCCTGGGGAAAGTGTACAAGCTTATTGTACCAGATTTAACAGCGTGTATAACGCACTTTCCCCTGAACTAAAACCTCCTCAGGGCTCAGCTTTAAACAAATTTCCTGAAGGGTTTGACCCAGACATGACATATTCACTCAGAGAAAGAGTTTTTGCAACTTTGGAAGATATGCAAAGGGGTGCTCTTTCTGTGGAAGTCAACTGAATAGAAAAGAGAGCAAGAATGAAAACTGAGAAGAGAGTATCTTTCAGAGAGGAATCCCCTCCCTCTACTTCAAGCTCAAAAATGGAGAGAATGTTGGAAGAAATGATGAAAGAGATGAGCATAATTAAGAAAACACAAGAAAATCAAAGCCAGACTGCACTTCAAAACAATCAAAACAGAAATAGAAATCAGAATTATATAAAAGATAAAAATCAGGATAAGCAAAAAGAAAGTGACCAACAAATCAGACCTCCCTTTCAATAGAACTATGTAGATCAATATGAGGAAGACAGGGAGTTGGAAAGATTGGAAGAATCACATGTAAACTTGATTGGATCAGACAGTGGGGATGATGTTTTCCTCACCGAGGAAGAACAAGGTTTCTTCTCAAATGATCAAAATACAAACACCTATGAAGATTCTGATGACTATAGATTGGGTTTTGAAAATGCAATCATGGAGTTGCACAAACAGTATGATCTTAGGAGCAAGGGAAGTGTAGAGAATTCAAAAGATAAGAATACTAGCATTGCTGTCAAGAAAAACATGGAAAACCAGTCCAAAAAGACAGCAGAAAAAACCAACATTTCGGCCAAGAAAACAGACTCAAATAAAGACAAGGGAATCCAGCCAAATGTTGAAAAAAGTACCCCTAGCACTTCAGCTAGTAGTCCCAATAAAACTATCCCAAATACTATCCCAAACCAGGTTCAGCAAAGTAAAAGTGCTAAAAGGAATTTAATTGAAAAAACAGATGTAAATATCAACAAGTCAATTATTCCTTTCACCCTTGAGGGGGAGATTGCCAAGATTAAGATTACCATCCCCCTAGCTGAACTAGTAACCCAAGATGTGTACAAAAACCAAGTTTTAAAAGCTTTAAACTTAGGAAGTGATACTGACACCTTAAACTTGACAGACGACAAACCTGAGCTGTTGTTTGGCCCAGAAGTTGAAGGAAAATATCAAGAAGGGCCAGTCCCTCCCTTCTATGTCAGTTTGAGCATACACGATAAAATTCTACACAATGCCATGTTAGATTCCGGAGCTTCACAGAATCTAATGCCCAAAGTAGTAATGGAAAGCTTAGGCTTATAAATTACTAAACCGTACAAAGATTTGTATTCCTTTGACTCAAGTAGAGTCAAATGTTTGGGTTTAATCAAAGATTTATGTGTTAACTTAGCTCAGATCCCTGCCAAGAATCTAGTGATGGACATCGTTGTAGCTGACATTCCCCCTAAGTATGGCATGCTTTTATCAAGATCATGGGGAGCCAAACTTCAAGGAAGCCTTCAAATGGACATGTCTTATGCCACCATCCCTGTTTTCAACCAAAATAGAAGACTATCCAGGGAAACCCACATGAAGTATATGGTGAGTAACATGGACAAACCAAACAACACTCCGATCTATTCTATTCAATCAAGTTTAGATTCATTTATCTTGTATAACGAAGATGAAATTACTCAACCATGTAAAGAAAATATAGACCCACCAAATTTCACCTCGAATAAACTTCAAAACGTTGACGATCAACAGCGACAAGAAAATGAGAATGAGTCAAATATACTTTGGACAATAAATTTCGATGGATCCTGTAATAAAACTAATGCAGGGGCAGGTGTCTAGATTCAAAACACAAATCAGAGTTTTTCATACAAATTAGACTTCCCATGCACTAACAATATTGTTGAGTATGAAGCACTTCTCCTAGGCTTACGACTGCTTAAAGAATTAGAAGCCCAAAGGATATCCATTTTAGGGGATTCTGAGCTTATCATCAAACAAATCAAAGGAGAATACTCAGCCAAGAATCCAAAGCTTAGGGAATATCAAAATGCTACCCTTGACCTATTAAAAACTTTCGAAAAATATGAACTCATTTTAATCCCTAGAGCACAGAATCATCTAGCAAATGAACTTGCCTTCACTGCCAGTAATTGCCAAGTACTTGAGATAAATGAACAACTCAGTATAAAGGTGAAACACAGACCTGCTGTGCCTGATAACGAAGATCACTGGCAAGTATTCGAATCTGACAAACACATAGGTGATTTCTTAAAATCAGAAAATGATTTCAGCATACCAACACCAGAAGCTGACCATGAAGAAACCTACTTGTATATTGAACAAATCCCAGAGGCTGAAATGACATATCCTGCTGATATAAATCATTGCGAAAATCCTTTTGAAGCAGAGGTAGTGAACAATGAAGACCGAGAAGACTTGGAAGTCTTACAATGCAAAAATGATAAAATTCCAAGAGGTCTCACACCTTTAGAACACCTGTTTGATCTCAACGATGTAGCTAAAGAACCCAGAATGGAGCCTGTGGAGACAAATGTAGAAGAACACAACATAGGCAGTCTCGCAGAACCCAAGACGATCAAGCTATCCAGTACTCTCCCAGCCCACATAAAATCACAGTACATAAAGCTTTTTAAAGAATTTAAGGATGTGTTTGCTTGGGAATACAAAGACTTGAAATCATATGATACCAGCATCATCCAGCATAAAATCCCCTTGAAAGAAAATCAAAAGCCTTTTAAACAAAAACTAAGGAGAATAAATCCCCTTTTATTACCTTCGGTTAAGGCAGAAATTGAGAAAATGTACAACGTTGGGATCATAGTACCCATTAGATTTTCGGAATGGGTATCAAACTTAGTTTCTGTTAGAAAGAAAACTGGGGAGATCAGGCTCTGTATTGACTTCAGAAATTTAAACAGAGCCTCTTTAAAAGACAACTACCCTTTACCTAAGATGGACCATATAATTCAAAGGGTAGTTGGATCAAAAAGAATATCCCTATTAGATGGGTTCTCGGGTTACAATCAGGTGTTAGTTTTCCCAAGCGATCAAATCAAAACTGCTTTTACCACACCTTGGGGAACTTTTATGTATGTCAAAATGCCTTTCGGATTAATGAACGTAGGGGCCACCTTCCAAAGGGCCATGGACATAGCCTTCTCTGAAGATATTGGCTATTTTATAATTATCTACCTTGATGACATAACTGTTTTCTCAAAAACTGATGAAGAACATTTGATTCATCTAAGGAAGGTTTTTGAGAAATGTAGGAAATTTGGCTTATCACTAAATCCCAAGAAGACCCTCTTTGGACTCCAAGAAGGGAAACTTCTTGGTCACATAATTTCAGAAGAGGGAATCAAAATAGACCCTACGAGGATAGATGGCATATTGCAAATCAACCATCCTAGAAGCCTCAAAGAATTGCAATCTTTCATCGGAAAGATTAATTTTTTGAGAAGGTTTATTCCCAACCTTGCTGAGCTATTGAAAAACATCACAAACATGCTTAAGAAGAATGTGGGTGTAAAATGGACTTTGCTGGCCAAACAATCATTCGAACTGGTCAAACAAGCTCTTACCCAAGCGCCAGTACTAATTAGTCCTGATTTTACCAAAGACTTTTACATTTTTTCTTTTGCATCTGAACATACATTAGCTGCAGTTTTGCTTCAAAAGAATGATCTCGGACAAGAACAACCGATATCATTTTTTAGTAGGGCCCTAAGAGACGCTCCTCTCAATTATAACATCATGGAAAAACAAGCCTTAGCATTAGTAAAAGCATTAAAGGACTTTAGGGTTTATATTTTACACTCTCACATAATTGCTTTTGTTCCTCATGCTGTTGTCAAACATATTCTAAGTCAAGACCCGGATGGTAAAAGGGGAAAATGGATTGCAACTATTCTTGAATATGACTTAGAAATTAGGCCCACCAAACTTGTTAAGGGGCAAGGATTAGCAAAACTTATGGCAGAGTCCAACTTCCAAGCACTAGACATAAATATGGTGGATGTGTTGGAAGAAATGGAAGAATCTAATGCCCCTTTTATTGAGGAAACTTTCCTAAATTCCCCTTGGTATGCTGACATTGTTTATGTGCTTTTATATTTGAATACTCCTCCTTCTCTGTCTAAAACTAAAGCTAGATTTTTGAAACAGAAAGCTTTGAGTTTTTGCATTTTAGATGGAGTGCTATATTGGAAAAACGTTGTTGGAATTTTTCTTAAATGTTTACTTGAAGATGATGCAGGGAAGATCATGCACGAACTACATGATGGTGAATGTGGAGGACACCTCTACTGGAAGGCCACATCAAACAAAATTCTCAGATCAGGTTACTATTGGCCTACACTTTTCCCAGATACTCAGAAGCTCGTCATGTCTTGCCATAAGTGTCAAATCTTTGATGGCAAGAAAAAACTCCTTCCCTTACCCCTACATCCTATCAGAGTTGAGGCACCCTTTCAACAATGGGGGCTGGACTTCATTGGAGAAATTCATCCATCTTCCTCGGCTCAACATAAGTGGATCCTCACAGCCACTGACTTCTTCACCAAATGGATAGAAGCTATACCTACCAGGAATGCTAATGACTCTGTCATTATCAAGTTTCTTGAAACCCACATCCTATCCAGATTTGGTTGTCCCAGAAAAATCATAACAGATAATGCTGGTGCTTTCAAATCCAAAAAGATGGTTGATTTCTGTCACAAATACCATATAACCTTGGGCCATTCCACTGCTTACTACCCCCAAGGAAATGGATTAGTTTAATCCTCCAACAAGAGTCTCATCAATATCATTAAAAAACTGTTGGAAGAAAATAAAAAATCATGGCACAGTAAGTTGGTTCATGCCTTATGGGCTGATAGACTAACTACAAAGAAATCAATAAATATGTCCCCCTATCAGTTAGTTTATGGCATGAATGCAATTTTTCCTACCTCATTAGGAGTTCCAGTCATAAAACTCCTTCAAGAAGTACAGGTTGAGGAAAATGATATGCAGAGGAGGATCAACCAAACAATCCATTTGCAGCAGACTAGAGAAGAAGTTTATGAGAGAACACAGTTAGTCCAAGAAAATATGAAGAAGCAATTTGATAAGAGGACTAAGGCAAAAAATTTCCAGGTTGGAAGTGTTGTTCTTAAGTGGGATTCACGGAGGGAAGAGAAGGGGAAACATGGCAAGTTTGAGAACTTGTGGAAAGGGCCATATATTATTCATGCTGGGAGGGGTCATAATACAATTTTCTTGAAAGAATTGAATGGAGAAGACTTATATGGAGGTCCTGTCAATGGCAGGATGCTCAAGCATTACTTCTGCCAAGAGTCTTAAGTTTCAAAGCATTTTTGTCTCCATTGTAAATATCATAGTCTAACCATTGCATTCAAAAGTTAGAAAACTTCAAAAATACAAAAAACAATAGGAGAAAGGAAAAGAGGGCAGGTTGTCAAAAACAAGAAAGGTATAGCCCCATACCAAAAAAGAAACAAATCTGAAAGTGTGCAAGCTTAAATGCCACTCTCGTAAAAACACACTTCTAGTTAGTCAAACTGTTTAATCTTGACTAATTAGCTTTCAATTTTCTACTGATAGGGTAGTAAATTTGATTTGCAAAACTGTTTAATCTTGGCTTATCAGTAGATAGATTAGGATAGAAATTGAAGGTTCAAACAAACTCAAAATCTGAACCAAAGTTTCCAAAAGGAGATGACTCAAAACTGTTTTATTTTCTGAGTCAAAGAAAGTGTAAATCTGGTTCTAAATCACTCAAAATCTGAACCAGAAGAAAAGAAAAGACAGCTCAAACAAAGTAAAAAACAGAGCTGTGAAGAAAGGGAAGGCAGTACTTAAACTTTCAGATCTTAAGCCTTCTATTTTGATTTTAATTTTCTGCAAATAATAATCTATGTGCAGCTTGTTTTTATGCCATAGATCACAGCAAGTCAAACTGCTTAATCTTGACTTGGCTGTTTTTAAATTTCTGCTTTAGAATTTAGAGAATGAAGGCCCGTTGGACAGTTTAATCCCAACAGATAGTAGATTAGGTAGAGAAACATCTGAACTCAACTGTTTAATCTGAGTTCAGGGAGAAATAAGGAGTAGAATTAGATTAGTTTTTTATGCTTTCAAAAGAATAAAATGTTGTTAAGAGTTTTCCAATCCAAGTGCACTCTGTTGAAGAAAAAATGCTAGATCTGTAGGACTGGGTAGGTAGCAAGCTGGTTGATAAAGCTCCATTGATTTCATGGCTGCCAAATATATTTTTAGAAAAAGATCATTCAATCACAGAAGGACAGCCCAATGGATGAGGCAACTGATCAGCCTCCCAGAAATCAAGTCTGAATTCTTGATGCCTACAAGAAGGCACCATCCCCAAGTGGAGCCACTGTTAGCCACCTATAATATTTTGTTATACCAAAAGGTGGCTAAGATCTTTTTTGAGCCTCCAAGGAACAAATTTTATCACTAAAAATTGTTGGCTCTTGAAGACTCCTTGTAGGCCTTCTGCCTTTGTCCAAAATCCTCATTGCTGTTCTCATCTCATACTCTGAAATTTCTGTTGAAATACAAAGAAGAAACTGCTGCAAAGCCATCCCTTTTCCTTTTCTCCCACTCGAAATTAACCTTCTTTTCCTTTCCCTTTTTTCCCATATTTTTCCTCTATTATTCATCTTTTCCTTTTCTTCCCTTCATAAATCACCCTTTCCATGGTTAAAAACTCACTTTTTAACCCTTTCGGCACCCTTTGTTTCCATTAAAAAACCGTGAAAAATCATAAAAATACAAGTCTTTTTATAGACTTAAGCCCCTTGGGCTAAGTCCAAACCACTTCCCCACCATACGCTTTGGGTCTGGAACCACTTGCTAATACGATAAGTGCTAATCGCATCGAAAAGAATCAAAGGCGCAAGTCTTTGCCATACTCCAAAAGTTTCGATTACGATTAGCCTTGCTGCTTAAAGACCCCCGATCATATTATTATTTTCATATAACCCTGAGCCCGCAATCGGGCACTTAGCTATTGAAAAATCCCTTTCTGATCAATATTTTTCTTTGTAAAACTTGAAAACCCATTATTCCAAAGTTTGTTTTAAAATGCCAAAATCACGTGTTTAAATAAAATGGGTTGATAAAAAAGACCGATCGCGCAATCGCGATTGGAGAATTTAAAATGGGTTGATCAAAAAGACCGGGCCCGAATGTTTCGATTACGATTGGCCCTAGTTATATAAAGCCCAGGCCCATGGTACTCCATACACCCAGTGGCCCCGCAATCGGGCGCCAGCCTATCATATATATATTCCACCCATTTCACTCAAAACCTTGCTTTTTATTGAAATTTATGGGTTTCTTACGAAGTATAAGGGTCCCGCCAGTGCAAGAAAACAAAGGATCTAGACCGTCGATCTAGACCCAATCGAACGGTTACCGCCCAATTGAAATATTCCAATCGGAATGTTTCAATCGCAATATTCCAATCGAAATGTTCCAATCGGAATGTTTCAATCGCACTGAAATTTTCAATCGCATCCCCTTTTCTGCCACCTCCGATTGAGACCCTTCGATTGAATCTAGACAGTCCACGTGTCCAGATCGGACGATCCAAAACTACTCCGACTTGTTCATCTCCCCGCTCTCCTTTTCGCCTCGTCTACGCAAATCTCCACCGTTGGTTTCCTTCATCCGACGGCTACGCTCCTCCCCCGCCATCTGAAGCAGTTTAAACCTATTTCCGCAGGATTTCTTAACTATTTTTGTGTTTTGCAGGTGTTTTAATGGTTTTCCATTGTATAATGAAAGAAAGACGAGGGTTGGGAAAGACGTTTCCTGCGCCTTCGAGCTGTTAAAGAGAACCATCTGCGGGGTTTCGCTCCATTGTTTTCTCAATGCTTCATGGGCATTGATGCCTTTAAAAAGCCCAGTGCAGCCTGCACATCGACAAGACACTGTTTTAATTCAAAAACAGTTAAAGAGTATCAGTTTGAAGACAGAACACAGCAGATGAAGATTGAAGACGGTTTTTATGGGGATTACGGCTAAGACCGTTATCATAAGCCTAATCCCCAACTCAAAACACAGTTTAAAAGAAAATCATAAATGTTTTGATGACAGAAAGGTTTCCACCGCTTCAACTGAGGCGAATTGATTCCTCAGCTACTACAAAGAGCCACCTGTTGCCTCAAACCTTTCAAACAGAGGCCGAAGTTATTGATTCAGGAAATATCTGCCTCCAGCACTGCCAAGAAGTTAATTCTGCCAAAGGAGTGTAATAGAAAATAGCTGCAGAGTTGCTCCGGACGGAACATAGAGCCTCAAAGTCAAATAAAGCTCCCGTCGAGCTTTGATATTAATTGTAAAACATTAATACAGTGATCCACCTGTATACTTCTCCATCGAACCCCTCAAGAGACCGAGAAGTCATTTAATCTGTATTAATGGTTCACGAGATATTTTTGTTAGTTCTCACCTCCTCATCTTCCTATAAGTACTTCTGCATAAGATGAGAAGGTTGGTTACTATTTGATCACAAGTTGTAATATTGAAAATCTCTGAAATAAATATACAAGTCTGTTGAAGTTGAAAATAATTTGGATTCTTGGATGTCTTGATGATGCCGTTGCATGTCTGTTCCTGAGAAGGCTCTATCATTGGATCCATGAGATTGGCTGTTGGTGAAGTGCTCTGAACTGTTAAATGTTTTTTCCTTGTTTTCATTATGTTCCATAATTTCTTACTACAGTATGCTGAAAGTTTTAGGCTAAGAAATGACTCCTAGAATCACCTTAGACCTGTTCACCCTTCACTGTTTTATGTTTTCTTCTGCTGAAGTATTTTAAAGGCTTTAAAACTTCTCTTTAGTCTTCATGCTCGTTTATTTCCTTGATAGCTCAAATAGTTGGTTTCAGCATGTTATGGTTCTCCTTGTATGCCATCACTTGAAAGCCATTATTGAAATCTCCCTTCGAAGTACCATTGTCTTAAGTTAACCAAAGAGGTCGGTTTTGATCTTACTCTTTGCCCCTGCTTAAACAGTTGTTTTGAAGGTCTTTATAGTTGCAAACACAGATGTTATTTAGGTGTTCCCTCTTCTATGAATGCAATTATCGATGAATATTTTATGTTTTCTAAATCCTTTAAAATATGATCTTTGAGGAAATAGGGTGTTCCCCGAATCTTAGATTTCATTTTAGAAGTTGTCTTGAAATCATTATTTGCTTAAAGAATGTTTGTAGAATTTATGGTTAGCCCTGTCTATCAAATATCTCTTTATTGATAAGTCATGTTTCTCAAGTTCCCTTTGTTAAGAATTAAATTTATTTTCCCAAATCATTAATGTCCATCTCATTCCAAAACAAAGGATCCTGTGGCCAAGTTATATTTTCCCTTTGATATCCCATATCCCTTCAAGAGTTTATCATGACCTTATTTTGACTCCATTGCCCAATGAACCGGATATTTCCTCTTTCTGTCTATTTTTCCTAGACCTTTCATATTCTGCTGTATCAACTCAACCCAACCAAACAAACATCTACACGTAATAACTAGTCTAAAATCCATAACCAAAGCAAACAAGATAAACCTTTGCAAACAAATATTTGAGAGATCCCTCTCTGAGAACAGGAGGACTAGATCCTAGAACTCTAAAGATTGGTTCTGATGTTGCCTTGTCTTTTGATTTTCCAAACTGTCGAAACACAGGATACCAACACCTCAAATGGGAAATATCAGGCCTCTTACCATAAAACGCCTCCTCGGGTGTACTCATGCCAAGTATCCTGTGAGGACAACGGTTCTGCACATATACTGCAATATTCCATGCCTCAGCCCACAAGTGTATGGGTAGGCCCTGATCATGCAACATCGCCCGTGCAACACCCACGATCGTTCTGTTCTTCTGCTCAGCAACCCCGTTCTGCTGTGGGTTATGAGGTGCTATGAGCTCTCTTCGAATTCCTTCTGCGTTGCAAAAGTCCTTGAATTAGCCAGAGATGAATCCACCACCATTGTCGCTCCTAAGAGCCTTCACCTGCTTCCCCGATTCTTTCTCAACCAGTGCCTTGAACTCACAGAACTTTGAGTATGTCTCGCTCTTCTTTTGCATGAAGAAGATCCAGCACTTACGAGAAAAATCATCAACAAATATCACATAATACCTATGCTTTGTTGTCGAAGCTGCTGAGAAAGGTCCACACACGTCTGTGTGAATTCTCTCAAGGATCGTCGTGGCGTGACTATCCTTCTCATGAAAGGTGGCTTTCACAAATTTTCCCAAGGTACATCCTTTGCCTTTGATACGGCTGTGCCAAGATTGCCCTTAGGAAGCCCGATGAAAATACGACGCGGTATCTTCCAAGCTCCATGGTAGTGGCCCAATCATAGGTGCCATGTCTCGCCATCATCCTCGGCTCACCACTCATGCCTTGCCTGCCATTGCTGCGCAGCCATCTACCTGCAATTGATAAAGGTTCTTAACTCGAACCCCTATCCTCCGGGTCTCACCAGTTGCCTTACTGCGCAGGAAATCCTTTCCCTCGCTAAAGACAACATCATATCCCTTGTATTCTAACATCGCCACAAAGATAAGATTCTTCTTCAATCCTGGAACATGCATCACTTCCTTCAATACGAAGGGTTTACCAGACTCCCTCTCAAAGGAAATGGTACCGATACCGGTCGCATTGTATCTACCATCATCGCCCATCTCGATGTGTACTCCAAGATATTTCTCATCCATATCAGTAAACAAATCTCGATCTCCTGTCATGTGAAAAGACGCACCACTGTCAAGAAACCACACTGAACCCATCACACTTGAGACCAAGCATGCGATCAGCGAAAAATCAAGCTCAAAATGTGAGGCTAAGGCTTCTCCAGCTGCAGTCCCAACAACCTGCTTATTTTTCTTCTTCTGTGGACAATTTGTGGCGTAATGTCTGTGTTGGTGACAGTGAAAGCACTTCACCTTGGACATGTCCTGCTTCTTGCCTTTCACACCAGATTGAGAATATTTCTTTCTCTTCCCCTTCTTTGCTTTGGTAGCCAAAGCGCAATTCTATTCATCATAGTTCTTTGATGAAGATTCGTCCCTGGTACTTCACCTTATCTCCTCTTGCACAAGATCTGACCAAAGTCGCTCCCATCCTGGCAATTTCTCCCGACCATTGACAGAGTCCTGATAGGAATGCCAACTCTTTAGAAGCCCAAGGAGAGCCAAGCTCACCAAGTCCTCATCATCAACAGTCACTCCCACACTTCCCAGCTCATCCCTGCATTGGACGAACTTCGTGAGGTACTTGGGCATACTGTTTCCTTTCTCCATTTTTATGTTCCTGAGTTTATCCTTGAGCGCCAACTTCCTCTGATCTCTCTTGCTTTGAAATAAATCTGTCAAAGCTTTCCACATCAAGAATGGAGAAGCCTTACCATGAAGGCTGGATACTATGTGATCCTTCACACCTTCCAACAGAATCCTTCGACACTTTGTTGTCTTCTTTTGCCATGCGTCAAGTACGGCAACATCACTAGAAGTAGGTTTTGGAACTTCTGCATCTATTAACTCCTTCAACCCATTGTCATCCAACACCGCCTCCATCCTGTCCTTCCATGCAATATAATTCGAGTTTCCCTCAAGGGCATACTCCAATCGCAATCCGTTGAAAGACATCTCAACTTCGACACCAAGAAAACACTGCTGCAAATTCGAATTCCACCAGCACAAAACTCAACCGCTTCAATGTTTTGTAATTGCTCCAATGATCAATATCGCTCTGATACCATGTAGAAATTTTGAATAACTGAGATATTATTCACCGAGATTCTCCTGATCACACACTATTTTAGCTTCATGCATAATACAGAATCTCTTCTACCATTGATCATCACATGCGGAAATAAAATCAATTGCATGCATACATTAAAACCACAAACAATCACACATATGAACAGAGTATTTAATGGGAAAGCTTAAAGCTGAAAACCCCAACTATCTGTATATTATATGTCATGGAGATCATGTAACAATCATAGTACAAAGCTCCTCACAAGCTCTCATGCACACCCTCAATTGCTACACACTATCAAACTAGATCTAGCAAAACACATGCTCCAATCTTTTGCCACTTGATAGCCAACCTCTATTGCGTAATCAATGCTATGGGATGGCTTCATTAAATAGATAAACCACCTGGCTTGTACTGCGCAATCCTCATGGGCTTCTCCACCTATCTGTGTGTTGCAAATAGCAACTGTATAGTCACAACTGATAGTTAACCTGCTCTTTCACCTATTTCTGCACTGGTCTCCACTGAAAATGTCCATGCACTGAAGTTAACTGATGTATTATTTAGTTGATTAATGAGTTTATAATTAGTGAATTAATTAATACAAATAACTCAATTATGTTTAGATTAGTTAAACTGAACACAACTCCATTAACTTCCTTAATCAACTCCACCAAACTCTTTCACATGAGTTCTAACTGAAGTATCCATGCAATAGCTCCACATAACCCTCAGGAATAGCATAATTCCTTCTGTCAACTCCTATGCCACATCTGTGCACTTAACTGACTTGCTCCAAGAGAATAAGATAATGTTTAGAGTCCAAATATTATTAAGAGCTAATAATATTCGACATATCTATTTTTAGACTAGAAATCTAAAAATAGATTCCGCCCAGTATGTCTAAAAATAGAAGTCCATCTATTTTTTCCGACTTGACCAACCATCCACAAATAGCATCCTGCAACTCATAGAACATGATCCATATGTCTAAAAATAGACATAGTCTAAAAATAGACTTTGTGCCAAAAATAGCCTACGGGCCCACTTAGTGAAGGCGACTCCTTTCCACTAATCTCATCATCTTGTTGCAATCTCAACATATCAATGTGTTTAGTGTTCTTGTGAAACACCAAATTATTATCAAGATTGACTGAGCTCTGGTTGTCGCATCTAATAATTTTTACATCTTTTTGTTCTTCCCCGACATCCTGGAGAAGTCTCCGCAACCAAACTGCCTCACATGTTGCTACACACATAGCTTGATACTCTCGTTCTACTGAAGACAAGGAAAATGTGTTTTGTTTCTTACTTCTCCATGTAATCACCCCAGATCCCATGTTGAATTCATAACCTATTATGGATCTTTGTTAGTCTACATTTCCAGCCCAGATCTGTAAACCCTGTCAGTCTAACATTAAAAGAATCCGTATAAATAATATCGTAATCTAAAGTTCCTTGTTGATACCTTAAAACACATTTCGCTGCATTCTAATGACTCTCAAGTGGCTTTGACATGTATTGACTTAGCACACTAACTGCATAAGCCAAATCTGGTCTAGTAGTGGTTAGGTAGATTAGACTCCCAACCAATTGTCGATAGAGTGTCACATCTGCCTCTTTAGAGCCATCCTCACACTGAAGTTTAGTTTTCTGTTGTAATGGTACTATTGCAACCTTACACTGATCCATCTTGAATATTTCCAGTAGACCTCTGACATACTTACCCTGGGACCGAAAATTTTGTCCTGAATCTCTCTAGATCTCAAGACCCAAACAATATCTTAGTTCACCAAGGTCTTTCATTTCAAACATTTGTGACATTTGTTGCTTGATTTCTTTGATTAGATCAACATCATCACCTGTAATAATTAGATCATCTACATACAAAGAAATCAACACTATATGCCCTTTTTCATCTTTCACAGTATACAAATTTGGCTCGTTTTTACTTCTATTATAACTGTGTTGTGGAAAAAATGAATCTATCTTTTCATACCATGACCTGGGTGCTTGTTTTAGTCCATATAAAGCTTTCTTTAATCTGTAGACTAATTGTTCTTTCCCTTTCTGGACAAACCCCTCAGGTTGTTCTAAGTAAACCTCCTCTTTCAACTCCCCATTTAAAAATGCAGATTTTACATCTAGTTGGTGAATCATCTAGTGTTTTCTAGTAGCTAAAGCAATCATCATTCTGATAGTGTTTAGTTTAGCTACGGGGGCAAAGGTTTCCTCATATTCAATACCTTCTTTTTTTGAATACCTCTTTGCTACCAATCTAGCTTTTAATTTATCTATGGTCCCATCTGCATTAATCTAGGGTTTATACAACCATTTACAACCTATGGTTTGTTTCCCTTCAGGTAGTTCAATCAGATCCCAAGTGTTGTTTTTTAGAATAGATTCATATTCCTATTCCATAGCTTCTTTACATTCACTACATCGATTTTCTTCTCTATAACTAGAAGGTTCAACAACATTCATCATACTAGTTATAAAGAAATTTTCCCTATATCTAGCAGGCAATTGAATCTGCCTACTTGATCTTCTGAGAGTTGGTGTAGCTTCCAACTTGTTATGAATTTCCTTTGAAGGACTCAGCTCGATTGTTGTATCTGAAATTTCTGCTTCTACCTTTTGCTGCTTCTCATGGCTCTTTCCTGTTTCTTCACTTCCCTCCACTAAAAACAGAATATCCCATTCCTCATTGCTTTTATCAGTTTCATCATAAACCTTCTCATGGAACATGAAATCTCTACTAACAAAAATATTGTGAGTGGAGGGATTAAACAATCTATAAGCTTTAAATTGTGAACAATATCGTACAAAGGGACATCTGATGCCTTTTGAATCTAGTTTTCTTCTTTCTTCTTTTGGAATGTGGGCAAATGCTTTAGACCCAAATAATCTCAAATGTTTTACTGCAGGCTTGAATCCATATAATGCTTCAAAAGGAGTTTTAAACTGGAGAATTCTTGTACGACTCATATTTTTCAAATAAACTACAGTATTCAATACTTCAACCCAAAAACCATTCGAAATGTCCTTACCTTTCAACATGCTCATAACACACTCCACTAATGTTTTGTTCCTTCTTTCCGCTACTCCGTTCTGCTGAGGAGTATGGGCTACTGTGAATTGCTGTAATATTCCATGTTCTTTACAATACTTGGTAAGTTCATCCTTCCTGTATTCTCCCCCTTGATCGGAGCTGAGAGTTTTTATGTGCTTCCCTGTTTTCTTTTCTATCATATATCTGAAATGCTTAAATTATTCAAATGTGTGACTTTTATTACACATAAAATATACCCAAGAAAACTTTGTGTAGTCATAAAAAAATAGTAGAAAATACAGTTTACCTCCTAATGACTTTGTTTGCATAGGTCCACATAGGTCAGTGTGCACTAATTCAAGTATATCTCTCTTTTTCTTTTCTACTCGAACAAGGAATTCTTCTTTATGCATCTTTTCTAAGACACAAGAATCACAATAATTATGCAATTGTTTTAATGTAGGAAGACCTCTTACCATTTCCTTTTATGAAGTAAGAGAAAATCGTTGGAGTTGATGTGACCAAGTCTCTGGTGCCATAGCTCTTTTGTAGTCAAACTCGATGCTATCAAAGCTCGATCTGGTGCAGTCCTCACATTCAATTTGTACAAACCTCATGTTCAAATATCTGAATCAATAGTCTTCATGCCATCCAACAAATATTTAATATAATAATTAGATTTAAAAAATTATACCTTGATATTCTGATCTGTAATCATGGATACAGAAATCAGATTCTTTGTAACTCCAGGTACATACATTACACAATGGATATGTCTGATATGACCATCAGGCAAGATAGTAGGAATGTTTCTATACCCTTTGATCTGATAACCTCTATCATCGCCAAGGTAGATTTGAGCTCCTTTGTTGGTTTCTTTAAAATCTTCAAACCATTGTCTGTTTCTTGTCATATGTGTGGATGCTACCGAATCCACATACTAGATGCCTTCTTCGACGTTTTCTTCAAAGTCTGCCATGAACAATCTGAAGTCCTGAACATGGTCATCATCTGCAAAATGACCTGCATGTATTTTATATTTATTTTGTTCTTCATGAAATTTATTTTTCCTGCACTCCTTAGTCATATGACCAAGTTTTCCGCAATAAAAACATTTCACTACAGATTCGTTTTTATTCGGATACATACCTTGAGCTTGATTTTGTCTTTTTTGTGATTTCCTCCATTTTGCTGTGATGGATTTCCTTTTGCTTTGAAGAATTTCTTCTTTGCCATTAACGCAAGATCTGCACTCTGGGGTTTTAGAGTCAATCTTCTTTCTTATTCTTGCATTAATATTCCTATCAGT
Source organism: Pinus albicaulis (assembly GCA_034641835.2). Classification (NCBI taxonomy): domain Eukaryota; kingdom Viridiplantae; phylum Streptophyta; class Pinopsida; order Pinales; family Pinaceae; genus Pinus; species Pinus albicaulis. The sequence continues at coordinate 67,235,302 of CM076577.1, read as the reverse complement.
TCTTCAAACTTTGGGATTTTCTCTCTCACACTTCTCCCAGTGATGAACATTTGGTGATCATCAATCATACAATTCATCGTAATCGTGACCAAATCTGCATCTGCAACTATCTCACTGATATCTGCCAATTTGTTCTTCAGATCTTTAATCTACGATATGAAAGAAGCGATTATTTCATTCTCCTCCATCTTTATGGATAGAATCTTGCTCTTCAAGAATAGAAGACGATTTGTATTCTTGATCTCATACAAATCCTTCAATACTGTCCAAATTTCTCTTGTTGATTTGCATTCTCTGATATGCAGTATGATGCAGTCTTTCACTGACATCTTCAGCAACATCTTTGCTTTGCCCTGTCTCTTCTCCCAATCTGGAATCGATGTAACTCTCGCTGCTGGCTTTGGCTCATCCCCATTTGCAATCGTCCAAGCACTCCACGCTTCTAGCACGGTCTGCATCTTAAACTTCCAATTAGAGTAATTGGAACCATCGAGCTTGTTGCTCTCGTTCAACTATGCTTTGATTATTTGATTATTCATATTGACGATTCAAAAGAAAAACTTCGAGTAATTGACATGAAAAAAATGATAGATCTACCCCAAATCCTTACAGAAAGAAATATCGCGATATAGATCTACCTGATCCTTGACAAATCCAACATGTTGTTTTGCACGTTATGCGACAGGCTCTCGACTCCTTTACACCAGCAAGATCTGCTTCATATCTCTTCCTTCATTAGCGAAATTTCACCGGATCTCTTCATCGACGACCTTTCACTGGATTTCTTCCTTCATCATTGGTTCCCACTGGCTCAGATCTATTTCAGATCTCCTCAACGCTCTTACTGGCCCAATTTCCGCGACTATCACGCCGGAAATTAAACGCAGTAAGTCTGTCACTACTTGGCGTCTCTGTTTTTCTCAAATTTGCATCATCGACGCCACTGTTACTGTAGGAACCGCGACGATCAACGCAACTATTCCTCAAAAACCTGCGCTGATTTGCTCAATGCCTGAAAAAAAAAATTCACTTAGTCATCAAGGGCTTCTCCTCTACCACCTGGATACTCACAGGGATCACAACACTCCAGCTATGATTCGACCCTGGAGCTCCGATACCATGATAAAATGTGATGTTGAATTAATAAATAAATAACTCACTGGTCAGCTCTACGAAAGAGAGTCTGAACCAAGAGAGTCTGGTTCTGCAGAACACTCTATATTCTCAATACAACTCAATCAATATATAGCATACATGGATATAGGGAAATTAGAACCATACCCTAAGAAATAAAAACTAATTCCTATCCTAAGGTTTTGTGAACCAACTCTCAAAAATTAAATATTCTCCATTATCTTTCAACAAACACATACAAAGAAACAATTTATTTAGAAACTCATATTCATAACATAGAACATCTTTCACATTTTAAGTGATGAGAATTAAGATAAACTTCTAGAAAATTCTATCATTAATTAAATTTCCTTCACATATATCAAAATTAATTTATAATATTTTTTAATTCAATTATATAAATAATCATGTTAATAGACCTTATGTTTCATTTATTATATCATATTTAAATTAAAGATGATAATGACAAATGAAAGACAAGATCGCAGAGAGATGGATTTTATTTTAATACTTTTGAGTCCTCGTATTTAGTTGTTTAGGACGGGTGAATAAGTTTTCAAGGTTTTTGTTAAATCATTATCTCTATTTGAGGTTGAAGTAGTCCTGAAATTTCTTATATTTTCTAGTATCTTTTAGTTTATGATCTTTGTTTGAAGTTCAAATATGGTTTGTTTGACAAATTTTTTATGAAAATTATATATTTTAAAAATTAAAAAACTATTATTATTATTACTAATTCACATTCAAGTCCAACGAAAAAGGAAAGATCCATTTTCAAATTTGATTATCACGGTGGGTCTAACAACTCCTCAGGCTAGATTTTCTTGCATGCTTTTTAATATTATTCAAATCACTTAGGACGAAGTTGGCTCATACAAGACTGCCATGTTTCAAGAAATAATTCAGCCACCAAAAAGAATATTTAGAATGTCAGATCAACTTAATGGAACAAATCTTGGAGTCCATTTATTTTCTACTTCATTGGATTTCTGTAATAAATACAATCGAGTCAACGAAATAGCCATATACAATGGAACGAATCTTGAGTCCATTTTCCATACTAAATACAACGGGTTCAACTAAATAGATATCTACAATGGATTGGAGTTAAGGGCATATTTTTCTCCGAGAATAGATGTCTACGAATCTAGTTATTTCTGAGCCAAAGCGGAAGAACAAATTGCCAAAAATTTATATTAAAAAAGTGAGTTGTGTTACTGTGATCCAATAAAACAGGGACTTCTTTATTAATTAATGGTTTAAAAAAAAATATTTTAAGTATATGGAATAAAGATGTGCAAAAGAGCAATTTGTGCAGGAGAACATCTATTTCGCACTTTATACACTCGTTGTTTTGCACAACTATTTCCGCAATTGAATCTTTTTAAAAATATATATATAATTTTAAAAAGCATTTTGAATATAAGTTTAGTTAAATCTTTCCAATCTATAAGATTATAATTTTTTTCATATTGTTTTTCTTTATATAATTTATACAACACAGGTCTTTTCCTACTTAAAATTAAATTAATTTCACATATATTTTTTAATTTTTTTTATAATAAATAATTATGTTGATAGATATGTCTATTTTGGAATAGGCCTTTCTGAATGTCAATGGTAAAGACTTAACCTTCATCAAATATTCTAGAATATTCTTAATAGCATACACAAATTAAAGTTGAAAGTACTACCACTTCCACATGTTCCTTCTTATGCATACATCCTCACTTTCACACATCCACACACATTCCCCTTTTGCACACATATATCTTAGACAACACTTATTTTTCACACGCATGAGTTCTTTTTAATGTGATACATGAAAAACATACTCAATAAAATTAGTTGAGGAAAAGTCCAAATATAAATTATTTTCTTATATTTTGTATTTTATTGTATTCTATTTCTATTTCCAAATTATAGTATATTTTCATAATTCTTCACATATTAATTATTAATTATTAATTATCAGTTTTGGCTTATTAAAGTTTGGAGCACATTGAGGCTTCAACACCTCCTTTTAATCTTTCTCAAAAATTAAGAGACTTTCATTATAAATTTTGGAAATATTACCTTGTTTTGGTTTCCTATTTTCAGTTATTTTACTGTTTCATAGTTTTTAATTTTTGATAGTCTCATTGTGTCCATTTCTTTTTGAGAGTCTCATTGTGTCCATTTTTATTTTTGATAGTCCTATTGTGTCCATTTCATCAAGACCTTTTTGGCAATATAAATTTGGTCTAGTTTCGATTCCTGGGAGTTATGGTTGTTTTAATTTTTGTGTTTTTCACTGGTTTTGAAGGGCAGATATGTGGCATGTTGACGTGGCTAAAAAATCATGGCATGGCAAGTTGACGTGGCTAAAAAATCACTACCACATGTATGTCACATTGGCAAGTGGGATCCACCATTGGGTTCGTGCAAGTTTTCTAAATTTTTAGTCTAAAAAATCATGGCAAGTTGACGTGGCTAAAAAGTCACTACCACATGTATGTCACATTGGCAAGTGGGATCCACCATTGGGTTCGTGCAAATTTTCTAAATTTTGAGTGTGGTCTGCAAGGGCACGATGGTGGGGAAAGGCGAGCGACTAACGAAGCGAGACTTTTCTTTCGAGTAGTCTTTAGTGCGACTTTTTGAAGGCTTTTACGGTGACTTTTTACGGTGTAATTTCTCTAAATTCCGGCAGGAATTTATTGAAAAGAGAAGTTTGATTGCTAACTTTGCACAATTGAAGTGCCTAGAGGTTTTTGAGGGTGCTGAATCCATATATAGAGTCAAAAAACCAGTTTGAATAACAAAAACCAAGATTTTACCTCAAATTTTTTCACCGGATTCCGGCACCTGAAACTTCAAAAAGTCGCACTAAAGACAACTCCCTTTTCTTTGTTGGGATCTGCCAATTTACGCACACGGGGAACAAGAAATTAATTTAATGGTAATTTTATTTTTTGCAATACCATAGGATGATGGGATTTTATTACCTCAAGATTCGTCAATTGACAGACCCTTTTCTGTCTTAGGAGACGGGGAATTCTCCAACCTAGGACAGCAATTTTCACATCCAACCTTTTGGATATACCTCGCCTTATGTTCATTTTATTCCATGTGTACCAAGCCGACTTTGTTCAATGTTTGTCGTGTCCTAGGGCTCGTCATCGCCTTAGGTTCATTTTAATTCATGTTCCGCGATGGAAGTCCCGAGTTGACTTTGGTGAGTGGCTATGTGTTAGTGAAGGGGAGGGGTGCTTCAAGTTATTATTTTAATTTTTCCTTATTCCACACATTGGGTGGCTTTTCAAACCTTATCTTACATTCATTATTTTTTTAACCTTATTTTAATGTATTGTGGGTCAAAATTTTATGGTGAGCCCTCTCCACCATGGGTTATTGAAATCCACCATTAAACTTTATAAACACTTAAAATTAAATTTGTCCCATGCATGTGGGATTGATTTTAATCATTATACAAAATGCCCAAACCATGCACCAGATTATTCATGAATAGTTACAGGACCTCATTTTCCAAAGGTAATGTCTTAGAGATCTAGGGCACAAAATTAGGCTAAGGAGGGCTCATTGGAAATATTAAATAAAGTTGAACAATTTGGAAATATCGATTTGGTCTAATTTATGAATTAAATACCCCAAAAATTAAGAAGAAAATAGGGCTACGAAATTGAAGCTAATTGAGTTTCTTGAATGAGTATTTAGAAAAAATCTGAGTGCGAGGGTGTTTTGTAGTTGGATCTCATCCCAAGATTACTATTTTCCAATGATTTATTAGCAAAAATAATTAATTAAATTGATTTTCTCTTAGAATGTTAAGTTTCAAATGTTTTAAGATTTGGTTTTTGTTCTTAATTTTAATATTTTTTTAATAATAGTTTTATTGATATTTTGTAGAGACTTTGGAGAGAAATTACTAAATAGAATCTCAATATTGATTAATGAAATTTTTTGAGTTGGGAAAAAGGATTATTCAATTTCCAAAAAACAAAATATTCAAGTAATTGCCTTGAAACAACTTTGTATTTTGGGAATTAAATGGTATCATTATAAATATTAACTCTGTAAATGAGAAGAGGTTTCCATTTAAAAAATAAATAAAAAATAAAATCCTTTGCACTATTGTAAAGGGCATTTTTCTATATAATTAGAGAGAGGCTCAGAGTTGAGATTGGGGATGCTTTTTGGACTTCTTTTTTCTTTATTAGAGGGGAGATATTCTATACTATTGTAAATCCATCTTTTGATCGTAGAGCTATAGAATCCAAGAAGACATTTTGGAGAATTTTTAGCTTGAAGAGGCATTCAAAACTCTGAGGTTTTGCTTGTATTTAAATTTGAATGCTATCATCGATTTAAATACAAAATTAATTTTTAGATTTGTTATATTTATTCCAAAATTTTCATACTATAGCATTGATGTTGTTTATACAAGTTATGTTCATGTGATCAACTACCTATTTATGTGATTAAATAAATATGTAGTTTGTTGTTGAATATGCTCATGTATGTTGGAAAATATTTGGGAAATATTTACTAGGGTATTTGCTACTTTGCATTTGGTTGAATAGGTTATCAATTATCATAACTATTTCATTACTTAATAACTCATTCTTAATTATTTTTGGTTCATAATAATTCTCCAAACATAGCATAAAATGAGCTAATCAATATTAGTTGATATTAATCCTAAAATTTCATGTTAATCCCTATTTCAAAACCATTGCACCTAGTGCACAGAAATTGTTTTCTATTTTCCTAGGATAGTTTCTCTTTGTTTTTTTGCATTTTATTTAGGTTGCATTTCGATTTAGTTTTATTTTATTTCAAGAAAAAGTATCCTTGCATAGGAAAAATATTTCCTTGTGGCTTGGTTAAGCCCACATTTCAGCCAACCTAAAGACTTCCTCTTTCAAGCAGCAACAAGAAGGTGAGTCTTTTCTTCTTATCTATTGATACCAGTAACTATTATCCACGTATTATCATATGTCAATAGGTAGAAGTTAGATTTTTTTTAGTTTAATTATTAGATTAGGAATTTAGTTAGGTTATTTTCAGTTTGAGGCAACTAGGCCACAAAATGATCGAAATAACCACACAAAATAGAAAAGGGTATAATTGAAGCCCTGATAGAGTGATTTCCTTAATGTTGGACATGGCCAATTTTGGTCATCAAAATTTTTGGTGCTAGAAAGAGGTAAGAATGACAAGCTTACACTTTGGAGTTGTTTGTTTTAATTCTTTTACTTCTTTTTCAATGGCTCTTTCTAAAATCCCTATTTGGAGTTACATTTTTGGACAAGTATCTTGTAACACTACAATGAAGATAGTAAAGGTCTTGTCTAAAAATAAATTTGATGGTGAAGGTAAAATTACTACATATGAACATGTTAATCAATTTATTCAAAATTGTACTTCTCATAATATGTTTCATGAAGATGTTATGTGTGGGAATTTTTATGCTTACTTTCGAAGGTCGCATGAAGAAATGGTGTGAATCATTGTTGATTGTGTTTATTCATCCTTGGGATCATTTTATAGGTGTTTTTTGTTTGTTTTTTAACGTTATGATTTTGATAGATTATGTGATGAAATTAATAATCTTAGGATAAAACCTGATGAATCATTAGAAAAGTTTTCAATCAGATTTATTAATCTTTGTTGTAGATTTCCTTCATTGCATTATCCTTCTATTGTTGAATATTTTGAACATTTATTTCTCTTATAGATAATCAAGAGAGAATAATTTATAATAAATTTAAATCATATATTGATTCCCATCCATATAATTATTTAGAGTTATATAATAATTCTGAAAATCTAGAAATTATAAATGAACAACATTGTATAAACAACGAGGTTTCAAGTAATCAAGAAAGTTTGAATAATAATAAAGAAATTTGTCTAATACCAAAATTTTTAACATAGAGCTCATAGATGGAAGAATTTGATTCAAATGCTCATTTTCATAAGATAGAACACCATTCTCATAATTTAAGTGGTCAGATTCAAGATCAATTTATAGAGAATTCTATCATTAATTATACCCCACAAAAAAAACCCTTGAATCTCCTCATATTGAAAAATATAATGGCGAGATGTATTTCATTTTATTTCATCTTGCACCCTTTATTTACTATATCTCGATTTATTTAACGACTATAATTCTCAGGATACATTATAGATCCTATAGATCTGCATTTTGTAGGATCAAAATTTGATCAAGTGCAAGATGACATTATGAGATAGTCTCTTCCCATAAATTTAAGGCCTCTCAACATTCTATATGGGAAGAATGAATTTTTGTAACAAATACACCTTTTAAAGAACTTTCTAATGATTCCATTTATTTTACAATTAGTGTAGAGTATTCTGATTTAAATAATCAACTTGGTGAAATAGAAATTTTTAACCAATAAAATAGTGCAAATAGTTGTCATTCAATTGGTTCCAATTTATTTTCTACGTTGAAGGATGACAATCCATATGTAATATTTGATATGGTTAATTCATAACAAGTTGATGTTTAGAATTTGAGCTTTTGGATATGTGTCAAGATGATGAGACACATTGAAATAAACTGATTGTTATGTTAGGATCTCATGATCTTGCTAAAATATCTTAAATTAATTATTCCAAGATTCTTCCACAAAATTTTCTACATGATCTCCACTCCTTTGTAAATTGTTTCCAGCCTTACCACATTGTTTCTTATACATTCCCTATAAATATTAACTTAATTTTCTTGCATGTTTTAGATTCAGTTTTAGATGTTTTATATTTATTTTTTATTCAATGTCTATTTCTAATTTTTAATGTACATATGATTGTTTTCCTTAATTTTTCTAGAATTCTTTGTTGGAATTTCAATGTTGATAGTTTAGTGCGAAAATATGCATTAGTTGATTCAATCAATTTACTTCAAATTGATGAAACAACATTATAGTTTCAAATCATGGTTATGCTTCATCATCTTATTATTTATTTTAGAATCAACTTTCATGATCTCGCACACACTCTAATACTTGAGATCACTTTAAGATATTCTTACTACCCAAACCCTTCATCCATAATCATCGACAAAAGAGTGCTTGTTACATAATGATTTTCATGATAGAATAAAAACATGGTTGGAGGAATCCTTTCAGGAAGAGTTCCCTATAAATAGAAATGAAGTTATATTACACAATTCCTAGAATTGTAAATATTCCATTTATTTTATTTCCTCTTATGAGATTAACTCCTCTTCTAGTACTAAATCGTAATGTACATATGATTGCGAGGATAAAACAACTAGAATGGTTCCATTGTAAGTTTCATTATACTTAACCCCAACAGTCCCTGGAGAGTATAATAGAATAAGAATAGGAATATTTTAGTTTAGTTTACATTGATTTTCTTTTACTTACCAGAATAGTGTAGCTACAGAATCAGTAGGTGACCAACCCTTTAGAGAAGTCCACCTTAAATTTTCTTAGTTACTTGATCCAGTTCTTGGGGAAGGATTGAAAATGGTTCAAAACATTATTGGAAAAAATAATTTATGCATGGAACCTTTCAGGGAAGTATTTCTTTACTCATCAAAATTTTGGTTTTAATAAGTTGTGCTTTGGTTAATACTGAACAATGAATCTATTCATGTGCTTCATTCTATTTCTATTTTTCTTTGAAAATTTCATCATAAGGATTCATCCTCTAAACGAAATTTGATAAAATTACCTTATGATCATGTTTTTCATGTTCATGATTTGATGTTCCTATTAAGATATCCATCACACAATAAAAAAAACAATGAGGAACATAACATAAATCAGGATTTTCAAAGAAGATATTAATAGCTTTGAATAGTTGTAGCGCAAAGAAACGTACATTCCTTTTTGGCCTAGAAGTTTCTTATGTTTTCACTTCATTAAAAGCATCTTTATCTAAGCACAAATATTATATTTCAATCTTATATTTTGACGGCATTAATCCTGTTCCTAGAGGTTCATTTCAATTTTCCAACAATGTTCATATCTATAATTTATTGGATGCTTTATATGATTAAATCTTTATAAAACCATTTCTTTTTTGACTGGTGCTCTTAGTTGGATCAATGCTTACAATAGTATTTCTTTTAGATTCAATAATTAAGATGGCCATAAGCATATGAAAGTTTATGTGAAGAATAAATTTATTTTTTCCTTTCTTTTCAAAATTCCACATGGAAAAATATTGTGCAAACTTTTGGAGATTGTCAAATAAATGAAATCGTATTTAATCCTTTGAGGTGAATTAAAATGAGATTCGTTAAGGTATGCTTGCATATATTTATCCTCATCTTTTAATAGTTTTCATCATAGTTCCAGTATTATTATTTTGGTTACATTTATATTTCTAATATTTGTTGTACATATTTTTTGCAAGTTATTAGAGATTTGAATTTACTATAAGAATAAATTATATTAAAGAATAAATTGATTCATTTAATTGCCTTATAATTGAATAAACCAGCTATAAAGAGATCAACCTTAAAATGAGTTATCATTAGGGAAGTCTCTTTACCTTTTCCATATTTTACGTACTATCTTGCCCATATTTACTTTCATTAATTCTTATCTTTAATAGTTGATCATTGAGGCTTATTAAATTGTTGTTTAGTGCATTATTAATTATGAAGCAAGATATGCAAAAGGAAATGACATCCACTTCCATAGAAGATAAACTAATCAATAACTGCATCGAAAGTCATATTATTCAAGAGAATCCTTTAGTAATGCACCTTTCATTTATGTTAACATTTCTTCACTCATCTTGTCTTATTGGTATTGTATTCCATTACTGGCCTTTTTATATCATTTTTTTTCTTTCAATGTTGATCATTTTGGTTTGGTTTGTGTAGTCTTATAATAACACTTATATAATTTGTTTGATTTTGATTTTTTTCTTAGTTTTGATTTGGATTTCATGATGTTTTCAAAGTATATATGGAGACATATATTTTTAGAAACATCAATTGGTTAACTTGAGAAATATTTACTCTATCTCTTTAATGGGGTTTCTTTTATCTAAAATATATATTTATTAAGTTTCCACTTTCTTCTACGTAAACAATTCTCCACGAGGAGCACTAGCATATGTTCAAAATACTATAGTTCTCTTGTAGAAAGGAATGAATTTATTCTAGTCATCTCTTTACATCCCTCCCTTATCCTTCCACAGTTAAATTAATCCTCTAAATTATTAGATACAGGGAAGGCTTGTGGGGTCAAAATTTAAAAAGTACTACATATATCTTCTTAAAATGGAAACACCTCTTGTACCACCACACTCTCTAGTTTAGCCAATTTCCAAATGTAATTCTCCAATTAAGAAAATCTAAAGGGTGGAAACATTAGAGATTTGAAAGCACTAATGTTTGGAAAGTATAAGTAAACACATTGAGCATATGGATGCTCGATAGCATTAGGGATATACTTGTATAGTACCAAGACATGCTCGTCGGGGCTATGGACGCTCGTAGGCAATGAAGCAATGTCGAGAAAACGAGGTTACTTTACATATAATAGATCTGTACTCACTATAAAACTTCCTTTCTCTACCTTTTGTGTATATTATGAGGAAAGTATAAAAACAAAAAAAATACATATTCCCTATATTTGGATTTATTGCTTAAAGATGAGTAGATATCAAGTACTCTAAACTTTAGAACTTATTATTTTGATCCATCTTATGTGGGACCCATATAAGTGGTGTAATGTCTGAGACTATAGAGAAAATTGTCATTTGATTTTGAAAATTTTAGATTTCTTACTATAAATACTAGAGATAACTGCTTCATTCTATTTTTTCTCCAATTTTTGAGGCATAAACCCCTTATAAATTTTGGAAATATCACTATAATTGTTTTTTGGTTTCTTATTTTTAGTGATTTTTCAATTTTATGTTTTTATTTTTTTATGGTCCCAACATCTTTCTCTGGTTGATACCTTTCCAGAGATATAAATTTTGTCTCATCTCAGCACCTTGATCAAAATTTATGGCCATCTTAAGTTTTGCATTTTTCACTGGTTACATGAGGTGGAAACCATGTGACATGATCCTACGACTGACACATCACTACCATGTGGATGCCACATTAGCATAGGGGACCCACCACTAATTTTGCGTCATTTTTCCAAACTTTGAGTATGGTCCATGAGGGTGCGGTGGCGAGGAAAGCCCAGGAACTAACGACAATTTTTTAACTGAGACTTTTCTATGTCGAGATATGCCAATTGACAAACCCAAGGAACAGGAAATTATTTTTAACAATAATTTTTATTTTTTACAATACCAAGCAGCGATGAGATTTTCTTGCCTCAAGATTCATCAATTGACATGCCCTTTTTGTCTCGAGAGATAGGAAATTCTCCAACCTTAATATATGCAGCGTTTTTTTTCTTCTGAAAAAAAAAAAGGAAATTCTCCAACCTAAGACGAGAATTTTCACGTCCTGCCACAAGGAAAGCCAAAGTTGGCAAGCCCTTTTCTATCCCACGAGACGGGAAATTCTCTAACCCAGGACGAGAATTTTCACATCCTTCTCTAGGGCTTGACCTCACCTTATGTTCATTTTATTTCATGTTCCATGTTGTATGTCTCACGCTGACTTTGGGTTATATTCAATATTTTTTTAAAACATTATTTTAATTTTCCATTGGTTAAAATCCTATCATGAGCCCTCTCCACCATGGATTACTCACTTAATTTAATTATGACTTAAAACCATTAAACTTATAAATCTTTCATGTTAAATTTTTCTGATGCATGGGGGATTTATTTTAATCATTATACAAAATTCCCAAACCATGCGCTAAATTACCCATGAATAGTTACATGACCTCATCTTTTGTAGGTCATATCTCGAGATATAGGGCACGAAATCAAGCTTGGGATGGATCATTGGAAAGATAAAATATACGAGAATGATATAGAAATATATATTTGGTCAAATCTATGAATTAAACACCCTAAAAAATTAGCAGAAAATAGGGCTACGAAATTGCAGCTGATTGAATTCCCTCACTGAGTTGTTAGATAAAATATGACTACTAGGTTGTTTTTCTATTAGGATCTCACCCAAGTCCATATATTTTTCAATAAGTTATCAACATAAAACGACTTGGGCCTTAGATTTAGATTCTAATAAGTAATTGAATTAATTTTCTTTTAAAATGTTGAGTTTTGAATGTTTTAAAATATGGGTTTTGTTCTTAATTTTGAAATGTTTTTAATAACAATTTTATTGATATTTTGTAGAGAATTTGGAGAAATATTATTAACTGGAGTCTCAATATTGATTAATGGAAATTTCTGAGTTGGGAAAGGGGATTCTTCAGTTTCCAAAATTAGAAAAACAAAATCTTCAAGACACTGTCTAGAAACAACTCTCTATTTTGGGAATTAAATGGTATAATTATAAATATTAACTCTGTAAATGAGAAGAGGGTTCCTTTTTCTGCGAAAAAAAATAAAAATAAGATAAAACTATTTGCACTATTGTAAAGGGGATTTTTCTGCATAATTATATAGAGGCTCATATTTGAGTTTGGAGAAGTTATTGGACTTTTATTTTTTGTATCAGAGGAAAGATATTTTATACCATTGCGGATCCATTTTTTTATGCCAGAGATTTTATTTTTATTTAAATTTGAATGCTATCATCGATTAAATACAAAATTAATTTTTAGAATTGCTAGATTTATTCTAGAGTTTGTATAATCTAGCATTGATGTTGTTTATGCAAGTTTTTTTCATGTGATCAGCTACATGTTTGTGTGATTAAATAATTATGTCGTTTCTTGTTGAATATGCTAGTGTATTTTGGAAAATATTTGGTAACTATTTACTAGAGTATCTGCAAATTTGCATTTGGTTTAACATTCATTCAATTATGAGAACTATTTCCTTAATTAATAACTCATTCTTAATTATTTTTATTCTAAAATAATTATTTTTATTCTAAAATAATTCTCCAAAAATATAATCAAATGAGATAATCAATATTGGTTATCATAACTATTTATGTAACCTGATTTTACTCCTAAAACTTCATGGTAATCCCTCTTTTAAAACTATTTCACCTAGTGTGTAGAAACTTATTTCGATTTGCTAGGTTAGGATAGTTTCTCTTTTTTTTTTCTTTTCTTTTTTTTTCTTTTTTTCTGGATTTTAGTTAGGTTGAATTTATATTTAGTTGTAGTTAATTTCAGGAAAAATTCTCCTTGCGCTGGAGCAAAATTTCCTGGTGGCTTGGCTGAGCCCACATTTCAATCAACCCAAAGACTACCTCTTTCAAGCAGATACAAGAAGGTGTCTTTTCTTCTTATCAGTTGGTACTAGAAAGTATTATCATACATCACTAGGTACAAGTTATATTTATATTTAGTTTAATTATTATATTAGGCATTTATTTTAGGTTAGTTTTAGTTTGAGGCGAACATACCACAAACCTGTCTAAAAATTTCACACCAAACGAAAAAGGATCTAATTAGGGCCTTGGCCACGTGATTTCCTTAATGTTGGACATGGTCAATTCTAGCCATCAAGAAGGAATGGAAAATATATTCCAAACATTAAATGTTTAAGAACTAATCCTAACATCAATTCATTTAGCATGGAACTACTCTCGTCCACTTGAAATTTATCCTAAGTATGGCCTCAATATGAGGCAAAATAAGGTCTCAAAATCATTCATTTGATAGAAAACTGTAAGTATTTCATAAGCGGGGATGGGAAAATAAACAAAAAACTTTATTAAAGAATATAAGGGGGAGGTTACAACCAATGATCGATTTGTTGCCACCATCTCCAGCTTTATCGCAGCCTCATCGCATCCAACATCACACTAGTAGAATATCAGTACTTTCACTCTCTCAAATGAGAATCCAACACCAAAATTATTCCTTCACTAGCACTAGGATCTGTGCTCAATTTATAGGGAAATTGACGGTAGTTTCTCAATGAATGGCTTTCTAAGAATAGGCATGACATGTTCCCAAGTTCAGAGGTGTTAGATGGACACTTGGATTCTAATTTTGACACATATGGACTCTTCTAGAAGCCATTGGCCATGTGGAGATTCTCGAAACAATGAGAATTCCGATCCCAGGTGACCAACACACCCTTGAATGTCGGGAAGTGCATTGCAGTGCACCCTTGAATGGAGGATGTTTCATATGCAATGTATTTAGTCCCTTTAGAGGTAGCGTTGGTGAGTCAATAGGTGATATAAAATATACTTTAAACCTTGGAAATCTCATGATAGAAGCCATGAATGAATTGTTCTTCTCTTAGGGCATATAGAAACTAAAATATAAGGGGATGATAGGCCCTATTTCATTGGTCCTAGGGATGATGTCCATTTTGACCAGGTCATGGGGGATGATGCCCAAATTGACCTATAACACTTACATGATAATATTTTATAGGCAGGTCAACAAGATGTCAGGTACATGTAGCTTAGACACAAGTTACAATAGAGTACATTTATAGGTACATGTAGTGGTACAAGTACAGGTACAATTACATGCATGGAAAATTTTAGGGGCTAATATTCACAAGTGGGCTAATTTTTCACGATTTTTCCATAAAAAGGATTCACCAATTTCCATTTTGTATAAAAATGATTCGCCTAAATTTAACAATATAAAATTATTTTACCTCAAAAATATCCAACATTATATAGACACTATATATTAAATAATTATAAATTGGAATAATTTTAAAAATATATCAATAAAATTTTTATAGTTTGCATATTAGGGATTAGTGAGGTTCACCAATTTTTTTAAACTTCAAGATAATTGTCCATCCTTAATTTTTCCATGGGTACAGGTAGTGGTACAGGTACAGGTACAGGTGCAGGTGTAGGTGCACACTGTGTGGACTATTGTCTCACAGTAGATGGTTTGATTAGGTTTAGAGATAGGCTATATGTGCTAGACAATAGTGAACTCAAAAAGGTGATATTGAGGGAGTTTCATGTGAAACCATGTTCAGGTCACCGAGGCTATCAGAAGACATTGACCACAGTAAAGAAATTCTATTATTGGCTAAATTTGAAGAAGGATGTGGCAGAGTTTGTGGTTAGATGTTTGGATAGTCAGCAAGTAAAGGTATAGTGTAGGCATCCAAGTGCACTGCTACAACTAATTGTGATTCTAAAGTGGAAATGGGAGCTCATTTCCATGGATTTCATTACAGGTTTTCCCAAGACATCTAGGTAACATGATTCCATCATGGTTGTGGTGGACAAGTTGACAAAGGTTGTGCACTTCATTCTAGTGAAGTCTACTTATTTAGCTAGCGATGTAGCACATGTAATCATTAGATATGTGGTCAGATTGCATGGTGTTCCAAAGAAGATCGTTTCAGACAAGGATGAAAAATTCACTTCAAAGTTTAGGAAGGAGTTTTTTGCAGGATTAGGTATAGAGTTGGCCTTTAGTACAACTTATCATCCATAGACAGATGGAAAAACTAATAGGGTCAACATGATATTGGAGGACATGTCGAGGATGTATGTGATGCATCAACAACGAAAGTGGGAGGAGTATATTCCACTGGTAGAGTTCAATTATAACAATGGGTACTAGGAATTATTGAGGACAAGTCCGTTTGAGCCATTGTATGGACGAAGTTATAATACTCCCATTAGCTTGAGTGATCCGGTGAACAGGGTATTGATTGGCAAAGATGGAGTATGAAATGCAGGTAATCAAGAAGAACCTTAAGGCAACACAGGACAGGCAAAAAAGTTGTGCAGATCAAAAAAAATTGTTGAAGGAGTTTCAGTTTGGGGAACATGTTTACTTGCACATCAAACCAAAGAAGAAATCCTTGTGGATTGGATCATGTGCCAAGCTAGCACCATAGTTTTGTGGACCTTTAAAAATTCTTGTAAGGATTGGGCCAGTAGCCTATCGACTTGCACTGCTTCTGGCAATGAAATTCCATGATGTTTTCCATGTGTCAGTGTTTAAGAAGTATGTTAAATATGTTGATAATGTGATTGATTGGTTTGTATTGCAGGTGGATCCAGAAGGATAATTATAACCAGAACCACAGTGTATTTTGCAGAAAAAGATGCTCATGCTCCGAAACTAAGCAATCAAGTAGGTTAAAGTGCAGTGGAAGCACTTTGGGCCTAATGAAGCTACATTGGATATGACTGATCAGATACAAGCTATGTATCTTTCATTGTTTGTTGATTGAGGAAAATTAGTTTTGGTATATGATTTGGCATATGTTTTGGTGTGATGTTTTGGTATGTGTACATATGTATATGGATGCAAATATGGCCATGAGCTATGTTATAAATATCTAATAAGAGGTATGTGTGTTATGTCATTATAGTTATCATGTTGTTATGTTGTCATGTTGGTTTTATTATTAGCAAGGCGATCATTGTAAATAATGCATCGAGCTATGTTATAAAGCTCCATGGCAAGTATGTTTTATTTTTAGAGGTTTTGCTGATGTATATGTGTGGTTGAACATCGAGGACAATGTCCCCCAAGCGGGAGGGTTATATAAAAACCCTATTGAAAATTCCATGTAACAAAAGTTAATAAAGGAAAATTAATAACCACGGTTATGGGGCACTTATTCCAAACTGAATGTTGGGAAAAAAATATCCTAGTGCGGGTTTTCATTTGGTTTATTATGGCTAATGCAATTGGAAAAGGAAAAGGAAAAGGCTTTGGAAAGACAAAATGGAATTTTTGGAAATTTATTTATGAAATAATGGAAATTAGGAGAAAAGGAAGGTGAAAGGTCACAGGTTGCATGTGAGGAGGAAAATAAAGGAAAATAATGGAAAATGAAGAAAATAGAGTCCTAATTGATAAAAATGATTTTGAGGATAAGTTGGTACCTTTTTTCAGTTCAATTTTGGAGCTCTCTCTCTATTCTATCCCTCTCACACTCTTGGAAACTTAGAGTTTTCATTGAGCTTTTCAACATTGGATCAAGAAAGGAAAAGAGGGAAAGAGGAAGGATGGAGAAAGCAAGGAAGAGCAAGATCAAGTAGCTACAACAAGATTCTTGCATGTATCAATTTGCACATGTGATTTCCTTGCTATGTTTGGCATGCATGGTGTTTCATGTGGATTATTTGTTATCTTGCTATCCTTGGCATGAGTTTTTCTAGGTGTGACAGTGTTTTCAGCCTATCCTTGCCATTTACAGATAGTTGTGGTGGTGAGTCCTCATGTTTTGGTTGAGCTGTTTTGTCGGATGGACTCGAAGATAAGTGGGGTGGTCTAAAGATTATTCTAAAGGCCTAGGAATCCCGAGATGGGATACACGATGAAGCCTGAATGTGAAGACCTCGATTGAGCCTAGGAATCCCTTAACCAGTAATGGAAATGAACATGGTAAATATCAGTAGTGTGTTCCCTTTATTGGGCCTAGGAATCCCAGGTTGGGATACACAATAAATATTAGTGGTGTGTAAACTTGATTGGGCCTAGGAATCCCAGGTTGGGATAAACGATAAATCCCAAAGGGTGAATACCTTATAGGCCTAGGAATCCCTTAACCAATAATGGAGGGATACACGGTAAAATCAAGGGTTTGAGATGGAAAAATTCCTCCCAGTTAGGTGGAGAGATCTAATGGCATCCATGCTTATTTATGACCTAGTGATCTGGTGAGGATTGTGGTAAAGCCAATTTTTATTGATGAGGGTGAGGTGGTTTAGCCTCGGGAAGCACTAGTTGGTTCTTTTGGTTTGAGTCCCACATTCATGCTTGGAATACAACACAAGGGTGATTTGCTTAAGAAATATTTGGTTTAACCAATCTATGGTCGGGTGGTTTGTGGCGTTATTTTTTCATAAAGAAACATTGTTCTTTACTTTTATAGTTACATTTCTTCATTAACATGTTGCATTCACCCAAAATAATTTTTCCATTGTATAGATCTATATCATTATCCATTAGAAAATGAAACTATGCAGAAAGAACAACACCACCATCATAATCATCATCTAAACAACAGAAAGTAAAAGATCAAAGGAAGAGAAGCATGAACACATAGAGACACCAAGATTGGCCTCAGACCAGGGAAAAACCCAATATGGGGAAAACCCTTGGAAATTATTCTTCTTAGATATTCATTGAATGATTTAGAAAAAAGAGTACAATGATCCATGAGTACATATCTTTATGATGAAAAAAAAAAATAGCATACACGCACTAAAACCGTACCCATACTTCTGCATGAAGGAAACTGAATTTGAGAACTAAAATGCACTGACACTGGCTGTAGAAAATTTATGACCATGACTAATACTGAATGAATCCTACATATACTTCTACAACTGAAATAAATAGATCTGACAAGCAAACGAGCAGATCTATAATACCGAAACTCAGATTTTATATATCACACAATGATCTCATCTCAAATGTCCTAGATATGAATCCATGAGACTATTATCGACTTCTCTGACGCAACTGTGACTAAACGAATTTCTATGGAAGCATCGCGCAATCAACTTAAGGTGATCCAAATCTTATCTTCCCAGTAACTCTCTGAGCTGCAGACTTAACACACTCAACCCAGGACTGAGGGACTCTAAGCTGCTACCACAATGTTCTGTGCCTGCGGTTGAGGGTATCAATACCTTAGAACCCTCGTCATGCCCTGAAGCCTTCCTGCCAGTGGCTTTGGGACCTTGGTCGTGGGCACAACATACCTTGCTCGCGGCTCTACTAACCTAGGCCACTACCTAGGCCTTTCCTTCCCGTGGCTTTGGCCCAATAGATCCAGATCTGAAATGTGTCTCAGACCCTGATCCTGATCCACTGTGTGCCACTACGTGAGCTCTTCTCAATGTACCCTACCCGAGCCAAAACATAAATATAGACGCAATAAAATGATGGATGCAAATCATAGATTGCTTGAGCAAGTGTTCAAATGAGCTTGAGGTCGCCTCTATTTATAAATTTTTGAGTGACTGCTTGGGACTTTGACTGGATCAACATGTAGTTAACCAACTCATTAAAATATTAAATTAATTCATAACTTAACTTCTTCTTAACCAATTGGGGCGATATATAGGTTGATTTTGATCCTATCGAAAAGAGGAATCTAATTAAATTATTATCTTAATCATTTGAGCTATCCAATGTGTAATTTTACCTTAGTTGAAAAAAATAACACTCTCTCTTAACTATGAAGAATTCCACTTTGCAATCTCTACTTGTAGTTCTTTGTATCATGGAGTCATCACGACTCAACACAATCTGTTGAAATATGTTTATCGATCAATATGCCATTTTGATATTCATGCAACATCATGTGTCATCACTGAACATCTTTGTCATGTAGTCGTCATGCTAAGAAACTTTCTCATTACAAATCATTAATATACTCTTCATGCTTAATTTTTCTTATCTCTTGATTGTTTTTGCTTGTATGTTGAACATTGTTGGATCTATAAGAAGAATTTTTTATCAGAGGGGAGATTGGGCTACCACCATTCATTCATTAGGCTATCATTCTCGATTTTTTCCATCAGGTTTTACCCGGAATATCATAAAAAAAGAGCATATCAACAAGGAGCACATCTTGGGGAGCACATCTCCCAGAATCACATGGGGGATTTATACCTCTATAACCCCATATCTAGCAAGTAGGATACCCATCCACGCAGGGGATATCATCTCGATCCTGGTGTCACATCAAGGAGCTCTCTCTCAACCCAGAATCACATAGGGTTATTTCACATCAGAGATAAACTCAATCTTAACCCAGAATCACATAGGGTCATCCCAACCCATCCTATTTCCTACTAATATTCCCATCGATGGCCCTGAAAATTCATGTGGTAGAACACATGCATCATAATCCATCTTGGATGAGATACCCATCTTACCAAGAGGTAAGGATCACATGTCTCCAAGCCTTCTCAACCGTTGTCCAAACAGAGAGGTATTCCCGACAAGCCCTGCTTGTGGGTATGATGCTAGCTCGGGTATACTTTGCAATAACCCAACAATGGAGGAGATACTCGACTTGTAAAAATGGAAAAGGATCACACACATATCCATGAGTGAAATATAGGTAATATTCCCTATTTTCTAGAGTTACCTCAACCATAGAAGTCCTTCACTTCAATTCCTCACCCCGAGAGCTCAAGCGAGGTAGGAAGAGCACGTAATGTTCTCGATTAGCACTGCTCTCATTTGGTGTTTTATGATTCCTATTCCTATAGGACATAAAATCAAACATTATGTTAGAAAATAAATAATCATATAAATAAAATAAAGATACCAATCATAGCAAGATGCCATAACCATCCTCCCTTTCATGGAGGTGTCAAACAGACATGGATACTATAATCATCCTCCCTCTCATGGAGGTATCAATCACAAGCCTCAACTTGTCTCGAACAACTGAGATGTCTCAAATGAATGGAGAACACATAGTCCCAAATATATGTATTTTGGATTCTTTTTCATCACAGTGTATCCATGTCTAATTTGGATCATACTCGATCAACTCTCTAAGGAGCTTCTACATCATGCCTCACAGCTAGCCTTTCTAGGAGCATTATATCTGACCTTGGTCGTGCTATGGACCTCTCGTCCAAGATATCATTGCAAATATCATACTAAGGTAGAATCCAAATGTGCTTACCAATAATAATCCAAAACATCATTAGTTCATTCATGAAACTACACATCATGGGAGAAACATTTCAACCAATAAAAGATGTTTGGTGGAAATTCTGAGTGAAGCAACTCAATCATGAATTTAATCATGTTCTATACACATCATATATGGATGAATTTTCAAAAAAGAACATCAACGATTCAACCAAATAACATATTCCATATCATGTTCAATCAATATTTGAACTTTAAATCGGATTATCCAAGGTTTTACATTACACAACGACATTTCACCAGTCTTGTACTAAGGAATTTATTTCCCAAATTCCAAAATCAATTCAGCATGCCATGACACATCATTATGATATTAAAAAAAGAAATATCACTCTTACTTATAATTTCAGAGGCTTATCACTTATCAAGGATGCATAACCAAATACATAATCAACATCAATATTATACCTTGGAACTCATTATCCTGACTTCACCAAATATCAGTCAAATATAGAAAAATATGAATCAAGGAGTTTGCATCACGCAACGATCTCTATGAGCCTAAGGCCTTATCATGCCAACATATACAACCTTACTCAAATTAAAGTTGAGTCAACAAAATCAACTCATCCAAGTTTAGAAGCTAGCCACAACTATTATCAAAGTCATCGATTCTTTCAACCAGAGTCAAGTAGCACACATATCAAATCTTGACTACATACACCTTCAAGTCAAGGGGTCAATCATACCATTACATGTTTGTCATTTAACATTTTATTACAAGCCATTTCCATCATTAGATGTAGGTGCATTCACATCATGGTTAAGTCATGCATGTTCATACTAAGTCATAACAACCAATGTGCTAGGAACAAAAAGTCCAATACAGAACCATACGTCTCTATACTCACATATGACACTGAAGGTCACTATGTTCACATAAAATATTCATCTAGGAAAACAAACTGTCACCAGATCAAATCATGTCAAATCCAAATGTGAAATCATGGTAAGATCTATAAATCTAGACATGTCTCAATCATTAAGAATCATGTCAAAAGTACCAAATGTAATTTATCAATATCAATCAGCCAAAACATGATACAAAATCCTTAAACAGAATGACATATCCATCTGAATGTCTCGGTCACCTTCACACACAAGTTCAGTTCAAACATATGAAATTTACCAGCTAACATATCTTACTGATATCTGCAATACATATGCAGAATTGAGATCTTCCAACTAACCATATGATTTCATGCTAAATTCCACCAATACCAGAAATCAGTTTACAATGACAAGACAAATCAGATATCCATGGATTCAGAGTACAAACCGAATTCATTATACATAAATTTAATTATGTTTCTACTAGGCATGATCACATCTATGAGCCTTCCTTTGCATGAATGAGGCTCAACCCTCTATTGTGGATTAACCAACATAAAACATTCATAAATCATATTTCAATAGAAATCATGAGTAAGAATCAGTTCTCCCTATGAATGAGAATCCACATCATTCATATCATCAACCTGTCTTTACAAAGATTCAAAAATCACAGATCTATCATAAACACATATCTATCATGATCATAAATATTATGTTATGCATTTTTCATCAAGGGCTGGACTAGAAAGATCAGGGCGACATGATGACGTGACAACACAATCTTAAAATCCATAACAAAACATCAAGTTAAAGAATTTAATTTCACCGCATGTTATAACCACAGATATTCATCAATCTGTAACATCAATCTCATAAATATGCCATTATAATAATGGTTGCCAATACCATGCATATCATAATCAATAGGATCAAGTTAGGTTAATCAATAAAACAACAATGTGCAATTACTCTTCTCTATGAGCTTTCATCATGCTGATCACAAGTATTATCAATACCATATCAATGAGGTAAACTTCCATAAGAGATCCTACAGTTATTATGCGTATCAAGAATCAAGAGTGCCATCCACTAAAATCATAATTGTGATCTAAAAACAATAGATGTTAGCCACATATTAAGTTATGCTATTATATCCATGAATGAAAATCACTTCAATTACTCTTGTAGAATCAAGCAGATCATCATGATCAAACCATTAAATACCACCTGTACCATTTCATCATGGGAAACATAAATCCCAATCATTCATACATGTGCATGCATGAGCCATCAAAGAAGTATAAATTCCCAATATACCTTAGGGCTTACCTATCCATCCAATCTTTTAGCTGAATCATAACATTAAAATAATATATCATGCATGCCTTACAGTATTACCTGTGCACCTTCACATAGGCAGCTTGTAGTGCGCAAGTGCTTCTTTACCTTTTCTAGATCTAGCCATCTTTTCTTTTCAGATTTGGCTACATTTTCAGATCTACCCAACTTTCCTTCATTTCAAAATCTAGATATATTTCCTGCATTTCCAAAGATCCTCAAGAGGGATCCTCTCATCACATCTCAGCACAAAGGTTAGATATATCCAGGTGGTAAAATATACATGCAGAAAGTAATGACTAGAAAAAAAAATCATAGAAATCAGATCCATCAACATAAGCAAGAGTAAGGGTTATAAGTCAAGGAGTGCATAGCTTTAATGAGAGATGATCCTCTCCCTCTTGAACTAGCCTTAAAGAGTCAGTCATAGATCATAAAGCAGTGTTGCCTTAAATCAACAACTTTATCAATAACTAGGTCATTTCTTTCAAACCGATCCAAGTGCTTGAGCATCTTTACAAAGGCCATGAAAGGGTTTCATAAACTGAATCTCAGGACTTTACCATAAAACATGGTTTCTCTCAAACCCTTATCCACTAAATACCTAGGGCTTTCTTCATACCCTAGAATTACTGTATGTCTCTACCATCCTCTGTCTGCTTCCATATAAGTGTCTCCTTGGGGTGATCCTCGTGGATTTTCTTCAACCAGTTCTGAAACCATGTTAATTTTTCATAAAGAAACATTTTTCTTTACTTTGATAGTTACATTTCTTCATTAACATGTTGCATTCGCCCCAAATAATTTTTCCATTGTACAAATATATATCATTAACCAGCAGAAAATGAAACTATGCCAAAATAAAAACACCATCATCATCATCATCATCATCATCTAAACAAAAAAAAGTAAAAGATAAAAGGAAGAGAAGCATGAACACATAAAGACACTAGGATTGGTTCGAAACTAGGGAAAACCCAACTATGGGGAAAACCCTTGGAAATTCTTCTTCTTATATATTCATTGAATGATTTAGCAACAAGAGTACAATGATCCATGAGTAAATATCTTTACGATGCAGAAAACAAATAACATACAAGCACTAAAACCATACCCATACTTCTAGATGAAGGAAACTGAACCTGAAAATTGAAATGCAATGACACTGGTTGTAGAAAATTGATGAAAAGGACTGATACTTAATGAATACTAGAGATTATTTTGCAGCTAAGACAAACAGATCTAATCTGCAAACCAACAGATCTATAATACCAAAACTCGGATATGATAGATCACCAAGTGATATCATCTCAAATATCCTAGATCTGAATCTAGGAGACTGTTACCAACTGCTCTGATGCAACTGTGAATGAATGAATTATCTCTGGAAGTGTAGAAAAATCAATTGAAGGTAATCCAAATCCGATATGCCCAGTAACTCTATGATCTACGTCCTTAACACGCTCAATTGACAGCTGAAGGACTCTGAACCTATACCACAACGTTTTGTGCCCACGGCTAAGGGTATGAATACCTTAGAACCCTGGTTGTGCCCTGAAGTCATCCTTCCAGTGGCTTTGACACCTTGTCCACAGGCAAAACACACCCTGCCTGCAGCTCTTTTGACCTAGGCCGCTACCTAGGCCTTTCAGTCTTGCAGCTTTGGCCCAATAGATCCATATCTGAAATGTGTCTCAGACCTTGATCCTGATCCACTACGTGCCACTGCGTGAGCTCCTTCCAACGTACATGTGCGAGCCAAAACATAAAAATAGACGCAATAAAATGATGGATGCAAATCATAGATCGCTTGAGTATTTATAACTTTGTGAGTGACCACTTGGGGCTTTGACCAGATCAACATGTAGTTAACTAACTCATTAAAATATTAAATTAATTCATAACATAACTTTTTCTTAACTTATTATGGCGATCTATACGTCAATTTTGATCTTATGAAAAAGAGGAATCTAATTAAATTGTTATCTTAGTCATCTAAGCTATCTAATGTGGAATTTGAACATAGTTGCAAAAAATAACATGTGGAAGTCCCAAAATTGGTTGGCCTTTACATACATTAATAAGAGGTTCTTTTTCCTTGTCCTCTCATGAGTAATATAATGGTTGTATGTGGATTCTATGGCTGTTTTAACCTTGGTATTTCTATTGCTATTATACTGGTTATGAGCATGTATTTTGATAGTGACGATGTATGGCTCTCATCATGTTTTGACTTACAATTGAATGAACAATGAAGATATGACCTAATAGATGATAATTTAGCTGATTTGATAAGGAAAAAATTCTTCTTAATGATTCTCCAATAAGTATGAGACCCCTATGCTTAAATTTTTTGTTTAAATCTGTAGATTACATATTTGTGACATGTTTGACAAAATGCCTGTCATGGCTAGTGGGGGTCCCGTCAAGTCCTTGTTCAAGTGATTTCATTTAAATATTTATTCCTCTATTATGTTTCAGTTCTGGAAGTGTCACGTAGTTGTGGGCAGTAACCTGAGCCCTGGGCCTGAAATAGTGGCACAGAAATCAGGCTTGCAGGCTCAAAAATACCCTGAAAAATCCCCATTCACATGCATAACCATCTTGTGTGAGTGACTAGAGGTTTCCAATAATTATCTTGCCCATATCAAGGGAGTGACTAGGGTATATGTGCACTAAAATTTTGGTTTGTCTCAGGGGATAGCTTACTAGAATGTTTGGATGGCTCCTGAGTGTCCTGTAGCAGGTGCAGAAGGCCCGTTTTGTTGGGTTTTTTCGATTCCACTTCCTTAACTGACACATAGGGAGTTGAATCATATCATAGTAACTCTTCATCACATGTTTATCCCAGTTGGATGGTTACTTGGGTAGATGTGGGAGGAGGGTGTTAGATTTCCAAATTTTCATGAAGAAAATTATTCTATTCAGGTTACTCATGAGATCATTCAATCTATTCATCCTTTGATGTGTAATTAGAAGAAATTTATGACGGGTAATTTGTTTGTTGAAGATGTAAATTTTGACCAAATCAGTGAGGTAGATGGTTTCCATTTGGATAATATTGATATAATTGAAATTACTACTGGTGGTTGTCCACATACCATGCATGATATGATTCAATTTTCAAAATGAAATTCTACAATTCCTGAAAGCTCTAGGAATCATTAGGAAGTAGAGTCACTACAACTTCCATTGATGGTTATGGCAGTTTATTGTGACTCTAGTAAGGTCCTTGAACTAAGTTAGATCTGTATTGTCTCACAAAATTTATTTCCTTTGCATGGTTTCACTGGATACAAATTCCTTCCTGAAAGTTTTTTGGTATTTCAGACATAACTCTTCTAACTTTCAAGATTCAATGTATGATCGGGTTGAAGGTTTTGTTATAGTTGATTCATCTTCATTCAAATATCTTGTACCAAAATCAAGTTTGGAATGTATACCATTCATGGATGAGAAAATATATGAAGCTAATCATTCTAAAGAATATCGTTGACCGAAGAATTCATGTCTATCATATGCATTTGAAAGAAATAAACTCATAGTATTTTTTGTGAATATCCTGATGCTGATCATTTTATTCATGGCACAAAATATCCTCTTTAGTGTCAATGAATTATTGTGTTAATTCCTGAGTCAAGTTCCTCTTTTTCATCCACTACATCTTGACTGGTTTCATGTGTTTTCCATATTGGAATTCCATTTTAATGATTATGATGCTTGTCCAACTTGTAACTAGTCACAAGTAGATGGTTTGTCACATTCAATACACGCGGAAGATGATTCTACTGTTCAAAGAATATTAAAATTTGTTCAAACGGATCTATCTTTGTTGTCCCCTATCCGAGAATATTATGCCTTAACCAATCCATCTGATTATGGTTCATGTTCCAACAAATTTCATTCAATTGATAATTTTACCACTAGTGTACCTAATGATATTTTTTTACATCAGACGATCTTTATGGTTTATCATATCAATATTTAGACACTTTTCAAGTAGTTGAGGCACTTTAGCTGTCGCTGATGGTTATGTCAGGCCCTCACTACCTTGAAAAGCTTTCTGAATATGATCATATTTATTTTCCCTCACAAGATTCTCATTCTGATTCCATATCATTAATTGAAAATTATTTCTCCCAAGGATTCCAGGATCTTAAAGAGGATTTTTTTGAATTTTATGATCCAATCTACCATCAGTTAGAAGCATATTACTTAGCAGGTCCATTTGCTAAAGGCAAGTTCTAATCTCTCTTTATGTTTGCTAAGGAAGACAATATAAGTGCAGGTAAATTCATAAGGATTCCTCAAGGTTTGTTTGATTATTATTTTTGTCGAAAAGGTAAGGTAGTATGTTGGTTAAGGGTTGCACATCTTCTTACATCTAGGAAATACCTTCAACATTTTATGTAGGATTTTCAAGTGCTAATATTTTCCATTGCACATTATTATGTAACAATTTTAATTGCATCAATCTTTGTGATAGTAGGTTAGGAACAAAAATGGCTTCATTGGAAATATTATTACACTTAGACCTCACCTTCTATCTTGTTAGGTTAGGATTAGGTCTAGCTGAATTTAGTTTCCCTTGCATTGCATCCACCCGTTGTCCCGCTCTTTGAATGTAGTCTTTGAATCTGTTTTGTTTTCATATTTTTGTTTTACAGGATGATTTTGGGTTTAGTCTCCATTTTATTTGTCTCCTATTTTTTCTTCTTTGTTTTGTTATGTCTTTTTCTTTATGTCATGTTTAATAATACTTTGTGTGAAAGATATTCTTTTGGCTCAAAAGGCGATGTGGAAAAATTGGAAAAGGGAAGTTGTGATTATGAAAAATGCTTGGCTAATCTGTTTCCTCTTCTCTATCTTGTGTTTACATATATTTAAAGTTGATGATGTATGAACAGAAAATATGATTTCTTCTATACATAAATCCTTTGGTCAAACTATGAACCCTGTATCTTTATTAGGACCTTGATTCTAACTAAGCCTTATATTGAATGGTGTTTTCACCTATCAACTCGACCATGTAGAGAAGGGAAAGGAGAAAAAATTTAAAACGAGCATGTACAACCTCTTATGATCCTAATCAGTGATGATCCCTCTTCTGCCTCAGTAAATAATAAGCATCTAAAATCTATTTTGTAAATAAAATAAATAAAGGGTGAAAGAAGAGAAAGGCTTCTTACGCAAAGAGGTGAAGCAATAAACTTCATTTAGTACTGTCCATGCCTACTGGTAGCAAAACGATGCTCGTGTTATCTTGAGGTGATTCTGTCGGAGTACTTTTTAGGCTCGCTGGCAGCGGAGCAAAACCAAGATATGTGCTGAAAATATCGATATACTTACTATCCTTCTCCCCTATTGAAACATTTGAGTTATGAATAGTCTTATATTGATGTGTTTCAAGTTGAGAAAAGAACATAGGTAACTATATCTTTAACCAGGATAAGTAGCAAAACAAGGGTAATTTGTATGGAAAATCAATACTTCCTAAAGGGATGAGACCTTGCACTTAGAGAATTAAAACTAAATAGAGAGGTTGGAGTTCTACCAGTGTGTCGCCAAGTGATGACGTTGTGATAAACACCCTCCAAATTTTTTCTTACACTTTAATTTTGGAGCCTATTGAGGATCTCAAAATCTGTCGTTCCTTGGTTGATTGATGTTTTGAGATATGTACACTTGTCAAAGTCACTTTCTCCCACATGCACAATCTTGATTGAACTTATGTACAAACTTTCTTTATGCAAGCTTAAATAAGAATAGCACCATCCACAAGGATAGCGCCTATGCGATGTTGAACTCATGTCGACAATCAATGCACACTTTTGTTGATAGCCTCCCTCACTTTGGTTGCATTTGTCCTTCTATTTCGGTGATTTCTCCCAATTTCACTTTCGGCGCACCTCCACTTTTACAAGTGTCGCTTTCACATTCGCGACTGTTATTTTAACTCGCTTTCACTTTAATAGGTGGCATTTTCATGTTATCTTCGCTTTGGCATGTGTCACTTTTAATGTTGTTCGCATTTTGCAAGTTTCATCTTCATATTTCCCTCCTGCTTATAAAGGAAATAGCTCTCTTATTCGGTAATGAGTGCAACTTATTCATGAGCCTCATTGACGTATATTTTCCTCCTATACTTGTGCAGTAAATATTTTATAATGTCTCCTAGCTCTCACAGTGCATTATTACTTCCTAGGATAAGCGGCCTAGCCTTTTTCTTCCTCCCTTAGTGAAAAACACATTCCATATGAACAAGTAGCCATTGTTGGAGACAATTGTGCCCTCCCAGGCTTGAGTGCACTTCGAAACAATAAGGCACACTTTGAAACAAGAAGGACCTTCTCTCCCTTCAAAAGTGCACTTTGGAACAACGAAGCACACTTCGAAACAAAAAAAATTACATCGAAAAATCAAGGATCCTTTGTCTCTTAAAAAACGCATGGTGTAGTCACGAAGCACAAATCCTTCATCATTCCCTCTTCCCTTAGGGCACATGACACAGTCATAAATCACAAATCCTTCATTCTTCCCTTAAAATTCATGGCGCAATCATGAAGCATGAAGCCTTCATCGTTCCCTCTTGAGTGCACTCCTTTGAATCAAAGAACTGCACCCTACTTGAGCGCACAAGCGCACCGTGTACCAACGAGTGATTTCCCCTTCGTGCTTTAATTGTGAAACCTGTGCCCTCCTTGAGCACATAAGTGAACCCTGATCCAACGAGTGATTTTCCCTTCATGCTTCGACTGTGCTCCCTATGCCCTCCTAGTTCTTATTGAGTGCACAAGCGCACTAGGAAGGCTCAAATCCTGATCCCTTGCTCCTTTAGTGTGTTCCCTTGTGCCATCCTTAGTCCCTTTGAGTGTACAAGCACACCCCAAACCCACGAATGAATTCCCTTCATGTTTTGGACTTGCGCCCTGATCCCTTTAGCTCTCTCTCTCTTGATTGATTGAGCACACAAGCG
Organism: Pinus albicaulis; assembly: GCA_034641835.2. Taxonomy (NCBI): domain Eukaryota; kingdom Viridiplantae; phylum Streptophyta; class Pinopsida; order Pinales; family Pinaceae; genus Pinus; species Pinus albicaulis. Next base: position 67,205,308 of record CM076577.1, on the reverse strand, counting down.
CACCTTGAAGCCTCGAGCTTGCAACAAAACATAAAGAAGACATTGCATGATGGATCAAAGGATTCCAAAGTTCATCCAAGACCCGTTGGAGGGTTAAGATAATAAAAAAAGTGGATCTTTCATAAAAATGAATCATAGATTAGATCTACCATCAAGAATGCAAGATGAAGCAACAAGGAAGACAACTTGGCATTACCACCTCATCATGAAGTCCATGTCACCATTGTCAAGTTGTAACTTGTACAAGTGTCATCATAATAGTCAATCTGTGTCCATGTGTCATGCCACATCATCATGGGGAATGTAATGATGTAATTATTAAAGGGAAAAGGACAAAATGTAACGTGTGGAACTCCAAGAGTCATATGTGGAATATGAAGAGTCACATAGTCATATATGGAAAAAAGAGTTGTATAGAAGTCAAAAAGTCACATATTAAAAGTCCAAGAGTCAAAGGGAGATGAAAGGTCATTCTTCTTTTTATAAAAGAGACCTCATAACTCAAGGAAATGGATTTTGGAGGCTTAAGCTTTGGAAAGCTAGTGTTGGAATCTCTACTTGACATAAGAGATAAAACTATTCTTTGGAGAAGAAAGAAGTGACTTAATGTTTCGCTACTGGTACTAGTGATTCATCATTGTAACTATGTACTTGGATATTTCACCTAATTGAAACTTAATGAGCCAAAAAAAATTCATGCATGTATTGCAAATGTTTTAGGACTATTCTTGGGATGTTTACGGTATGTTGTGTTCATATGTATTGGATAAATTGAAATATTTCAGTGGCTTTGATACTCATCTTGTTGAGTGTGTGTTGTATTTTCTTTAACCATCGCTATGTGAACTATTTTTCTAAGGAATATTTTAATGCTCTCGTGTGTCTCTCTTAGGTTAGTACTATTACTTCCTTCTAGAGACTCACTCTCGTATACCGCTCGTGAAGGTCTCCTTTTACACATTGTAATCAATGTTTCAAAATGTCAACTTACTTGCTTGTTTAAGGTTTATGTATATAATCTCTTATGTTATTCATTGAAACCAAGGCGAACCTTAGAGTTATGGCAGGTTGTCCGATACTCCGGATGGGGTTCCTTATCCAAAAAATGTGAGGTTTAATTATGACTTCACATCGGGGAGACCCCCTGTATGTTGGCAATATCCAACACTGTCAACATGTGCCAATATAAGTTCATTTTCTAGAGGTATTGGTTTCTCCTTACTTAGGGGGAACCTAGTTCAGGGACCTGATCCTCCACCTTGACCAAAACATATGAATATGAAATCTCTACATGCTCATTAATAAATCATTGTTTGAAGTTAGAAATTTCATGTTGCACAAATGTGGGGGCATCCTCTCCAAATTTATTTGATGATGCTTGGCCTTGGGCCTAAGCTCTTGCATTACCTTGAATTCCATAACCGTATACTCCTATTTGTGCTCAATATTGTTCTCTTAAGATCATGGGGAGAGACGAGACCAAGCATGAGAGGATGGAAGAACTCTATGTGATAAAGACACAACATGCTATAAATATGGAACTGAAACAAGGGCTTTCAAGACCCTTGAAAAGGCATTAGTGCAGAGACAAGCTACAGCCAGAAATAACATGGGAGTATAGGGAAAAAGAAGGGATATTAGAACCAAAGGGAAGACTTAAGGGTGAATGAGGTAATCAAAGATGAAAAAATATAGAATATCATATGGAGAAGTTGTTACATGGAGGGTTTTAGGGAGTGATTCTCTGAGGAGTATTAGCGATGTGAGAGTTCATGAGAACTAGGCTAGGGAGAGGTTGGTCCTTCAACTTGCAAGGTTGTAATAATAGAGTAATGTGTTGTTTCCCTCATTGGCTTGGTTCCATTCCTTTATGAATTTATAACCATGATATGAAAATGGTAACCTTGCCAGATTCATTCTGCCAGTAGAGTGCATCACATTGGAAAGTAGAGTGCATTGAAGGAAATCCTTCAACTCTCCCTTTAAAGAGTAAATTTTCTAGATAGGGATAATTTCTATGCATGAATTAGCACATGGAAACTGCATTTTCACCCTCCCTTTATTCACTATGCCAAGTATAGATGGGCGGTCTGTCCACATCCACTGCAATTTGGATTCCCCTTCCTTCCTTGTCCAACGAGCGATGGATTGTGTGTTTTGATGTGGTCGAGTGATAACTCATGTATTGAATGCTTATGTTTCAATGTTCACTTTAGAATCAGGTCACTCCATCATAATATAAATATTATTAATTATTATATAAATTATATAATATAAATTATTTTGTATAAAATAAAAACAAATTTTTAATATAATTATTATATAAAATATATGATAAAATTTTATTTTACAAATAAATAAAAATAGTTTGTTTTACATATGTTTTATAGCCAATCTCTCTTGCATATACTTTATACCTTATATTAAGAGGTTAATCTATAGGAATACTAAGACAATATCTTCCCTCCATTTAGTTAGAGAAATTTATCTTGGGTTTAACACTTTAGTTCTTTCATAACAAGGTGGATAGTTACAAAGCAACATAGTCCTTGCCTCTTTTGGTAGTTATAAGATAAACCATTCATGTCTTTCTAGGAATTGAAATTAAAGTTTTCATTTTATATTCTATTTGTTTTTATTTATTATGCAATGGATTCCTAAATGATATATATATTTCATATCTAATCGATTTTATTGATTAAGATAGGTAGATATCTAAATATGCATGTTGTTTTTTGTTCTTTGTTTGTGTTTGTAGAATCGATCCGACGATCTAAGTTGGATTGATAGCGAAAAAAAAAATGACAGAAGGAGAAAGAGAAGCGCTTGGATCAAAAGTTGGTTCTTTCATCATTATGTGTATCTTCTTATTTTAGAGAAAGTGATAGTAAATTATTTCCTTTGTTGTATTAAGTGCCTAGCACCACACTCAGGGAATTTGATTTATCCGTAGATCATAATTATGCATAACAAATTGGCGACTCCATTGGGGAGTATCCTCTCATTCCTGGTGTTTTTTCCTCTTCTTATCCTCATCGATACCATATAATTTCAGTTATTAGACATTTGAATGAAAGAATTTCATTAGAAGTGTGTTATGTAGCTTGGTTTTTCAATCCCTGCTGCGCCCAATGCATTATTGGTCAAGACACAATGCACTATAGTGCACTATCTCCCATTCAGGGTGCACTGCAGCACACTGTCTCCACTTAGAGACTCTGTTGCCTCCTTAGCTAATGAAATTCCATTAAAATCTGTCATTGCTATCATTCTCAGCCATTTGTTTGTTGCATTCTCAATTGTCTGATACCTCTTAGAGACTAGTAAACTTACCTGATTCTTCTTCCTTAGAAAAGTAAATTTGTTCAATGTCTCTTTAGTTTTTTTCTTTATCATTGGAAAATCAAATTCAAAGTATTTTATTTCTACATTATATCCATTTGTTTTCATAAAGTAAATTGTCATTTCATTCTTCATTTCTTGTAGGAAAAATTTTAGTTCCATTCTTCATTTTTCCTAAAAGAGAAATTGTTGTTAAATTCCTCGTTTCTCAAAGAAGAAAACACTTGTTTTATTGATTTGATGCATATAGTTTCCTTTCTTGCATTAACATTAAAGGAGCTGAAAAGAAAAACATGCATGTGCATATAGTGAATTTTGTGTGTTGCATAGGAAAAAGTTAGGAAAGTTGCATTTTGGTTTGTGCTCTTTGTTGTTTGCTCTAAAACTGATTGCTATTTCCCTTAGTAGCTAGGATTTTCATTGAAAAAGATAAAATTGAAAAGTTTGCTTATCACTTTAGTTTGAATTTTTAGGAATTTCCATTACATCACATGGTGAACCTCAAAGACAAAATTTCTAAAAAATATCAACATAAAATTTACATCAATTTACCTAAGAAAGAATTGGAACCATAACGATAACATTTACAAGGTCTAGGCTAGAGACGTGTTCCGGAGCCATTAAACATAGCAGTTGTCACTAACTTGTATGCGATACATTCCGAGTTTGATACCTCAATCCATGTACGTAAGTATATCAGAGCTCGTCCACGTACCTTCGGGTATATAGGGTGGTTTTTTAGTACGAAAAGTATAAGGGGGTGCTCTCACTATGCGGTTTTGCATTAGACAATGCTAATATGGACTTGGGCCTCCACGTACCTTCGGGTATATTTGGGAGGAAAACGTTAGGTTTCTATCCATCCATAGTGAACCGATTCAGCCGCCTTGTAACTTGTGATACACCAAACACAACATTCAGGGATATTTCCTTCTTGTACTTCTTAGTTCGTCAGGAGGTATTCTGCAGTTCACAATTACTTGGTAAACATTTTGCCTAGAATTACCCTTTTATTTTTTTTTATTTTTTTTTGGTCATAAAATAAATCAGTCATCATGGAAGAAGAACATCCCTTTCCCCGTCGTTCGCGTAGAATAACATTGAAACCACCTTTACCACCGGGAGCCATTTTTGGTCAGCGAAGGTGACATCGTTCTCCTGAAACTAGTACTATCAGTACCTCTAGTGCAACATCATCCTCACATATACTAGAGTCGTCTCGAGTTGTTTCTACAAATCCTGGTTCATCTACTATTGTCGAGATGGAGTCCTCGTAGCCACCTGTGGTCACGATCCATCCAATCAGTGAGACCATACCTCCCGAACCTGACGTTGTTCAACTGGAAGTTGATCCAGATCCTGCCGTTATTTTTCCAGAACATCTGAATCCCAAAGTTGAACAACCAAAAGTTGTTCCTGTATCGGTCTCTCCACAATCTATTGTAGCCATTGAGTCTCCCATATCGCGTATTCAACCACCTGAAATATACTTTGGTTCTGACGAAGAAATCCTTCCACCTGGTTTCATTTCGATTGAAGAAATACCACAAGACGAAACAACTTTAACTCCAACTCATTTTGGTGAGGAGCTTTACCTATATGAGTCTTTTCCTCAATCACCTTCCTCTGATTTTGTTGATCCTGTTTCACTTAGAGTTCCCGTAGATCCAAAAGGGTATAAATTTGGTCGACTAACCATGCCTAAGCCAACATCTTCAGATGGACATCTGCTCTTGCTACCCCATCGATGTTCACTACTTCACCAAAGTCACATTTATATGGTGGCCCTTTTGTTTCACCTGGTTACCAATATTTATCTGGAACCTTCTCTGGTGCATCCTCAAACCCATGGACTTCACCAATGTCATCGTCTGGTATTCTAACTGGTAAATATATAGTGAGTATTGAATGGCTTGATCCTTTATATACATCATTAGGGCAATATCAAGTTGGTCCATCTGGGTATATTCCATCCAGTACAATTTCAACTGGACTCCCAACATTTGGAGAAAAATATTTTCCATCTTATTATACTCCTCATTCTGGGGGGCAACCTATGGACACCCATTTTGATAGTACTCCGTCATTATTTTGTCATCCTAATGTCAGAATAAATGTTTGTCAGTGGTAGCCCACTATACCCATCCAACCACAAACGATTGTACAATCATATTAACCAGTTCAACCTGTTACACCCACATCTACTCCACTTGTTAATACACCTTTACCCCTGTTATAGGCTCAAACTGTTGTACCTCAACCGTCTTAAGCGGGTCCTTCAACCCAATACCCTCAAGTATTGGGCCCTCAGACTCCAGCTCCTTCGGTTGGTTTACAAAAACCACTTGTATCCAGAATTATTTATTCACAAGCAAGTTTACCTTATTATGGGATGTCGCAGCCACAACCGGGTTATACCTATCTGCAACCGAATCTAGGCTATTCTAGCTTGGGTTATAATCTTGGTGGGGAAACCCCTTGGCAGCCACAAGCGCAAATGCCACAACCTTCATTTCAACAAGTAGCGTACCTAGGTTTTGGTCAACAGAATCCTCAAGCGTTTGTTTATCAAAACAACCCCTATCTGGGTTACCAGAAACAGATTCCTTATGTTGGTGCTCAAAGGCCTATTGCCCAAGAAATTCCATCATACCCTGGCTGTGCTCAACCTGACTTAAATCGACAGTTACCCTTTGTTGCAACTTTAGAGTTACTGGCTTTAAACCAACTTACCAACAATCCAATCAACTATGCTCCTTGGTGGTCGGTGATACCTCATGAATTACCCTCGGATTCCTAAGTTCAATGGAAACCCAGGGGAAGACCCATCGATGCATGTTATGACTTATCATTTGTGGTGTTCATCTAACTACCTAAATGATGACTCAGTTCGGCTACGTCTTTTCCAGTGCACGCTCACTGGTCTGGCTGCGAAATGGTACATTGAGTTACCAAGAGCTTCATTTGATAATTTCACTACCCTAGCTACTGTATTTTTGACCCACTTCCAGTTACCCATACAATATGAAACTGGAACAAAACTCTTGACTAATTTTAAACAAACTAATTCTACTCACATTTCTGATCATATTCATGAGTGGCGTTATCGTCGTAGAATGGTTAAGACATTTTTTCTTGATCAACTCCTTGCTGAGTGGTTCATTAAGTTCCTGTTACCATCTATAACTGAGGATGTGGCTGAGGGTGGCGTCGTCACTAAAGAGCAGGTCATTTCTCGTGCCCATTACTTAGATTTAATTTATACTCAGTTTGGCACACTCTATGAGAAAATTCCCAACGCGCCACGATCTAATTTTACTACTCCTCCTCCATCTAAGGATTCTCATGCTAGAGATAGTATGATTGGTACTACAAGCACACATCACTCTACTGCATCTGATCCTACAACTTCTTCCGAAATCCATGCCGTGTCATCTGACAAAGACAAAAGTGACAAGCAATCCAAAAGTAAGTAAAAGGGGAAATCAAAGAAAAAGCAAACTTCTACCCTGCAGGAATGATCATCTGATCAATCAACTGGAAATCAGAAACCTTGTTACCTTTTCATAATCTATAATGAGAAGAAATTTGTTCAAGATTGTCCTCACCGCGTCGAAGTCTCAAAATTGGTTAAGACCTCGCATGCATCCACTGTGTTGACAGATCCATTTTCGAATCCAGAGACAAATTTGGTTGCTACGGATCCAGCTTCTAGTTCCCAAGTGCTTATGTTGTATTTCATGAAGCCATTGACTGATGTTTTAGTGTCAACATGTAATCAATATTACGGTAGTTAGGTTAATGATCAACCTACTACCTCGACCACGAATCCGTCTATGGAATCGATACCGCCAAGTGTTATTCTTGAATTGACAATAAATCCACCAAAGGGAGTCATTCATAAATCGACATTCAATCCTCGAGTCCGATCTGCTCAAATTATAATATAGTTGAAGATTTGGCTCAATCCCCTTCAGCTGTGCCAGTGCTTGAGGTGCTTCAAAATTGTCCCTCCTAGAAGTAGGATTTTTTGTTGGCAATTGGTGGAATTGATCCGACTGATTCCAATCTTGTAGTCTTTAATAATATGGGTTATGTGCCACAATTACCAAAAAAATTGGCGTTCTCCATCCAAGTAGATGTTCTCAATCACCTTGTTCATCATACTATTATTGATGAGGGAGCATCTACGTGCATTATGTCCCTAAACTGCTAGAAGTCACTTGGCTCGCCGCACATATCTCAATCACCTACAACGTTGAAAGCTTTCGATGGACGTACATATAATCCTTGCAATATTATCAATAACCTGCATGTTGAAATAGGGGGAAAAAAATGAATTTTGAAGTTGAGGTCATTGATAGAACCCCTGATTACAAAATTTTACTAGGAATTCCATGGGTATATGCTATGACTGCGATTGTTTCTACATATTTTAGAATGACCACCTTTCCACATAAAGGTGTTATCACAGTCATCAATCATCTCTCCTTATCTTCCTTCAGTTCCAAGGTAACTGGAATTGTTCCATTAGTTCACGCACCCCAACTAGCACTTCAGAACATTGGTGTGGGACTCTTAACAAATTCTACCCTCATAGGAACCTTTGCATTACCGCCTCCTGCAAAGTCAGTAGAAATTGCAAACATAGAGACCTGCTACATGATATCCTCCACTCCCTCTGGCTTAAGGAAGATTACGGGTGATTCTGAAGTTTTTACGTTGGATGAATTTCTGCTGCCCATCCCAATTGAGCTAGCACAGCAATCAATCTGCATGGCTTGGGCGAAAAATCTGAAATCATTGTCATCGGTAATTTGGGTTGATCGTTAATTAGATTTTGGTACTCCATATGATCCTTTTTCATCCAATTTCTTGACATATGAGAATATTGTGGAATCCATGATGCCAAAAGGAGAACCATGGGAAGATCATCATCATCACTTCCATCTTCAGGATTACGAACAAGATAATCTTATTGAACTATATCACCCATTGATCAAAAATTTATTTTCGAATTCTTTTCCCATTAATGCAATCAAATCCAAGTGAAATTTATCAAATATTGAAGAAACCATTTCTATCGATATTTCGACCAAACCTAGCGTTGTAGAAAACATTCATGTGGCGTGTCTTTTTCTCCATCATAATTCGAAAAATATTGCTCTCTCCTTCATGAATTTCGTGATGTATTTTCTTGGTCTTACAAGGAAATTACAGGCATAGATACTAGTATCATTGAACACATTATTAATATGTACCTTGATGTCAAACTCGTATGTCAACACCTTCATCTTATTCATCCGAAGAAGGTTGTTGCCATTAAAGAAGAAGTTGAAATTTTTTTGCGTGATTGTTTCATTTACCCTGTTCCGCTAACTCAGTGGGTTTCCAAAATTTTTCCTGTTATGAAAAAGCAAGGGACCATCATAGTGTGCATTGATTATTGGAATGCCAATCTTGCTTTTCCAAAAGGAAACTATCATACTCCCTTTATCGACCATATTATTGACAATTTTGCTGGATGTGAAATATTTTCATTCATGGATGGATTTTCTCGTTATAATCAAATCAATATCTGCCCAGAGGACTAATATAAGACAACATTCATCTATCCCTGGGGCACATTCTCTTATCGGAAACTTCCATTTGGTCTAAATAACAATGGGGAAAATTTTCAGAGAGCAATGGATTATGCTTTCAATGACATCAAACACATTGTTCAACCTTATCTAGATGATTTACCCGCGCATTCACGAAACTGTACTGATCACTCGATGCATTTGAGAGCTATATTTCTACGCTGCCGAAACTACAAAATACACCTCAATCCACATAAATGTGTGTTTTGTGTTGGTTCTGGTTGCTTGCTAGGATTCATCATCTCAAAAGAAGGAATTCGAATCGACCCACTAAAGGTCCAGTCCATTCTTGATTTTCCTGCACCATCAAATTTGCTTCAGTTACATTAAATTTAGGGAAATTCCAACTTCCTAAGAAGTTTCATACCCAAATACGTTGAAATGGCTAAAGGATTTACTCGAATCTTGAAAAAGTGAGTTCCCTTCCATTGAGATAAGGTTGTGCAAACTTATTTTGATGTTGTCAAGGATACACTTGTCCGGGCGTCATTAATGTACCCCCCAATTTTCAGAGTGATTATTTCTTATATATCACTGTGACTGATACGACCATTGCTACGGTATTGGTCCAAGTAGAAAATGGGATAGAACATCTGATCTATTACTTGATTCATAATCTCAATGATATGGAAGTGAAGTATTCATACGTAGAAAAGCTTGCCTTGGCGGCCATTCAAGCTATCCAAATATTTCACCACTATATCCTATTCTAGAAGACCATTGTCATTTCGAATTGCAACCCCATGAATTATATCTTATCACGTCAATTTCTGGGGGGAAAGTATTCAAAATGGATTGTCATTTTGCAGGAGTTTGATTTGGAATTCATCAAATCCAATTCAAAGAAGTATTTAGTTTTGGTTGAGCTTCTCTAAGACCTTCCCTCTGATAGTACTACTACTACATCGGAACCATCTATTCCTGATGAGTCTCTATTTCTGATCAGATCATCTGATCCTTGGTATGGGGATTTTATCATTTATCTCTAGACCCAGAATTTTTGGCCTGATACCTCTCGCTCTGACCCGCGACATATTCGATACCAAGCCAAATATTATCTGATCGTCAGTGATACACTTTAGCGTCGTGGTGTCGACACAATTTTAAGAAGTTGCCTCACTCATGAGGAGGCCGAAAATATTTTAAATGATTGTCATGATGGGGTTTCTGGTGGACACTTTTCTGGATATGCTACTGTGGATAAGATACTCTGCGTTAATTACTTTTTGCCTACCATATTTTGCAACTGCATCCTCGCAGTCAGAAGTTGTCATGTGTGCCAGATATTTGATCATAAAATCCGCAAACCGCTAGCGCCGATGCATCCCATTTTCTCTGTAGGACCATTTGAAAAATGGGGCATTGAATTCTTGAACTGTAACCCTCGTTCTTTTGGGGGCATGGTTATATTATTGTCGCACTAGACTACTTTACCAAGTGGGTCAAAGTGATGCCTACATTTAATAACACAGGTCAAACAGTTGCATTTTTTTTCTTTAATCATGTCATTTCACGATTTGGTGTTCCACAGGCTATAGTCACAGATCATGGTTCGCATTTTCGCAACCATATGATGAATGAGTTGACTACCAAATTAGGACTATCCCATGATAGTTCTACTCCTTATTATTCACAATAAAATAGAAAAGTTGAGGCTATTAACAATATTCTTAAACATATGCTTCAACGAATGATAGGAGTTCATAAATGAAATTGGCATTTTAACTTGTACTTAGCTTTGTGGGCGTACCGAACCTCGGTGAGAAATGCAACTAGATTTACCCCCTTTCAATTGGTGTATGGTATGGAAGCTATCCTACCAATCTAATGTGAAATATCGTTGTTAAAACTCGCAATCGACTTGTTACCTAACACCTCTTCTGAAGAAGCGCGTCTTTTTAACCTCTTCCATCTTGATGAAAGGCATCATGAAGCCTCATTGGCCAACAAAGCACATAAGAGACGTATAAAGGCGCAATACATCAAGCATGTCCAGCCTCGCATCTTCTCAGAGGGTGACCTAGTCTTTCTTTATGACCAGGAAGATGATGTAATAGGTACAAGGAAAATTTGAGTTGTTATGGCATGGCCCCTATATTGTCAAAATATTTCTTGCTAAGGGTGCCTACTAGTTGGTAGATTACGATGGAATTCCATTGGCGCAACCCCGAAATGGGTTGTATCTCAAATGTTACTATGCTTAAACATGAGCGTATTAATCTGTTGTATTATATTGTATATATGCTGTTGATTTTCATTTACTGTCTTAATTTGTTTTTCTATATTTTTCTTGAAGTTAGTAATCCAATTTACATTTCATCACAGATGTCTGAATCTTTGGAACCATTTTTTGGGTATGCTGATGGTGCTAGTCGTAGTACGCAGAATCTATCCTCTATAGTGTGGGCCATTTTCGCTCCAAACGACAGGTTAGTGAGTTTTCAAGGGATTTGTATAGGTCTATCTACAAACAATATCACTGAGTATAATGCGTTGATCAATCTTCTCTTTGATGCCATTTCATTTGGTATTAAGCGCATCATTATTAGGTTAGAATTAAAACTTTTGGTATTGAAACTTACCAGTATTTATACTGTCAGAAATCCAACACTGCATCGTATGTTCCTAAGAGTCGAATTTTGGAAAGACATTTTGATTTCATTCAATATCAACACATTTCCAGAAACTTGAACACATTAACTAATTCCTTAGCGAATTATGTTATAAACAGACATTTGCAACACATGTAAAGACATATTTTCAATTCACATCACATAATTGAATAGGATTGTGCAATAAACATAGGAAAACACTAAAAACAAATAGATAGATAGTTATAGGTTTTTACAAAATTTGTGCCCAAGACACATTAGTCATCTGACCTCAAAATGTATGCAAAATGTTAAAAGTAAACTATTGATGCTCATGGTAACATGCTACTGGTCTAGCTATCCTACACAATAACTGCATCCAACGGTTAGGAACACCAATAGCATGGCGTTGTAGTCGCATGGGTAACTCTTTGATCCGGAAATCCAGAATCTAGAAGGTCAACCCCTGTATGTGCTTTTGTAGCTCAGCAAAAGTCTCAACCATATCCAAATCCTGAAGGACTGCTCTCCCGATAGCCCTCTCTTCTGGCTCATTTGCTTCCCGCTCTAGTTGTCTCACTAGTCGAACTCGAACTACATCTGCATACATCAACACTTTAGTTTAGTCTTGGGAAAACATCAAAATACAAAACATGTATAAACCTTAGAAAAATAAAAAAACATAGTCAAAACATTCTTACCAATTGCACCCCATTGAGTGCCTTCGGGTAAAGCCAAATCTAGATCTCCTCGGAAGTTGACACCTGCATATGCATAATCATCAATGGTGACCATCTTTCACCAGAACCAGGAAAATAATGTAGTCGAGAACACAATGGTTGATTGACTAGCGTGTCTAGCCATCAGTTCGACCCATCTCTGCATCCTTGGATCTCTAGGACCAGATACATCCAGTGTCACATGCTGTGGCTACATCAATGGAATCCACTCTAAGGAAAAAGAAGCGAGGATTGGACCATAGTTGAAATTTTTCTTCCTTCCTCCCTTTGCCTTGCTTAACTGTTTTTTCATTTGAGAGAGTACAACTTTAGCCCAGTTGAAAATTTTTGGTTCCAAGCACTCTAGTGCATACTTCATGTAAGATCTTTTTTCCATGTGTAGTGTAGCAGTACCAGCAAGATTTGTGATAGTGAATAATATGGTTCTCAATGGCAAGTCACATACATCGTGAATGTTTATTTTCCCATCCTTACTAGGTTGAGTCCCTGGATTGAAATACTGCAATATATAATCTCTTACCATCTCTCCTCCAAGAGCAGACCCTGAAAGAAAGATGGGAAAACCTCTCCTCGATAATCCTGTGAGAAAATAGATATCCTCCACAAATATTGGGACCAATTTGTCCCCAATGTGAAATTCCTCTATCACTGGATCCCATGAGAAAACAAGGAACTCCAATAGTTCCATATGTTGCCTCATACCCAATAGTATCAAGTAATTTAGCAACCCGCAGTCTCCGAGGGCTCTTCATCACCCAGTTCATTTAGGGCAATCATTTTTTTCTCTTCATGTTTTCTTTCCCTCCAAGTAATCGTCATTTTGGTCTGTTGAATCCCTAAAACACAATCATAAGACTCATAAGGATCCATTTCAAGAAAAAAACTAGGCAAAATTTGGGCATACTGCAAAGAAAAAAAAATGGGAATTGTGCCCAACGTACCCCTGGTCAAAGGACAGTGCGTTGCAAGTGCACCTGGCCTTCAATTCCAGTGCACTGCAATGCACCTTTCGACATTCAAGGGTGCATTTCCCTATGTGAAAAATAAATTTACCCTAAGGGGCCAAAAACCCTACAAAAATGCAATGAAATGAAACATAAATTCTATTGAAAGAAAGAGAAGGCTCATAGCTCCATTCTAGATTGAACGGCGAGGAAAATCGTCCACAGAATCTCTCATAATCAACTGCTGAAGTTCGGGGGCAAAAACTGGTTCAGAGCTCCAAAATCCAAATGGTAACCTTAAAATGGTAAAAATGAATGATAAAACTCTTTTAATTAGTCATTTGATTATTTGCAAATCATATTTATTACTCTGACTATGGTTTTTATTCATTTTTTGCCACGAAACAGGTATTTTTAATCCATTTGATGTTGTTCTGAATAGGTTTACAACTGACATAGCATATTAGTCGTGCACACTTATTCAAGAATGATTTGACCAAAAAACATACTTTTATCCTTGTCTTTCGAGTTTTGACAAAAACGAAAAGGACTTGAAGCATAGTTTTATCTCTTTTTCAAGCTTCGATAATAGTGAAAAAGGAACCCTTGGAGTCTTCTTTTAGATATTTTCATGATCCGATAATGTGAAAATATTGTCGAGCACTTGTCTTTTCGAGCTAGTAAAAGTAAATGAAATACATCTACTCAGTATAAGTTTAACCCTTTTCCAGACTGAGATAGATTATTTACGAAAAAGGAAAACCTTAGTCAAACATGGCTAGGAGGTTCTCTCAAATATCATTTTACACTTTTTCAGATATGAGTGACAAATTTACGAAAAAGGACTCATGGATTTTTCTTTTGTCCTCTTTTTCAAACTCTCTAAATATGAAAAAGGCCGGGGTTGTCAGTGTTTTTAGGCTCGTTAAAACATAAAATAGTGACAGTCTTGTTGATCATGGCAAGAATCGAGTTTTATTTATCGCTAGACTCATTAAATTATTAAATAGCGATGCATATTTTCTCGAATGGTTGAATTATAGATCAAGCATATGTTATCCTCCTCAATCTTGTTAAAAAATAAAGAGGTACTGGTCGAAAAATGACCGAGGAAAATTTGGGAAAGTGAACAGAACACTTTTATCGTAGCAGGTCGCTATTGAACATGGCACTTTCACTCCATCATTATGACTTTTGGGATGGGCAATATTCTTTATGGTTCATTCATACCTATGGTTCATCATACCTTCACTTTGGTTTTGGGTCAATGTTGCCAACTCATCTCAGTGTCACTGATATGTTCAAGAGAATTCATCCAGTGAAAACTCATCCTTCTGCAATACTCATAAACCTTCATTTTCATGAAAGTCATCCCTGAAAATTGCTATATCAAGTCACATTTTGTCTCTGAAATCAGTAACTCTCATTTCATGATAAAGTGGCTTCCTGTTGACATCAAATCATCATCTAAGAAGTTTACTTAGAAACATCATCTTCCAGTACCATGAGGCTTGTTACAACATCGATAAGATCCTCGCTTACGGACCTTTGACCGAAATATTTTGTTTGGCATTCGACATCAAATCATCTATTCACGCCTTAAAAATTGTACTGCAGTACCTTGAGAGCCATTAACATCAATAGTGGTTCTCTCGCATTTGTTAACAGCTCACATCATTGGTTGGTAATCAAATGATGTCTTACCATGTTCGACTACAAATCATATATTTGCATGGCTAGACTTGTACCCGAACGATAGAGTGAACGAGATAAGAAGACCCCGGATCTAGTTTCACCATCCGAGCTGTGATTTCAAGATTTTTGTACACATCATATGTACGGTGACCTTACATACACATCGTCATCCGAACATGGGCCTATATCTATAAGCATGTCTGTACTGGGCAACATTCCAATGTAGATGAATTTTTTCACTATCTACATGTTATTAGATAGTTTATGTGCTGAGAATGGGAATGCCTCCCTCAAAATTTTTTGATCAAGATGAAAATATCATGATGTAATGTATTGTAATATTGATGTAGGTCACCACTCCACTTCAGTTCCATCTCATCACATCAGAAAGCATCTCATTCAAATCTATTATTATTATTTTGACTTCATGCTTTAGGGGAAAATTGTTATAGATCAATTTTGGCATCATCCCCCATGACCTGGTCAAAATGGACATCATCCCCAGGACCAATGAAATAGGGTCTATCATCTCCTTATATTTCAGTTGCTATATGCCCAAAGAGAAGAACGATTCATTCATGGATTCTATTGTGAGATTTACAAAGTTTTAGGTATATGTTATATCACCTATTAACTCACCAACGCTGCCTCTAAAGGGACTAACCGTGTTAATTCATATAAAACATCCTCCATTCAAGGGTGCACTTCAATGCACTTCCTGACATTAAAGAGTGTGTTGGTCACCTAGGAGCGGAATTCTCATTGTTTTGAGAATCTCCACATGGCCAGTGCCTTCTATAAGAGTCCATATGTGTCAAACTTCAAATCCAAGTGTCCATATAACACCTTTGAAGTTGGGAATATGTCTTGCCTATTCTTAGAAATTCATTCATTGAAAAACTACCATCAATTTCCCTATAAATTGAGCACAGATCCTAGTTCTAGGGAAGGAAGAATTTTGGTAAAGAAATTTTGTTGGATTCTAATTTGAGAGAGTGAAAGTACTGATATGCTACTAGTGTGATGTTGGATGTGATGAGGCTAGGATGATGTTGGAGCTGGTGGCGACAAATCGATCATTGGTTGTAATCACCCCTTCTATTCATTAATAAAGATTGTTGTTCATTTTCCCATATATTTGTATCTATATGTTTCTATTTCTTATGCAATGGATTCCTAAATGATATATATATTTAATATCTAATCGATTTTATTGATTAAGATAGGTAGATATATGTATATGTGTGTTGTTTTTTATTCTTTGTTTGTGTTTGCAGGAATCGATCCGGCGATCTAGGTTGGATTGATAGCGACAACAACAATGATAGAAGGAGAAAGAGAAGTGCTTGGATCACAAGTAGGTTCTTTCATCATTCTGTATATCTGCTTATTTTATAGAAAGTGATAGTAAATGATTTCCTTAGTTTTTCTAAGTGCCTAGCACCGCACTTAGGGAATTTGATTTATTCGTAGATCATAATTATGCATAACAATAAGTTTGTCTCATAAGAAATCGTAGTTTTAATGTGGTTTACCTATATCTTCCTGCTAAGAGCATCTACGACCTTGTTCTCACTTCTCTTACTATACACGATTTCAAAATCAAACTCACTGATCATGGCCAATCATCTAGCTTGATTGGCATTCAGATTTGACTAGTCAAACAAGTATCTCAACCCACTGTGATCACTAATTAGTACAAACCTCCTACCAAGAAGATAGTGCCTCAACATCTTCAAAGCATGTATGATCACTGCCAACTCAAGATTATGTGTCAGATAATTATTCTCATGCTTATTTAGTTTATGCGACTCATAACATACCACTTATCCTTCCTGCATAAGGAATCCACCAAGCCCTCTCCTGCAATCATATGTACATACCACGAACTCTTTGTTCGGATATGTGATATTTAACACTGGAGCATGTGTCAACAATTACTTCAACTTCTCAAAACTAACCGCACATTCCTCTATCCATTCAAACTTCTTACCTTTCCTTTATAATGATGTAATAGGATAATCAGTTTGTGAGAAGTTCCTGATGAACCTCCTATAATAACATGCCAACCCCATTAAGGACCTTACCTCATCCACATTTCTAGGAGATTCCCACTCCATGATAACTCTTATATTTTTTGGATCCACTGTTATGCCTTACTTGAAAACCACATGTCCTAAGTAATGTACCTCAGTCTGAAATACATTTCACTTGTTGAGCTTGGCATACAATTGATTCTATCTCAACAATCTTAAAACGGATGCTAAGTGTTCGATATGATCTTCTTCATTTTTAGAATATACCAATATATCATCAATGAACGCAATAAAAAAATTGTCCAAATAAATACACAGTACACTATTCATCAAACACATAAAGGTAGTTGGAGCATTATTTAAACCAAATGTAACTACAACAAACCCATAATGCCCATACATGGTGTGAAAAGTTGTCGTGTAAAATTCCTCTTCCTTAATGCATACCTATTGATATCCAAATCTCAAATCAATCTTTGAGAACATTGTTTCTCCCTTCAAATGATAAAAAAGGTCATGAATCCTTGGCAATGGATACTTGTTCTTGATGGTCACCTTGTTCAACTGCATGCAATCAATGCATAATATAAAAGTGCCATCCTTCTTCTTCACAAAAAATATTGATGCGCCCCAAGGTGATACACTTTTCCTAATGTATCCCTTGTCAAGAATCTCCTTCAACTGCAACTTAACTCTACCAACTCAGGTTTTCTCATTATGTAAGATGCCTTTGATGTCGGTAATTCTCCTAGCACTAACTCAATAGAAAATTCTACTTCTCTGTGAGGTAACAACTCTGAAATCTATGCGGGGAACACATCTTGAAACTTTTGTAGAACTGGGTACCTGGTAAAAACATCTGCATTATCAAATTTCTTACCTTTGTCGCCAGAAATATGCATTGAAAATAACACACACCCTTTCCTCCGACTGTGCTCTGCTTGCATAGATGACACCATCCTAATTGATGTTTATCTCTTCTTACCTTGTAAGGTTCTTTGCTCTCCATTGTCATCCAAGAACTCAATGACTTTGTCATAACAATACACCTTAGTTTGTGAATATATAACCAATCCATACCCAAGAGCATACTATAATATCCCAACAAAAATACATTCAAATGCACTGATGTAGACATGACAGGGCCAACTCAAATGTAGAAGATCTTACCCAATGATGAACTCGCTTCTTGGTACCTGTAGCCAGCTGCACTAACCAATATTCTGCATGCACTTATTTATTCAAACCACACTTATCTACCAAATTAGGGTTAAGATAACTATAATTAGATCCAGGGTCAATCAAAATAGAAACGACTTGATCACAAAGCTTACTATTTATTTCAATGATAGATGCCTGATGGTCTTCTTGCTTGTTATCCAGTGCTGCATAGATACGATGAATGATTTTTCCAACATCCCCAACTGTTTTCACCTCCTGCACTATAGATATGGGGCATACCACCTAGATACTGTAGATACTGTAGACAATATTTCTTGAGATGATCCTTACCACATATCCAACACTCCATTCGTCCAGTGCTATCAACTCTATTATGTTGTTGTGACCCATTTCCTTGTCTAGATACATTGAACTTCTTATATGGTGCAACATTTTCTTTCTCTTCCACATTTTGAGGCCTTATGCTTTACGGTTGCCATTTATCTTTACCTTTATCCTTATATTTCCCTTTCAATCCTTGCTGGGATTCATTCTTACACTTTGACGGTTCATAGAAATACTTCAATTTCCCAATAACTTCCTCGAGTGACCAAGGCTCATCATACTCAATCCGATCTCTAAATGTTGATGGAAATCCACTAACAAATTTATGAAATTTAGCCTTCTCATATTTAAGCTACGGTACATACCTAAATATCTCCAAGAACTTAGTCGTATTCTCTTAATCTGTCATCAATCCCATCTTTAGCTCATAGAATTATTTGGCCTTACTATCGTGGTACCTTTCTGACAAGTACTTCTTTCTAAAAAGCCTCTTGAACTTATGCCAACTCAAGTCCTCTGTCCTGATGTCTCTGACTCGCTTCACATCTTCCCACCAGATATTTGTTTTACCTTTCAGGCTGAACATAGCTACTTTGGCCTTTATATTATATGTATAATTATGCAACTCAAATAACTTCTTCATCCCATGTATCCAAGCCTCTGCATCTTTCGGCTTATTCAAGTCCCCATCAAAAGTAGGTGGCTTTTATTTCTTAAATCATATGGAAATTATCCCATATAACTCTTCTTGTAAGGATGATAACGATAATGATCATAATGCCTGTCAAAACGAGAACTACCATAGTTCTTGTGTCCATCACCTCTCTCTATCTGATTGGTTCCCACCATGAGATATACTACCATATGCCCCATTAGTTATGTCCTCCTACCCATGGTTGATCCAAAGTGGTCCATTTCACTGCAATTCTAACAAACTCTAAAGTATTACTGCATTAACCTATGCTTGTTTCTCTTGTGCCTGTATGATTCTATCATTGTCCTTTTTAAAACTCCTTATTTATGTCTTAAATATTTCTAGCATGTCTACTAAATCAAAAGTGCTCCCAACACCACATTTCTCATATGACCCATAACGAGAATCTCGTGAACTATAGTCTACCATTCGGTTATTCATCTTTAACTCTTATGTAAGGCATCTTATGTCAGTTAAGCCAAATCATAAACCAAAAAATGTACCTTAGCATAATCCAGGGAGGATATCTCATCTGAAATATCAACCAAATCAACATAATACATGTATAAACATAATTATAACATCATATAGATATATAAATGTAGACATATCGACATATAGACATAATTCTAACTAGATTCCAGTCATCAATGCATAACCATACTAGTCACATACCATGACCTGATGTATGACAACAACAACCATATCAATCTACACGTGACAACATGTAAGCACTAACATGCATAGACAATTCATAACCAATCATACACTCATGATGACACAGTTCACAACAGCACCATAAAATTTCACATGGTGACATCACTACAACCATGACCAACACCATGTATATGCAACAAGTATATATACCACAAGGATGAGTAACAAATTTGCAACCGACATGAATGCATGACCAACGCACACCACCCATTCAGTCCAAGGGGTGAACCATGCTCTGATACCACTCTGTAACACCCTCCTCCCACATCTACCCAAGTAACCGACCAATCGGGTTAAACATGTGACGAAGAGTTACTATGATATGATTCAACTCCCTATGTGTCAGTTAAAGAAGTGGAATCAACAGAACCCAACAACACAGACCTTCTACACCTTCTATAGGAAACCCAAGAGCCATCCAAACCTTCTGAGAGGCTAGCCCCTGAGACAAAATGACCTTTTAGTTCATCAATCCCCCAGTCACTCCGTTGATATGGGCAAGAGTGCGACTGAAAACCTCCAGTCTCTCGGACAACATGGCTATGCGTGCAACTGTGGACTTTTCCAGGTAGTTCTGAGCCTATGACCTCGATTTTTGTGCCACTTTTTCAAGCCCAGGGCTTAGGGAACTTCTTAGAACACCATTACACTTCTATAACTGAAAGATAATTATGAAATAACAATGTAAATGCAATCACTTGAACAAGGACTTGACTAGAGCCCTACTAGCATGACAAACATTTCATCAAACATGTCACAAATGTCTGATTGAAAGATTTAAACAACATATTTGAGCGTAGTGGTCTCATACTTATTTGAGAATCATGAAGAATCATTGTTCCATTATCACATTAGCTGGATTATCATCTCTTAGGTCATATATTCATTGTTCATTCAATTGCAAGTCATAACATGATGAGAGCCATACATCATCACTATCAAAATACATGCCCATAACTAGTATAATAGTAATAAAAATACCAGGGATACAACAACCATATAATCCACATAAAACCAGTATAATACTCATGAGAGAACAAGGGAAAATAACCTCTTATTTATGTATGCAAAGTCCAACCAGGATTGGGACTTCCACGAACCACCTGACCATAGATTGGTTGAACTAAATATTCCTTTAGATAATCACCCTCTTGCCTTATTCCAACCATGAATGTAGGACTCAAACCAAAATAACCAACCATGGCTTCCTGAGGCTAAACCACCTCACCCTCATCAATAAAAATTGGCTTTACCGCAATACTTGCTAGATCAATAGGCCATAAACAAACATTGATTCCACTGGATCTCTCCACCTAAACTGTGAGGAATTTGTATGTCTCAACCTCTTGGATTTACCGTGTATCTCGCCATTACTAGTCAAGGGATTCGTAGGCCGACGAGGTATTCACCCATTTGGATTTACCATGTACCCGAACCCGAGATTCCTAGGCCCAATCAATGGTACACACCACTGAGATTTATCATGTATCCAACCATTACAGTCGATCAAGGGATTCCTAGTCTTGATTGAGGTGTTTACATTTAGGATTTTCCATGTATCCCATCCTGGGATTCCCAGGCCTTGTGAATAATACTGATACCACCCCACTCAGCTTTGAGTCCATTCATAAATCTAATTCAAGAAAAACATGAAGACCCACCACCATGGCTATCCGAAAATGGAAATCTAGGCTAAAAAAATTGTCACACCTGGAAAAACCCATGCTAATGATAGTAAGAGAACCAAGAATCCACACGCAACACCATGCATGCCAAGCATAGCAAGGAAATCACACATGCAAATTTATACCTGCAAGATTCGTGTTTAAGTTGTTTGATCCTTCTCTTCCTTGCTTTCTCCTTCCTTCCTCTTGCCTTCTTTTCCTTTCTTGATCCAATGCTGAAATGATCCAACAAAACTATAAGTTTTCAAGAGTGAGTGAGAGAGAGAGAATAGAGAGAAAGATCCAAAATTGAACTGAAGAAAGGTACCAACTGATCCTCATAAGACTTTTATCAATTAGGCCTCTATTTAATTCATTTTCCTCCTCACATGGAACCTGTGACCTTTCACCTTCATTTTCTCCTAATTTCCATTATTTTCATAAATAAATTGCCAAAAATGCGATTTTTCCTTTCCAAAGCCTTTACCTTTTCTTTTTCCAATTTCCTTAGCCATAATAAACCAAATGAACACCCACACTAGGATGGTTCTGCCCAACATTCAAATTGGAATAAGTGTCCCATAGCCGTGGTTATTATTTTTCCTTTATTAACTTTTGTTACATGAAATTTTCACTAGTGTTGTTACAAAACCCTCCCCATTGGGGGACACCGTCCTCGGTGTTCAACCACACCTATACGTCAGCAAAACCACTAAAAATAAAACATACTTCCCATGGAGCTTTATAACATAGCTTGATACAGTATTTATAATGATCACCCTACTGAGAAGTAAACCAACATGATAACTACAATGACATGACACCCATATCGCTTATTGGAGATTTATAATATAGATCATGGTGGTATTTACTTCCATATACATATGCCAAATCATATACCAAAACATCATACCCAAACTGATTTTCCTTAATCGAAAAACAATGAAGGATACATGGCTTGCATCTGATCCACCATCTCCAATGTAGATTCATCGGGCCCAAAGTGCTTCCACTACACTTTAACCTACTCGATTTCTCGGTTCCAGAACACGGGCATATTTTTCTGCAAAATACATTAAGGTTCCAACTATAATTCTCCTTATGGCTCCACCTAAAATATAAACTAGTCAATCACAATATAAACATATTTAACATACTTCTTAAGAAATTACACATGGAAAACATCATGGACTTTCATTTTCGGAGGCGGTCCAATTCGATAGGCTACTGGTCCAATCCTTTCAAGAATATGGAAAGGTCCACCAAATTGTGGTGCCAGCTTGGCGCATGATCTAATACACAAGGAGCCCTTCTTTGGTTTGATGCACACGTACCCTTGTTCACCAAACTAAAAATCCTAAAACAACTTGTTCTGATTTGCATAAATTTATTCATGTCTTGTCTTACCTTTATATTATTCTTGATTACCTGCATTTCCTGCTTCATCTCTACCAAAATTTTTGATCCAATCAATACCCTTTTCATCATATAACTCCAACTAATGAGAGTATTACAACTCCGCCCATTCAATGCCTGAAATGAACACATCCTCAACGATTCCCGGTATCCATTAAGAAAACTCTACCAGTGGAAGATATTCCTCCCACTTTCATTGTTGATGCATCACATACATCCTCAACATGTCCTTCAATATCCTGTTGAACATCTCAGACTATCCATTTGTTTGTGGTCGATAAGTTGTACTGAATGTCATCTCTGTACCTACTCTTGCAAACAACTCCTTCCAAAACTTAGAAGTAAATTTTGCATCCCATTTTGACATGATATTCTTTCGAGTATCATGTAATCTGACCGCATCTCTGATGAATACCTGTGATACATCAATAATTGAATAAGTAGACTTCACTGGAATGAAGTGCAACCTTTTTCAACATGTCCAACACAACCATAATGGAATCATCCTTCCTAGATGTCCTAGGAAGAAATATGATGAAATCCATGGAAATGACCTCCCATTTCCACTCTGGAATTGCAATCGGTTGTAGCAGTCCACCTGGATGCCTACACTCTACATTTACCTACTGACAATCCAAACACTTAGTCACAAACTGTGCCATTTCCTTCTTCATATTCGACCAATAATAGAATTTCTTTACTACTATCAATGTCTTTTGATAGCCTAGGTGAACTGAATATGGTTTCACATGAAACTCCCTCAATATCGCCTTCTTGAGCTCACTGCTGCCAGTCACATATATCATGTATCTAAACCTGATCAAGCCATCTCCTATGAGACAATATTCCACATATTGTGCACCTATTCCTACACCTGTACCTGTACAGTACCTTTACCTGTACCTATACCACTAACTATACATGTACTTGTACATATACCAGTACCACTACTTGTACATGTACCTTTACCTATACCTGTACTTTGTTGTAACATGTGTCTAAGCTCCATGTACCTAACATCCTGCTAACCTACTTATAAAATTTGATCTTGTGAGTCTATCCCATAAGAACTCATAGCTACAATGTGGTTTACCTGTATCTACCTGCTAAGAACATTTGCAACCCTATTCTCCTTTCCCTTGATGTACCTGATTTCAAAATCAAACTCATTGATCATGGCCAACCATCTATCTTGCCTGACATTCTGATTTTATTGATTAAACAAGTATCTCAACCCATTGTGATCACTCATCAGTAAAAATCTCCTGTGAAGAAGATAATGCCTCCACATCCTCAAAGCATGTATGATCACTACCAGCTCAATATCATGTGTCAGATATTTATACTCATGCTCATTTAGTTTATGTCACTCATAACATAACACAAGTCATTCATGCATAAGTACTCCACAAATCCCTCTCTTGCAAGCATCAGTACATACCACGAAATATTTGTCTGGATCTGTGGTATTTAACAGTGGATCATGTGCCAACAACTGCTTCAACTGCTTAAAACGGGCCGCACATTCCTCTATCCATTCAAACTTCTTACCTTTCCTTTGAAATGATGTAATAAGATAAGAAATATGTGAGAAGTTCTCGATGAACCTCCTATAATAACCTGCCAACCTCATGAAGGACCTTACCTCATACACATTTCTAGGAGCTACCCACTCCATGATAGCTCTTATCTTTTCTAGATCCATTGCTACGCCTTCCTTGGAAACCACATGTCCCAAGTAATGTACCTCGATATGAAAGAAAATTCACTTGTTGATATTGGCATACAACTGATGCTCTCTCAACAATCTCAATATTTTTGCTAAGTGTTCAGTATGTTCTTCTTCATTTTTAGCCTTATACCGATATATCATCAATGAACAAAATAAAAAAATTGTCTAAATAAAGATGCAATACATTATTCATCAAGCACATAAAGGTAGTTGGATCATTATTTAAACCAATGGAATTACAACAAAATCATAATTCCCATAACTGGTCCGAAAAGTTGTCTTGTAAATTTCCTCTTCCTTGATGCGTACCTAATGATATCCAGATCTCAAATCAATCTTTGAGAACATTGTTTCTCCCTTCAAGTGATCAAAAAATTCATCAGTCCTCGGAAATGGATAATTTTTCTTAATGGTCACCTTGTTCAATTTCCTGTAATCAATGCATAATATGAAATTTTCATCCCTCTTCTTCACAAATAATATCGGTGCGCCCCAAGGTGATACACTTGGCCTAATGTATCCCTTGTCAAGCATATCCTTCAACTGCAACTTTAACTCTACCAACTCAGGTGTGCTCATCCTGTAAGGTGCCTTTGATGCCAATGGTGCTCTTGGAACTAACTCAATAGAAAATTATACTTCTCTGTGAGGAGGAAACTCAGAAATATATACGAGAAACACATCCTGAAATTGGCTTAGAATTGGTTACCTAGTCAAAATATATGCATCCTCAACTTCCTTACCTTTGTCACTATAAATATGCACTACAAATAATGCACACCCTTTCCTACAAGTGCACTTTTCCTGCATAGTAGTCACCATCCTAACTGATGTTGCTCTCTTCTTACCCTATAATATTCTTTGCTCTCCATTTTCATCCAAGCACTCAATGGATTTTTCATAACACTCCAATTTAGTCCTATGAAGATATAAGAAATTGATACCCAAGGGAATATTATACGATCCCAATGGAAATACATTCAAATGCGCTAATGTAGACATTCCATCCAACTCAAATGCACAAGATATTACCCAATGATGAACTTGATTCTTGGTACCTGTAGCCGACTGCACTAACCAAGATTTTGCATGCAATTAATTATCTAAACCACATTTATCCACCAAATCAGAGTTAACATAACTATAATTAGATCCAGGGTTAATCAACTTGATCACAAAGCTTACCATCCATTTCAATGATAGATTCTTGATGGCCTAACTGTCTATTATCCATCACTACATAGATATGAGAAATGCTTTGTCCAACATCCCCAACCGTCTGCACCTCCTGTGCACTATACATCTGGGGCTTGTTACCCTAATATTGTGGAAAATATTTCTTGAGATGCTCCTTACCGCATATCCAACACTCCAGTCATCCAATACCATCAACTCTATTCTTCTGTTGTGACCCATTTCCTTGTCTAGCTACATTGAACTTATTATATGGTGCAACATTTTCTTTCTCTTCCGCATTCTGAGGCCTTCTTCATTTCGGTTGCCATTTACCTTTACCTTTATCTTTATCCTTATCTATCCCTTTCAATCCTTGTTGATATTCATTCTACTATCACTAAGTTGGAACCAGTTGGGATGTTCAACTGTCAACCTAGCACAACTATTTCAAACCACTTTGGATTGGAAGTTAGCCCTTCTAATTAGAGAGGGCTCTCTCAAAGGAAAAATGAAGTACTCAAGATAAAAAAATTTATTGCAGATGACTAAATAATTTTGTGTTTTAAATGATTTTGTAGGTGGAAGAGTGTATAAAGGTTACCATTGGGCATGGATTCATCTAAGGGACTTCAATTTCTAGAAAATGCATCCATGGAAACTGAGGCAAATGGGCTTAAAATATAACTTTTACAGCAAAAACGTAGTACATGAAGGAAATTGGAGCATAAAAAATATGAAGTCCAAGTAATCATAATAATATGATGTTGATAACAATATACAAAATAGAAAGACAGAAACACATAAGCTCCAAAATAATCTCAAGTTTTGAAAGACAACTGATGCAAACTGTATATTATCTTGGTAGATACAAATTACATAATAGCCTTCCCATTACGTTCATAAACCCTTTAATACTCAAAAACTCCCTCATTTATAGAGTGATGTCTCTTTTACAATGGTCTGCCACCTCGGCTAGACTTCGATACTAACCTAGAGACCTAATTCAAATAGGATTACATCTTATTGAGAATAAATAGGGATATTTTTTGTTTTGATGGAATTTGTAATAAAAAAGGATTCTATGACTATTAAAAACTCCAACAAAACTTCTAAAAACATATACTTGTCATCTCTATCGAACCAAACTGACATGCTGAGGTGTTGGCCAAATGATGCACTGGATTTAAGACCTCGTGAACTTGAGTTGAGATGGTGAGTTGTATTGATGATGTGGCATCATTAGTTGACTTGATGAGTTGGTAGCCACATTGTAGTTGACCGTTGAATTGTCCTATTGAACAAGTTGCATAATAATATGCATGCTTTTATTTTGTAATTAATCCACCTTTTCACTGCATTGACTGCTCAAAAACATCAAAACACCTAACGCTGGAAGAAAAATAGAGTACAGGAACTTTCATAGAAAAATTCAAAATTAACCTTTTGCATAATATTTAAGCTTTCTAACTCTTGGAGGGTATTCCTTGAGGCTAATGAGGTAAACACATGCCTTAAGCCATACTTTTTCTGAAATTTTTACTGATGTTTACCTTCAAGGAAAGCTACAACAACTTTCGTAGCAAATTCTTGCCTTTAAGCCTGGGACTTGCTATGAAAGTACCTAGTTTTCTGAAGTTTTGAACCTTCTTCATTTTATCACCTCCAAAACTCTTGTATCAGCCTGTACATGCCTGTGTAATAACATAAACCATAATATAGCCTAAAAATTTGTAATATTACTATATTTATGGAGCAACATCATCAAAAACAGTAATGAATTTGAAACCCCTCTTCAAAAGTTCATCTTGTATCATCTGCATTTGTACTTCTAGGTCTTTGGCCTAACCTTGTAGCTTCCTCATTTCTAATTTTAGCCACCTATTTCTCTTGCAAAGACACTTCGTCATCTTGTGTAGAGGTAGTGTCCTCTTTAGCATATTCCCTGACTTATCTATGATTTCATTATAAAAATCTAGTTTCTTTCTCACTTATTTTTTGAAATCTTCCATCTCCAACTTTGTTTCTAGAACATATATCCTAGCTTCCCTTAGTTGTTCTTGTAGAATCTCCATCTCAGTCTTCTCTTGGACTTGCTCTTTACATTTCCTTCTCTTGATTGACTCCGCTTTTTTTGAAGGTAATTTTGATATCTCCTTCAATGGAAACTTCTCCTTTTCTGGTTTCTCAAGAATCATTTCAGGCATCTTTCCATGGGACTGTTGTGACCTAGTGAATGGCTTTCTAGGTTTAAAGATAAAACCAGAGTCTTCTTGCGAAAAATCCAATTTCTTAGCCTCCTTTATTTCAACAGACTTTACAATAGGACTCCCTTAAATTTCAATTTCCTCTAGGATGTCTGCTAACTTGCCTCTTCCCTCTGTTTGACTTCTAGTGAGCCTCCTGTGGGTCCTTGTATATGTTTTTATTTGACTGCTGGTAGAATTTTTCTTTGGAACCACAATATTCTGCACTTGTTCAACTTTCAGCTCCATAGGCTCTTCCTTAGTTTGCATCTCTGCCTCATGGTCAACCACAGGTTCTACTTCAGATTTCTTCCCTGATGTATTGGACTTCGATCTTGGTGTTTTCCTAGGAGTAAGGACATCAACCTCATAGCCACTCAAAAACAAGAATGTAGACCAATCTCTTTTCCGTTTATTTAATTCTTGAAGTACCAACAATTTGATAAGAGCATGATGAAAGATGGAGGTATCACTGGTTTCAGGTTTGGCCTAAACCTTGTCTAGCATTTTTCTCAAACTCCTCAACAAATAAAAAGGCAGATCCAGGGGTTTTAAGTGTAGCAGTAATTTGAAGTGGTATTGATAAATCATATGGAATCTACCCTTAGAGGTGAAATATTTATGAATCACCATTAAGAACTTGGAAAAAATCTACTTAAGGCATGTTCTAGAGATACCTCAATTCATATTGATTCCTTTATGGCGCTCTTTCAAAAATTCATCACAATTATGTAATTTGAATTTGTTTACCTTGAACCATGACTCCCCTGATCTTGGGATCTTAGTAGCTTGTGAAATTGTGTAAGAGGCACAAAAAAATTCAAAATTCCCACTTTCAACCCTATGCCTGTAAAATTGATAGCAAAATCCTTTGAAACTTATGCTTGGTATCCCTATAATTTTTGACAAAATCGAAGGCAACCCACACTAGAAAATTCTTGTGAGAAGGTGGGGTCTTCCTTGAGCAACCTCATTTCCATGGGCTCATGCCTAACAACAACTCCACCTTTATACTGCCTCTTTTGTGATTTCATTTCTTCAAAATGTGATGATAAGCTCCTTCCTTGACACCTGCAAAAAATTTTGAGAGATCACACAGAGCTTTTGACATTAGTAGGACCTAGCCTGAGACAATTGCTAGACAAAACTTAGACCTCTATACTGATACTGAGACAATCAAATAGCTTACAAGGATGAGGATAAAGCATATTTGAAATAGGAAATCGAAATGAAGAGGTGGAAAGGGAATATGATGACCGAGCAGATGCATGTGTTTACAAATAATGGCAAATAACAATATGGAGCAATGATGAGCCAATATGCTATGAAAAACCTTTGATTCGACCTTTAGTGATAGGTCACAACCTTTTCCCCACCGTTAGAAAAAAAAAATTTTCGTAGCGAATCATGTGTTTGGGAGGGTGAATTTGCTACAAAAGTGCCTAGAACTTCCATAGAAAAACCTGACCTGTTTAAACTTTATTTTTCACGGAAGTATGTAAAAGTATTAAATTCACCATAGTGACAAAATCGACTTATGCACACCCAAATTTTGGATTTTTATTTGACAATGATGCTTATTACATCAATTATGACCTTTCAAACTCACCAAAATACCCTCATATATGCAAATTTTTTGAAAATCTCAAATTTAAAAAATCCTATCCAACCCTAATTGACTTACTCAAATTCACTCAAGACAAACCTAATGGTTATCATGGATAATAGTGGCTCCAATGGGGATGTTGCGCCCCTGTGGTGCAGCAAAGAACCAACAGCTCCAGTGCCTTATTGAAAACTGAAAATTATCACTTTGATGAAGTCCTCTCCAAGTCTTTATGGTCTTCTCCTCAGACTCAAACTTGATGAAAATAGCACCTTCACTTGAAAACATGATAAAGGAAAATGGAATATATAAAATGGTGCCTCTTTCAACATATTGAGTTAAGAAGAATAGTGTTTTAGAGACCTACCATTGAAAGGTCCTCCTTGACACAACTGTCCATCCATCTCTTGAAGTAAGAACGTGTTGTTTCCATGATATGTTGCGATCTTATAGGGCCTCTTCCATATATTTTCAAATTTTCCATGCTTCGATTTATCTTCTATATTGGACTCCCACTTCAAAACCACATATTGATTATTGAATCTTTCATGATTTGTCTTTCTGTCAAATGTATTTTTGACTTTGTTTTGTGACTGTTGATGATTAGTGTACACTTCTTCTCTCTTTTCCCGCAAAGCAATGAGCTGATTAATCCTTCTTTGGACTGCATTTGGTTCTTCCTCCAATCCCTTCAATAATTTCATCACAGGAACTCCAAGAGAAATTGGAAATATTTCTTCAGTTCCACAAACCAACTCATAAGGGGAGGTTCCTCTAAGGTCTTTTGGTACAAATTTTGTCATCCCATAAGGAAAATTTCAGCTTCGTGCCATTACCTTTTGTTTTCCTGCAAAAATTTCTTGATAATTCAGACTATGCTCTTGTTTGATGACTCAGCCAAGCCATTACCTTGAGGATAATAGGCTGTGGAGTGACCAAGGGTGATATTGTATTGATTGCAGAAACTTATCAGGTTTTTAGACTTGAAATCTTGAGCATTTTCAGTGATAATATTCATGGGACAACCAAATCTTGATAAAATATTATTTTCCAGAAAATTTATAATGACTAATTCAGTAGCTTTCCTTGTAGGGAATTCTTCAATCCACTTTGTAAAATAATTAGTGGCTGTTCAGATCCACCGATGTTGGCATGAAGATGCAGGATGTATCTCACTGATAAAATCCAATCCCCATTGCTGGAAAGGGGCTTCTACAATATATAAGTTTCAAAGGTAATGGGAGCAACTTCTTTTTTCCATAAAAAAATTTGGCACTCATGGAAAGCAACAATCTTTTTGTAGACATATTTGAACATTTAAGGCCAATAAAATCCTACTCAAAGTATCTTGTTCACTGTTTTCTTCCAATCATGATGACCTCCACAGTCACCCTTATGAAATTCATCAATTACCTTCTCAGCTTCATCTTCTAGTAGACAGTTTATGGGTATCCATCGATATCTTTCCAATACAAATTCTTATTCAAGATGTAGTACCTTAGATATTTCAACTTCACAAATATGGATTTGGACTTGAGTCAATTCAGGAGGAGCCCTGTGATACTGTAAAACAAAAATGACATCCCTATACCAATCAGAAATAGTGAATTTATCTTCTACAAGGATCAATTCTTCTTCTTCAACCACATCTGAAATTTTTGTTATAAAATTTATATCTAGGCAATCAAAATTTGATTGATTAATCAACTTTTCTAGCCCTTTTCCTTTCACCAATTTTTTAGGCCTAATCTTTAAATCATATTCCAGCAAAGTGGAACTCCACTTACTTCTCTTGCCATCCGGATCATCTTGGGTTAATATGTATTTTACCACAGCATTAGGAACAAAAGCCACAATGTGAGAATGAACAACATAAAATCTGAAATCCTTGAGTGCCTTACTAGAGAATAGGCTTGCTACTCCATAATTTTGTACTTTAATTCAAAATTTCCAAGTGTCCTACTGAAAATAATAATAATAATAATAATAATAATAAATAAATAAATAAAATAAAATAAATAAATTGGTTTTCCATTGCCTTGTTGCTTCCTCTGCAATAAAACTCCTGCAATTGTATGCTCAGAAGCAAAAGCAAAAAGAAAAATTTCTTTCAAAACTTAGGGTTTATGAGCACCAGAGCTTGAGCAGGGAAAATTTTAGGGGCTAATATTTGCGGATGGGATAATTTTCTATGTTTTTTTCCGAAAAAAAAAAGATTATCCAATTTCCATTTTTTCTAAAAATGATTCACCCAAATTTTATATCATAAAATTATTTTACCTTAAAAATCGCCAAAGTTTAATAGAGACTATATAAAATCATTAGAAGTTTGAATATTTTTACAAACATATCACTAAAAAAAATTATATTTTGGATGTTAGGGACTAGTAATATCACGAAGGTTTCTAAACTTTAAAATAAATTTCCATCCTTAAAATTTTCCCTGAGCTTGAGTAAGAACTTTCTTGATCTCTTCAAAAGAATGTTTTGCCTCTATTGTCCATTTAATATCATAATTTTTTCTAAGCATCTTGGTGATATGCTTTACAATTTCTGCAAAATTAGGGATAAAACTTCTAATAAAATTCACCTTGCCTAAAAAGGATTGGATTTCCTTTCTATTCATAGGAAATACTAACTTATGAATAGCAAAAACCCTACTTGGATCAATCTTAATTCCCTCTCTTGATATTATATGACCCAATAGCTTTTCAGTTGTCAAAGCAAAAAGAATTTTGGTGGGATTTAGAGAAATACCAAATTTTCTGTATTTTTGTAGAATCTTCTCCAAGTGCTTAAGATGCTCTTCTTCCTTCTTTGAGAACACAGTGATGTAAACCAAATAAAAAACCACAGATTTTTCCTTTTCTTCATCAAATGAAATTTCCATTTCCCTCTGAAAAGTTTCTCCTGCATTCATGATTCCAAAGGGCATCTTGGCATATATAAATTTTCCCCATGGTGTAGTGAAGGTTGTCTTCTCTTGGTCATATGGATGTACTAATATCTGGTTATACCCTGAGAAGCCATCTAACATCAATATCCTTTGAGATCCAACAATGTTTTGCAGTATATGGTCCATCTTGTGAAGATGATAGTTATCCTTAAGAGATGCCTTGTTCAAATTTCTGAAATCAGTGCATATCCTAATCTCCCCACTTTTCTTCCTCACAGGTACCAAGTTAGAAAGCCACTTGGAAAATCTCAATGGACCAATGAATTTTTCTTCAAACAAATTCTTAATTTCATTTTCAATCGATGGCATAAGAAATGGATTGATCCTCCTCGATTTTTTTTTTAAAGGCTTTTCTTTTTCTTTGATGGGTATTGTATGTCGAATGATGTTAGTATCATATCTCTTCAAATCTGCGTAACTCCATGAAAAAAAAAAAATATACGTATTCATAAAATCAACATAACTTTGCTTTACTTCTGAATAAAGGAACTTAGACAACTTGACCAACTTGGGATTTTCTGCAGTACCAAGGTTACAAATTTCAACTTCATTATCATTAGATTTCATCTTAGGTCTCTTAGCCACATAATTTTGATCAAACAAATTTTCAAGAGGGATTAAAAATTTAGGAATAAAATTATGTTTCAGTTGTATGACCTGTTAATTATCTTTGGTTTTAGCGAACATTTTTTGCTGGTCAACTTGGATGCTTTCAAAATCCTCCTTTAATTCCAGAAAATTTCTGACTTGTTGATCATTGTCAAACACTTGCCAATTTATTATGTTATCCAGAATGGTTGGCCTATGTCTAAATTCAACTTCATACCTCTTGCTAGGATGAATAGGAATGGTAAATAAACTAGCTGAAACAACCAAGGAATTTACCACAAAATTCTGATCTTCTAAATTTTCAAGAATTTCAAGGATCCGATTTCTATATGCCCTCATTCTGACATATTTATTTTTATAAGTGAATTTTACTTTCTTGATAACCAATTCATAATCTCCACAAACTGAAATCCTCTTGGCACCTAAAATTTTCAAAACTTGTAGACCCAAAAATATAGCCTCATATTCAGCCTTGTTATTTGTATAATCAAAATTCAATTTGTAGGAGAAAAACTTACTCTCATCCCTTGGGCTGATAATACACATACTTACACCAGATCCCTCTCTTCTAGCATCGCCATCAAAATCCATGTGCCACTAGCCCTCTCTATCCACCTCTTCATCTTTCTGATTTTCTATTTGCTGATTTTTTTTCTAATTGTTGATTTTTTGCTTCATTAGTGATCTCATTGAAAAGGATGGAAGCTCCCAACTCAGTTTCCACTGCATAGGCTAGAAATTTTTGAGGTTTTTCTTTTCTACTAACCATATATTCCATCCTAAACTATCTATACAACTTTCTTTTCTCACCAAATACCGGGATACTGGCGTAAGTCATGTCCATTTGCATGGTTCCTTTGATTTTGGCAACCCAATATCTAGAGAATAGCATGCCAAATTTTGGAGGGATATCAGCCACCACTATGTCCATTAATATTGTCTTAGCATGTACAAAAAGTCAAACGAACAACCACATCCTTGATAATACCAATACATTGAACTTTTTTGGAAACAAAGGAAACCAAATATTTACATGGTCTAGTTATGTCTAACCCATTCTCTCCATGATGACCTTAGGCATTAAGTTATGAGATGTCCATGAATCTATTATATCATTATGTAAAATCATTTCATGACTGTTTAGGCTCACATAGAAAGGTGGAAATTCTTCATTTTTCTCATCTTCAACTCTTGGCCCTAAGAAAATAGTAGGATGATCTTCTTTCAAAGTCAGAATATTAGAGGGTCCAGGCTGAGTATTAAGCATTTTGACAATTTGGCTTCTATATTTAGTGAATTTTATGATATCTCCAAAAGGGACATGAATTTTGATTTTTGAAATTTCATTTTCTAAATTGAAAGTAGGTGGTGTTTTTTCAATTTATTTTCCAATAGGGGTATCTTTCTTCTGCTCAACAGCCTTTGGAGCATCTTTCTTAGGCTGATTTTTATTGGTTACTATAGGAACATTTATATTCCTAAGGTTTTATTGTTTTTTCATTTTAAAAATGGCATGCTGATAGCCTTTCAAATAATCAGATTGTTTTTCAGTTTCATGATTTCCTATGTCATGGCTAGATTCATCATGTTCCTCTTTTGTTAAGAACATCCCTGCTTCATCTTCATCCAAACAATGAATGATATCCTCTTTAATTTCTGGTTGTGATTCTTCTTCATCCACTAAGTTTTGTTGAAAATGAGGCCTAACTTGTTGATCAGGTTGATTTCTATTATCTCTTGGTCTCTGTTGATTTTGATGTCTTCTATAATGAGGATTTCTAATTTTTTTTCTTGTTGTGTAGCAGGAGGAGTATTGTTTACAAGAGAAATACTCTCCATAAGCCTCTCCATAATTTTCATCATGGTATCAAAATTCACATCAGAGGATGTAGAGGGTTTTTCTTCTTCTTTCAATCTTCCTTTTCCAATCTTAGATCTCTTTTTTGCATCCATATTAACCTCAACTTTCACATCATCATTTTTCATATCAGCCAAAGTGACAGACTCTCTCTCCCTCAGTAGAATGGAAAACTCATAATCAAACGCTTTAGCATAATGTATTTGGGAAACCCCTAGAGGAGGTTTGACATGAGGAGGAATAGAATTGTAAACCTTATTGAATCTCTTGGAAATATCTTGAACTGACTCACTACTAGCTTTCTTCAAGTTATTATATTCAGTCAAGGCTTGAACAAGGTTTATTTTACTTCCCATTTTTCTCAAGAAACTATCCTCCAATTCATCCCAATTTTGCAGACTTCTTGGGGTTCATTCTTTTAACCACTTTCTCACTTCACCACTAAAAATTTGCACAAACAACCTCATTTTGACATCTTCATCATCTACCTCTTCTAATTCTATGAATTCATTGAATTGGTTAACATGTTGCTCTGCAGTGATTCCCTCTTTGCCTCCAAAAGTCTTTATCCTAGTGGATTATTCTTGTGGGAGATCATGGAGTAAGGTAGGCAGAATAAGAGGGGCACACCTAGCAGGGCCTACAGGAGGAGGAGGAGGAGGAGGAGGAACTCCAACCATACTAGCAGTGACAGTGCTAGTTGAAAATGCAGTAGAGGGAGTAGTTGTTAGACTAGGAAAAGCAGTAGTGAAAGAGGATGTGATGTTAGAAAATTGATTGGTAGGAATTTTCATCTTAGAGACAAAAGATCTCCACTCAGGTAAAGGGACAACAACCCTCCTTCTTAACAAGAAGTCAAAAGGATAAATTTCTTTCAATTTTTCAAATGACTCTTCCTCTAATGATAATTCTGATGTGAAATTTTCCCAAAACCCCTCTTTATCTTCTTTTGACACAAGAGATGTAGTATGAATTCATAACCTTTGTAGATATAATACAATTTCAGTCATTTCATTCTCTCATTTAGATCTAAAAATAATTTCTTCTATCTTTTCATCAAACTATATGTATTCAAAACTTTGAATAACCTCAGAAGGTAAAGATGAAAGTCTTCTAAGATATGGATTACCTGATTTTGATGAGCTACCAATACCTCTAAGAATTTTTTATGGATCATCAACTATCTTTGGTGGATTAGGGCTTGGATTACTCCTCATGTGAATATTCTTAGAAGCCACCATTAAGTTGAGGATCTCAGTGGAGTCACCAAGGTAGAAGTACAACCTCGAATATTTCTGATCTCCTGCTATCTTCAATAGCTCAGTTACTTTTATTGGAAAGAAATTCCTAGGATAATACAGCTTCGAACTCCCGACAGACGCACCAAAATTTTATCACTAAGTTGGAAACAGTTGGGTTTTAAACTGTCAACCTAGAACAACTATTTCAAACCACTTTGGATTGGAATTTTTCCCTTCTAATCAGAGCGGGCTCTCTCAAAGGAAAAATGAATTACTCAAGATAAAAAAAATTATTTCATATGGCTAAATATTTTTGTGTTTTAAGTGATTTTGCAGGTGGAAGAGTGCATGAAGGCTACCAATGGGAATGGAGTCGGCTAAGGGAATTCAGTTTCTAGCAAATGTATCCTTGGAAATTGAGGCAAATGGGATTAAAAGATAAATTTTACAGCAAAAAAATAGTACATGAAGGAAAATGGAGCATAAAAATTATGAATTCCAAGTAATCATAATACTATGATGTTGATAACAATATACAAATTATAAAGACACAAACAAATAATCTCCAAAAGAATCTCAAGTTTTGAAAGACAGTTGTTGCAAACTATATATTAGATTGGTAGAGAAAAATTACATAATAGCCTTCCCATTACATTCATCAACCCTTTCAAACTCAAAAAGTCCCTCATTTATAGAGTGAGCTCTCTTTTACAATGGTCTGCCACTTGAGCTAGACTTCGATACTGACCTAGAGACCTAATTCAAATAGCATTACATCATATTGAGAATAAATAGGGATATTTTCTGTTTTGATATAATTTGTACTAAAAAGGATTCTATGACTATTAATAACTCCAACAAAACATCTAACAACCTATAATTTTCATCTCTATTGAACCAAACTGACATGTTGAGGTGTTGGCCAATTGATACAATGGAGTTAAGACCTCGTGATCTTGAGTTGAGATGGTGATTTGTATTGATGATGTGGTATCATTAGTTGACTTGATGAGTGCTTAGCTGCATGATAGTTGACCGTTGAATTGTCCTCTTGAACAAGTGGTATAATAATATGCATGTTTTTATTTTGTAATTTATCTACTTTTTCACTACATTAAATGCTCAAAAGCATCAAAAACACCTAACACTGGAATAAAAACAGAGTACAGGAACTTTCCTAGTGAACTTGCGTAGCAAACTTCGAAATTCACCTTTTTCATAATCTTTATGTTTTCTGACTGTTAGAGGGTCTTCCTTGAGGCTAATGAGGTAAACACATGCCTTAATCCATCCTTGTTCTGAAATTTTTGCTGATGTTTACCCTCAAGGAAAGCTACAACAAATTTTATAGCAAATTCATGTCTTTAAGCCTAGGACTTGCTACGAAAGTACCTAGTTTATTGAAGTTTTTCACCTTCTTCCCTTTATCACCTCCAAAACACTTGTATCAGCCTGTACATTCCTGTGTAATAACATAAGCCATAATATAGCCCAAAAATGTGTAATATTACCCTGTTTATGCAGAAGCATCATAAAAAGCGGTAATGAATTTCAAGCCCCTCTTCAAAATTTCATTTTGTATGATCTCCATTTGTACTTCTAGGTCTTTGCCCTAACCTTTTAGCTTCCTCCTTTCTTCTTGTAGCCACCCATTTCTCCTGCAAATATGATTCATAATACTGTGTAGAGGTAGTGTAATCTTTGTCATATTCCTTGACTTATCTTCCAGTACATTGTAAAAATATAGTTGCTTGCTCACTTCTTTTTTTAAATCTTCCATCTCCAACTTTGTTTCTAAAACCTCTGTCCTAACTTCCCTTAGTTGTTCTTGTAGAAGCTCCATCTCAGTATTATCTTGGACTTTCTCTTTACATTTCCTTCTATTGATTGAATCTAATTTTTCTGAAGGTAATTCTGATATCTCCTCCAGTGCCAGCTTCGCCTTTTCTTGTTTCTCAGGCATCTTTCCCTTGGACTGTTGTGACCTAGTGAATGAATTTCTAGGTTTAAAGATAAACCTTCATTTTTCTTGCGAAAACTCAAATTTCTTAGCCCTTTTGTTTTTCTTTTTGGTCTCCTCCTTTTTTTAAACAGGATTTATAGTAGGACTCTCTTCAATTTCAGTTTCCTCTAGGATGTCTGCTAACTTGCATCTTCCCTCTATTTGACTTCAAGTAAGCCTGTTGTGGGTCCTTGTATTTTTTTTTATTCGACTGCTAGTAGAAGTATTATTTGGCACCACAGTATTATGCACTTGTTTAACTTCCAACTCCATAGGCTGCATCTCTACCTCATGGTCAACCACAGGTTCTACTTCAGATTTCTTGTCTTTCCCTGTTGTATTGGACTAAGATCTTGGTGTTTTCCTAGGAGTAAGGACATAAACCTCATAGCCACTCAAAAACAAGAATGTAGACCAATATATTTTCAGATTTTTTAATTCTTCAAGTACCAGCAATTTGATAAGAGCATGATGAAAGATGGAGGTAACATTGGTTTCAGGTTTGGCCTGAACCTTGTCTGCCATTTTTCTCAAACTCCTAAATAAATAAAAAGGTAGATCCAGGGGTTGCTTACCTATGAATTGTAGCAGTAATTTGAAATGGTATTGATAAATCATATGGAATCTACCCTCATAGGTGAAATATTTCTGAATCACCATTAAGAACTTGGAAAATTTCTCCTTAAGGCATGTTCTAGAGATACCTGAAGTCATATCGACGCCTTTATGCTCCTCTTTCAAAAATTCATCACAATTCTGTAATTTGAATTTCTTTACCTTGAACCATGACTCCCCTAATCTTGGGATCTTAGTATCTTGTGCAAGTGTGTCAGGAGACAGAGAAAAATTAAAAATTCCCACTTTCTACCCTGTGCCTGTAAAATTGACAGCAAAATCCTTTAAAACTTTTTCACGGTATCCCTTCAATTTTTGACAAAATCGAAGGCAGCCCACACTAGAAAATTCTAGTGAGAAGGTGGGGTATTCCTCGAGCAACCTCATGTCCATGGGCTTGTACCTAACAACATCTACACCTTTATACTACTTGTTTTTTTATGCCATTGCTTCAAAATGTGATGATCAACTCCTTCCTTGATACCTGCAAAATTTTTTGAGACAACACACAAAGATTTTGACACTAGTAGGACCTAGCCTGAGATAGTTGCTAGGAAAACCCTAGACCTCCAAACTAATACTATGTCAATCAAACAACTTACAATTACGAGGATAAAGCATATTTGAAATAGGAAATCGAAATGAAGAGGTGGAAAGGGAATATGATGACCGAGAAAATGCATGTGTTTACAAATGATGGAAAATAACAATATGGAGAAATGATGAGCCAACATACCCTAAAAAACCTTTGATTCAACCTTTAATGACAATCTGCAGCCTTTTCCCCACCGTTAGCAAAACAAAACCAAATTTTTAGTGAATCCTGTGTTCAGGAGGGTGAATTTTCTACGGAAGTGCCTAGAACTTCCGTAGAAAAACCTGACATGTTTAAAATGAATTTGCTATGAAATACTATAAAAGTATTAAATTCACCATAATGACCAAATCGACTTATGCACACCCAAATTTTGTATTTTTCTTTGAAAATGACACATTACATCAATGATGACCTTTTAAACTCACTGTTATCACTATTAAAATCCTCTAAATTAAGTAAGTTCATACTTGTTCTTAAGTTATGGAATTAGATAGGGTTTGAGTCATTTTTAAGTTTTATAGGGTCTAAGTCATAGTTTTAGAATCTCATTTCATCACCAAACCAAGTTCATAAGCTTTTTTTTACACTTTAGTAGTCTCATGCCATGTTTTGAAACCCATATTTTAATTTTTTTTTCAAAAAAATTTCAAATAAACCACGAAACCACGTTTTCTTAGTGCGCTCAGTTTAAAAAACTGCTTCTGCACTACAAAAACACTGGTCTTTTCATAGCTCAAAATCCCAAAATAACACTACCAGCGCTACGATATTGGGGTTTCAGAATTTTCAGTTTAGCTATCACATCCATCAACTTGGGGTTAAATTTTCATGATTATAATGTCAATCCACGATCATGGTGTCGGTCCACAAATCCTCCTTCACGAATGCAACCATCTAAAGTAGTTATGAAATCATTATGAGATTCATTAGCGATCATTTTTCATTGGTCCTTTGAAAATTTGAAAATGGAATTGGTTATTATTGTTTTTATCTCATGTAAAGAAAGAACTGTGTGCATATCTATTGCTAAAAGAGAAGCTCATGATGAGATACCAGAGCTCTCATTAATTTTTCAAGCGAGGCAGAGTTTTCAATCAAGTGAGGCAGAATTCAATTAGTGATTATGTCAACAATTTCAATTGCAAATCCAGTAAGTTTGAAAATAGTTGCTGACTGAAACAAAGTTTTTAATCAAGCGAGGAAAAGTTTTCCATCAAGAGAGGCTGAACCAAATTCTCAAGCAAGCCAATTTATCCAAAAAGGAGGTTTATTACAGTTTTTCTGAAGACACAGGGTTTCCAGGAAGAAGATGGTAGAAGAAAAAAGAAATCACCGGTCGGGTCACTTCCTAAGGACAGAGCCTGAAGGTTTAGAAAATCTCACCAGGGATTAATCTGTTGAAGAAGCCTTCAAGAAGGTAGGGTGTTGGAGGTTCTATCAAAAACTTCAAGGAGGGCATAATCAAGTCACCAAATAATTTGCTACCAACTTCATAGGGTCAAACACAAAGGTTGGTTTTCTCAATTTACCAATTTCTCCTGAAGTTATATCAACAGTCATAGAAATCCCGAGAGGGGAGGAAAGATGGTTTAAGAACTTTAGGTTTGAAATGAAACCCTACAAAGTCTTTTTGAAACCAGAGTTTATGGATACTGATTTGAATAAAGCCGTGCCAAGAAGTTATGTTAAGGATACATTTTCCAACCTGCTCTACAATATTCAAAGGTACTTCACTTGCGCGGGGAGATACCACATGGTGTACACTTATCACTTTAAACTCATGTTGCATTTCACAGGAATAATCTCTCTAGACTTACCCTTATTTCTATTTCGAAGTCTGGCTAATATGGAAGACAAAGTACAGATGAAAACCCAAGCATGTGAAACATCATTATTTCATCATGGTCTAGTCAAGTTAATAGTTTTGCATGAGCTTCAGAAAGTGAATAGAGAATGGTCTGCTTTTCTCTTTTTGAGTGGAAGAGGGGTTGAAGGAACAGGTGCTAGCCCTCAAGTCAAAGAAACATCTTCATCAAAGACTACTAAACCTATAGAATCAAAATCAAGAAGTTTTTTCAAGCTTAAGCCCAGGAAACAGGTTAAGGAACCTATGAAAAAGACATCACTAAAAATCCAAAGGACTCCTCAATCTGCACAGAAGAAGAGAACTGAGGTCAAAAAGAAAATTCAAGAACAATCAATTAGTAAAATAGCTCAGAAGAAGTTGACTATGAGTAAAAGGTTAAAGGAGAAGGGTAAGGTTGTGGTCACAAATGAAAATTCACAATTAAGAGGTGACTTTAATGATATATTACAAGCCATTGACATTGAGGAGTATCCCCTGGTTCAAGCAGAGTTCATAAAGCTGGATACAGGTGGCAAATCAAAGAAATTGAAAACATCCAAAAAATTTAGACTTTGAGGATGAGGTGTCAGAGTTTGTTTTTAAGCCTAGAAAACCACAGACTAGGCAGTCTAAGAAAATGTAGCAACCAGACATGGAGATAGATCAAATAGGAGGTGAGGATGCAAGTGTTTTTGAAGAACCCATTAATAAATCATCTCAAATACTTGAAGAAGACAGAAACAGAGTATTTAATACTCAGAGAGAAAGGAGTAGCTATGAGGAGGTCAAAACAAACTCAGACTTGAAAACATTGAGATTGATAAATTGAGGAAGAAAGTGAGAATGCATGCTATGGAAAGGTCAAAATTTGAGAGGTTGAAATGTCTGTGGGAGCTGGAAAAGGTTTCAAACAGTGAGTCAATCAATAGTCAGGATCAATTCTTCATATGGACTGTCCCTACAATCCAGGAAGCAAATTTCATAAGAATGGTTAACACCAAACTGAGGGCTAATAATAGAAGGCTTAAAAGGCAGGTTGAAGACCTTCAAATACAGCTAGAAAAGCCTGAATATCAACCACGGCAAAAATTTGTGTAAACAGTAAGTGACATCTCCTAACACATTTTTGGAGTTTTGTGGAAGGCTTCAATTTTGAAAACAGTTCAAAGTTGATTATTGAGAGCTTATATATAACTTCAAGGATGGTACTAAAGGTGGGAAACTCAAATTTTTGGAAACAAGCTGTGAAAATAAAAGATACAACAGTTTCGTAGCAGTTTCGTAGCGCGCTACAAAACTGCTATAGGATGCAGTTTGATCGATTTTGAAAGTTTTAAAAGGGTAAAAGGGCATTTTTATTAAACTTTGATGCTGTTGGAGGATATATCAAGACCACAAATGAAGATCCAATGGCAAAACATAGAAATTTGAAGGTTTCAAATGAAGTTTTCAGAGGTGAAGTTCTGCGCTACGAAAACAGAAGACAATTTCGTAGCGCAACAATGTTAATAGTTTTTGGCACTTATTCAACGTTTTGTTTTGGGCACAGCTAAGAGGAAGAAGTCAAAAGAGTTTAATATAACTTTTCCACCTTTTTTTAGCACAAATTGGTCAGTAGATGTTGTGAAGAAACATAAATGAAACAATACTCCTATTTTGCA
Organism: Pinus albicaulis; assembly: GCA_034641835.2. Taxonomy (NCBI): domain Eukaryota; kingdom Viridiplantae; phylum Streptophyta; class Pinopsida; order Pinales; family Pinaceae; genus Pinus; species Pinus albicaulis. The sequence continues at coordinate 67,162,178 of CM076577.1, read as the reverse complement.
GGGAGCATGTTCCTATTTTTCCGGACAGATAAGAAGCAAATCATTACAGTTCAACAATAAGGAGATGGACATCATCAAGGTAGAATTTTATGAGGAGCAGCTGTTAAAGAGAATATTTAATGCTTAGATAAGGTTGTTAAGTTACAATAAAGAGTGTTAATCTTATTTGTGTCAAGACTCTAGAACAAACAGTTTAAATGTCATGTTGGGTATGTGTTATATTATTTCCACGACTAAGCATGCGCAGGGGGGTAAGAGGGGGGGCGATAGCCCCCCCTTTGCACTGGACGCAACGGGGGGGCAGTAGCCCCCCCTGTCGGGGTCCAGGGCAGTGCCCCGGCGAAAATTTTTGGTCCTTAATTTCCGGTGGGGAGTCCGCGCCGATGGTTTTGTGCATGGTTTTGCACATGGTTTTGGGGTTCGATGGTTTTCGGCCGCTGGTATTTTTGTAGATCCGGTCAAGGGAACTACGATTATGTTCTAATCTAGGGTTAATGTATTGGGGTTTTGTATGCTACGACATGTATATATATGTATTTTAACACTAAAAGGAATATAATGAAATATCAAGCTGGTTGCCTCGATTTGGGATCCAGGGGAAAATCTCTGTGTTTATCTGTTTTTATGTTTTATGCTCTCGCTATTGTTTATTTTATGTTATAAGATTCGTGTGTAGATAATTTATGTTCAAGGTTAAAACCTACATTTGGTATCAGTGTTGTTTCGGCTTCAAGGGGACGCCTTTGCTGCTGAGGGTTTTTTGCTCGGGCCTGAGGTAGACCCTGTTAAGTGGGAGATCTACGGGATCGATTCTTGCGGTGAAAGAAGATGGCGAGCGGTGGGAAGATATAGATCAAGAAATTTAATTGTCAGAGTTTTGAGTTATGGAAGCTCAATATGGTGGATCTGCTGGTGGATAAAGATCAGTGGATCGTGGTAGATCTAGGTACTAAACCAACGAAAATGTCAGATGAAGACTGGAGGAAACTGGTTCGGAAGGCTAAGAGCACAATACGGTTGTGTGTCTCAGATTCAGTATTGTTGAATGTATCTGGGGAATCTACAACGAAGAATTTGTGGGAAAAACTTGGGACTTTGTACCAATCTAAGTCTCTGGTGAATAAGTTTTTCCGAATAAGTTTTTCATGCGGAAAAAGGTAGCCTTAACTTGGGGATGAAGGATGGGAACTGGAAGTGACGAGCCGCATGAACACCTTCCAATATTATGACTGATCGGTTGTCATATGTTGATATTAATATCTCAAATGAAGATAAGTGCATCAGTTTTTTGTGTTCTCTACCAGACTCGTGGGACAGTCACGAGTCTGGTTATTGCAATAGGTAGCAATACAACTACCTTGAATTTTGATGATATTATTTCAGCCTTGTTGTCAAAGGAAATGAGATGAAGAAACATGGAGGGTCAGAATGGAGATGCCTTATCTTTATAAGGAAGCTCCCAAAATAGAAACAAGAATAAGGTTTCGAGTGGGGAGATCTAAATCTAGAGGAGATCTAAATCTCCTAGAAAGTTTGTAAAGGTGTGTTGGAATTGTGGAAAGGAAGGGCACTACAAAAAGGACTGCAGATCTAAAGCTCCTGAGAAAGGAAAGGGATCTGATGATGCTCCTTTTGTAGAGGAAAAATCCACCTCGGATGAAGGTGGGGATGTGTATTTGGATTCTTCTTCAAATACACATGTAGATCATGAGTCATGGTTGATTGACTCGAGTGCATCCTTTCACTTCACTCCCCATAAGGAGTGGTTAAGTAGTAAATATGGTGTTTGATGTCTTCTGAGGATGATAGGAAGGCAGTCGTCGGACTTGGAAAAGGTCAAGCTAAAGCTACAAGGTGGAAGGATTCGAACACTTCACAGTGTTCTACATATTCACACGTTGGCAGAAATACGGTTACCTTAAGCAAGATGGATGATGTGGGTGTAAAAATAGTGTTCGAAAGACGCCTACAAGATCGTTCGAGGAGGCGAGTGATAGCGCTCTCCAGAGAGTTTCGGGTAAAATCAAGAAAATACATGCAAGCTAAAACTGCTAAAAGGTATGTTGTTATTGTTGGATATGAGTTCTATGGTTCCTGAAAGTGGAGCGGAAAGCCTAGTTGTCTCTGGAGAAAACACCATGTTATGGCATCAAAGGCTTGGACATATTGGAGAGAAGGGCCTTCAGATACTGCACAGAAATGGTATGGTAGAAAGTATGTCTAATTGCTCTCTGGATTTCGATTTCTGTGAACATTGTGTATATGGGAAGCAAAATGGGTGATTTTCATACAGTGCTAAGAGAGAAAACAAGATATTAGAACTTGTGCACATTGATGTGTTGGGACTGTGTTAGTTCCATCAACTGAGAAAGTCTGTATACTATGTTTATTCTGCGCTTCTAAGGAATACATGGATATATTTCTTGAGGAAGAAATAAAGTCTTCGACGATTTAAAGAATTGAAGCTACGGTGGAAAACCGGACATAGAAGAATAAAACCGAGGACGAATGTATGTTGGGGAGATTCTGAAAGGAGGTGAAAGAGTTCTTGTAAGAAGTGTGGTATACTTCTGTGTTACTCACACACCTGATAACAGATTTGAGAAAGAATGAACAAAACATGATGGTAAAGGAAAGAAGCATGCTTAGTGGTACCAGGTTAGGACAAGAATTCTATGTAGAGGCAATGGAGACTGCATGTTACTTGGTTAACAGATCACCTTCATCAGCGTTGGAGGATAAGACTCCACATGAGATATGGATTGGTAAGAAGTCCTCTCTTTCACATCTGAGGGTATTTGGATGTGATGCATATGTACATGTTCCAAAGGAGAAAATGACCAACTTGGATAATAAATCTGAAAGGTGCATCTTTATTGGGTATAAGGATGGTTTAAAAAGTTACAAGCTTTGGAACCCGAAAACAAGGAAGGTTGTGTATAGCCGAGATGTGGTGTTTAGAGAGGTGAAAGATGTTGTTAAACATGAAATCATACCAAAGGAACCTGAGAAGATAGAGTTTGAGCTAAAGGAGGATAGATGGAACTACCGTAACGAGAAGAAGAATCGAAAGGTAAAGGCACAAACTCGATTTATTAGAAGATTGGTTAGAAAGAAAGGCTTCGAAGGTATAGTCCATATGCTTTCTATTAAGGTTTTTCCTTAACTATAACTGATGATGATGCTAGAACTGTCAGGGAGGCAGTAGATTCAGAGGATGGAAAACTCTGGAAGGAGGCCATGATTGATGAAATGGCATCCTTGCACAAAAACGATGCATGGGATCTGGTGGAGTTGCCTGCTGGAAGGAAGCCCATTGGGAGCAAATGGGTGTTTAAGAAGAAGATGAATGTAGAAGGCAAGGTGGAGAAATACAAAGCTCGGTTGGTAGCAAAAGGTTATTCCCAAGTGCCAGGAATTGATTTTGGTGATATTTTTTCTCTTGTTTCCAAAGTTACTTCTATTAGATTACTTTTATCTGTTGCTGCTGCATTTGATTTTGAGATAGAACAGATGGATGTGAAGACAACATTTCTTCACGGGGATCTAGAAGAAGAGATCTACATGAAGCAACCTGAAGGCTTTATGGTGAAGGGTAAGAAAGAGCTGGTTGTAGAAATTAATTTGAATAAATCACTTATTCAACGAAGGTGCTTTGGTCATATATCAATTTCGAATTGCATACATAACACATAATATTCTACGTTAATTGTCACATGCGGAAATAACGAGAAGCAATCTCACATCAATTCAATCACCGCTAACCTAGAGTATGTATGGGGAAAGCCTATAGCTGAAAACCCCGCAGCTATTGTGTATATTATAATGGAGAAATCATGTAACCAAACAAGTACAATACTCCTCACAAGTACTCAGTACTTTCTCATAAAGTCACACACAATCTAACTCGGTTTTGAACAAGTCTCGGGTTCAAAACTCACTGCTGACTGCCTTGCCTCTATTGCGCAATCATGGCCTGTATATGAAGAGATCCAAGGTTCGAATCCCCTTGGCTTGATTGCGTAATTGTCATGGACAATTCCTCCGAGTGTAATGCAAATCTCATGCAAAACAAATCTACCAACTGATAGCTTTACTCACCCTTTCATCTACCTCTTCCACTGGTCTCCACTGAACTGATCATGCACTGTAGTGAACTGAAGTGTTCTTGAGTTGACTATTGAGTTAATATTTAGTAAATTAAATATTATTTAATTTACTCCACTCATATCTAGTTGATTAGTTAGTTAACTAATCCCAACTAGTTCAACTAAAACAAACAGAACACAACTCCACTACTTGTCCCGTTAACTCCTCCAAAACTCATGCCACTGAAGTCTAACTGAAGCCAACCATGCAAGATGCCATCAAACCCTAGGAACCACGTGATTCCTTGTGTCAGTTGCATGAGCCACCTCCATGACTCAAACTGAAGTGCGCCAAGAGAGTAAACTGTTGTTTATAGTCAAAATATTATTAAGGGAAAATAATGTTTGACTTCCATATTTTTAGGAGATCAGTCTAAAAATAGTCTGGGTCCTAAAAAATAGGGTCACATCTATTTTTACCGACATGTCGCATACTTCAAGAATCTCCAAGTAGAATTCCCAAATTATGCTCCGTATGTCTAAAAAATAGACATAGTCTAAAAATAGACTTTGCGCCAGAATTTGCCTGCGGGCCCACTTAGTGAAGGCGACTTCATTTCACTAAGCTCCATCATCTTGCTGCATTCTCAACAACGGTAGGCGGAGTTGAAGGAAGTCTCTGACGCTGGGTTAAAACAGTCACCAAGGATGTGGTATCAGAAATTTGATACCTATATACGGGGACTTGGCTTCACCAAAAGCAAGGAGGATCACTGTGTTTATTTTAAATTAATTGGTGACCGTGTTATTTATTTGGTCTTGTTTGTGGATCATATGTTGTTGATTGGAAATGACAAAGAAATTATCTAAGATTTGAAGACCCAACTGTTCTCCAAATTCGACATGAAGGATCTTGGTGATGCAAACTATATTTTGGGCATGGAAATTAAGAGAGATCGGGAAAAGAGGAAGCTTTGGTTAAGCCAGAGGAATTATGTCGAGACTATATTGTAGAGGTTCAATATGCAGGATAGTAAACCGGTGAATGTTACTATTCCTATAGGTGTAAAGCTATCTGCTGAACAGTGTCCCAAGACACAAGAAGAAGAGGATGATATGTCCCGTGTTCCATATGTAAGTGCAGTAGGTAGCCTAATGTATGCAATGGTCTGTACTAGACCAGACATTGCACATGCAGTGGGAGTATTGAGCAGGTTTATGTCAAACCCAGGGAAGGAGCATTGGACAGTAGTGAAGCCGGTTTTCAGATATTTACGTGGCACTAGTGATTATGGCTTGTGCTACCAGGGAAGAACAGGATTGGAAAGAATGTTGGACATTCATGGCTTTGTTGATGCAGACCAGGCTGGAGATCTGGACCAAAGAAGATCTACAAGTGGGTATGTGTTTAGCCTATTTGGAGGTGCAGTCAGTTGGATGAGTAAAAGTCAGTCTATAGTGGCTCTTTCAACTACAGAGGCAGAATACATAGCAGCCACTCATGCAAGAAAGGAAGCAGATTGGTTGCAAAGATTGTGTTCAAGTATGGGGTTGGTAAAACAAGCTATAAGGATAGACTGTGATAGCCAAAGTGCAATTTTCTTGGCTAAGAACCCTGCTTATCATTCAAATACAAACCACATTGATGTTCAATATCACTTTGTTAGAGATATGGTTGAGGCTAAAGGGGTGTTGCTGGTAAAGGTGGAAAATTTGAAGAATGTTGCAGATGCATTGAAGAATTCTGTGAGCACTCAAAAGTTCTCTTGGTGTAGAGAAACAAAGGGTGTTGAAGAATTGGGCCAATGAATAAGCTCTCTTGTGGCCCCCTACAGAAAGAAAAAAACAAGTGGGAGAATGTTGGGTATGTGTTATATTATTTCCACGACTAAGCACATGCAGGGGGGGTAAGAGGGGGGGAGATAGCCCCCCCTTTGCGCTGGGCGCAACATGGGGGTCACAGGGGGGGCGGAAGCCCCCCCTGTCGGGGTCCGAGGCAGCGCCATGGCGAAATTTTTGGTCCTTAATTTCTGGTGGGTAGTCCGCGCCCATGGTTTTTTGCATGGTTTTGCACATGGTTTTTGGGTTCGATGGTTTTTAGTCCCTGGTATTTTTGTAGATCCGGTCAAGGGAACTACGGTTATGTTCTAATCCAGGGTTAATGGATTGGAGTTTTGTATGCTACGACATGTATATATATGTGTTGTAACATTAAAAGGAATATAATTAAATATCAAGCTGGTCATCCCGATTTGGGATCCAGGGGAAAATATCTGTGTTTATCTGTTTTTATGTTTTATGCTCTCGCTATTGTTTATTTTCTGTTATAATATTCATGTGTAGATAATTTCTATTCAGGGTTAAAACCTACATGTCAGATGTAATTAAAGTTTGTTTTAGCAGTTGATAGGTGTCAAGATAGAAAATTCGAATTTCTCTCAAGTGATTGGAGAGATTCCAAGAATGTACTAATGACTTTATAAAAGACAAGAAGTCGAATTGCATAGGGTTGGAAATTTTCATAAGCAAGCATACTGTTGTTGTAGTAGAGGACTGTGTTTTTATGTTAATAAAGAGATATTGGTTTCATCACTCAGGATTCAGAAAGGGTTATGGTTGCGTGTTATTCTCATAGTTTTTCTCTTTCAATTACTTGCAGTGGGATGAGTGTATGTTACGTAGAATTCACTGAAGGTGCTCTAACTTCCTTCACATGTTCATGAACTGTGTTATTTTCTGTCCTATTGTTCTTTTGATGCATCTAAACCCTAAAATTCCCTGACTTCCAATTGAAGATGATACTCATGTTTTGTGAAAATACACCTGACTCCATAAGCCCAATAGATGTTTGTTGATTAGTAGTACAACCAATTATCCATTTTACTCATAGAGTTATCCATCTAATCCTTATTTGAAAATCATAAACCTATTGAGAGAGCCCTCTCAGGTTGAGGAGGCTAAGCCTCAACTAAAATTCTGGCTTGAAATAGTTACTCAAGGTCTTCTTGATCAACAGCCTATCAGAGTCTGATTTTGAGATAAAATTTTGGTGCGTCTGCCAAGAGCCTGAAGATTATTCATTCCCGAAATCAAGAAGCTGAACTTCTAAAGGTAGCAAGATATTAGAAAGTTTTTTTTTCGAGGCTGCAATCTACCTTGGTGACTCCATACATTTTTTCAAAGTTTAAAGGTGGCTTCGAGAAGGAGATACACACGGAGCAATCCTGATCCCAATCCACCTACCGCTATGGACAATCCAAACACTATTTCAAAAAGTCAAAGAATTTCAGAAATATCAGGTACTCCATCTCATTCAAAATCTTTTTCCTATGAAATATTAAGAAGTCCTGAAGATAAGAAAGTTGATGACAAGATTCATGAAGTGTTGTTTAGATCTGAAAGTGAAAAATAACTCATTGATGTTATCTTAGACTTGCAAAAAAGAGGAATTGACACTTCAGCCTTAGTGACACAAGAAGAAAAGGAAGAGTTTTGGGAAGCTGTTACCTATGAACTAATGCTAGAAAAAGAGTCTTTAGATAAACTCAAAGAAACTGATCCTTTCGAAGTCTTGATGAAATCCAAAGCTGGTTTACCCCTTCCAAATTGGAGTTCTATTGTTAGTTGTTTACAAAAACCAAGCAGTCCCCCTCATATCAGTTCTTCATCTTCTTTTTCTGCCCCTCCTACAACTACTGTTCATTCTCCAGTCATGGGTGCTCCTGCTAGGTATGAACCACTTGTACTTCCTGCTATTTTGCATGACCTTCCTAGTAAATATGCTGCTAGGATTCCTACTTGGGGTAGTGATGAAGAAATTTAAGCAGAGGAATTTGTAGACAGATTTAATGATTTTATAGATAGTGAATAATTTGATGATGAGGATGTGAAGTTAAGGTTATTTTCTCAGAGTTTTATTGGAGAAGTTAGAAAATGGTTTAAGGCCCTTGCACCAGGCAACATTAGAACTTGGAATGATTTTGAAGACAAATTATTAAGAAAATGGGGTAATAGAACCAATCCAGTCCAAGCATTCACTGAATACAACAACCTTAGGAGGGAAGTTGATGAATCTGTCCAAAAATTTTCAAAGATATTTAATAAAGTTTTTGACTCAATTCCAGCTCATTTGAAACCTCCGGAATCCTTAGCACAAATGAGATATGCTGAAGAATTTGACTATGAATTTTCTATCCTATTGAGGGAAAGAGAGTAACCCACATTTTTTGAAATGCAGAGTGATGCAGTTAAGGTTGAGGTAAACATGATAGCTGCTAAAAAGCCAAAAATGGGAAAAACTAAACTGAAAGAAGAAGAGAAACCATCCACCTCAACTTATGAATTCAAATTTGATTCAATGATGAAAACCATGGAGAAGTTGATGGATATGTTAGCTCTTGGTAACACTTCTGCTCATCCTGTGCAACATGAACCTCAATTCAAAAACCACAATTTACGAGACCTCAAAATCAGCAAAGGCCGAAAGAGAACAGAAATCAACAAGCTGACCCTCCAGTGAGACCTTATTTTCAGCAAAATTTGGTAGATGAAGAGATGAGCCTGAGATTCCTGAAGAATCCATCCATTTTATTGAAGAAGAATTGTTAAGAATATTCTTGACTAAAGAAGAGCATGATGAGTCAGATTTGGCTAATCAAGGAGAAGAACCATCAGATTATTTTAAAGGGTATCAACATGGTATTTTCAAGATGCAAAAACAATATAATCTCAGAAATAGAAATGTGCCTACCATTGAAAACAAAGCGTAGCCCAAGAAAGGTGCTCCAAAGGCTTTTGAAGCTAAGAATGATGCCCCAAAGGTGGCTGAAGGTAAAATGGATATTCCACTTGGTAAGAAAGACAGTCAACTTCCTCCTCTTGTCAAAGATGTTGAAAAGTCTGTTTCTGTTTTCAACCTTGAGAATGAAATTTCAAAGATTAAAATATCATTCCCTTTCAGTGAGATTCTCAAGGTGAATGAATATAGAATCAAGATAGTTAAGATGTTGAATTCAGAACCAAGGGATGCTAATATCTTGAATCTCCAAGAAGACAATCCTACTATATATTTGGGTCCAAGGTTAGAAGATGATCAAAATGAAGAGTTTCCTCCTTTTTATGTAAGCATTAGTATTCATGATATGACTTTGCATAATGCTATGTTAGATTCAGGAGTTTCTCATAACCTCATTACCAAGGTTATCATGGAGAGAATGGGATTGAAAATCACAATACCGTATAAGGATTTGTTTTCTTTTGATTCCAAGAGGGTTCAATGTATTGGTCTAATCAAATATGTTGTTGTTGGTTTAAAGCAAATCCCAGCAAAGACAGTTGTTATGGATATTGTTTTGACTGATGTTCCTCCAAATTTTGGTATGTTGTTGTCAAGATCATGGGCAGCGAAAATCAAAGGCACAATGCAGATAGATCTTTCCTACGCTACTATTCCAGTTTTTGGTGAACAAAGGAGATTGTATCGGGAGACTAGAATGGCTTACATGGTAAGTAGCAAAGATAAGCCTCAGAATTTTCCTATTTACGCCTTTGATACTGAACTTGGATCTGCCATTCTTTTCAATGAATCTGCTAATAGTGTTGAGGAAGAAATAAAAGCAGAAAATCAGCATGCAGAAAATCAACAAGTAAATGACGAAGAGATGGAGGAATGGTGGTCATTCTACTTTGATGGATTAGCAGGAAAATAAGGGGTAGGAGCAGGGATTTGGATTACAAATCCAAATGATGAGAGTAAGTTATACCCTTACAAACTTAATTTTGATTGCAAAAACAACATGGCTGAATATGAATCTTTGATTTTGGGTCTAGATATTTTGAAAAAGATGAAGGCTCGAAATATTTCTGTTTTTGGAGATTCTGAATTGATTATTAGACAAGTTGAAGGTGTCTATCAAACTAAGGATGTAAGAATGAGGGCTTACATAAATCTAGTTTTAGACTTGTTGGAAAAATTTTAGTCTTATTCCTTCATAGTCAAAACTAGAGATCAAAATTCTATTGTTGATTCTCTTGTTGTTTCCACAAGTATTTTCATTATTCCTATGCATTCAAAAGAAAAATATGAGATTGAAGTTCATCATAGGCCAGCTATACTGGAAAATATCATAAATTGGCAAGTTTTTGAAGATGATCAACAGGTAAAGAATTTTATTGAGCCGAAAGAAGAATTTGAAAATACACATGTAGATCAGCAAAATATGCTTGTTGAGCCTAAAGAAAATTCTGAAGTTTTTCAATTGAAGAATAATTCAATACCAAAGGGTCTTATTCCTCTTGAGAAGATTTTTAATCAAAATGATGTTTTTAAAGCACCAAAATTGCAAGATGATGAAGATGAAGTAGAGAGTTGTAATCTTGGTACATTAGCTTTGCCTAAAATGATTAAAATTTCAAAGCTTCTTTCAGCTGACGTGAAATCCAAATATATTGAGATGATGAGAAGGTTTATGGATGTTTTTGCTTGGAATTATTATGATTTAAAGCAATATGATCATTCCATTATTCAGCATACTATTCCTATCAAGGAAAATGAGAAACCTTTCAAGTAGAAATTGAGGAGAATTAATCCTCTTCTCATGCCATTGATTGAAAAGGAGGTTAAGAAACTATTTGATGCAAAGATAATTGTTCCAATCATATTTTCAAATTGGCTTGCAAACTTAGTTCCGATAAGGAAGAAGAGTGGAGAAATCAGAATTTGTATTGACTTCAGAAATTTGAATAAGGCTTCACTAAAGGATAACTATCCTCTTCCTAAGATGGATTCAATTCTGCAAAATATTGTTGGTTCACAAAGGATGTCTATGCTTGATGGCTTTTCAGGTTACAATCATATTCTTGTGCATCCAGATGATAAAGAAAAAACAGCCTTCATAACATTCATGCATGCTAAAATTCCCTTTGGTCTCATGAATGCGTGAGCCACTTTCCAAAGAGAAATGGATATTGCTTTTTCTGAAGAAAAGGATAAGTCAATAGTTGTTTATCTTGATGATATCACAATCTATTCAAAGAAAGAAGAAGATCATTTGAAACACCTAGAAAAAATTCTGCTGAAATGTAGAAGGTTTGGTATCTCTCTTAATCCTACTAAAAAAAACTTTGCTTTAACATCAGGAAAATTACTTGGTCATATTATTTCTGAAGAAGGAATTAGGATTGATCCTAATAGGGTTAATGCAATTTAAAGGGTAGATTTTCCAAGAAGTAGGAAAGAGATTCAATCTTTCGTAGGAAAGTGAATTTTGTTAGGCGTTTCATTCCTAATTTTGCTGAGATTGTCAAAGATATAACAAGGATGTTAAAGAAAGGAGTTGACATTAAATGGAAAGATGAAGCAAGAAATATTCTGAAGAAATCAAGAAGGCACTCACACAAGCACTGGTACTCATTAGTCCAGATTTTTCCAAAGAATTTATGGTTTTTACATTTGCTTCCGAAAACATAATTGCTGGAGTTTTTCTACAAAAAGGAAATCAAGGTATTGAACAACCTATTTCTTTCTTTAGTAGGAAATTAGAAAATGCTGAACTGAAGTATAATATTCTAGAGAAGCAAGCCTATGCTTTGGTGAAAGCTATGAAATATTTCAGAATTTATATTTTGCATTCGCACATCATAACATATGTTCCAAGTGTTGTGGTAAAGGACATTCTAACTCAGGCAGATCTGGATGGCAAAAGGGGAAAATGGATCGCAAAATTGCTGGAATATGATACAGATATAAAACCAACGAAGTTGGTGAAGGGACAAGGCTCGGAGAAACTAATGACTCAGTCAAATCTGGACTGTCTTGATATAAATTTGAATGCATAAATATCAGAAATTTCTGAAAATGAGGAAGAATTGGTCCAAATTGATGAGAAATTTCTTACTTCAGAATGATATAAGGATGTGGATTTTGTTCTATAGCATAATAAATCTCCCATTGATCTATCAAAGTCCAAAGAAATATTTTTTAAGCTGAAATCATTGCGGTATTTTGTTTATGACAGAAATCTATTGTGGAAAGATGCAGGAGGAATTTTGCTGAATTGTCTACTTGAAGAAGAGGCTGAAAATATCATTGAAGAATTCCATAGAGGTGATTGTGGAGGACATCATTATTGGAAATCTACAGCAAACAAGATCCTAAGAGCTGGATATTTTTGGCAAACAATGTTTAAAGGCATTTACAAAAAGATCGTTGCATGTCATGAGTGTCAAATTTTTGAAGGAAGAAGAAAACTTGTACCTCTACCTTTAGTTCCTATCTATGTTGAAGCTCCTTTTCAGCAATGGGGGTTAGAATTTATTGGAGAGATACATCCATCTTCATCAGGGCAACATCGCTGGATTATTACAGCAACAAACTACTTCACCAAATGGATAGAAGCGATACCAACAAGGCAAGCTAATGACTCTGTAATTATTTCTTTCTTAGAGAATAATATATTGTCAAGATTTGGTTGTCCCATGAAGATTATAATAGATAATTCTCAAGCATTTAAGTCCAATAAGATGATAAATTTCTACCATCAATATCACATCACTCTTGGACACTCTACAGCATACTATCCGCAAGGTAATGGTCTTGCTGAATCATCAAACAAGAGCATTGTAAGAATCATCAAAAAGGTACTGCAGGAGAACAAGAAAGCTTGGCATTTAAAGCTGAAGTATGCCCTATGGGCTGATAGGATTTGTACAAAGAGATCAATTGGAACTTCGTCATATGAACTAGTCTATGGGGCTGAAGTTGTTTTCCCAACATCACTGGGGGTACCGGTTATGAATTTAATTCAAGGACTTGAAGAAGAACCAAATGCCATCCAAAGGAGGATAAACCAGCCGATAGCCTTGCAAGAGAAGAGAAATGAAGTCTATGACAGTTATCAACATGTTCAAAACAAAATCAAGAATACATTTTATAGAAGGATCAAATAGGACAGTTTTCAAATTCATGACAAAGTGCTGAAATGGGAGGCCAAAATTGAGGAAAAGGGCAAGCATGGTAAATTTGAAAATTTATGGAAGGGTCCTTTTCTGATTGCTAGTTTTCATGGGAACAACACTTACATATTGTAGGAAATTGATGGAGGATCATATGCTGGAGGGCCTGTTAATGGCAGGTTCCTAAAGAATTATGTTTGTTGAAGTATTATAAATCACTCATGACATTGTATATATTCATCTTTGTCATTTTTTGCTAATAAATGACAAGTTGAAACAAAATCTTAAGCCCGAGGTGAAGGCCCAACAGTTTGAAGAAGATGCTTGTCAAAAAAAATTCTATTTTTATCAAAAAATTGATAGCACTGGAGCTGCAAGTTCTTAGTGTACCACAGGGGCACACTATCCCAAATGGAGCCACTGTTATCACTATTAAAATCCTCTAAATTCAGTCAGTTCATACTTGTTCTTAAGTTATGGTATTAGATAGGGTGTGAGTCATTTTTATGTTTTATAGGGTCTAAGTCATAGTTTTAGAGTCTCATTTTATCACCAAACCAAGTTCATAAACTTTGTTGTACACTTTAGTAGTCTCATGCCATGTTTTGAAACCCATATTTTAAGTTTTTTTTCAAAAAAATTTCGAATAAGCCACAAAACTACGTTTTTGTAGCGCACTCAGTGCAAAAAAATTCTTATGTGCTACGAAAATATCGGTCTTTTCATAGCACAAAATCCTGAAATAACACTACCAGCGCTACGAAATTGAGGTTTCGGAATTTTCGGTTTAGATGTCACATCCATCAACTTGGGGTTAAATTTTCATGATTATAGTGTCAATCCACGATCATAGTGTTAGTCCATGAATCCTCCTTCACGCATGAAACCATCTAAAGTAGTTATGGAATCATTATGAGATTCATTAGCGGTCATTTGTCATTGGTCCTTTGCAAATTTGAAAAGGGAATTGGTTATTATTGTTTTTATCTCATGCAAAGAAAGCACTGCGTGCATATCTATTGCTGAAGGGGAAGCTCGTGATGAGATACCAGAGCTCTCATTAAGTTTTCAAGCGAGGCAGAGTTTTCAATCAAGCGAGGCAGAATTCAATTGGTGATTATTTCAGCAGTTTCGATTGCAAATCTAGTAAGTTTGAAAATAGTTGCTGACTGAAACAAAGTTTTTAATCAAGTGAGGCAGAGTTTTCCATCAAGCGAGGCTGAACCAAATTCTCAATTGAGCCAATTTATCCAACAAGGAGGTTTATTACAGTTTTTCTGAAGACACAGGGTTTCCAGGAAGAAGATGGCAGAAGAAAAAATAAATCACCGGTCGGGTTACTGCCTGAGGACAGAACCTGAAGGTTTAGAAAATCTCACCAGGGATAAATCTGTTGAAGAAGCCTTCAAGAAGGTAGGGTGCTGGAGGTTTTGTGAAAAACTTCAAGGAGGGCATAATCAGGTCACCAATGAATTTGCTACCAACTTCACAGGGTCAAACACAAAGGTTGGTTTTCTCAATTTACCAATTTCTCCTAAATTTATATCAACAGTCACAGAAATCCCAAGAGAGGAGGAAAGATGGTTTAAGAAATTTAGGTTTGAAATGCAACCCTGCAAAGTCTTTTTGAAACCAGAGTTTATGGATACTGATTTGAATAAAGTTGTGCCAAGAAGTTATGTTAAGGATAAATTTTCCAACCTGCTCTACAATATCCAAAGGTACTTCCCTTGCGAAGGGAGATACCACAAGGTGTACACTTATCACTTTAAACTCGTGTTTCATTTCACAGGAATAATCTCTCTCGGCTTACCCTTCTTTCTATTTCGAAGTCTGGCCAAGATGGCAGACAAAGTACAGACAAAATCCCAAGCATGTGAAACATCATTATTTCATCATGGTCTAGTCAAGTTAATAGTTTTGCATGAGCTTCAGCAAGTGAATAGAGAATGGTCTGATTTTCTCTTTTTGAGTAGAATAGGGGTTGAAGGAATAGGTGCTAGCCCTCAAGTCAAAGAAACATCTTCATCAAAGACTACTGAACCTGTAGAATCAAAATCAAGAAGGTTTGTCAAGCTTAAGCCCATGAAACAGGTTAAGGAACCTATGATAAAGGAAACACTAAAAATCCAAAGGACTCCTCAATCTACACAGAAGAAGAGAACTGAGGTAAAAAAGACAATTCAGGAAGAGTCAATTAGTAAAACAGCTTAGAAGAAGTTGACTAGGAGTCAAAGGTCAAAGGAGAAGGGTAAGGTTGTGGTCGCAAATGAAAATTCACAATTAAGAGCTGACTTGAATGATATATTACAAGATATTGACATTGAGGAGTCTCCCCTGGTTCAAGCAGAGTTCATAAAGCTGGATACAGGTGGAAAATCAAAGAAATTGAAAACATCCAAAAAATTAGACTTTGAGGATGAGGTGTCAAAGTTTGTTTTCAAGCCTAGAAAACCACAAAATAGGCAGTCTAAGAAAATGCAGTAGCCAAACATGGAGATAGACCAAATAGGAGGTGAGGATGTAAGTGTTTTTGAAGAACCCATTAATACATCATCTCAAATACTTGAAGAAGACAGAAACCGAGTATTTAATACTCAGAGAGAAAGGAGTAGCTATGAGGAGGTTAAAGACAAACTTAGACTTGCAAGCATTGAGATTGATAAATTGAGGAAGAAAGTGAGAATGCATGCTGTGGAAAGGTCAAACTTTGAGAGGTTGAAAGTTCTTTGGGAGCTGGGAAAGGTTTCAAACAGTGAGTCAATTAGCAGTCAGGATCAATTCTTCATATGGACTGTCCCTGCAATCAAGGAAGCAAAGTTCATAAGAATGGTTAACACCAAAATGAGGGCTAATAATAGAAGGCTTAAAATGTAGGTTGAAGACCTTCAAATATAGCTAGCAAATCCTAAAGATCAACCATAGCAAAAATCTGTGTAAACAGTAAGTGACATCTCCTAACACATTTTTGGAGTTTTGTGGAAGGATTCATTTTTGAAAATAGTTCAAAGTTGATTATTGAGAGCTTATATATAACTTCAAGGATGGTAGTAAAGGTGGGAAAATCAAATTTTTGGAAACACGCTGTGAAAATAAATGATACAACAGTTTCATAGCGCAGTACGAAACTGCTGTAGGTGTCATACACAGCATTTTCGTAGCGCGCTACGAAACTGCTGTAGGATGCAATTTGATCATTTTTGAAAGTTTTCAAAGGGTAAAAGGGCATGTTTATTAAAATTTGATGCTACTGGAGGATATATCAAGACCACAAATGAAGATCCAATGGCAAAACATAGAAATTTGAAGGTTTCAAATGAAATTTTCAGAGGTGAAGTTCTATGCTACGAAAACAATAGACAGTTTCGCGGTGCAACAATGTTAATAGTTTTTGGCACTTCTTCAACGTTTTGTTTTGGGAATAGCTGAGAGGACGAATTCACAAGAGTTTAATATGAATTTGCCACATGTTTTCAGCACAAATTGGTTAGTAGATGTTGTGAAGAAACATAAATGAATTAGTACACCTATTTTGCAAGGAGCATGTTCCTATTTCTCAGGACAGATAAGAAGCAAATCATTACAGTTCAACAGCAAGGAGATGGACATCATCAAGGTCGAAGTTTATGAGGAGCAGCTGTCAGATAGAATATTTAATGCTTAGATAAGGTTGTTAAGTTATAATAAAGAGTTTTAATCCTAGTTGTGTTAGGACTCTAGAACAAACAATTTAACTATCAGATGTAATTAAAGTTTGTTTTAGAAGTTGATAGGTGTCAAGATAGAAAATTCAAATTTCTCTCAAGTGATTGGAGAGAATCCAAGAATGTAATAATGAATTTATAAAAGACAAGAAGTCGAATTACATAGGGTTGGAAATTTTCATAAGCAAGCATATTGTTGTTATAGTAGAGGACTGTGTTTTTATGTTAATACAGAGATATTGGTTTCATCACTCAGGATTCAGAAAGGGTTATGGTTGTGTGTTATTCTCATAGTTTTCCTCTTTCAATTACTTGTAGTGGCATGAATGTATGTTACTTAGAATTCACTAAAGGTGCTCTAACTTCCTTCATATGTTCATGAACTGTGTTATTTTCTGTCCTATTTTTCTTTTGATGCATCTAAACCCTGAAATGCACTGACTTCCAATTGAAGCTGATACTCATGTTTTGTGAAAATACACCTGACTCCATAAGCCTAATAGATGTTTGTTGATTAGTAGTACAACCAATTATCCATTTTATCCATTTTACTCATAGATTTAGACATCTAATCCTTATTTTAAAATCATAAACCTATTGAGAGAGCCCTATCAGGTTGAGGAGGCTAAGCCTCAACTAAAAGTCTGGTTTGAAATAGTTACTCAAGGTCTTCTTGATCAACAGCCTATCAGGGTCTCATTTTGAGATAACACTCACAAAAAGACCCTCATACATGCAATTTTTTTGAAAATCTCAAATTTAAAAAATATTATCCAACCCTAAGTGACTTACTCAAATTCACTCAAGACAAACCCAATGGTTATCACAGATAACACTTTCTTACGCTTTATCTGTTCATAGAAATTATTCAATTTCCCAATAACTTCCTCGAGTGATTGAGGCTCATCATACTCAACCCGATCTCTAAATGCTAATGGAAATCCACTGGAAAATATATGAAATTTAGCCTTCTCACATTTATATACAGTACATACCTCAATAGCTCCAGGAACTTGGTCGTATACTCCTCATCTGTCATTGATCCCATATTTACCTCATAGAATTATTTTTCCTTACTATCGTAGTACCTTTTTGAAAAGTACTTCTTCCTGAAAAGCCTCTTGAAATCATGCCATATCAAGTCCTCTGTCCTGATGTATTTGGCCCACTTCACATATTTCCACTAGATATCTACTTTACCTTTCTGAAGATAGATATATGGCCTTCATATTATCTATGTAATTATGCAATGCAAATAAATTCTTCATCCCAAGTATCTAATCTTATGTATCTTCTGCCTTCTTCAAGACCCCATCAAAAGTAGGTGGTTTTTTTTTATTAAACTCATATGGAATGTATCCCCTATCCCTCCTCCTATAAGGATGATAATGATAACGATCATAACGCTTGTCAGAACCAGAACTAGAATAGTACCTGGGTCCATCATCTCTCTTATCTAGAGTATCCAACAGTCTGCCATCTCTAATTATGTCATATCTATCCGAATGGTACCCACCATGAGATATATTTCCATACTCCCCATTATTTTTTTCCTCCTTCCCATGGCTGATCTGAAGTGGTCCCTATCACTACAATTTTGACCAACTCTGAAGGATTGTTGCATTAACCTCTGCTTGTTTCTCTTGTTCCTGTATGATTCTATCATTGTACACTTTACAACTCCTTATTTCTTCCTTCAAGATTTTTAGTGTTTCTGCAAAATCAGAAGTGTTCCCAACACCACACTGCTCATCTGGCCCATAAAGGAGAATCTCGTGAACTATATTATACCATTCTACTATTCATCTTGATCTCTTTCTGCAAGGCATCTTATGTCAGCAAAACCAAATCATAAACCAACCATCATACCTTATCATAATTTTGGGAGGAGATATGATTTGCAAGATCAACCAAATCAGTGTAATACATGTATAAACATAATCATAACAACATATAGATATATAACATGTAGACATATCGATATATGACATCATTCTAGCCAGATTCCAGTCATCAATGCATGACCATACCAGTCACATACCATGACCTCATGCATGAAAAAAACATCCATATCAATGTACACTTGACAACATGTAAGCACGAACATGCATAAACAACGCATAACCAATCATACACTCATGATGACACATTTCACAACAACACCATCAAATTTCACATGGTGACATCACTACAACCTTAACCAACACCATGCATATGCAAAACATATATAGACCAAAAGGATGAGTAACACATGTGCAACATACATGAATGCATGAACAATACACACCACCCATCTAGTATGAGGAGTGAACCATGCTCTGATACACCTTTATAACACCCTCCTCCCACATCTACCCAAGTAATTGGCCAGCTGAGGTAAACATGTGATGAAGAGTTACTACGATATGATTCAACTCCCTATGTGTCAGTTGAGGAAGTGGAATCAACATAACCCAATAACACAGACCTTCTGCAACTGCTACAGGACACCTACGAGCCATCCAAACCTTCCAAGAGGATAGCCCTTGGGAAAAAATAACCTTTTAGTGCATCAATACCCTATTCGCTCCCTTGACATGGGAAAGAATGCGACTGGAAACCTCTAGTCGCTCGCACAACATGGGTATGTGTGCCACTAGGGACTTTTCTAGGTAGTTCTGAGTCACTGACCCCAATTTCTATGCCACGTTTTTAGGCACGGGGCTCATATCATTTCCCAAAACTCCATGAAACTTCCATAATTGAAAGATAACAATGTAATAATGATGTAAATGCAATCACTTGAACATGGACTTGACTGGACCCTTACTATACATGACAGGAATTTCGTCAAACATGTCAAAAATATGTAATCTACATATTTAAACAACATATATGAGCATAGGGGTATCATACTTATCTGAGAATCGTTCAGAAGCATTGTTCCCTTATCACATTAGCTGCATCATCATTTATTAGTTCATATATTCATTTTTTATTCAATTACTAGTCAAAACATGATGAGATCCATACATCGTCACTATCAAAATACATTATCATAACCAGTATAATATCAACATAAATACCAAGGATACAAAAACCATAGAATCCACATATAAACAATATATTACTTATGATATAACAAGGGAAAAGAACCTCTTATTAATGTATGCAAATGCCAACAAATTTTGGGACTTCCATGAACCACTTGACCATATATTGGTTGAACCAAATATTTCTTCAACCAATCACCCTCATGCCATATTCCAATAATGAGTGAGGAGTCAAACCAAAATAACCAACCAAGGCTTCCTGAGGCAAAACCATCTCTCACTCATCCATAAAAACCAGCTTTACTGGAATACTCACCGAATCACTAGGCCATAAACAAGCATGGATGCCATTGGATCTCTCCACCTAAACCATGAGGAATTTTTTTTTATCAACCTCTTGGATTTACCGTGTATCCCTCCATTACTGGTTAAGGGATTCCTATGCCTACGAGGTCTTAACCCTTGGGCTTTACCATGTATCCCAACCCGGGATTCCTAGGCCCAATCAAGGGTAAACACCACTTAGCTTTACCATGTATATTGTCATTACTCATCAAGGGATTCTTAGGCTCAATCAAGGTGTTCACATTCATTCTTTACCATGTATCCCATCGTTGGATTCCTAGGCCTTGTGTATAATCCTGAGACTACCCCACTCAGCTTCGAGTCCATCCGTATATCCATCTCAACCAAAACATGAGTACCCACCACCACGGCTCTCCAAAAATGGCAAGGCTAGGTTGAAAACATGGTCACCCCTGGAAAAACCCATTCCAATGATGGAAAGAGAACTAATAATCCACATGCAACACCATGCATGCCAAACATAGCAAGTAAATCACACATGAAAATCGGTAGCTGCAAGAATGTTGTTGTAGTTTCTTGATATTTCTCTTCCTTTTTTTCTCCTTCCTTCCTCTTTATTTCATTTCCTTTCTTGATCCAATGTTGAAATGCTCCAAGAAAACTCTAAGTATCCTAGAGTGTGAGAGAGAGAGAATAGAGAGAGAGCTCCAAAACTGAACTGACTAAAGGTACCAACTTATCCTCAGAAGAATTTTTATCAATTAGGCCTTTCTTTTCTTCCTTTTCCATTATCTTCCTTCATTTTCCTCCAAACATGAAACATGTGACCTTTCACCTTTTTTTTCTCCTATTTCCAATTTTTATAAATAAAATGCCAAAAATGTCATTTTGCCTTTCCAAAGCCTTTTCCTTTTCCTTTTCCTTTTCCAATTTCCTTAGCCATAATAAACCAAATGAACACCCACACTATGATGTTTTTTCCCAACATTAAGCTTGGAATAAGTTTCCCATAACCGTGGTTATTATTTTTCATTTATTAACTTTTACTACATTTAATTTTCACTAGGGATATTACAGGGAATGACAAGGGATGGGAAGGAAAATCAATGATTTTATTACCTTCTTCTTGATCATGGATGGTCTCACTACCCTATGTCAATTCAATACCCAACTCATTAGATAATGAACTTGAAGAGCATGGAGTATCTTCATCACAAATTAATGCATTACTAACAATAGAGAACAAGCGGTACTGAGGTGAAGAGGAAGTTTCCATAAGAACATCTTCTTGGATCGAATCAAAATTTAGGTCTAAAATTTTCCAAATTAAACTCTTCTAAAATATTAGTTGATGCACTAAAGAATTCATCACCATATTCATCTATATAATCATAATCATCATAATGATGGTTTCCCACAACTTCATTTGATTCATCATCGAGATTTTTAGATTCAAAATCAGCCAAGGATGAAAGATCATAATCTTGAAAAGGAGTATTTTTTAAAAGAGAAGAAATATCAAAAGAATCCTCACTTTCCTACTCTTCTACTTGTGAAGAGTGATTACCTTGCACCTGATCATTGTTTAAATTGGAAAATTTAATTTCAGACAGATCAAGGGGAAAGGGGTTCTGAGAATGAGATGGTAGAGGAGGAAAAGAATAAAAATTAAATTAAAGACTAGAGTTATGAGTGATAATATCATCTGGTGGAATGGAGGTATTAACCTTTACATGAGGCTTCATGAATGGTTCCAAGGTTTCCTCCATTAGATTTGAATCATAGAAAGTGGAAGAAGATTTAGAAAATGGATCAAGAGTTTGATTTTTTTATTTCCAAACTTGATCATTAATACGTATAGGCACCATGATTGGCGTTGGAAAAGGAGGAGGACAAGGAAAAAAAGGAATAGTAGTTCCCTCCTCTGAAATTGGAGGTGTCTCACAATTTCAGGAAGTTGAGAGAAAAATAACATCTGGGGTTTAGATTCACACTGATTCAAAGAGATTCGAACCAAATGTTCAAACTTTTTCTTAAATAAATCCCAATCCATATCTTCTTCAGAATACTCACAACATAAGTGAAGGAATCTGTTAGAAAAATACTCAATTGATTCATTAGGATCCATTCTAATTTGATTGATTCATTTATAAACAACTCAGTAATCATACCTATCAAAATATTGATGAAGCTCCTTGAGGAATTGATCAAAACAATGAATAGATGTAGGTGGCAAGGTATGACACCATTGATTAACACAACCTTCAAGAGTTAGGAAGAAAAGCACACAAGAAATATCTTCATCATCGATTTCATAATATTCACAAATTTTAAGAAGATGATAGATGTGCTCGGATATGGATGTTCCATCCTCACCATCAAACTTTAATTAAAACAAGTCATTAAGAGTCTCATCGGGGATTAAAATTTGACCACTGGATATATGGGAAAAACTCCTCGCGGATCTGATTTGAGTATGAGCCATTAAATATAAGATATTGAAAATAGACTCAATGGACACATCTTGTCAACTGGCCCTCCTAGCACCAAAATGTTGACGGTGTTGGATACTGCCAACATATAGGGGGTCTCCCTAATTTGATGTCTCAATTAGACCTCACACCATTTCGAGCATTAGCGAAATTTTGAGGTCTAAATTGGGCCTCCTAAGGAATATTATAAAATAATAGTGGAAATAATAAAATAATATTAGATTACATCATCAAATTTTAGAGGGAAAAATGAAAAATCTAATTTTTCAACTCATATTCTCAACTTATCTCCCTATTGTTTTACTAAGGTTTCAAGCAGTAGTACTCGTTATATGAAAAAATTACTTCCTCCTCCAAGGAGTACTCATGTTGAAAACTTTCGATGGACCCTACTACATGAAAAATGAGAAATACATGGAAAAACGTGATTGCAATCATGTTTTTCATGTATTTATCATTTTTCATGTATCAAGGTCCATCGAAAGTATGCAACATGGATACTCCTTGGATTAGGAATTAAATTCCACATCTAATGATTTCTCTCGATCGAAATTTGAGTAAAACTATAGGGAGATAAGTTGAAAATACAAGTTGGAAAAGTAGTTTTTTTTTTTTATCTTTTTACTTTTTTACTCCAAAACTGGTGAATCATCCCGCATGGTTGACTTCATCATCTTGACTAGAAATATCTCCAGAGTACTCAGAGAGATTATGATCCCCCACGACAAGGACTAGTGGGAAACCAGCTGCGAGAAGAAGGCTGAGGGAGAAACCTCACTATTTTCAGTCGCACCGACTTGCAATTATTTGCAAGATTCCATCAAGAAGTTGTTATGTTACGTGGATTAATCCCTCTTGTGAACAAGAGCGATCTCCCTAGTACTCCAGCGAGTAACTAGAAACAAATATCCATTTGAATACCTCTTCCTCTAGATTAATTGCATTTCAAGATTATTATAATAGTAAAGTAGAGAGGACATCATTCCTACCTTGAAATCCAAATTTTTGATGTAGCCCTTTGTCCCGTCTCTCCAACGTAGTTCTCCAATGAGTAGAACCTGCAATCAAAGACAAGACAAATAATAAAATCATCTGCAACATATAATAATAATAAAATACTAATCCAACTTAGTGATCAAGGAGTCTAAGTATTTACATTATTCCAATAAGAATAGAAACAAAGTAATGATAAAAAGAGATCCATATGTATTATATTAAATAGAAAGAGTAATCTTACAACCTGATGCCTTGATGTTGTACATATTTCTCCTAGGGTCTTGAACAATCATTCTCCTTCAGTCTGATAAGTCGTCCTCTCTTAGAATACCAGCATGAAGTTATGGACACAAAGGTGTAATCTTCCTTATGCCAACAACAACTCACTAGTGTAGAAAGTATGCACTCTATGAACTCTCTTCAGCTTAGAAAATGTATATATTAGTCTCTAATCACATTGGTATCTACCCTTAAACCTGAAACTTGAGCTCAATTTATTGGGAAATGGAGGTAGTTTCAGTTCCATGAAGAGGGGGATGGATTACTCTCATGAAGGGATTTGAGTTCCATGGACCAAAGGATAAAGCTCGAACTGTCGCAACTCTAGGGGCTTCCATTTGGGAGAATATTCGACCAACTAGGCTTCTA
Source organism: Pinus albicaulis (assembly GCA_034641835.2). Lineage (NCBI taxonomy): Eukaryota > Viridiplantae > Streptophyta > Pinopsida > Pinales > Pinaceae > Pinus > Pinus albicaulis. The sequence goes on along the minus strand of CM076577.1, from coordinate 67,137,960 downwards.
GAATTTAATTTTTTGTTTTACTTGCTTTTCATGTGGGTGGACAGGTTTTAGTGGAAAGAAGTGTGGGAGTCACCATTTTTAATGGACGAAACATCAACGCATGCGCAGGGAAAGGCTAGAAAAACTACGCATGTAGACTTTTAAGGGTTTTATAGATTTTTTCTCCAATTTCCAAGACTTGATTTAGGAACATGAGTGTTTTTTACCTCTAAGGGAACATGATATGGATGGTGATAGACCTATATGAATAGTCAAATTTCATGGTGAAAAAATGATGTGTAACATATTGCGGCCCCTAAAGTGCGAAGTCTGAGAGTTTTTTTGAAGAGTGAAGTGCTTTATCATTTCGAGGATTGGATTGGAGACACCGGTCGAAAACTTGTAAAAACATTCAATGCTAATATATATATCATCACTGAGGTAGGAATTCCCATACTCAGATCAAAACTAACTAAATTTTCTGGTACAGATATGGTTTCAATATTACATCAAAAGTAGATACAGTATGGACACAACCATTTTCATAAGTAGTCTACTCTATCATGAATCATAAAACTCCTAGCAGCCTGGATGGTGGAACCTAGATCCAAGGTCTTGATTTATACTTCTCGAACTAGTACGAATCTATCCATGTGATTGATTGTGTCGAAGTTGAACATGGTAGAAAAAAATTGATTATGGGTCAATTATGTGAACTGTTAACAAGTGTGAGAGAAACCACCAATAATGAAAATGACTCTCAAAGTAATCCAGTACAATCTATGAGGTGTGAATGAATTATTTGCAATTGAACACTCATAGAATCATTCGATCAAAGGTCAATGATGCAACCTATCATCGAAGGTGAGAAACCTGCCATTGGGGCATGAAGATCCCAAGGTACTGATAGGATTCTAGATCAACTTTCTAGATAATGAGCCGATATCAATAGAAAGTGATCCGTCGCAGGAAAAACCACAACACGTAACCATTAGATCAAGTTTTTAATAAATTGTTTTGCAAGGACTAACCCAGGGATGGTCAATGAAAATGGAGACAAATGTTTGCAATTAATGGTTTATTGAACTTTCTCTTGAACACATAACGACATTGTAGATGGTTTGGCAGCATTTTACCTAAAGCTAATACCCAAAAACTAGCTAAAGAATTTCAATGTGGTTCGATTAACTGTTAGACAAAGGATTCCAAACCCAAGTATAAGTGTGACAAAGTGTCATGTTCAAGAGTGGCATGCTTATTTCTAAATAAGGACGAAAACTGGATTCTTTTTCTCTCTTTTTTCCCCTACCAATACTGGCAAGTACCTCTTTATTTTTTTCAAGCTTGAGGAGGATAACATTTTCTTGTTTGTGTAATCTCATCCTTTAGATGATTCCATATTAGTATTAAAATCGAACCCTAAGAAGGAGTGGTTCGGTCCTGTTGTGATTGACAGGTCCTTTACTATTAAATTTTAATGAGTCTAGTATAGGAATAACTCAATTTTTTTTCAGTTTTAGGGAGTCAGAAGAAAAACATAAGTAAACTCCATGGTTGTTCTTTTTCATAAATTTAGTCCCTCAAGCATGAAAAAGGATAAAATAATGCAGGAGTGAACTCTATTGACAATGATTAGTCAACATATACCTTTTTTCGTAATTAGTCCAGTTCAGTCTGGAAAAGGGGTAAACTTATACTAAATGGATGACTATTCATTTAATTTAACGAGTTCGAATAGTCAAGTACTCGACGATATTTTATTGTTTTGGGAGTCTTTAAAGAGCTTAAAAGAGGACTCGAGGGTTTCAATTTTTCATATTTTTACAGAGCTTGAAAAAGTGATAAAAGTATACTCAATGTCAAAATAATTATTTTCACCAAAATCCTGTATCCTGCACAAAAACTCAAAAGGTTACTAATATCTGCTTTCAAAAAGTAAAAATATTTAAATTTGACCTTTTAAAAGTAAAAATAAATAAAATAATAATATTTTATTCATTAAAAACTATAAAAAGTAGTTAAAATAAGTCATTTCCACCTCTCTTTTTTTCAGAATAGTGCATAGAGAGATTCTGGCCAAAAACTTTCAGAGCTGATATCAGAAGAACTAGCAGTTCATTTCCCGAACCGTTAGAAACAGGTAATCCACACCATTCTTATCTACGTTTTCATCCATTTGATTTCTTGTTTTAATATTTTATTCAAGATTTAGGAGAAAAATATGTTTCAAAATCCACCCTCGGGGGTGCGCGGGTTCTCTATGCGAAAACCGCACACCTCGACGATTTTTTAAAAGAAAAATCGTTGGGTCGCTGCGGGTTCTGCGTGGAGCACGTGCGGATGATCACACTATCTACACACAGAACCTGCATAGGTGCCGTGAAATTTTTGAAAAAATATATTTCTTCATAAAAAATGGTTCAAGATTCCTCCAACTGATTTTAATTGTTTAATTTTTTGATTTGTAGGTCTTTTAAACATGTTGGAATGGCGGGAATGAGAACATGAGCTCATAAAGAACAAATCCATGGATGGTCAGGCAACCATGCATGCATTGAAAAACTATGGGTTGTATACGTTCTGGTCTATTCAGGGAATGAAGGCACAAGTTGAGCTAATGACTTGGATTGTGAATGCATGGGACGTACAATTTCAATGTTTCATAATCGGTGACCATCGGCTTGAGATTGAGCCAGAAGACATAAACTTCCTTACCGGATTACCTCAGAGAGGGAGAAATATTTCCTTATTTGGGACTAGACAAGGAGGGCTTCCCACTGCTAGCTACAAGGCTCAGTATTGTAGCAATATTGCAGAGTTGAAGGATGGTCATATAGACATCAAAACCATATTGCGATTGGAGCTTAAAATCATATCATTCACAGTGACCAGGTTATGCAGGAGTGTAGCTCCTTATGTGGCTACCAAAGAAAAAATGCAAACTAAAGTTGAGTCTTTCGGAGGGATAGTATTCAACTAGAGTGAAGGAGTATTGGCCAATATGAAGGGCCAATTGACTAGAGAAAAAAATGGGAAGCTAAAAAACTTCGGATATGGTGCCATTCTTATCTCATTTTTTCTAGAGAGAATTCCAATTATTTCTCCTCAATTGATTCCAACGGATCCTGTAACTCCTCAGGAACCTTGTATGGTGCGATGGGTAGCACTAATGGCTCGCCATGGTGGCAAGGGTAGTTCAGTAGTTCGGTTCACTCCGACTTATTTCATGTGGCTCAGGCATCAGTTCTTCACTATTGAAGACTTTCCTAATGTGGTAATGGACTATAGAGGTGATCCTGAAACATCCTTGCCACTAGGGGCACAGTGGGATGAGATTGGTTAGTGAATCATTTTGAAGTTTTTAATCTAATTTTAATTTGATTTTTTATCGTCCAATACTGAAAAAATTTTAAATGCAGATGTCGATCCGATATGACCAGCAGTGCTTCATTGCTTCGATAGGTGAGAGGCACAACCCGTAGCACCTCCATAGGATAATGCAGCAAAGATCCTGGTAGAGATGGAGCAAAACCTTGAGAGGTTGACCATTGATATTCCTGAGATAGGAACCGATGATATCCCTCTCAAGCTCCAGAGACACGTGACTGGTGTTCCAGGTCCACTCAAGAGATTTTTGCACAAGGTAGCACTTGCTATAGTTTGTTATCATGACCATCATCATGGATAGCTGATGGTCAATGTAGATCGATTTTTTTTTTTTTGTATCAGTATCTTTTAGATCATAAGGTGTTTGAACCTTTGATCACAGAAGATGTGATATTTTTTGGACACAAACTTATCTATCCTAATGATATTACTACTTTCGTTCTCTGAGTATCTTGTTCAACATGGATTGAATGTTGTTTTGATTTAATTTGTTAATGTTGCAAATGTCTATTTAAAACTCGATTAGCTAATGCATCGGCCAATGTGTTTAAATTTCTCGAAATATGTTGATATTCGATATAATAAAATTGTCGTTCCAAGAGACGAACCTTCAAAAATAATTGTAACAACACTAGATTTCTAATAGCATAAACTCTATTTAAATGTAATACACTGAGTTGTGAATCCAACCTAATGATCAAACGTCAAATACCAAATGTAATGGCATCAGATAATAACTCAATGATTGCGCTATATTCTGAAATATTATTTGTTGTTTAACCAAGGCATATCCCATGAATAGAAACTAACTCATTGGTGGGTGAATAAATAACCCAAGCCACGGAAGAGATGTTCTGTGTACTACGACAGGCGCCATAAACAAAACTAATGTATATTTGAAGGGATGTTGACATCTGCAATACCAAGAGTAATCAAGATAAGCAACGATAGTAGTAACAACAAAAAATAATCTAGGCACACTTGTATAATCTAAGGCACACTATTCTAAAAGGTAACTATTGTACAAGAGATATCACACGAAAATTCAAGTATATGGTTTATCTAAAGAGACCCTGTCATAATCAATTAATTCATAGGCTCCTTTTGCAATCACACGCTTGACAATATAGGGACGATGCCACATCGGTTTTAATTTACCAGCGCCTCGCTTGTCGTGTGCTTGATCATATACTAAAACTATGTCACCTTCTGAACGAATGTGAGGGTTAACACTTTGATCATACTGAGCTTTCACATGTTTCTTTTGAGCTTCGGAAATGGTGCGCTGAGTCTCATCTAATTGTGCTAAGTATAGAAAGTGTTTCTCATCTTCATAGGTAGCTGGTAACAACTCAATAGCTAATTTGAGTGATGATATTTCACATTCAATGGGTAACATAGCTTCTAAACCATAAACAAGTTGAAAAGGAGTGAACCCTGTAGCAGTTTTTGGAGAGGTAAGGTATGCCCATAATGCCGAAAAAAACATGGTATGCCAATTATATTTATGATTCTCGACAATCTATTTAATCATGGTGATTAAAACCTTGTTGACAACCTCAACTTGACCATTAGCCTATGGGCAATATGGAGTAGAATTATCATGGCATAGACCAAGTTGATCCGAAATTTTGGTCATCATAATATTTCGAAAATGGCTCCCATGGTCTGTAATAATAACTTGAGGGACACCGAATCGAGCAATCACATGATTGAATATGAAAATAGCTATATTTTTTCCATCGGCCACGAATGTAGGCATCACCTCGGCCCATTTGGTAAAGTAATATACGGCAAGAATAATATACCCATGCCCCTCGGCTAAGTGAGGGTTACATGTAATGAAATCGACGCCCCATTTTGCAAAAGGACTGACTACAATGATTGGGTGAAGAGGAGCTAGAGGTGCATGCACCTTTCGATCAAAAATTTGGCAGTTGTGGCATTTGCGGACCGCGGTGATACAATATTTGAATAAAGACGACCAAAAATAACTAGCGCGCAATATCTTTTGGGCTGTGGAAAAACCCAGACATATGACCACCACACGCTCCAGAGTCGCAATCATTCAAAACCCTTTCAGCCTCTTCATGAGTTATACAACGTCGAAAAATAAAATCCTCACCACAATGATAAAGAGTGTCTCGAACAATATTGTATTGCTAGGATTGGTATCGGATTCTCCATTGATCTGATCATGATAGCTCTGGGTGAAAGGTTTGGGTCTCAAGATATATAATGATATCTCCATACCAAGGGTCTAAAGTATTGATTTGAAACATAGATTCATCCACGATAGGATTCTCTGCCAATGTTTCAGACTCATTCTTGGGAAAGTCACACATAAGTTCGGCAAACACTAGTGATTTCTTTGACTTGGACTTCTCATATTCCAAATCAAACTCTTGGAGGATAAAAATCCATTTGGAGTATTTTCCCCCGAGCAATTGTTTTGTCAATATGTACATCATCGGGTTACAATTAGATATCACTATTGTTTTACGTAACAATATGTAATGACGGAATCGTTGGACAACTTGAACTTCTGCTAAGGCCAATTTCTCCACATGTGAATACTTGATTTCTGTCGGGTTGAGATTTCGACTTAGGTAATACATCACATGTTCATTGTGAGATTCATCCTCCTGAACCAAAACAATTCCAATCATGGAATCAGAGGCAACTAAGTATAAAAATTAATCCTGGTGGTAATTGGGTGGATGCAATAACAGTGCATGGGTCAACACGTTTTTAAGTGCATCAAAATATTTATCAGCAATATCATCCTAAATAAATGGAACATTTTGTCTCAAAAACCAGGTAAAACCTTTTGTTAACTCAACATAGTTCAAGATAAACCTTCGTAAAAAGTTTGATTTCCCTTGCAAACTTTGGAGTTCGAGAAGAGTGGAAGGAGGAGGTAAATCAATCATAGCCTCAACCTTCGATGGATCAACACAAATGCCATCTTTTGAAACGATGAATCCAAGTAATCATTCTGATTGTACACAAAAAACACATTTATGTCGATTCAAACGAATTTTTTAATGCTTACATCTCATGAAGATAGCTCGTAAGTGGATAGGATGATCTTCTTTGTGTAAAGAATGAGCATGTAGGTGGTCCAGATAAGGTTGCTAAATATGTTTGATATCATGACAAGCATAAGACATAGCTCTTTGAAAAGTTGCACCAGCATTTTTTAGTCCAAAAGGTAGCTTGCAATAAGAAATTGTTCCCCAAGGACATATAAACGTTTTTTTAGGTTGATCGGCAGGGAGTATGTTGATTTGATTGAAGCCAGAAAAACCATCCATAAATGAGAATATTTCGTTTCCAGCACAATCATCAACAATTTTATCGATATAGGGTGTAGGATAGTTGTCTTTTGGACATGCCTTATTAATGTACCGATAATCGACACATACTATTATAGTCCCTTGTTTCTTCGTAACGGGAACTATGTTAGATACCCAATCCGTTAAAGGAATAGGATAAATAAATCCTACTCGTAATAGCTTCTCAACATCAGCTTTGATTGCTATGTTGGGGCCCTTGTTTTTAATTTTGCATGAAGACAGATTTTGGGTTGCAGATCGGCACGTGGCAGGAGCAACAATGGTAGGTAGCGGAGTTGCCGAGGTTGCGAAAGAGCAGGAGATAGGTGGTGAGGTTGGTGCAGACAAGTGAAGATGAAGGAAATATGTGGTAAAGGATAGACAATGGAACTCCTGTTCAACAAGAAGAAGCCGAAAGCAACCGAGTGAGAACACAAGAGAAACTAACAGTTGCGCTGGCTGGTGAATGAATAGGCCGTCACCCAGCAACAAAAGGCTAGAGAGGTTAGAGTAGAACAAGGCCGAGGAGCAGACGCCATAGGAGAGCTCTGTCCTAGTTTCGACATCATTGTATTTCCTGTGTCTCCATAGATCTGTTATTGTTGTAGTATCTCTCTCTGTCCTACGAGACCTTTGTAATTGAATCTGGAAGCTTATTCTGTCGAGCGATGTAACACTTGATTCTGCTGAATGTTTCTTAATATATCTGAAGGTTTCTGGTATATTGTATGTCTTGAATGTGTTGCATGATTCCTATAGTAATTTAAAATTTTAATTTCTTATTATTTGCATGATGTTCTGAGAGATCTTCTATATATGGTGTTATGTATGCGTATGATTCTACGTTAGCTTTGAGTTTCAGATCCATTTGCTGATACCGGTCTGTTCCCCTCCTTCATGTAGTCATGGCATGCCTCAGGTGAGACTCTCTGCTCTTCGGAGTAGGGTGAAAATGCCGGCATGGTGCTAGACTACAACAGACACCCTTGTTGGCCTAATCCCTAAACCTAGGTCTTGCCCACGAGACCTGTTTCCTCGCCAACAAATGGTTCCGTTGCTGGGACCATAAAATTCATCAGGGGAACTAGATCATGGTATCAAGGATCTTCGAAGGAGAAATACGGAGATGGTGGGATAACCACCTGGACCAATTTATAACTCAGCAAGCTGAGCTGAGAAGTCAAAAAGAGAAGGCGATCAAAAATCTAGTTCTATTCTCTGATTCTACCAGCGATACCTACGAGATCTCCTGGGGAAAGTTCCCCAGCGAACTCTATAGCTGGTTTCGGAGGCTGCAGACCAAAGTGACTAAGGAAAAATAGTGGAAGATCAACCGTAAGTGGGTGCACGGAGATTTGGTGGCCCTTCATCGGCTAGATACTGAGTTGACCCGAGTTGTAGATTTCTGGGTAGAATCTACCTTGGACGGGTATATTGTGGAGTTTGCAACGGAGTGCTACCAGTATTTCTCCAGAGAAGAAGCTATATTCTGGTCCAGACTAAGAGGGAAGTTGCTGAAGGAAATTCCATTGTGGATTAAGGCCCTGATGGTGGACGAAGGGCTAATGGAGTTGTAGAAATCAGGAATGGAAGTGTAAACCTCCAGTGCTGGGGGAAGGGCCTAAGGGACAAATGCTACAAGAAATGTGAAGAGGGGGAGTAGGGGAATGGATGTTGAAACTGCAAGGAGGTTGAGGGAGCAACGTGCACATCATAGGGTGCAGATCGTCGAAAGGTGGCGAGAGAGGCTGATGAGGGTGTTGGAATGACAGGGGAGTAGTCGGAAGGATAAAGAGGAGGCGCCTCAGAAGATAGTGGACATGGAAGGCCAGGTGGGTCCCCAGGAGATGGGAATGACTGTTGAGGGAGTGCAGCGGGTGCATGGGAGCCTAGCCCGGAGGAAGAGAGAGACGATGTCTGATAAAGGAGATGCAGACGCGCACCCCGAAGAATATTCTGATGTCGAGTGGTACGTCGCGATGCAACAGTTATTCCAAGAAAGGACAACATTTATATCTCCAGGTATTTCTACTCCCCAAAGTTCGAATAGCATGGGTCCCTACCTTCCCCTGGTACTCTATAAACCCCTAAGTGATATTTTTGTTAAGTTAAAAGAGTTGAGTCGATTTAATAACAGTCAGTTGTCAACAACAACGCATGTTAATAGTAGCATTTCCAATGGTATACTTACGCAACCAGGACCCAAAGGGTTCATTCTAGTTACACCGCCGCAAGCGAATATGGTGGGATCATTCACCCGGTACCTATAATTTTCTGGGTGGGGTAACGACGATGTGGAACAACACTGGTACCTCTGTGAAGCCATATGGAGGGCTAGGCAGATGCCAAATGCAGGAAAGCTGATCGATTTCCAAACCATGCTGAGAGAAAGGGCATTACGTTGGTTCATAAAGTGGTCAGAGGCCCACCAGAATCCAGTGATTGTGGATGTCAAGTGAGACTTTGTCATAGAGTTTAAGCTACCCCAAATGAACCAGCAAGGTCTGTCCGAACTATGGGAGATCAAGTAAAGAGAAGGAGAGACTGCATGGGAGCTTATGCGCAGGTTCAAAGATGCGATTGGGAAAATTAGCTACCCGATCGACCCGAATCATCAGAGGGACTGGTTCATCGAGGCGCTACTTCCCTTGACATGAACCCCCCTCACTCAGCAAAAGATCAACAACTTGTAGGATGCATTGGAATAGGTTATGAAGATAGAGGCAATGGCAGGCTACCTGTAATAATATAGGGGAGGATCAGCCTCGCAGGACCCATCCCTACTGGGACTACAACATCAGATTTCCAATCTGACCGAAAAAATTAAGGAGATGCAGCCCATAAGACCAGCCAGGCCAAATGTCTGGTGCACACATTGCCTAGTAGAAGGACACGTGGCGACCGAGTGTCCTCGGTTGCGAAGCCAGGGAGTGGGGACCTCAGCAACAACAGTGCAAGGGGCTCCACCTATCGGAGGAGTTGCGCAGATAAACTTGCAAGGGGTTTATTTGCTGCAACAACAGTATAACAGGTTCCCAAATCAGCTGACCCAAGCCAGAACAGAATATTGCAAAATTTTCCGAACAGTGGGTCATCAACCTCGGATGTGTCCGATTTTACAGAAGTACTCCAATGTTCCAAACAACATGTACTGTGAGTTCTGCACTTCGACGACTCACAGCACCGAACAGTGCAGAGCTCTAGATGCACTGGCAGACCGATTAGATCAGCCCTCCTACAGAGTGAATGAGGTTCCCAGAGGTAGAGGAGGTGGTATGAGAGGAGGCCGTATAGGAGGACGGGGTCTACTGAGATGCTACAATTGTGATCAAGAGAGAAATGTGGCCAGATAATGTCCCATACCCAGAAGACCCTGGTATTCCTAGTGCCGCATGAACACACACGCGACAGAAGACTCTCCTGAACTTATCAAGAAATGGGAGGAAATAGCAAGGCAAAGAGGCATGAATCTGGTGAACGTAGAACTTAGAGGGACAGTGACTCCGGAAATGCAGAACATAGCCATAGTTACGCGAGGAGGAAATAAAAAGGGGGAAGATGCACGTGAGAAGGATCCGATGAGGTTGATCAGGCCAACATCCCTGAAACAACTGATCAGGCCGAAAATGTAGAAGAAATATTTTTAGGAGGCTGTAGAAACTTTTGCCCAGCCGGGGGGAGACAAAGGTATTGAGTTACGTGTGAAGAAAGATATCGAAGAATAGAGCGCTACATGGGATCTGATTGAGCAATGGTTCTACCTATTTCTCAAAATTTTTGACAACGCTCTAATGCAGGAACAACTCAAGCATACCCTAGGGGAAGTGTTGCAGGGGAACGCAGGAGCGAGGGAATCCCTAGAAACAACACCATAGTATGTACGTCGAGTAAAGGGGAACAAAAGAAGAATGGGAAAATAGTTATAGTTAGACACGCAGGTTGCGGGATTCCAGATTAGGGACACCATGCTTGATTTGGGATCTGACGTCAATATCCTGCCTCGGAAGACTTGGGAAGCTTTAGGGCAACCATAGCTGACTTATTTGCCGATCCAACTCAGGATGGAAAACCAGTACTGCATTGTGCCGATCAACAGACTCGAAGAAGTCGAGGTAGACATCGCAGGGGTAAATACCTACACATACTTCGAGGTAATAGATATTGTGGGAGATAAAGATATGTACCCTGCATTGCTAGGGATTGACTGGGCTTTTGAAAACTATGCCATCATTGATCTCAAGAAGGAGTTAATTATTTTTGAATATGGGGAAGTTAGAGTCACTCAACCTTTAGACCCGTATCAAGGTCCGAGATATACAGAGACAGTAGATAACAGGGAATATGCTCAGCTATTGGACAACCTCTATCAGATGACAGCAGGGAAGAGGGAGGATTACATTAACCCGACAGCAACCGGCTCTGTAAGCTGGATAAGTGTCCAGAGCTCAGAGCTGGGCTCAGAAATAGCTTGGGAGGACTGGCAGCAAGGCGAGTATGATATTAGCACAAGGAGATGCGCCAGTATTGCAAGAATCCATTGGATTGGGGCTGAGATAAGGGAATACCCCACCTTGTCCAATATGCAAGCAGTAAATACCTTCATTGCAAAGGTAGAAGATAAGGTACCGGAGGAGCAAATAATACCACTCATGGACGTAGCGTTACAGTCCACCTCAGCCAGGTGGTGGAAAAATCACCGCAACTCCCTGTCACGGTGGAGTTGTGTTACGGCGGCTTTGAGGGCGTGGTTTAAGGAAGATGAAGGACCTCGAAGCAATCAAAGGTACCAAGGAAATTCTGATCCAAAAGACCATATAAAATTATGTCAGGAGCAGTGGAGAAGTGTGGGATATCCAGAGGAGCTGTGGGTACATCAGTTTGTCCACTCCTTGGATACCATTCCACAAGCTTGGTACTTAGAAGAAGAGAGGAAGAGAGGGACCAGTTCCTGGCAGGAGGTTGCAGACAAATTTTTTCAGTGCTTCTCATTTAAGGGGGAGAAAGACCCGATATCCCAAGCATTACAGGCCATAAAAGGAATACTATTTTTCCCCGATCACAGCGCAGACAGGAGGTTATTGGTGCTGAACCCCAATGGCAGACACAAGTTGGCTTGCCAAAGGATTGACAGCGAGCCAGAAGATGAAAGTCTGGAGGATCTGAGGCACCTGTACTTTGAAGAGATAGAAGGAGAGCGGAACATCAAAGAAGAGCCTACCATTGAAGGAATACATCTACTTCTGCTGAGGACTAAAAAGCTAAACATTGGCATGGAGGAAAAACCCAAACTGGCTACAGTTGGGGACTACTGGGATGAGGAGACGGCGAAGGAAATTTTTAGTCTCCTCAAGGAATACGAAGACCTATTCCCTTCATTGGTTGCGGATTTGAAAGGGATCAAAGGGGATCTCGAAGAGATGAGGATTATATTGAAGCCGGACGCCAAGCCAGTGAAGCATTGACCATACCGGCTGAACCCATGGATAAAGGAGAAATTCAAAATAGAGATAAAAAAAATGCTGAAGGCAGGCCTAATTTTCCCTGTGGAAGAAGCAGAGTGGGTGAGTCCCATCGTCATTAAAAATAAGAAGGACAAATCAGAAATCCGCGTCTGTGTGGACTACTGAAGTTTGAACAACGCCTGAATCCATGACCCATTCCCTACCCCATTCAGCGACAAAGTACTAGATAATGTTGTGGGGAATGAGGCATACTCCTTCACCGATGGGTTCTCAGGATATCATCAGGTGCGCATCACGGAAGAGGACAAGAAGAATACAACCTTCACAATAGAGTGGGGGTCCTTTGCATATCACGTGATTCCATTTGGGTTGAAGAACGCACCTGCCATGTTTTCTAGGATTTTCATAGCTGCTTTCCGAGAATATATTCATAAGTTCCTGGAAGTCTACATGGACAACTGGATAGTCTACAACTTGCTGAAGGATCACGCCACCCTGCTACGCATAATGTTTGACCGATGTCGGCAACTCCAGATTTTTTTGAACCTAAAGAAATGCATCTTCACGGTTTTGTTCGGAACACTCCTAGGACATGTGGTGTGTAGGCAAGGAGTCTGTGTCGACCCTACAAAGGTGGCAGTAATCATCAACATGGAAGCACTAGAAACCGTGAAGCAGCGGAGATCACTACTGGGACACACAGGCTATTACAGGAGATTCATCAGAAACTATGCAAAGATAACTGCTCCTTTGGAGAAGTTACTACGAAAGTCAGAGGTGTTCCAGTGCACGGATGATTGTAGATTAGCTCTCGACGATTTAAAGTAGAAGTTGGCAACTGCGCCCATTCTGGTTCACCCAGATTAGGATAAGAAGTTCCATGTGCATATCGATGCTTCAGGTATTGCACTTAGGGCTATCTTAGCGCAACCAGGGGAGACGATAGTCGACCACCCCGTGTACTTCGCCAGCCGCAAGATGTCTAATGCAGAGCAAAATTACACCACCATGAAGAGGGAGGCACTAGCAATGGTGTACTCGCTCCAGAAGTTCCGCCACTACCTCTTAGGAGGTAAGTTCAAATTCTTCACTGATCACTCTGCATTGAAATACCTAGTCAATAAGCCAGTTTTGGAAGGACGGATATGCCGATGGCTCCTACTCTTTCAAGAGTTCACCTTCGAAGTGATTTTCAAGCCCAGGAGGCTGAATGTCGGGCCCGATCACTTATCCCGGTTGGAGACTGGAGAAAATGAGGGCTCTCTAGATGATCAGTTGCCTGATGATAATCTTTTCCGGGTAGAAGCCATACCGGATTATTTGGCCGAAATCGCAACATACCTCACCACGGGGCAGTGTCCACACCACTATATCCTAGTCCATAAATGACACCTGGTCGTCCGAGCTGCTGAATACCAACTGATTGTGGGGCAGTTGTATAAGTTGGGGCTTGACGAGATTCTGCGGAGGTGTGTCCTTGACCATGAACGCGAAGCCGTTCTGTGGGAATGCCATAGTGACATCGCGGGAGGACACGTGGGGGCGAAACCCACAGCCAGGAAAGTGCTGCAAGCTGGACTATGGTGGCCAACTGTCCATGCCGACAATAAATCTTTTGTCAAGAAATGCGATGTTTGTCAGAGGACAGGGAAGCCCTCTCACAGAGACGAACTCTCACTACACCCAATGAATGTATTACAATCGTTTGAGAAGTGGGTTGTAGACTTCGTAGGCCCCATAGCACCTATAGCCAGACATTCAAAGGCCCGGTACATCATCACTACCACGAACTAACTAAAAATATGGGCCGAAGCAGCGGCGGTGCGGGATTGTACGTCAGAAACTGCAGCCCGGTTTATCTTTGACAACATCATCATCAGATTTAGTTGCCCAAGGAGCTTAACCAATGATCAAGGTACACAATTTATTAATGAAACGATCAAATCACTGCTGGACACCTTTATGATACAAAATCACAAAATCAACCCGTACCACCCACAGGCCAATGGCACTGTTGAAGCGTTTAACAAAATCCTTGAAAAAGGCTTGATGAAGATCTGCAATGCAAAAAGGGATGATTGGGATGAACGTCTGCCAACCGCAATGTGGGCCTACCGAACAATAGCGAAGCACTTGATGAATCAAACACCTTTCCAGTTGGTGTATGGATGTGAAGCTGTGATTCCATTCGAGTTCACCATACCGAGCCTTCTGATCACCACATCCCTAAAGTTCTCGAAGGAGGAATCACTACAGGAACGCCTGCACGAATTACAGGAACTTGACGAGGCAAGGTTCCTTGCCGAGTTTCATCAAAAAATTTAGAAAGACAGGCAGAAGGCGTGGCATGATCGACACATTAAGAGAAAAACATTCTAGGTTGGTGGCAAGGTTCTGCTATATGATAGCAGGTTTCAAAAATTTCCAGAGAAACTGCAGATGCACTGGTTGGGACCATACTGCGTCATCGAAATCAAGGATTCTGGAGCAGTTTAGTTGGCTCAACTGGACGGTACTGTTTTACCTGGATGGGCGAATGGCGCACTTCTGAAGCCCTACCAATACTAAGTTTCTTTAGTTTTCTTTCAATAACTCTCGCAACTGAGAGAAGTCAGTAGAACAGAGTAGTTGAATAACTCTCTCGCACCCGAGATGAGTGTAGGTAGTGTCACTTGTCCATACATATGTCGTAAATAATAGCTGGGTTGCGGGGACCGGAACACAACCGATTGTTGTCGGGGAGGGTCGTGTCTAGCATGCCATCCACATAGGATAAGAAAACATGTCAAGTGTCAATCCCCATCATTTCATCCAGTACTAGTGTCAGTCCGTAGGATCGCCAGGATTTTCAAAATAAATTGCCATAATTAGAAGTAACCTTACAGTAATAACTTTTCCATAATTAGAAGTAACCTCAACCGTCGCATCCGCCCATTTCCCCACACCACTGTTAGCAGATGTCAAAACACACCTCAGCAGGAAACTAATCACATGATTATCGCCACGGAGGAAGCTATCAAGAATTAATTAGTTATGGGGTCTCATCAACCTCACTCGTGCTGGTTAATTACATAGCCTGCATGCAGAAAAGAGCGAGAATGCCGGAGATTTCTGAGTTAGAAACATCTCAAGGAGAAAGGAAGGTCGTGAGCATAGAAGAAGAGGGAAGGTTGCAGGAGGTAGAGAGCCAGGGATGCAAAGGTGAAGCAGTGATATAGGTGTACCAGTGCAAAGCGAAGATGGCTAGAACAATCCCATCAGTTCTCGAGCCTGAGATAGATGGAAGAATTTCAAAAACAAAGTCACTAGTTGGGAAATATGATAGTGCAACTTTGATAGACTCGGACCTCACAGACTGGTTTGAATTCCTAGCCATGAAGCGGCAAATGTATATGGAGGATTATCTGATGGAATCCGGGAATCCCGCATCAAGAACACGGCCAGACTTTCGAGGCCTTTGACAATCAACACTACTGAATCTAAGAGACTTTCCGGTATTTGGCACCACGGGCGCTGCCATGTAGTGTACAAAACTGTTACTCAGCTGAATTCAAAACGACTCATTGTGGTTGGGGAAGGATATCCCCATACGTGCAGAGGATATTCACCGGTTGACAGGATTATCACAAGAAGGTCGGGAATTCTTGACCGCGTTTCAAACAGTATCAAAGTGGGCAAGGAAAGACAGAGAGCAGAACCTATACACCAAGTATGGTACACGACGCGAAGGCAAGGGAGCTAGGAGAGACCTGATTGATCAGAACAATGTTAAATTTTCATGCTACCTCATCACTAGAAAAATGATGAGGCACTATACGAAGAGAGAGTGCACCCTAGACACCATCTCGGTGGCAAAGCACTGTATCTAGGGAACACAGCATAATTGATGTTCATTCATTCTCCACGAGTTGTTCGAGGCGTGCGAGGAAAACTATCAGAGAGTGACGGGATTCATATACAGGTACTTGATCATGGCCTTCGCCATGTGGAAATGGTCCTTCCCCGGCATGCGGACACCAGCTGAGATACTAGACAACCAGCCACTAGCAATGAAATACACTCCCTGGAGGGTATCCAGTGACCCAACTTCGAAGGAGGCTAATGAGGAGGGATTCCGAGTTTGGTATGGTATGATGGTAGAAATGGTCACGAGCCAGTAGTGAATACTAAGGGTTCTGTTGGACAAATACAGCGAACAGGTCTGGTTCGGGGTCACACACAACCACACTCTCCTCAGGCCAAAAGGTGTATCGGAGATGACTTTTGAAATGACGCCCCTAAAACTGCACATTGATGAAAACACCTTCCACTCGAAATTCTGCAGACGGCCAAGAGTATAGATGGAGGTTCGGGAGGGGGAATACATCTATGACTTCGCAAGAATGATGGTTGCGCTGCTACCAGGAAAGACACCAGAGCAAACAACAGCCAGGGTGACAGGACTGCAACTGAATCCAGTCATCGATCGGCTAAATGACACGGTACACAATTTCAATTGTACTGTTCAAAAGATAGCCAATGAGTCTCTTGAATTCCCTACCTTTGAATAATTCCAAGCCTCCCAATCCACCTCACTCCCCATCACGACTCCTATTTTTACCCCACTGCCTAATATTGTGTTTACTACACCACCCACAACGCTGGTGCGAAAGTCAAAAGCTGCAAAGCCAGTCGCAGTGCCAAAAGCAAAGAAACCCAGGGTGGAAGTCTCCAGCTCCATGGTTGACCTCACTGGTGAGGATTAGCCACGACAGAGCATCTGAGGAGTCCTGATCAGAGAATAACCCCTCATGGAGACCCCGGTAACTAGCAAGCTTCCACCCCCCAACCCACTTTTTCCACTTAACTTTCTGAATATTTGTACTTCCACCACCTGCAATTACCAATTGCCATAATTCACCTCATTTCAGGAACCTAACCCCTCTGCCCCATCCACTTCATCCGCCACCGTGTCCAACCCCATCATCAGAGAGAGGACTATTGGGGACCTCAGGACTGAAGTTAACTCGGGTACTGCAGAAGTACCCATGGTTAGCCAAACCCTAGCCCCCCACGTCACATTTACTGAACTTATCAGCCAGGCAGAGCAAGCTATAAAAGATAGAGCTAACCAACTTCCAGTGTAGACTCCAGAACAGCCAGCTCACGCGACCCCCCCAGACACAGGAGCAACACCCAAATCATGGCCCGACATCAACATGGGTGATTCTAGCAACCAGGCCAAGAATCCAACCCCGCCGCCGTCACCAACAGAACATTCGGCCAAGTCAGTAGCCAACGGGCAAGCCTTACAGGCGAGGCTGCCAGAGTAGGGTATGTTAGGAGAAGAAAGCATGGAAACATGGGGGATGTCCCAAATGTTCCACTTCATACAGCGGGCAACACAGCTGGCCAATGGGCTCCACGTCGAACTTCAACAGAGATGTGAGCAGCAGCATCAAAAAATCATCACGCTTACTCAAGAGCGTGATCAGCTGCGAACTAAGAAGGGGGTCCTGTAGCAAGAAGTTGCACTGGTGACTCGAATATTTCGGGAAATATGGCCCACTGTAGTGGCCTACGACACCTAGGTACCACCACTAGAAGTCCAAGTCGATGCTGTGTGTGAACGAGCTATCCACGTCAAGGTAGCATGGGACAACCTTCGGAATGAGAACATTGAGCTTAAAGCAACTCTAGTGGCCCGCCCAGCTCTCCCATACCCCCAGGTCATTTATGCCAACCAGATAATAGCAAGACAGGAACAGGTTGAGAGAGTACGGGAAGCCTTGAGTACTGCAGCACGGGAAGCGTATGACCTACTGAAGGGTCTACAAGAACATATGGCGGCCCTGACTCTCAAGACCCAACCCTTGTCTCTATAGCTTCAAAAAATCAACCAAGAGATTCAGAATGCAAAGGACCCAGTCAGCCTTGATCCGCTATATGCCGCAACAGATAGTCTGGAAGTCCAGATTTAGCAGACAGAGGCCAGTTCAGCAACAACCAAGCAGGCCTTCCGGGAGCTCAGACAACTTGTCATGGAAAGTGCTCAGAAGATGTAGCAACTAGTCACTCAAGCCAATACACAGGTCTCAACCGTCTTTGGCAAGCTCCCGACTGAAGGAGGAGAGGAAGTCGTCACTCGAACCACAGCCACAACTGAACCAATTATGAAGGAGTGGCAGAAGGCTGTAGATTCCTTCCAGGAACTCACAGTCGCGGCCCTTGCAAAGGTCCCTGAGTTGGGGCCCTTGTTTAAGCAAATAGAGGAGGGATGGCCAACAGAATAGGAGACGGGAACAAGCAGAGCCATGGAGGTGGAGACAGTGATCTACGATTGAATTGGGATGAGTCAAGAAACTGTGGTCGGGGCTTGTTGGGGCCCTTGTTTTGAATTTTGCATGAAGACAAATTTTGGGTTGTGAATCGGCACGTGGCAGGCACAACAATGGTAGGAAACGGAGCTGCCGAGGTTGTGAAGGAGCAGGAGATATGTGGCAAGGTTGGCGTAGACAAGTGTAGATGAAGGAAATATGCGGCAAAGGACAGACAATGGAACTCCTGTTCAACAGGAAGAAGCTGAAAGCAGCCGAGTGAGAACACGGGATAAACTAACAATTGCGCTGGCTGGTGAATAAATAGGCCATCACCCAGCAGCAAAAGGTTAGAGAGGTTAGATTAGAACGAGGTCGAGGAGAAGACGCCACAGGAGAGCTCTATCCTGGTCTCAACATCATTGTATTTCCTATGTCTCCATAGATCTGTTATTGCTGTAGTATCTCTCTTTGTCCTACGGGAAATTTGTAATTGAATCTGGAAGCTCATTTTGTCGAGCGATGTAACACTTGATTCTGCTGAATGTTTCTTAATATATCTGAAGGTTGCTGGTATATCGTATGTCTTTAATGTGTTGCATGATTCCTGTAGTACTTTAAAATTTTAATTTCTTATTATCTGCATGATTTTCTGAGAGATCTTCTATATACGGTGTTATGTATGCATACGATTCTGCGTTAGCTTTGAGTTGCGGATCCATCTATTGATACCGGTCTGTTCCCCTCCTTCATGTGGTCGTGGCATGCCTTGGGTGAGACTCTATTCTCTTCAGAGTAGGGTGAAAATGCCGACGTGGTGCTAGACTACAGCGGACACCCTTGTTGGCCAAATCCCTGAACCTGGGTCTTGCCCACGAGACTTGTTTCCTCGCCAACATGCTACAGCTTCCTGCGGATGTATTGGACGTAATCTCTGTCTAATAGGCTTAGCATATGGGTATGTCTTAATTTCATGAATTACAATCTTAGGACTGATACCTGGCATCTCTTCATAAGACCAGGAAAAAATTTCTCGGTATTCTTGAAATAGGGCTTTGTAAGTGTTAATCTCTTCCATCGAACAAGAAGCACCTATATGAATATTTTCAATAATTCTAGGTTTAATTGATATGTCAATAGGAACTATTGTAGAAATATTTCCCATATTTTTCTCAGAATATGAATGTGTAATCGATGTGGGATTCTATTGTTCCTTGACATAATCAATTGTAAAAATAGATGAAAAAAAATTTTCAAACTTATCAGGAAAAAAATAAGATCAATGATGTATATCATCCCATGGTAATTCATCCAATGACAAAATTTACCGATTGCTTTCATCAGTTTCAAGTACATGTTGAAAGGGATCTGGAAATGGTGTCAAGGTTAAGCTCGATAGAGAAGATGATTCTTCACTAATCACATTCTTTTGATCAGGAGAAGTTGATGGGGTTTCAGAATATGATTGTACTGCTACATATGCCGATTCAAAAGGACTCAAAGGCATCTCACCATTGAAAGATTCCAATTCTGATTCTAAAGGCACAATCCATTTGTCATCAAATGGTATTGTGCTTGATGAGATAATATTGGTATTGGAAATTGTTCGCAGTACGTTGGGTGGGGGTATAGCGAAAGTTCCCATGAGAGTGAAATCTTTCATTAATCCTAAACCAACATCTTCGTATGGGAAAATCGATTTTCCGACATGCTGAATGCTATTTGTAGATGTAGGGTCTGATGAAAAGTATGACAACTGATCGATTTTAACAATCTTTCATTTGTGAGGAAACATGATTACCCGAAAGACTAATGAAACAAAAATGGTCATGGCGTAAGACCAAATATGACCCAAAAGAAGGTTTTAATCAAGAGGGGCATCAACAACTTCGACCTCTAGGTTAACGGTTTTTCCTTCTACCTCTATAAGTAGATCCTGGAGTATTCTATATGGATGGAAACCTCTTCCATCAAAGGCTTTAAGGATAGTCAGTGATTGGTTGAGCGTTGGATAACCAAGGGTTTGCCAACAATTTAAAAACATTATACATGTATTTTCCCCCTCATCAATTACTCTAAGAAAAACTCATATTGATTTGACTAATACAGGAATCTGAAAAGCCATCTGATGAGAGAGTCTAGGTACAAAATTTCCGAGATCAAAGACCATTAGGTTTGAGTCCTGAGGATCAATAGCTTCGATATATCATAATAATAATTTCCTTTATGCTGGACATTATTGTAGCACTTCTAAGGCCGACATTGCTGAAGGGGATATCGCCAAATCTTCAACAATGTTTTAATTCTGAGCAGCTCTCACATGTGGATTGAAAGCTGACTTTCAAAGTACATCTTTAGCAGGTCGTTTAATAACTAGATCAAGATTAGGTTTCTTGATTTGAAGTGGTTCGTAAAATGAAGGAGGTATGGCTTATGTTTGACTGGAATTTTCAGTATCTTTACCAGTTACATGACTCTTAGTTCCATAGTCTTTAGATCGTGTCGCAACCATGACTTGGGACATCATTAAAACATATTTTGACAAATTGGAAGAAGATCTGATCATTTTAATATTTTGAGAAGGAAAAGGATCCTTCAAGACAAGAAGTGTGGGTGAACCTTTGACAAATTTGGATACCTCAGACTGATGTGGACACCCTTTGGTATAGTGATCCTTGTCACAGATAAGACAAGGATAACGAGGTTTCCGATTTTCATCAATTGGTTTGGTTTTTTCTGTTTTCTCTTTAGGGGATGTGTTTTGTTTATTTTTATTATTTCCTTTCTTCTTATTGTCGGTTTTAGCTTTAGTCACGGATGAATCTACAACATGAATTTTGACAGAGGTTTAAGGGGAATAATCTCCTTTAGGTGAGTCTGGTAAAGTTATTATGGGAGAAGTAGGTTTAGATGACTTCTTCTTAATCTTTGTAGCACTAATTGTACCAATTACACCATCTGCATAATGAGAACCAGAAGGAGTTGCAATAGTCTTACCTGGGCATGGTAAGCCGGGAATTTTTTCATATAAGGTACCAGATAGTGTATATACAAGGTCTAAGTATTGTGCTTGAACTATGACTTGTTCTTCTGTAACAACACCTCCCTTAGCTACGTCTTCAGTGATCTTTGGAAGTAGTTATTTGATGAACCACTCTGCCAAAATTTGATCCTAAATGAAAAATTTCACTAAACATCGTCTACGTCTCCATTCATGTATGTGATCTAAAATTTATCTAGACATACTTTTTTTTAATGAAGTTAAGAGTTTCGTGCCATTGTCATAACAGACTGGAAACTGAAAGTGAGGAAGAAATTTTTTTGCTAATGAGTTGAAATTATTGAAAGAGCCACGTGGTAATTCAACATAGTACTTCACAGCTAAGCCTATCAATTTTCTTTAAAAAAGTCTTAATCGAATGGAATCATCAATTAAAGAGTTGGATGCACACCAAAGATGATAAGTCATGACATGATTTGAGGGGTATTCTCCTTATTTTCCTTCAAAATTAGGTATATCACTGGGAAACATATTTGGCATTTCCGGCCGAAACAGAAGATAATAAATCAGATCATTCATGAGGCATGAAAAATCTGGAAAGTCTAAAGTTGAAATAAACGGTAACCGATGGTTAGGGTGTTTTTGAGAAAAATGATAATCTTGGGGAACAATACCAGTACCCGAAGGAGGATATCCAAGATATCCTAGAATTTCCTGTGTAGATGGGATTGGAATACCTCCGGGGTATCCAGGGTTAGCCATACCAAACTGAGGTTCAAATGGTATTTGATATGTATAACCAGGGTATGGTTGACTTTGGCAGACTGGATTTTGTCTTGTTGGTCCATATTGAAACTTTCCTTGAAAATGTTGATTCACACACTGACCTACAAAAGGTTGGCTTGTTGGAATGGTAGTAGCACCAGGTTTTCCTACAGAGGTTTGAATAGTAGACTGAACCAAAGGTCCAGTTTGATGAGCAGTGAATTGCAGATTGTTTGTGTTGATGTCATTGTTTGAAGGGAAACTCCACGGATAGGTGTACTCGGTTGTTGAATATAATTTTGCACAGCAGATTGGATAGGAGTTCTCGGGGTACTCGGACCATCTTGATGACTACTAGGTATAGAGACCTGAGGTGCAATTTGAAGTATAGGCTCGGTAGGTTGCTAGATTTGGGTATAACCAAATTCACCAGTTGGCTGACCAGGTTGATTATAAGGTACTTGTAAAGTAGGTTGCAAATTCTGTTGGTTCAACGACAGGTTCCAAACTCTATTGACGTTGGGATAAGGAGATCCCATTAAAGGTTGTGGTGCATAAGGTTGAACATAACCATTTTTAGGTAGTCGAATGTAAGTTTGATAATTTTTTGGATAATTTCCAGTAAAGGTTTGACCTCCTTGAAAGGACAGTGGCTCTTGATAAAACTGTTGCCCCAGATGAGGCTGTTGTCCTTGAATAGGTTGTGGCCCTGGGATATGGTACTATCCCTGAAGAGGTTGTGGCCCTGGAATAGGGTATTGACCTTGAAGAGGATGTGGCCCTGGCATAGGGTACTGCCCTTGAAGAGTTTGTGGCCATGGCATAGGGTATTGCCCTTGAAGAGGTTGTCCTTGAGGAGTATACTGCCCCCAGGCGGTAAATTGCTACCTTGAGGGCTAGGTGAAGGAATATTTCCAGACATCATATAGATTTTTTCCATTGTCAAATTTTTGGTATACTTCTCACACTACAACAACTACGGTGCGCCATCGCTAATACTTCCCGATGCATCTCAAAAACCTGCGCACCAAAACAGGGTTAAATAAATAAAAAAATATCGGTCGTAAAAATGACATTTTCACTTCTTCAATGCTCCATACCTCTAAAGCACCGATGTGAATTTCTCTTGTGTGAGGCGCCTTGCCATCGGTGCTCCCATTGCATGCATTTTTATCTTCCATTTCCCGCCTTATAAAGTTCAAATTTTCGAAAATTGTGGGCAAATTTGGTTTATCCAATTCCTCAAAAACTATACCTCCTCGACGCACAAATGTACAGGTATTTTACTTGTTTCTCAATAAATAAATGTTTTAGCAGATTAAATTTCTAAAAAACCTTCAAATTTACCGTTATATATATATATATATATATATTTATCCAATTCCTCAAAAACTATACCTCCTCGACGCACAAATGTACAGGTATTTTACTTGTTTCTCAATAAATAAATGTTTTAGCAGATTAAATTTCTAAAAAACCTTCAAATTTACCGTTAAATATATATATATATATATATATATATATATATATATATATTATATATATATATATATATATATATATATATATATATATATATATTGATGCGCTCAATCATTAAATACGCGCGATGGCATGGTGCGCCTGTAAATTCACATGGCATGGGTGATGCTAACGAAAGCGACCATTTGAGTTGCGGTGCGATGTCGGCAACCGTGCTTTTTTAGAAAACTTACATGGCTGATGCGGTCGTTCAACGACCTCACCGTTGACTATGTACGATGTTGGGAAGGTCGTCGGCAAACGCTATGCACCCAAAGGTGGATAGCTATGTCGACACACGCTGCTTCTTATCGTGCATAGTCAGTGATCACGGTCATTATGCGACCAATTGTGACCATGTAATGATGTTGGGCGGTATGTTATTAAAAAAGATCACCAGGGTAGATATTTAATCCCGATTCTGTGACAACGTTGCATGGTCAACGATACCGATGCGTTCACCAGGACTACACCATTGACCATGTGTTATTGTTGGTAGCGAGAAAAATAACATTTTATATTTCGTTGTTAAAAAAATTTCCATATTACTTGTGAGAAGCGGTATTAGCGATAAAGCGTCACAGCAGTATTGATCGTATTTTTTGGGCGCATCAACTATTTTTTTTTTCAAAAAATTATATATATATATTTAATACATATCTCATTTAATAAAAAAAAAATATTTAATATGTGAATCATTCAGTGACGTCAATGGAGAGAACAAAGGGAACAACAAGAACATATGGAGGACCAGTATAACATGATTCACCTATGGGAGGCATGAGAGAGGAAGAGACTTATGTACCCTTGCTCTATTACATCAGCCACCTAGTTTCTCCTAAGGGAGGTAGGCCTCCTCAAGTTCTATGAGGACGTTACATCCCTGAAGGGCCATAGTGGGTTATTGGGATAACTCATCTTCAGGTGGAATTCCCACCGACAAGATTTCCGGGTCGGTCCTGACCAGTGGTACGCGCCCACTAAGGAGGACATATATTTTATTACTGGGCTATCTAGGAGAGGGAAGGATTTTTCCCAGCTCCCAGATTTCCCCGTCGGCTATGCAACAGGGAGTCAGTTGGTGTACCCTCAGAGATACATTAGGGACAATATAGTTTCTCCTACAGATTTTCAAGTGTCCGGTGGTCAGTTACGTATTGCTTCGTTTGGTGCAGAGGAGGTGAGGTGCCTCTCACTATTGCTAACAACCATTGCACACTATACCAATGATGGACAGCACATTAGTTTCTGACTTTTATTTTATGTTGATTCTTTATTCCAGGCACCACGACTTGTGAGATGGTCTGCGATTTTTTTGCGGTGGTTTTGTACAACATTAGATAGATGTCGTTCTCAGGCATGTGGGAGGTTGGCCTTCCCTTTTTCTTTAGATTTATTTTGTTTATTTTTTGATATGTTTCCAGAGATGAGGACTACTTTTTTTTGGCAGCCTCGTAGGCATATGTTGCATTACAGATGTAGATGTGGGGCCAAATGATGCCCAAGAGGGGCCAGTCTGAATTTCCCGCCAGGATATCTTCTGATGCACTAGAGTTGCTATCCAGCGTTGATGATCACTCCTTCGTTCTAGTGCCATGTTTGTATGTCGGTTTGGATTGGCGAGGGTGTAACAACATCCTCTTCACATAGGATGATATGCCGGATGAGAGATGTAATATTAGTGTTTTATGTAAATTAATATAGTTTCATTTTATTGTCTTAATTAATTAATGAGAATTATGAAATTTATTCTAACACGTTCTTTAACCTTTTTTATTAAATTGTTTAATGAAAATGTCTAATTATTTTGGTGTACTATATATTTTGTAGATATTGGGACATTCATTGGGAATGAGATTCCACCCCCTCTGAATGATCCAGGTGTAGATGTTGATGAGGAGATGGTAGAGGTGGAGGATGAGGGTGACAGACCTGATCCTGATTGGGTGCAAATACCTGTGGGGCTGAGGTGTAGGTCGGACACTCGATTTAGGATGGAGTTGGCCGATTAACTCTGTTGACTGCTAGTTGATGATGAATTCCTCCCGGCTACGATCAGAGAGATTCAGGTTGATCGTAGGCTCACACAGCTTTGGAGAGGCATGCCCCACAATATGTTGACCCTCATGTGTCATATTTTTGGAGCTTCCAGAACACTCGCACGGGTTAGGAGGGGTATGCGTCATGGAGATGCACGACAGAGCAGCGCCTCATATGATGATCATGATCATGAGGGTAGTGATCATCATTCTAGTACTCCACCTCCTCCTCCTTCACCTCACGGTGGAGATCATGATGAGCAGTGAGCATCCAGTCGTAATCAGCGGGCATCGTCTGAGCAGTTTGCGCCATCTCAGTAGACACCTAGTCTTGAGTAGGCACCTCATCCTGAGCAGGCAGGTCCATCTGAGGAGGAAGGTCCATCATCAGAGGCCGCACCATCCACATATGAGCAGGCTACTCAATCGATGAGTCATCAACATGCAGTTCCTGAGAAAACTCCACAATCGACTGATCAGCGGGCACCTCTGAAGCAGGCACGCCATCTATCTAAGCATGAGGTTGAACCATCGACTGAGCATGCCTCGACTAGTACTAGTATTGATGTACCACCAGATATTTGACATTTATATGCAGTTATATTACAGTTTTATATTTTTGACATTATACATACATACATATATATATATATATATATATATATATATGTGGTAGATGTATTTTATTTTCATGTTGATGTACTTAATTTACATGTTGGTGTTCATCATGATGTTTATAGTGTTAGGTCATGTTAGATATGTTCATTTAATGTGTGCTTGTAGATAGAAGTGTATGTGATAGCAGTTATTTGACATGAGATGTATATTTGATGTTTTTGTTGTGATAATGTTATAAAATTCTTGTGTTTTGTTAGATGATCATGGTCACGATGATTAGATGATGTTAGCAAATTTGAATGTGTATTTTAGTCGAATATGATATTTGTAAGATGGTTATCATGATCGTGATGTTTATTTTTAATATTAAATCATTATATTTATTAAATATTATGTCGTGATTGTAATTGAAATTTTAATTTTAATTGTATGTAAAATTGTAAAATTGTAATTCTAATTGTATGTAAAATATTTGTAAAATTGTAACTGTAATTATTCGTAATTGTATTGTGAAATTGTAAAATTGTAATTGTAATTGTATGCATCGTGATTGTAATTGTATGTAAAATTGTAAAATTGTAATTGTAATTGTAATTGTATGTGTAATTCTAATTCTAATTCTAATTCTAATTCTAATTTCAATTGTACTTTTAATTGTATGTATTCATGTCATGATTCAATTATATTAAAATTGTAAAATTTGTAAATTTGTAAATTTGTAAAATTCTAAAAATGTAATTGTAATTGTCTGCACCGTGATTGTAATTGTAATTGTATGTAAAATTGTAAAATTGTAATTGTAATTTTCATTTTAACTTTAATTGTAATTGTAATTTTAATTGTAATTGCAATTGTATGTGAAATTGTAAAATTATAATTGTAATTGTAATTGTATGTAAAATTTTTGTAAAATTGTAATTGTAATTGTATTGTGAAATTGTAAAATTGTAATTGTAATTGTATGTATTGTCATCATTCAAATTTATTAGAATATTTAAATTTGTACATTTGTAAAATTGTAAATTAATTGTCAATTTTGAACCATAATTACTACCGTAAGTAAAATGTATACGGTAAATATTGTTAAATTACCATAATTGTAAATTTGTAAATTTGTAAATTTGTATGAATAAAAATAATTGTAAAATAATAATTCTAGAATAATATGAATTTTTGTAACATAATAAAGTTTATAAAATAATGCAAATAAATTCAAGTTTAGATTTATCTTTATTTTATTATGATCTTACATACCAAAAATAACAGTATACATTTTGAAGATATCATTTACACATATTTAAAGCAATCAAGTAGTTGTATTATCTTAGGAATTGACATTATAAAAAAAAGAAGTTTATAAAGTACGCCATTGTTTTCGAGATCAACATAATTGCAAATTATCAAGTGAAATGATTTTAACATTAACACAATGCAAACCAGTTAATTCAAAATACATATTATAATGTTTCGAAAAAAAAGAGCCTTAGTTATAAGGTAATTAAGTCCTCTTCTTTATAAAAACTCGTCTTAAAAATTATAAATGATGAAATAACACATGTACCATATCACTCTCAGTTCTCATGATCACCCTCATTATATTATAGCTCGCTTGGCATGATAACACTATTGTTCTCAAAAATATGTTTTGATCTAGGGTCATGTCTCAATATGAACCACCAATCCCTATCCAACACATCTGGGTAAAAAAACACTTGGTTGCAGTGTTTGGGGAAAGCATAAGGCTCCTTAGCTTCATCCCACATATTTCTAGAGTTGATACATATCAACCTACTATCGCGATCGTCCTTTACATTATTCCGATCAAATGTGTCCCACCACTTGCACCTAAAAATAACACATTGGAAAGAAGAGAAATCCATTTCAATGATCTCTTGTATCTTTCTGACTTAACCTAACGTCCCTCGTACTAGGTTTTGATCATAGTGGCTAGCTTGAATAGATTGATCGAACTTGACTTCCCCTCCACAGTCTTGTGTCATGTGTCCATCATCGGCATTTTCTGTACGAAAATGGTGTCCATATGCCCACATAGATGGGAACAAATTGACCTATAAAAAAATTAAAAAATCAAAGCGTCATGTGCCTTATAATAACCCAACTGTTAAAATATAAAATACAAATGTAATTACATTTCAAAGGTGCATTATTAAGTTTAAAATGTACACAAATATACTATTACAGAGTGGGTGCACCCAATCCCTACATTCAGCGCATCCTCTTCAGCACGATGGGTAACGACCAGTTGCACCATATTTCTCTCTGACTTAGTCAGCAACCCAACTGTTGGGGCATATATTTGGCATATTTTGTTTTAAATGATTGGGATAAGGCACGCTTATACCATTCAACCATCTGAATTCTTTCCTGTCACTATCCTGTTTCATCCTCTTTTGTTCATACAATGCGACCCAAGGTTGTGTCACTTCGGAATTATAAAGACGAATTTATTTGTTGCTTCAATTTTTGCATTTGTTGATGAAATAAAATTGACATATAGTACATATGATATCAAAATATAAATCATATCGAAGTTCAACATGAATATTTACTTTGTTTAAATTTGAAAAATTATTAATCGCTTACTCTTTATCAAGCACATTTTTCCATTCGTTTGGAGCAGCTCCCCTTCTCTTTTATCTTCATCTCTTTCATCATCCCAAATCACCGCGGTTTTATTATGGTCTGCTTACGGTCTTTCCTCATGGACGTGAAAGACTCTCCTTGGTGTGTACCCCTCTTCATGGAGCCCTTGGGTTTCTCTTTCCCCGACAAAACCTTTCAATTTCTTCATGTGCCTCTCTAAGAAGAACATCCGCGCGACGAAAATCACCCAACAATTCACTTCCTTATCTACTAGGTGGATTAGAAGATGAACCTACAAGTCCATGAAACTCGTCGGCAGTTCCTTCTCAAACATACAAAAAATCTCAACTATCTCTTGACGCCAACGTGGAATGCTAGCCACATGAATCTCCTTTGACGTGATCCAACGTGCAAATGCAAATAATTTATATATGGCACGTCCTAGGTCTTGGGGGGATTCACGTTTCACACAACCATGCACGAGCAAAGGATAATGACACTACAAAGTTATAAACAGATGCAAAAATATACAAAACTATTTATGCTTTATGATCATTGCATGGGATAAAATTTATTAATATAACAAATAATAAAATCATTCTTTTGAAATTATACATACTCTTAGAATATTTGAATGGTCATGTGATTTCAACTGCAACAAATGGTCATCCACAGTGAAGCAACGCCGTAGTGAATGCCCGTATGAAGATGACACTCTCACACCCATTATAACTTTTCCAAAGAAAGATCATATTTTTTTTAAATCCATGGGACATGACCTTCTTTGAAATACCAATTAGAGGGACCAGTGCCTGCCTTTGATCCTCTACTTTCTAATAGTCTTGGCCAGTGTTTCTTTTTATTTTTTAAAGTAATAAGATCTTTCCTAACAACCAATGTGTCACTTTGTTTCAATGATATGTGCCTCCATAAATAATATGAAACATTTTAAAATATATGCATGGGATCTAATAAGTGGGTAATCTTAAGATGCTCCCAATATGGGAGGTTATAAAAGATAGATTTCCTTTTCATCCCAATGGAAAATTTCTCAACATAAGTGTCGAAGAATTTTGGATCATCGAACATAGGCTCCCCATTTGAATCGAACATTTATATGAACTCATTCTCCTTATCTCTCTCATATTCTCTAAGCCATTCAACTGGTGTCATTATTGGAGGCCTTTGGGTTCTCTCTCATTTACCATTGAAAGCAGATGCTTCTCTTCTGTAAGGGTGTTCTTCTGGGAGGAGTACCCTGGAGCAGTCATAAATTGGCTTTCGTAGGTCGTTGGACCATCTAGCTTTCAGAGAAGGTCCACAACATTTACATCCAAAATACCCTTGTATTACAAGACCTGCGAAATTATTGTATACAATATATATGAATGGTACGTTAAAGAATATCACGAAGATAAAAATAATTACAAATTAAATAACTAATATGCGAAAGAATATTTTTATGTACATAAAAAAATCAATAAACATATAATTTACCAGAGTAACCTCCTAAGCCCAGATAATCATGTGTCGTGTAAGAACATATGCCATACAATGTAAAACTCCTTTTTTCTACGATGGGTCTTAATACATTGTATACAGTTATTCCACCCCATAATTCCTTCAATTCATCTACCAATGGTTGTAAGTAGACATCCATATTCTTCACTTGTCTTCTACCAGGGGCTATGAGAGCCAACATAAGATATTCACTCTTCACGGACAACCATGGGGGGATATTGTTATTGATCACTACTACAGACCAAACATAATAGTTGGTGTTCTGGAGGGAATATGGGTTGACACCATCCTGCTGAGTCGTAGACTTCATACTTCATCCTTGAATTTTTCGGGCCACGTATCCTCTATATGCTTCATGGCTATTGAATCTATTGGGATTCACATAACTCCCAACTCACTTATGTGTGAGGCATGTCATCCCTACAACATAGCTAATTCTTTGCAATGAAAGAGCCTTTGAATACTTGGGATTATAGGCATGTGCCTCAATATATTAAAAGGAGGACCACATGATTTACCCTTATTTTTTTATTTATAATACATTTCATGCCCACATTTCATACATATTGGAGAAATTTATTAATAATTATGTATTACCGGATCCTCCTGATCTAGCAATATTTATCTTCTTGCTAAATACAAAATCCTTCCACTATTAAACTTGCGGAAATTTAAAACTCAATTGAAAATACATGTGAATAAATTCAATCGCACATAACACAGTTGTTTAATGGGAAAGCTTAAAGCTAAAAACCCCAACTATCATATATTATGTATATCAATGGAATCATGTAATAATCTCATACAAATATTAGTACATCAAACTCTCAGTACAATCAACAATAATTACACACTGTCATGCATAAATTTGCATCTCCATGCACCAATTTCTTGTCTGCTGATAGCCTGCCTCCACTGCGCAATCCCTTCTAAAGAAGACCCCTGAATGAATTCGAATTTTCCTTTCCTTGACTGCGCAATCCTCATTGGAAACTCTGATGTGTGTCAAATGCATTGAATGCATCACTATAGTCACAACGGATAGTCCATCTCACCCTTTCACCTATCTCTCCTTCCAGGTCTCAATGGGCCATAGCCTGCCTTCTTGGTTAAATGTTGTGTTATTCGATTGCTAGTGAAATTGATGAATAAATTGAGCGATTAATTCCAGCAACATCTCACTAGTCTGTATCTTTAGAGTTGAACTATAGACACAACACTAGCTCAGACCCAGGTTTAACCCAATCACATAGGGTTGTTGAATAACAACTCATACCTGTCTTCCCAACTGCATGTTGTTCCCACTTCAATTCTAAACGAGTCTCCATACCGCAGGTCACCTAGTAGCCTAGGGTGCATAATTCCTTGGTCGCTGATTTGTCCGTCTTGTTCATGAATAAATTTGTCAAGAGAATAAGTTGATATTTGTTACACAGCAAGTTTATTATTAAGAGCTAATAATAATTGACATGCATCTATTTTTAGATTGACGATCTATAAATAGACTTCACCCAATATTCTAAAAATAGAATTTCATCTATTTTTCACATTTGACCAACCATCTACAAATAGCATCCTACAACTTATAGAATATGCTCACCATGTCAGAAAATAGACATACACTTAAAAATAGCCTTCGGGCCCCACTTAGTGAAGGTGCTTAATTTTCACTAAGCTCAACATCTTGTTGAATATCAACACTCCCTCTCAACAAGATAGGAATTATCCTTCACCTTGATCCTGCTTCTATGGTATTTGAATTTTCTCCTACCGAGCGCCTTCGTCAGAATATCTGCATCTTGATCTTCCGTAGGAATGTACTGAAGCAACATGATCTTCCGTTGCACACAATCTCTGATATGATGATACCGGATATCAATATGTTTAGATCTATCATGAAAAATAGGATTAATCGAGGGTTTAATGCAACTTTGATGATCACAATGTATCACTGTAGGATCTAAATGTGAACCGAACAAATCGACCAAGATCTTCCTCATCCAGATAGCCTCACATGCAGCTTGACTTGCTGCCATGTATTCTTCTTCCACTGAACTGAGTGCCACGGATCTTTCTTTCCTGCTGTACCAAGAAACTGTTGTAGATCCAATACTGAAAACCCCTCCTGATGTGCTCTTTCTATTCTTTTGGCTGCCTGCCCAATCTACATCCGTGAAGCCATGCAAATTCACCTCATACATCTGTCTATACCATAAGCCATACTCAGATGTGCCCCTGAGATACCTTAGGACATGCTTTCCTGCCTTCCAAAAGAGCTTGGTAGGCTTAACCATCGCTTGAGAAAGCTGGTTCACCACATAACATATGTCCAATCTTGTATTAACTAAATACATGAGCGAACCCACCAACTGTCAATAAACGGTGGCATCCACTACCTCTGCTGATGTAGCATTATCTTTCCTCCAATTTTTTGGAAGAGGAGTATCCATGGGCTTTCAGCCCTACATGTGAAACTTCTCGAGTATCTCCCAAGCATACTTGCCTTGAGAAACAAACAGTTCACCTTTTCGCTACCATATTTCCAATCCAAGGAAATAATGAAGGAGGCCCAAATCCTTCATCTCAAACTCCTTTGCAAGATCTTCCTTGGATGAGTGTATCGACTGCTCATCACCCATTAGTATTAAATAATCAACATAAAAAACAATGATTAAAAGCTTACCCTCCACCACAATTTGGTATAATTTTTCATCTGCCTCACTCTTGGTGAAGCCAAGTCCAGTGAAATAGTTGTCGATCTGTGTGTACCAAGCACGTGGTGCTTTCTTTAGCCCGTACATCGCTCTTTTGAGTCTGCACACATGCGACTTGCTGCTGAAGATCTCAAATCCTTCAGGCTGCTCAATGTACACCTCTTCCTTAATGATCCCATTAAGGAACGCAGTCTTCAAATCCATTTGATGAATGTGCCAACCCATTTGCGTTGAGAGAGAAAGGATGGTCCTTATGGAAGAATACCGTGCAACAGGTGCAATGGTTTCTTCATAATCAATCCCCTCAATCTGTGAGAAGCCCCAAGCAAAAAATCTTGCCTTATACTTCTCGACGCTCCCATCAGCAACTTGCTTTACCTTTTAGATCCATCTTGATCCTACAACTGATTTACCCACCGACCTTGGAACAATATCCCAAGCACTGTTTCTGACAATGGAGTTATACTTCTCCACCATGGCATCTACCCATGTGGGCTCCTACACTGCATCTTCAAAGAAGATGGCTCTGTCACGACACACTTGCTCATAAGAGCCATGTATCTTGTAAATCGTTCAGGTGACTATCTCTGTCTGCGTTGTAATGTAGGGACTCCTACATTCTGCACTGCATCAAACTTCGGTCTCTTAGATTCTGTGGTACGCTTTCTGCCTATTCTGATGTTTGGTTCTTCATGAGTAGACTCCTCCACCCCATGATCCTACTCCTGTGGCTGATCCACATATAGAGGCTCATCTTTGGGAACAAGAAGTTCCTCCTCCACATGCAAGTGTAGCTCCCTCTGAAGTGACAACTTCATGACTTTCACCTCATCAAATTTTATATCCCGTCGCACCACAATCATTCGACTGCCTGGAAAATACACACGATAATTATGGGGTGTTTCTGTGTACCCCAAAAATATCCCAACTTCTGCAGTTAGCTCCAGATTCTTCCTGGCGTCCTTTGTCACATGAATGTAAACAGATGAGCCAAAAATATTCAAGTGAGAAATATCAGGATTTTTGCCAGTAAAAGCTTCTTCAGGTGTACTCATGCCAAGTACTCTATGAGGACAACGGTTTTGCACATAAACCGCAGTGTTGCATGCTTCCGCCCACAAGTGCATCGATAGGCCCTGGTCATGCAGCATAGCTCGTGCAGCACCCACGATCGTTCTATTCTTGCTCTCCGTGACCCCATTTTGCTTTGGGTTATGAGGTGCTATGAGTTCTCTTCGAATTCCTTCTTTGCTACAGAAGTATTTGAATTCGTTCGAGATATATTCACCACCATTATCGCTCCTTAGAGCC
Organism: Pinus albicaulis; assembly: GCA_034641835.2. Lineage (NCBI taxonomy): Eukaryota > Viridiplantae > Streptophyta > Pinopsida > Pinales > Pinaceae > Pinus > Pinus albicaulis. The sequence continues at coordinate 67,103,404 of CM076577.1, read as the reverse complement.
TTCACTTGCTTCCCTGACTCCTTCTCCACCAATTATTTAAACTCATAGAACTTTTAGAATGTTTCGCTCTTCTTCTACATTAAGAAGATCCAGCATCTACGAGAATAGTCATCAACAAATATAACATAATACCTGTGTTTTGCTGTGTTGTGAAACCAACTCCAAAAATAGAAGAAAAGAGATATCAACGCTTTAGAAATAAGCCACTTCGAGGGGGAAACCTCCAATACATTACATGAATGAACAATTCTTGGATTGATTCAAATTACAAAACCTCCTTTCTATATGTAGGAGTCCATGGGGCCATAATGTAATCCTAGCCGACCTAACAATAATAATTTAAGGGCACAATAATAACAATATGGGGTTTACAAGGGTACAATAATAACAATAATGGGGTTACACTAACAATAATAAGGGACCATAATACTAATATAGGGACCTAACATGCCCCTCTCCTTCAAAAAAATGTTGTCCTCAATGCTTGAGTAGCTATGGGTTTATCAGTTTTTACCTTGAAGTGTATTCCCATTAAGTAAGTTTGTCATTTCGTTAGTGCATGCAGTATTGCTAACATTTCCTTCTCATAAATAGCTTTTTGTAAATACTTTCCTTTGATTGGACGACTTTCAAAAGTAATGGGTCTTCCTTCTTGTATTAAAACAACACCAATTCCATTTCCTGATGCATCACATTCCACAATAAATGTTTTTGTGAAGTTTTGCGTAACTAAGACCGGTGCTAGGCACATTGACTCTTTAAGATGTTCAACGGCCTTAGTTGCTTCAAGATTCCATGAAAATGTATCTTTCTTCAATAATTTTGTTAAAGGTGTTGCTATTCTCCCATAATTCTTAACAAAATTGCGATAATACCTTGTTAACCCGAGAAATCCTCGCAACTTTTTTATGGTTGTGGGGACTTTCCATTCCTTAGTGGCTTTAATTTTGTTAGGGCCTACCTTAACACCCTCATGAGATACAATATGACCCAAATATTCCACCTCTTGTACTCCAAAGAAACATTTGGATGTTTTTGCATATAACTGTTTCTCTTGCAATAGTTTGAGCACCCTGTCAACATGTTGAACATGATCCTTCCAAGACCTGCTGTAGATTAGTATATCATCAAAAAATATTAGCACAAATTTTCTAAGGAAGGGTTTGAAAATGGAATTCATCAACCCTTGAAATGTAGAAGGTGCATTGGTAAGGCCAAAAGGCATGACCAAAAATTCATAATGACCTTCATGAGTTCAAAATGTTGTTTTCAGAATATCTTCAGTCTTCATTCTAATTTGATGATATCCTGAATGAAGATCCAACTTGGTAAAATAAATTTCTCCATGTAATTCATCCAATAATTCATGAATCACAGGAATAGGAAATTTATCTGTAATGGTGAGCTTATTGAGCTCCCTATAATTTGGACGCATGCGCCATGATCCATCCTTCTTGTGTACCAATACTACAGGAGCAGAGAAAGAACTTTGAATAGGTTGAATTATACCAGCCTCTAACATTTCTGCAATCATACGTTCAATTTCTCTCTTTTGGACATAAGGATATCTATAAGGCCTGATGTTTGGAGGAACACTTCCTGGAATCAAATGAATAGCATGATCATGATCACGAATAGGTGGGAATCCTTTGGGAGTTTCAAACACCTTGGAATGATTGTCCAAGACTTGTTGGAGATCTGCAGAAATAGATGATTTTGATGTTGGAACTTCTAGTGAGCATAATTGTGCAATTACGCCTCGATGTTCTTTCTTTAGAAGCTTTGTCATGATATTAGAGCTTATTATCCTTCCTGGCTTCCCCGCAATACCCCGTAATTCGACTTCCTTTCCTTCTGAAAAAAATTTCAAGAAAAGTTCTTGAAAATTAAAAGCTACCGTCCCCAAAGATTGTAACCATTGTACTCCTAGTACAACATCAACACCTCCCATGGGAATGGAAAGCATTGGACTATTCAATAGATATTCCCCCATGGTTAGCTTGATATTATGGCATTTTCCAGAGCAATTTATAGTTCCTCCATTTGCAACCATCACTTGACATTCTGGTGCTGGGTATAGGAAACAATTCAATTCCTTGGCCACCTTACAATGAATAAAATTATGGGTACTACCTGAATCAATCAACACTATTACCTTTTTCTTCTTGATATGTCCTTCTATCTTGAGAGTTTGAGGAGTGGTAATTCCTTCCAATGCATTACACGATATGGTTAGACGCATTTCTTCCTCTTCTAGGGTTGGTTCGTGGTGTATACGCTCTTCTTTTGAAGATTCTTGTTCATTTTCTTCTTCCTCTTCACAATCTCTATAAAATAATTTCTTCTCAGCACACTTATGACCTTTAGTGTATTTTCTATCACAACTGTAGCAAAGCCCTTTTGCTCTTTTTTCTTCAAATTTTTGTGGTGTCAACCTTGTAGGTTGTGCAAATCTAGGAGTAGCAACACTTCCCTCTTTATAGAAGTGAGTGGTAGGCTTCCTTTTCGCCATAATTTTACATTCAATTTTTCTAGCCAACCTGAATGCCTTCTCCAATGAATCAGGTTCCAAAACGCGAACTTCATGTTGGATGTTATCCTTTAAAGTACCTATGAAGAGATCAATTTGGTGTTCCTCTGAAATATCAGTTACTCTTATATTCAATTTTTGGAAGTCCTCCATGTTCTCCCCCACTAAACCCTTTTGTTTGAGATTTATCAATTGGCTAAAGAAGGTGTTGCTCTTTATATCCTCATAATGTTCTATCATTTCCTCCGTAAAAATTGACCAAGTGAATTTTTTTTTACGGGAGCAAAGCCATCGATACCATACAAATTTATTTTGTTCTAAATGCAAAGTTGCAATGTGTACCTTTTGTGTGTTTTGCACGTTATTGAGATCAAAATACTGCTCCATATGTAGTATCCATGTTATAGGATCCTTTCCATCAAACTTCCTCATATCCATTTTTGGAATATGGTGGTTCTTCCCTCCAACATTAGAGTTTATGAAATCATGATTAACATTTATTTTGTTCTCATCATGAGTTTCCTATACTATATTTTCACCATTAGGAAACATTTCTTGTATCAACTTTGTCAAACCTTCCATGTCTTCTTTTAGATCATTCTTCATGTTTTCCATCTTAGATTCCATGCCAGCTTCCATGCCATCCATATTAGCTTCCATGCCATTCTTCAAACCATCCATCTTAGATTCCATGCCTTTCTTCAAACCATCCATCTTCTTTTCCACACCTTTCTTCAAAACTTCCACGTCATTTTTTGTTGCTCTTTGCGAGAGTGAAATTTGTTGCACTTGCTCTTGTAATTTTGATATGTCATGTTGGCATTCTTCGTCTTCATGAGTCATAGTAGAGCCTTATAAAGGCTTAGTGGGTGTTGAATTCTTTTTAGGGGCCATTTTAGAATCCAATACTGATATCTATTCTACAATATGCCCTTGGAATCAATTCAACTTGATTCTTCAAACAAGACTTATGCAATTTGAAAAAGAAAAATACACACCTTTTACTTGCTTTTGAAGAGCTTGATATTGAAATTGAATTATCTCTATAATTGCAAATCCTCAATATCTAAAATTCGGCCTTGTAGTAGCCCTCTGAAGCGTCTTTCAAATGCCATAGGTCTGACCATAATTTGGATTCTTCAAGACAAATTTATGTCTAATCTCCCACAATGACCCAGTTATGGACCAGTTCAGTAGAGTGAACTTGTATGACTTGCCGTGTGTCAATGTTTCCCCCTTTGGCTCTGGAATTGATAGACAACAAACTACACTCCATGTACTTGCAGCCACTTTTTACAGAATTCTAATCCTAAGCTCAGAGAGAGAGCTATGAATATTTTACCACGATCACCTCTTTGGGATGAAATTCAAGAGCCTCAAAAAGCCCTACCTTCCATAGACCATATCTCTGAAAATATTGTAAACCAAGCTTTGAAATTTTTTGAAGATGTTCCTCAGGATTTAGGCTTCGTACTTTAACAATTTTAGCTTCTGAACCTTCGTAGAAAAAAAATCATAGCGCAAATTCCACGATGACCTGTTTAGGTTAAATTCAAGAGCCTGCAAAATGACCTAACTTACACAGATCATATCTCTGAAAATATTACGAACCAAGCTCTGAAATTTTGCGACGATGTTCCTCCAGATTTTTTCTTCGCACTCTAAACATTTCATCTTCTGAACCTTCATAGAAAAATAGTTATAGCGAAAATTCCACGACGACCTGTTTAGATTAGCGAAACCCTAGAATCCAAAGCTCTGATACCAAATGTTGTGAAACCAGCTCCAAAAATAGAAGAAAAGAGATATCAATGCCTTATAAATAAGCCACTTTGAGGGGGAAACCTCTAATACATTACATGAATGAAAAATTCTTGTATTGATTCAAATTACAAAACCTCCTTTCTATATATAGGAGTCCATGGGGCCACAATGTAATCCTAGTGGGGCCGCAATGTAATCCTAGCTTACCTAACAATAATAATTTAAGGGCACAATAATAAAAATATGGGGGTTATAGGGGTAAAATAATAACAATAAGGGGGTTATACTAACAAGAATAAGGTACTATACTAGTAATATAGGGGCCTAACATGTTGTTGAAGCAACCGAGAAAGGTCCACACACGTCTGTGTGAATTCTCTCTAGGATCACCAAAGCATGGTTCTCCTTCTCATGAAAGGTGGTCTTCACAAACTTACCCATATATCCCTTGCACTGGTCTAACTACACAAGAGTACCCTTGGGAATTCCAGTAGAAATATATTGCAAAATCTTCAAGGTGCCATGGTGAAGATGGCCCAATATCCTGTGCCATAATTCTCCCTCATCCCAGCTCACCACTTATTCTGCTTTGCCCATCATTGCAGCGCAGCCAGATACCTCCAGCTTGTATATATTCTTAACTTGAATCCATATCCTCTTGGTTTGACCCATTTTTTTATGCCGTGGGAAAGCTTTTCCATCGCTGAAAACTACATCATAACCTCTGTCTTCCAACATTGCGACCGAGACCAAGTTCTTCTTCAGACCTCGAACATGCATAACATATTTCAATAGAAATGGTTTACCTGACTCCCTCTCAAAGGTAATGGTTCCAATGCCGATTGTACTATATCTACCATCGTCGCCCATCTCTATATGCATTTGGAGATCCTTCTCCTCCAAGTCACTAAACAACTCCTTATCTCCCATCATATGGAAAGACACACCACTATCAAGATACCAAACCGATCCCATTGAGCTTGAAACCAAGCATGAGATCAGAGAGAAATCAAGTTCAAATTGCAAGGTTAAGGCCTCTCTAGCTGCAGCTCCAGCAGTGTTCTTATTCTTCTTTTTTTGTGGGCATTTAGTGGCGATATGCCCATGTTCGTGACAGTGAAAAAACTTCACTTTGGACAAATCCAGCTTCTTGCCTTTAGCCTCGGATTTTGAGTGGAATTTCTTTTCCTTTCCTTTCCTTGCGTTGGCAGCCAAATTGAAATTCTATTCATCATCATTCTTCGATGAAGAGCCATCCCTGGTACTTCACCTTATCTCCTCCTACACAAGATCTGACCAAAGTCGCTCCCAACCCGATAGTTTCTCCCGTCCATTGACAGAGTCTTCGTAGCTATGACAACTCTTCGGAAGCCGAAGGAGAGACAAGCTCACCAATTCATCATCATCAACAGTAATCCCCACACTTCCTATTTCATCCCTACAGTGGACAAAATTTGTGAGATAATTTGGAATATTGTCGCCCTTCTCCATTTTTATTTTTCTGAGCTTATCTTTCAACGCCAGCTTCCTCTAGTCGCTGCTTCTTTCGAAAACATCTATAAAAGCCTTCCACATTGGAAATGGAGTGGCTTTCCTGTGAAGGCTTGACACAATATGGTCCTTCACACCTTCCAATAAAATTATTCTTGTCTTTTCTACCTTATTTTCCCATGCGTCAAGTAATGCAGCATCGCTAGAAGTAGGCTTAGGAACATCGTTGTCAATGAACTCCTTCAGTCCATTGTATTCAAGCACCACCTCCATCCTATCCTTCTAGGCTATGTAATTTGATTTTCCCTCAAGGGCATACTCCAATCGCAACCCATTGAAATAAATTTCAATGAATACTCAACTGTCGCACCAAGAATTTTTTGCAGCAAATTCGAATTGTCCACCAGCACAAAACTTAGCAATTCTTCACAATTTCAATCTCTAGTAATCAATACTGCTATGATACCATGTAGAAATTTATTAATACTGATGTATTACAGGATCCTCCTAATCTAAAAATATTTATCTTCTTGCTAAATACATAATCCTTCCACTATTAAAATTGTGGAAATTTAAAACTCAATTGCAAACACATGTGAATAAATTCAATTGCACATAACACAGTTGTTTAACGGGAAAGCTTAAAGCTAAAAACCCAAACTATCATATATTATTTATATCAATGGAATCATGTAATAATCTCATACAAAGCTTAGTACATCAAGCTCTCAGTACAATCAACACTCATTACGCACTGTCATGCAGAAATTTTCATCTCCATGCACCAATTTCTTGCCTCCTGACAGCCTGCCTCCACTGCACAATCCCTGCTGAAGAAGACCCCTGAATGAATTCGAATTGGCCTTTCCTTGACTATGCAATCCTCATTGGAAACTCCAATGTGTGTCATATGCATTGAATGCATCATTATAGTCACAACGGATAGTCCATCTCACCCTTTCACCTATCTCTTCTCTGGGTCTCCACTGGAACTGACATGCACTGTAGTTAACTGTTGTATTTATTTAGTTGTTAATGAGTCATTAGTTTTGAATTAATTAACTAATTAATTCACTTAACTTTCACTAGTGTATCTTTCAATTAGACTAGATACAACTAGATCCACTGAGATTAACTCCATTAACTGAGTTAAATTGAATAACAACTCCTGTAACTACTCTTCCAACTCTGTCATAACTTTTCCACTTCAGTTCTAACTGAGTCCTCCATGCATGAGTCACCAGTAAACCCTAGGAATTATGTAATTACTTCATCCCACTGATTTTCCAAATCTGTCCACTGAAATAAAGTGTTCCAAGAGAATAAGTTGATATTTATTGTCGAATTATTATTAAGATCTAATAATAATCAACATGCATCTATTTTTAGATTGACAATCTATAAATAGACTTCACCCAATATTCTAAAAATATAATTTCATCCATTTTTTCACATTTTACCAACCATCTACAAATAACATCCTGTAACTTATAGAATATGCTCACCATGTCTAAAAATAGACATACACCTAAAAATAGCCTGCGGGCCCCACTTAGTGAAGGTGCTTAATTTTCACTAAGCTCAAAATCTTGTTGAATCTCAACACATATCTCTTTGTTTGCATATTCTCCTCTATATAGAATACAATCATTTGGACATGCATGATATGATATGTACTCAACACCCAACATTTTCAACAATTTCTTTGCCTCTTCGCAGCTACCGGGCAAGACATTATCACTCAGAAGAACCTTATCTTTGAATAACCTGTAGTTGGTCATGGAAAATATTAAATGTATATTAATGCTGATATAATTATTAACATTAATAAAATTTACCATTTTTACTGTTCATTGTGTGATTATATTTCTCAAAATATAAGAGGGGACTTTATGGTCAATTACCTCAAAACATGCATTCGAAAAGCTAAACTTTTCTTTCAAGTTGTACAGTAACATCATTGTCCCCAACTGGGTATACTTTGACTGACCGTGAGGTCTAAAGAGAGGGGTGGTGGAAGCAAATTTAAGGCTTTCGAAAAAGGTATCAGTGATATGAGCATAATCCCCTAGTTGATCATCATTCGTGAATGCCTCTAACAAAATTGTCTCCATGGCAGTCGTATCCCTTAAGTAATCATCCATACCAACCTTTATTTGATTGCCTCCATTTCCAGCTGGTGAAGAACTACTATTGTTGTATTCTTTCCTAATTGGTGAATCTGGCGTAGTGGGAATTGAATAGGTGGTTGATTCAACCATTCTTGGTATCGTTCCTCTCCGAGTTTTTCTCTTAATTTAGCCTTCTCTCGATTTGAGATTGTCATGGGGTGAAACGAAAGATGGTAGGTGGGTCACTCATCATCACTAGAATCCTAATAATTTCAAAAAATATATTTGAACATGATTAGTACAAAATCGATGATATCAATTAGAAATCACATCGACAATGCATGATTAATTGTTTTGATGTTGAAATAATTACATTAATATACCAAACAATTATTATTACCATTATTGTCCCGAGATTGTGGCTAGAATATGCAATGTTAAAATTGGCAGGGTGAAGCGGATGTCCATTTTCATCTACCAAATGTGCCTTGCGATATGCTACTCTTGATAAGAGCTTCCAATTTTTTGGAGTTATTTGAAAATTTTATGCATCTGAACTCGATTATGAATCTGCATGAACCTACAAATTTGTATACATTAATTTTATTCAGCTAATTGACATGGATAAAATAAATAGATTCAATTAGATAATGAAAATATAAATAAAATCTGAAGTAAATGTTATGTCTGGAGATGGATAGGGATAACTCTGTGATGGACTTTGAGAAATATTATGGAACAAGCTGAGTTTTGAAGAATTGTCCATTTGATATAATTATGATATTTTCTCCCTGCACTTGATAAAAATCAACAATAAATTTTGGTGTACATACCTAAAAGTAATTTCGGTGCCTTAAAAATGGACTTATTATTATCGGTGCTAATGTACAGTTAACCGCACCGGTGCGTTTTAATTATTGTGCATCGGTGTTGTGTTATTAACTGACGCACCAATGTGGTTAGTTAAAAAACACACCGAATATCCGGAAATAATAAAAAAAAAATGTAACTTTATATTTTTAAAGTGAAAAAAAAAAACTATAAATTGAAAAATGGGCAGCAAATTATTTTCACAAATCTAATTTCATAAAAAATTCTTTAAGAAGTAAAATCTATTCATTATTTCATTATTTTTGCAAAAAATTTCAGGGAGGGGTTTGCACGAGCGACATACCTGGAGCAAGAGAGCATGAGAGCATTGTGGAGCAGTAAAATACTTTCTAACAACAGCACTATTCAGAGAATCAGAATTTGAAACATCTGATGATTCGCACAAAAACCCTGTAGTATAGTAAAAACGTTAAATTTTACTGTAATAATTGTATTTTTTACAGTTTCTACTGGATTTAATACATGCATAGTAAAAATTTTAAATTTTAATGTGCCTTTTCAGGGAAAAAAAACCATTCTTACGTTAAACCCTTGCTTCTTCTTGTTTCTTCCCTTGCTTCTTTTTGTGTCTGTGACTTCACAATTAAAGCTTTTCATTTTATATTTATAGGGTTTGTATTTCTATATATATAGGCTTATGACATCTAACCCCCGAGACGACTTGCAAAGTCGAATCCCAATCCATGTCGGCCCTTGCATGATTTTTTTAAAAACAGATTTTTTTTAATTGGTGTGCCCTGTGTAAAATAGCGCATCGGTGCACTATTTTATTATAGCGCATTGGGTGCATACTGTTTGATAAAAAAAAATTATTGTTTTATGTTTTTGTTAATCGGTACACCGGGTTTTCTTGTTGACAAAGAGCATTGTACGGTGTTTCTACTGTTTAGGCAGTGCATTTATAAGAACATGCCGGACTGCCTCCTCCACAACATCTTATGCTACAAAAACTAACACTACAAGTTTTTTATTAATTTTTCTGTGTTAATAGGTGCACTGGTTAACATATAACGCACCAGGTTTCCTTGTTGATAGAGAGCATCGTATGGTGTTTATATTGTTTTGGCGGTGCGTTTATAAGAACATGTCGCACTGCCTTCGGTGTGTACTGTTTGAAAGGCGCACCATTTTCTAGATTTTTTTTTTTACCTAAAAATATTGTGATTTATTTATAAAATATATTAATGAATCGTATGGTATAGGTTTCATATTGATAAAGAAATGGCTGACAAGAGATCAAGTAACAAAAATACTAATAGCACATCGAGAAAAGAAAAAAAGGCAAGTTCTCCGTAAATTCTTTACAAAAATTATTATTTTTGAACTATATGTAAGTTTAACTAATATGTATTGTTTACTGTGTATCATGTAGAGCCACAAAATGACGAAGCTCGATAAGATTATTTCTGATCTAAGACCAGAAGAGCGTAAAATCTTGATGGAATTTGCAGAAGGATGAATCAGGTGAATGAAAAAGACTATCGATCCAATATGAGTTTCTTTTTTTAATTTTCATTAATAATATACTTAAAAATATTATATAACATGTTTCAAACAATCTATTAATTCACATATGTTTAATGTTCTACAGGGACCAACAACGAAGAAAAGGAATGTTGTTCTAATAAAAGAAAAAAATAGAACATGCAAATGAAAATGAATTGCTCCTTAGCTCATCTGGAGTGGTGCTGGAGGTTAACAAAAGGGGGGAAATTTTTTACAAAACTTTGAGGGATCTAGTGGAATGAATGTATAGACGTTCTTTCCACTTACAATACAAAAATCAATCCTATGATTCCGAGAACCAAATTTTATTTAAACTATAGGATGAGTTCTAGAGAATTGGTCAATGAGACATGTCAGACTTTTAATAGAAAAAACGTACAAAAAAAAGGAATGAAAAAAGTAATATTCCTTTAAATGTTTTTCTACAATTATATGTATATATCACTAGAAAGCAATCATTTATATATATCACTTTTTTTATATTTACTTTTCATATATCAATATAAAAATTAAATTGTTTATTGTCATGTTACATTTTCGGGAAGATTATGAAAATCTCAAAGGATGAACGAGATGATATCAGAAATATGCAAGTAGGAATGTCCAAAAAGGTGTACAAGAAGATGGTCAAAGAAATGGACATAATTGCATCGCACGAGGAGCCATCTCAACAACAACTTGATTCAAATGTAATATGTAATCATTGAATTTTTCGATTAGGTACAATAAATATACAATTTAGCATTAAATATTAATTTTCAAGTATTTTCTTGCAGAAAAGAAAAGAAAATGGAACCCATTCAACACATAAAAAAGGATGACAAATAAGAAAAGGGTTGAAATCTATGTTTGTGAGTAATTGTTACTTCCTTATAACAACTTACTATATTTCATTTTTGTATATTTTAAGTTTTTACAACAATCATCATTGAATGTCTTCAAACAAGTGCTAACATACAAAGAAGAACCATCAGACAAATTGATTAACATGGGGTTAAATATAGGTTGTCAGTATATGTTGGCATATTATAAATTAATTATGGAATTTGTAAGCATCTATATTTTTTTACTTAACTCCGTCTATAATTAATTGAACAAAAATATATTTTATGTTAAATATATGATTTGTTATGGGGTATAAAACTTGAAGGAAACACAGTATGGAACTACACCAACAAATGAATTCTTGAAAGATGGCATGAAATCTAGTTTTGAAAGAATATGTATAGTTCATGAGTCAATTCTTGCTATGGTACATTTATTTTCAATTTACATTGATGTATATTATTTAATATTGCAATTTTCATTATTCTCACCAATGTATATACACTTGTTACAATTTATTTTTATGTTTGTATATGAAACTTGAAGAAGAAGAAAACAATCAACATAGTGAACAAAACATTCCTCAAAATAACCTAGGTCATGGAAGTAGCTTGAGCAGTGACAACAGTTCCAACGAAGAATGGTGATCAATATGTTTGGATATCAAAGCAAGGCGTTGTATTTTTTAAAATAATTGTCTGTGAAATCAGAAACTTTGTTTAATGTAATGGACATAGTGCCCCAATTGAAAGACAAAGGGATACCAATAACTGTCCCATTTCGTATGAAAAAGAGTTTCTTATTCATATATATAATAAAATACATTTTAATTTATTCTATTGCATCCTCCATTGTCATTGTGAAATGTTACACCACTGATTAAATATTATAATGAAGAGATGAGAAATCTGATGATAAGATATATCAAATTAATCCAGACATCACATTCAAATGCACTAATAAACATTTAATTGATATGAATACTGTTATAAGATATGTGTCGAATTTTTATGAATAGTGAATTTAAAAAATCACAATAATTGCACTGTCATAGGTTGATGTTTCTAAAAAATACAAAATCAACATTGGTGCGTGTTAGTCACTGCGCACCAGTGCGTTTGTAAGATACTGTGCACCGGTGTGTTTCTACAACCTATGGGCACTGTACAAATACCAATACCAATTAGAATGACTAGTGTGCTTTATCGATGACTAGCACTCGAGTGGTCTGATAGGCGTTGAATGCACCAATGCGGTTTGCCTTTAATGCACCAATGCATTTTTATAACTTAATGGACCAGTGCATTTTAACACCTATAGGGCATGGTGCGGTTTTACACCTTAACGACTAGGTGCATGCACCTTCCATCAGCCCGGTGCGACTGGCTCACTGACACACATCGGGCCGTTGTTAAATGCCCCGGGGTGTCCAAATTTTTTTTTCGTCTCAGTGCTTGGTAGGTTTACAGCACCAGTGCGTTCATGGTACATCGCACTAGTGCGTTGACACCTGATGCATGCACCAATGAGAAAAACATCTGTAAAAACCTATGATTGCCCAATTTTTTTTATTTTTGTTTAAATTCCATTAGAATCTCTACCAAAACCTCCATTACCAAAAACGGATTTTGTAGAAAATGTTTTTTTGACAATTTTGGCCAATTTTATAACACTAAAAACCTCCTTTATAACCTCTGCTAAAGGGTCTTTTCCTTGTAGTGTATACTGATGATCTACTATTGAAAGGATATGAGCCTATGATGATCCAAGTAAGAGGGAGATGGCCTTTGAAGCTCAAAATGATGAATCATGTCATGATGAATCAATTTTTGAAAGTTGGGAAGAGAAGTACTGAAAATTGGAAATGAAAATCCTTGGATACTCTGATTTGAAGTTCAAGATGTTGTTGAACTTGACATGGCATCTAACAGTTGATTAAAGCATTGATTTTCCACTTTTAACATCCATCCGTGTGTGTGTATATATATATATATATATAGTTGATGTGCATAGAACCTTAATGAGTTCATGATTGAGATGCTTCGATATATCTACATAAGATGATCCATTCTTGATTTAAGATATTCTTTATATGATATGTGATGACATGAATGTATTGTTGATATTTGAGATTAATATTGATGAGCACATTTGGATGCTACTTTAGTATGATGTCTTCCATGATATATTGGATAAAGAGGTCCATAGCACAACCGAGATTGAGTACGATGTTTCTAGCATGGTTAGTTATGAGGTAGGATGAATAATTTCCTTAGAGAGTTGTATGAGCATGACCTGGATATGACATGGATATGAAAAAAGTGGGATCCAATTGGCAAATAATCCCATATATATATTTGGGACCGAGATACTCTCATATATTGAGATAGTGTTGTTGTACGAGACAAGCTTAGGATTGTGGTTGGAACCTCTTTCAGAGGGAGGATGAAGATGGTATCCTTTTGTGACTTATATGATTATTTATATTTGATTATTTATGTTCTAACATGATATGTAATTTGAGGTCTTATATGAACATGAGACAAATCATATCGATAAATGATGATTACCATATATGATTATGATGAGATCAGCGTTGATCAAGGACACTGAGTCAACTTTTCCTCCCTTTCTGAGCTCCCAGGGTGTGTAATTAAGATGAATGGATCGTGGGGTTGAGGGAACTCTAGAAAAAGGGGTCATAGATGTGTCTCCCTTATCTATCACCTATGGGATATGTGTGATCCTTGTTCATTTTGACAAGTAGAGTATCTCCCCCACCTTTGGTCGTTGCAGAGTATACCCCAGTTGGTATCATACCCACAAGAAGGGCTTGTTGGGATTTCCCCTTCTTATCTTCCTAATGGATTGAGGAGGCTTGGAGGTATGTGATCCTTACTTATTTCTAATCTGGGTATCTCGTTCAAGAAAAATTATATGTAGGTGTTCTACCACATGAGTGCTTAGAGTCACCGATGGGAAGATCAATAGGAAATAGGATTGGTTTTAGATAACCCTATGTGATTTTGGGTTGAGAATGAGCTCCCCAATGTGATACCAGGGTTGATATATTCTCCCCTGTGTGTTTGGATATCCTATTTTTCGATATGGGGTCATAGCAGTAGCTCCCCCATGGGATTTTGGGTTGATTAGTAGCTCCCTAACATGTTTCCAAGTTGAGACGTTCTCCTTGATGATACGCTCTCTGATGATGATGTGGGTTGTAGAGCTGACTCCCCACCGATATTCCAGGTAGTAACCCATTGGCAGATATTCTAGATCATAGAATTATGAATAGAAGGTGGTATCTTAGGCTCCCCTCTGATGACAAATTCTTTTTCTATATTCAATAATATTCAGCATATGAGTAGGGAGAATCAAGAGATAATTAGGAATAAGAAAGGGATGGATCGATATGAACATTAATTTTATATAATTATATACTTGAGATGGTCACGACATGAAGACAACATGATAGGATGATGTGATGATCAAAAGACAGATATTAGCATGTGGAATTCTCCCAAGTTGAGAGGGAGTGTTAAAAATATGCAACTACAGTAAAATTCCACTTTGGACAGTGCACATGACGGGGAAAATGATTGCATTGAATTCCTATTTTTGAGAGGACCAAAATCGACCTAAATATCACCTCATTTGGACAAGCAGAAATTGGTTTTTGAATTTATGAACCCACTCATGTACATTGGATTAGGTCAGCCCTATTCACATGTGCATATTAGATCAGGTCAGCCCTAAATAAATTGATCCATTGGAAGGATACAAGTACAAGTGACCTCTACCTCATTTATACACAATGATGATACACTCTTCTCTATTAGTTTTTGGCTCAGGCGAGTCTAAGGCTTGTCCATGGAGGAATAGGTTCGTTTTGGGGTGAAATTGCAAGGTATGAGGCTCAAATCTCTAATTTATGGTTTTAGGCCCTAGTCGCAGGCACATATCAGGAGCATCTAGAACACAGTTATACACACAAAAGATCATTCGTGCGGCTAGAACCTTCTAGTCACACAAACAATCCTTCATCCATGCGACTGGGGTGTTATGGTTCCACAATTAGATCGGACCTCAGTTGCACACTTCTAGGATTATTAGTGAGACCAGAGCATCCCAGTCACACACACTGCTCATCCTCAATATGATCATAGCATCCCAATTTCAAACACAACATGTCCTTCTTACGACCGTCATTTAGATTTTTTTCTTCTCAGTTGTAGACCAGAGTCGCTCGCTTCTAGTACTTCAGAGAGTCACCAAGAAGCCATAGTCACACAAATGACTCCTCCTCCATGTGACCGGAGACCAAAAGATGAAGTTTCAGTATTCCAAATATCCTGCTCAACAACTGCATGGTTCGACAGTTGACTTCAGTTAGTGACAGTTCAATTCATACTTTAGAATAAAATTTCAGAGTGTATACATTGTTGGGTTCATTTCATGGATGTTGTAGTTGTTTTTCTAGTTAGCTGCAAAGATGAATATATGGATCATTGTACTCTCTTTTTCTGAATCATTTGATGATAATTTAAGAGGAATAATTTGTAAGGTTTTTCCCCATAGTGGGTTTTTCCCTGCTCTCTGACCAATCTTGGTGTCTCTAAGTGTGCATGATTTTCTTCTATTATCCCTTTATGTTCCATTGCATTGATAATGATATTGTTCTTTCTAT
This sequence comes from Pinus albicaulis, assembly GCA_034641835.2. Lineage (NCBI taxonomy): Eukaryota > Viridiplantae > Streptophyta > Pinopsida > Pinales > Pinaceae > Pinus > Pinus albicaulis. The sequence goes on along the minus strand of CM076577.1, from coordinate 67,087,596 downwards.
ATAGTTGCATATGCTTCTGAATAAATATGTAAATCTAAATAATGTGATGATGATATGGGGTGAACTTAATGTGTTAATGAAAAAATGAAATTATCAAAGAAAAGAACAATATAGCCCTATGAAAAATTAACACTTTTCAAATGACTACTCATGCCTTTCGGGTGGACGAATTCCCCCACCACCTTCATGATGTTGATGGGCAACATATTGTGTCCCTTCACCAACTCATTCGTTGTAGTGTATTTGGATGATGTCTTGATCTTCATCGAGACTTTGGAGCACCTACACCACATTTGACAGGTCCTCCAAACCCTACGACAACACAAGGTGTGTGCCAATTTGGATAAATGCACTTTTTTCGTGGCCTAGGTTTAATATATTGGGTACATTATTGATGATTAGGGTTCGCATGTCGACCCAACAAAGGTACAAGTTATTTAGGATTGTTTAGCCCCAACCACTCTAATAGAGCTCTACATATTTTTGGTTCTTACTAATTTCTACCGCAGGTTTGTGTTGGGTTTCTCTCATATCACTTGGCCATTGATTCAAGTCACCAAGGGAAGAGTGAAAGAAAAGTTATTTTGGTATAGCTCCCAATAGAATGAGTTTTATGAGTTGAAGCATTACCTCTACTCTGCACCATTGCTCACATTACCAAATATGCAACAACCATTTGATATTAATACATATGCCTCTGACTAATATATTGGTGCAGTTCTTACTTAGCAGGGGCATCCAGTGGAATATATCAATGATACACTTTTAGACACGGTCCGAAATTATTCCACCTATGAAAAAGAGATTTATTCCGTTATGAATACCTAGTGATTGTAGAAATTATGCAACAAGCATGTATATATTGGATTCATCCGATCTAACAATGTGCTAAATTTAAATATTGAATCGCTTCTACAAATATTTTTGCGGAATTAAAAACACAATCACTAATCACATGAACATGAAGAAAGATCAATTACACGCAACACAGATAATTTCTCGGGGAAATATTACAGCTAAAAACCCCACTATCTTCTATTATATATTATAACATAGATCATGAAATAATTACATACAAAAATATTCTCACAAGAGCCCTCATTACATCAGCTAATTGTCTCACATTGTCATACAAAAATTGGCAAATTCCTTAGCCAATTTACTACCTCCAGATAGCCTCCCTTCACTGCGCAATCCCTGTTGAATGCAATCCCTGATTGATTTGAATCATGCTTGCCTTGACTGACCAAGTATCATGGGCACATCCAACGTGTGTTTAATTGCATGTGTGCAATTGGATAATGTCACAACTGATAGTCAACCTCCCTTTCACCTAGAACTCAACTGGGTCTCCACTAGATCTGACATGCATGCAACTAATAATAGTAAATCCTCAGTTGCAAGTAAGATCACTGATTGTGAATTAATTAATATTTAATTCACTAGATCTCTCACTAAGGTTTCTTTAGTTACAACTAGCACAACTGAGTTTAACTCACTTAACTGAGTTAAACTAATTTACAACTTGCACCAACTCATGCACCACTGCACTTCGAACTCTGTTACAACTAGAATTACTCTGCATGTCCCACCAACCAACCTCTAACTAGGAATTCACTAGCTAACTAAATTTTCCACTTCAGTTAACTATTTCAAGTCGACATTGAGAATAGATTACATTTTAATGTACATCTAAATTAAGGGATAACAAAAATAGAGATGAACCCAAAAATAGCCATGTGGGCCCCAACTTAGTGTAGGTGCTTAATGCAACTAAGTGCTTAATGCACTAGTGTGGGCGTTGAATCTTCTTGTTGAATCTCAACACTCCCTCTCAAAAGGAAAGAGATTATTCTTCACCTCGATCCTATCTCTATGGTATTCGAATTTTCTCCTAGTGAGCGTCTTCGTCAGAATATCTACATCATGATCTTCCATGGGAATGTACTGAAGCAACATGATCCTCCTCTGCACACAATCTCTGAGATGATGGTGCCGGATATCTATATGCTTAGACCTATCATGAAACACATGATTAATCGAGATTTTAATGCAACTTTGATTATCACAATGAATCATTGTCGGATCCATCTAAGAACCAAACAAACCAACCAAGATCTTTATCATCCAGATAGCCTCACATGCAGCTTGGCTTGCTGCCATGTATTTCGCTTCCGCTAAACTGAGTGCCACGAATCTCTACTTCTTGTTGTACAAAGAAACAACTGTAGACCCAATACTAAAGATCCCTCTTGATGTGCTCTTTCTATCCGATGGACTTCTAGCCCAATCTGCATCTGTGAAGCCATGCAACTTCACTCCATCTGTCTATCTATACCATAGAACATACTCTGATGTGCTCCTCAGGTATCTCTGGACATGCTTCTCTGCCTCCCAAAAGAGCTTGGTAGGCTTAACCATAGCTTGAATCAGCTGGTTAACTGAATAGAAAATGTCTGGTCTCATGTTCACTAGATACATTAGCAAACCCACTAACTGTCAATAGAGAGTAGCATCCACTACCTCTCTAGAAGTAGCATCCTCTTTGCTCTAGTTTCCTAGAAGATGAGTCTCCATGGGTTTGATGCTATCCATGTTAAACTTACCCAGTATCTCCTTTGCATACTTTCCTTGAGACACAAAAATTTCACCATCCCGCTGCCATAATTCCAATCCAAGGAAATAATGAAGGAGGCCCATATCCTTCATTTTGAACTCCCTTGCAAGATCCTCCTTGCATGAGTGTATCAGCTTCTCATCACTAGTCAAAATTGAATCATAAACATAAAGAAAAATTATCAATAGCTTACCCTCAACCATAGTCTAGTACAAGTTTGCATCTACTTCACTTTTGGTGAATCCCGGTCTGGTGATATAGTTGTCTATCCGAGTGTACCAAGCATGAGGTGCTTGCTTCAGCCCATACAACGCTCTTTTGAGATTGCACACATGTGACTCATTGTTGAACATATTGAAACCTTCAGGATGTTCTATGTACACCTCTTCCTCAATGATCCTGTTGAGAAACACAGTTTTCACATCCATCTGATGAATGCGCCAGCCCATCTGCACTGAGAGTGAAAGGATGGATCTTATGGAAGAGTACCTTGCGACAAGCGCAAAAGTCTCATCATAATCCATCCCCTCGATCTGTGAGAAACCCTGAGCCACAAATATGGCCTTGTATTTCTCCACACTCCCATCAGCAGCTTGCTTTACCTTGTAGATCCATCTCGAACCTACCACTGATTTATCAACCAGTCTTGGGACAATTTCCCATGCATTGTTTTTTACAATGGAGTCATACTCCTCCACCATTGTATCAACCCAAGTAGGATGCTACAATGATTCCTGAAAGGAAGATGGTTCAGTCACAATACGTTTTCTCATAAGAGCCATGTATCCAATAAATCGGTCAGGAGACTGTCTTTTTTTACGTTGTGAAGTAGGGGCTCCTACATTCTGTGCAGCATCAAGTCTGAGCTTATCAGCTTCCTTGGTGTGCCTTCTTCCATTTCTGATGGATGGCTCTACATGAGTGATTTCCTCCACTCCATGAACCTCCTCATGTGGTTGATCCACATCTTGAGACTCATCTTTGGGAACCAACAATTCCTCCTCAGCATGCAAGTCTAGCTCCCTCTCAAGGGACAACCGCATGGCTTTCCCCTCATCAAATTTTATATCCCGTCGCATAACAGTCATTATGTTGTTTGGAAAATATGCACAATAATTATGGGGTGTTTCTGTGTACCCCACAAAGTCCAAACTTCAGCAGTCAGTTCTAGCTTCTTCCTTGTGTCCTTGGTCACATGCACATAAACAAATGAGCCAAAAATCTTAAAGTGTGAAACATCAGGTTTCTTACCAGTGAAAGTCTCTTCAGGTGTACTCATGACAAGTACTATATGAGGACAATGGTTTTTCACATAAACCACAATGTTGCATGCTTCTTCCCACAAATTCATTGGTAGGCCCTGATCATGAAACAATGCTCGTGCTGCACCCACGATCGTTCTGTTCTTCCTCTCCGCGACCCCATTCTGTTGTGGGTTATGAGGAACTATGAGTTCTCTTCGAATTCCTTCTTTTCTGCAGAAGTTATCCAATTTGTTAGAGATGTATTCTCCACCATTATCACTCCTAAGAGCTTTCACTTTCTTCCCCAACTCTTTCTCAACCAATTCCTTAAACTCACAGAACTTAGAGAATGTTTGATCTTTCTTCTGCATTAAGAAGATTGAGAATTTACAAGAAAATTCATCAACAAATATTACATAGTACTTATGTTTTGTTGTTTAATCAACCGATAATGGTCCACACACGTCTATGTGAACTATCTCAATGATCCCCAAAGCACGGTTCTCCTTCTCATGAAAGGTGTAATTCACACAGTTCCCCATGGTGCAACCCTTACACTGATCTAACTGAGCAAGTGTTCCCACTGGATGTCCAGTAGAAATTTGTTGCATGACTTTCAAGGCTCCATGATGAAGATGGCCCAATCGACTGTGCCATAATTTTCCCTCATCCAGGCTCACCACTTTCTCTACCTTTCCCATCATGGCAGCGCAGCCATCTACCTCAAAATTTTAGAGATTCTTAACTCGAATCCCTATCCTCTTGGCTTGACCCAGTGTTTTATGTTGCAGGAAATATTTTCTATCACTAAAAACAATGTCATAGCCTATGTCCTCCAACATTGTGACTGATACCAAATTTTTCTTCAGACCTAGTACATGAATTACATATTTTAATTGAAATGGTTTACCTGAATCCATCTGAAAGGTAATGGTACCGATCCCGGTAGCACTGTACCTTCCTTCGTCACCCATATCAATATGCATCTAGATATATTTCTCCTCCAAGTCACTAAAAATTTCCTTATCTCCCATCATGTGAAAGGAAGCGCCACTATCCAAATACCGCATCGATCCTAATGCACTTGAAACCATGCATGTAATCAATGAGAATTCAATCTCAAATTGTGAGGAAAGGGCCTCACCAGCTGCAAAACCAGTAGCCTTCTTGTTCTTATTCTTTTGTGGATAGTTAGTAGCAAAATTCCCATGTTCGTGACAGTGAAAACACTTCACCTTGGATATTTCCTGCTTCTTGCCTTTACACTCGGATTTAGAATGGAATTTCTTCCCTTTCCCCTTATTCACCTTGGAAGATAAAGAAAATTCCTCTTCATCATCATGATTTGATGAATAGCCATCTCTAGTGTTCCGTTTGAACTCCTCCTGTACTGAATCCGACCACAGTCGTTCCCAATCTGGAAATTTTTCCTGTCCGTTGACAAAGTCTTCATAACTTTGCTAACTCTTAGGAAGTCCTAGGAGATATAAACTCACCAAATCATCATCAGCGACTGTTATTCCCACACTCCCCAGTTTTTCCCAACATTTGACAAACTTTGTGAGATACTTTGGAATGGTGTTTCCCTTTTCCATCTTGATCTTCCTAAGCTTATCTTTGAGCGCAAATTTCCTATGGGTATTTCTGCTTTGGAATAGATCTGTCAAAGCCTTCCACATAGCATATGGTGTGGCTTTCCCATGGAAGCTTGAGACAATGTGGTCTCATACTCCCTCGAACAAGATCCTCCTCACCTTTTCCACTTTCTTTTGCCATGCATCAAGATTCGCAGCATCTGCAGCATCTGAATTAGGAACATCTTTTTCAATGAATTCCTTCAAGCCATTTCGATCTTGAATCAGCTGTAGCACCAAGAAATTCTATCTACAAATTTTAATTCTATCCAGTAACAAACTCAACTCATGCTTTACTTCTGCAATTTCCTTTGCTCTGATACCATTTAGAAATTATACAACAAGCATGTATATCTTGGATTCACTCGATCTAACAATATGCTAAAGTTAAATACTTAATCACTTCTACAAATATTTTGAGGAATTAAAAACATAATCGCTAATCACATGAACATGAAGAAAGATCAATCACAAGCAACACAGATAATTTCCCGGGGAAAGCTTATAGGTAAAAACCCCAGTATATTCTATTGTATATTATATCATGGATCATGAAACAATTACATACAAAACTCTTCTCACAAGAGCCCTCAATACATCATCTAATTGTCTCACACTGTCATACAAAAGTTGGTAAATTCCTTAGCCAATTCACTACCTCTAGACAACCTCCCTTCACTGCACAATCCCTGCTGAATGCAATCCCTGGATTGATGCAATCATGCCTGCCTTGACTGCGCAAGTATCATGGGCACATCCAATGTGTGTTTACTTGCATGTTTGAAAGCGAATATTGTCACAACTGATAGTCAACCTCCCTTTCACCTAGAACTCAACTGGGTCTCCACTGGATCTGACATGCATGCAGCTAATAATAGTAAATCCTCAGTTGCGTGTGAGATCACTGATTGTGAATTAATTAATATTTAATTCAATAGATCTCTCACTAGTGTATCTTCAATTACAACTAGCAGAATTGAGTTTAACTCACTTAACTGAGTTAAACTGATTTACAATTTGCACCAACTCCTGCACCACTACACTTTGAACTCTGTTACAACCATAATTACTATGCATGTCCCACCAACAAACCTCTAACTCGAAATTCACTAGCTAACTAAATTTTCCACTTCAGTTAACTATTTCAAGTCCACATTGAGAATAGATTACAGTTTAATGTCCATCTAAATTAAGGGATAATAAAAATAGACATGAACCCAAAAATAGCCCTATGGGCCCCACCCTAGTGTAGGTGCTTAATGCACTAGTGTGGGTGTTGAATCTTAACAGTGATAGTGGAAGCATTGCATTCTAGGGAAGGAAATGGTCATCCACACAAATAACCGACCCCTACAGTTCATATAGACACAAGGAAAGTTGCAAAACAATCTCCATCAGAAATGGTCCACATACCTGCAACAGTTCCATTTGAACATTAACTAAAACAAGGGCATAACCAATAATGTTGCAGAATTCCTTAGCCGACTTCCTGTCATGGCGCTGGCCACTGTGCTTGACACTTGTGGACATGAGACTTTGGAATGGCCAAAATTTTACAAGAGTGATCCAGAATTCAGCACCACATATCATATGCTCCTAAAAGGTATGCAAGTTCCATACTTTCACCTACAAGACACATTATTATTCCACCTAGGACACCTATGTGTTCCTTTGAGTGTTACAAGATGATTTGGGAGGCGCACTACAGTTGAGTTGTTGGAAATTTTGGGGTAGAAAATATAGTGGTAGTGCTGGAAAAGTATTTTTATTGGCCAAATATTCGACAGGATTTTGTGAAGTACATAAGATCCCACACTGCCTACGTCATTTCCAAACCTACAATCAAGAAACAAGGCTTGTATACTCCTCTTCCTACTCCTAGTCGACCTTGGGAATCCATATCCATGGATTACATTTATGGACTTCCTTCTACCAAGCATGGAAACGACTGTGTTTTCGTGGTCGTCGACAGATTTTCCAAGATGGCCATTCTAGCGGCCCGCGAGAATAGTATCACAACAAAATCCATTTCCAAACTCTTCTTTTAATGAGTGTCAATACACTTTGGGATCCCAAAATCCATCATCTCATATTGAGATAGCAGGTTCCTAAGTGCTTTCTAGTCAAGACTTTTGTCATTGTTAGATACCAAGCTCACTAAGTCCATGACCTTACACCCCCAAACTGATGGCTAGACATAAATCATCAACAGGATGATCATGCACATCCTACGCATGAAAAAATCAAAGAATCCACACGCATGGGACGAAGTCCTCCCCTATATCTAGCATAGCTACAATAGATCTCTCCACAACTCAACTAGCCACATCCCCTTGGAAGTGGGACTAGGATTCCAAACACTATGTCCCATTGATATTGCCATACCACTCGTAGCTACTCATGTAGATTCAGATCATGTACAGTCCAAATTCGACATAGCTAACAACTTCATTGAATGCATTCAACACATCAAGCAACAATTCTATGACATACTATACATAGAAAATGATAAGTACAAATAGGGCCATGACCAACATGAGGTGCCACACAAGTTTCAGGTGGGCGAAAAAGTTTGGTTACATTTGCAGAAGGAGAGACTCGTTGGGGCCTACCAAAATCTTTGCTCTCTTTGATATGGTCCTTACACCATCACTAAGGTTGTAGGGGACAATTCCTTTGAGCTAAACATTCCACCATTCCTTTTCCTACACCCAGTATTCAATATGGAACGACTTTCCCCCATTTATAGACACATCAGACATTGTTGTGTAGTTGAGTAGTTGACACCAATAGAGCTCAACCCAAGCTACATCAAACAAGCCCTAACTTATAGGATCATGGACACACAGATCAGGGACACTCGCCAGTAGAGGATCCAACTATATCAAGTTTTCAAAGCTGGCCAAATCATTCACTAGGGATATATACTTTTAGATATCTATACAACTATTTTTTCCATATATGGCTATGTGAATCTTCATATTACACATATGACTCTTGGACTTCCACACATTACATTTTTGTAATTTCCCAAAATTGGAACTGCTAGCAAGGCATGACTGGAAAACACATTTTCTAGTAATGGATGCTACAGGATTTGAAACCAGGACCTGGATCCCTTAGATAAATTTATCTAAGACCGAAATCCAAGAGGTGTCTCAAAATAAATCCCTCTAGGTGGGTTAAACAGATCTCCCACACCTAGTTGTCTTCAAAAAATGCCCAATGAAGGTACTACAACAAATGTAAGCACATGCAAAGGAATAAAATCGTTATTTTTATAAGCCTGGGCACATGAAGATTTAAATAGCAAAAAAATGTATATTATAGTAGCAATGATATACAAATCCTTGAGGAAAAATTCACTCAAGCAAAGCAATACAGCCTCAAAGGGATATGTACATGGAAATAGAAGAACACTGCTACTCATGAATTTTTGCAGGCTAAGAGGACGTAGTTTATAAGAGGCATTGCATCATATAACATAATAACATAAATATATGACAATATACGGCTCAAGAAATAAGGGGTAGCAAGCTCTCAACCCCTGGAAACAATAATACAACAATCCTGAGAAGGATTGGCTAAAATATACCAAATGGAAAAAATGTCGGAGTTGTTGGGCAGCAGCTGCAACTCAGAAACTGGAAATGGATGGAGATAGCTGAAGATGCTACAACTGGTGGCTGAATCTCATCCAATGGATATCTCAGGTGAAAGGCTGGTCCTATCAATGAAGATCTTGCCCTCCAATCAACATTGCAAGACCCCACAACAAATTCTTAATGAAAATAACACAGTTACTGAAGAAAACTACGATGTAGGGGCAAGAGAATGAGTTGGACCAATACCAAGATCTGCAATAAGTTCTAATGGCTTCCAAACTACACTCACAAAGGAGAGAAATACTCCTCCTCTGAAAAACAAGTGATGGAAGAGGTGTTGTGATCCCTCACTGCAACACCCTGCAACACAACATTATTCTGCTGTAGAAATAACGTTGTACTAGAGGAGGATGCTTGGCCTCAAGCCTGGATGTGAGGAAAATCAATACAACTCCTTCAATATTCTTTTCAAGAAAGGAGAAGGATTCCTAAACAGGAAATCCTTGTGCTAAGCAACATAGTACCTCAGCTAAACAGTCGGGACTACAAATAGTCTAAGCAAACAAGAAATCAATAATCATATGCATGTGTAACAATCGATGCCTTGCCCTCCTTTTAAACAATGAGAGATCCCTCTCCATGGGTCCCAATATTTAGGGTTTCTTTCATCAAGGAAACTTCCCTCCTCTTTCTCTGCGTTGTCTTCCCAAGCAAGCTATACCCTCTTAGGCAGTGCTGTTTGACTTGGTCAAACTTGACCTAGCCTTCTTGCAAATGTCTCCTTTCACACATGAGGGTGTGAAATATAGTTCCATGATGATCCCTTTTCATAACAAGAGGGATTTTATCCATGTTTTTATTATGAATGGGCCTTCTCACCCAATTATTCAACTCCTAAGTGAAAATAGAAAAATTTAATATTCCAATTTATTGAAGGAAAAATTTGGAATATTAAAGTCCTCCCCTCCCAAATGTTGCTTGTCCTCAAGAAACTGCAAGGATAGAACTAAGAAGTTTCTCCCAAGGCATGGAGACTAAAAAGTGTTAGGAAAAAATCTTCCCCAAATGGATCCTCCATTCCCAAGCAATCATCCAAACAAAATGAGTCACCTACTGTTGAGTCTCAAATCTGCATTTTTCTTATACATCTTCCTAGACCTTTTTCATTCACCCGAGCCTTCCAAGTTGTCAATATCATTGTATATTAATTGCAAAAGAGCATCTAAAATGGTTTTTAACTATATTTTGTGTCTGTTGTTTGATTTAGATTTTTGCTCATTTAGCTGTGGAATCTTGCCACTTTCCGCAGCTGCTGCAACTTTCCGCAGCCATTTTGTGAAAGTCTATGTTACAGGTGTCTTCAGGAAAAACGAGCCACATGGGCAAGTCAGAAATGATGTGGACATGGATCGTGTCCTATTGGCTCGAGCAAATTCACCTAAGGAGGCTTCGGTCAAAGGTGGCCAAGTGGAAGTCAACCGTAGAGTCCCACGGTGACAGGACTCTGTTTCTTGTCACGTGAAGATTTATATGGCCGTTTCTGAATTGCGGGAGACAAATCAACATCTGTACATGGCTCCATAAGCCGAATTCAACATCCACTCTTCATAGATTTACTCCTCAACGTGGCCATGATCCTAGATCTCTGGACGTAATGGTTTACGTGTTCTCTATCAGCACAAACTTTAGGGAATTAGTTATGTTACCTTTGTTATAAATAACGCGTTTGCATACGCACATTAGATTAGCCTCCAGATAGTTCTGTAATGTAATTACGTTGCCACTGTGCCGTAATATCACCTTTATGTTATGACTGCATTTTAATATATAAGAAGACTCTGTTTCCAAGCGTAATTCGTACTTGAAAGTTGTTGCCAAGGCTGGTGTAGAGGGCCCCTGCACACGCTGAGGTTTTGTGCATTATTGTATAGTTCTTGTTTTATTTCTTTAAGCTCATTGTGCCATAAGTCATTCATGTGTTTATACATTACATCTTTCATGGTATTTATGCTTCATTTCTGTTGATAATCTTTCATGCTTTACATCTTACTTCTGTCCATAATATTTCATGTTTTATGTTGTTGTTAACTGATCGGTGTTCCTGTTTCAGATTACAAATACGTAGCCTGGGCATTTGCATAACTTTTTGACTAATGACATGGAATTAATATTGTTCTGCTGCTAATTTGCTTCTCTTAGTTTTTGTTTAATTTCAGTACTGCTTTGTTTATTTCAGTCTTGCTCATTTGCTTCAGTAGTTAAGATTTAGATATATTAAATTGCTCATGACATCTTCAGTTACCTCCGAAAGCCATAGCTGGACTAATGGCGAGGGATTGAATTATGAATGTGTAGTTTGATATTAGTTTACTTTCTGCAAATTAGAAATATTAAATTGCTCATGACATCTTCAGTTACCTCCGAAAGCCATAGCTAGACTAATGGCGAGGGATTGAATTATGAATGTGTAGTTTGATATTAGTTTATTTTCTGCAAGTTAGATATCAGGTTACTCAAGTTGTTTATGGTTACCTCAGAAAACCATAGCTGGACTAATGGTGAGGGATCAAAAGATGAGTTGATGTAATTTGATTTAGATTTACTTTGTTGCAACTTTTGGATTTCTTTAAGCATAGTTTCTTTTGTGTTTGAACAGCAGCAAGAATAATGAGTTTCATGATCAGTAGTTCATTGTTTGTTTGACTAGAGTAGTGATGCAATTTCATTTTCTTTGAAGAATTAATTTTGTCATTGTGTGTTTTTAAAATTCTTTTGAAGTTTGGAAAATCATTAGAAAGACATTGTTGTCTTGAATATTTGTCTCCATACTTGTTTTTCAGAATTTCATAAAAAATCCAAAAACGACGAAAAAGTAAGAGATAGGTTATCTTGCACATATAGTGTGCCACACTTCATTAGCTTACGAATCCCGGATTGATAAATTAATGTAGCAATTTAGGACACACTAAATTGACCAAACATTTTGGCGCCGTTGCTGGGGAAGTGTAACTAGGTAGCCAATTTCTTAAAAAAAAAAACAAAATAATAAAAGAAGGGAAAACTTAATAATTTCTTGAAGTATGCTCTCCTCGTGCACCTAGTGTGATCTGGAGGATCAGAAAAGAGAATTATTGGTTTAGTAATTTCTTAAGTATGCTCTCTTCTTGCACCTAGTGTGACCTAGAAGATCAGAAAGAGAATTATTATCCCTACTTAAAATAAAAATAAAAATAAAGAAAAAAATGACATGCATAGAGCAAGAGATTCTAGGGGAAGGTTTATAGCTAAAGCCAAGAGTTCGATTTTCACAACTCCATATTCTTCAAGGCATAGACAAGAATCACCACCATCTACCCCTAGCCTTGAGATTTTTGGAATTCAAGGAGCAGCTGAATTAGAGGATTCTCTTATACCACCTACTAAATCTCATTTAGAAAAGGAAGAGACTCCCTCTCATCCTCCCTTGATAGAAGAACTAGAGGACTTTAAGGACTCTAAAGAAACTATCATGGCAGAGCTATCATGGCAGAGGAAATAATAGATGGATTTGGAGGTAGAGGTAGAGGTAGAGGAGGAGGAAACAATGGAGACAACAATAGTGAAGGTAATAATGGAAGAAATAGGGAAGGAGACAACTTGTTTGGATTCCCTATAGTTGATGAGGAAACTCATACAACGATGAAAAACATCTCACCATCTGTCCTCCCTAACTTTTATGGATTGCGAAGTGAGGATCCTGAAACATTTTTGTTTGAGTTTGAAGTCGTGTGCCGAACCTATGACTATATGGAAGACTCTAAAAAACTCAAACTGTTTCCTTCAACATTGAAGGGAGCTGCTTTGAAATGGTTCATGGGATTAGCTACTCAATCTATTAGGACTTGGAATGATATGAAATAAACATTTTTGGATAGATACTTGGACTATTGTATGCCCACCAATCACAAGGATGAGGTATTCAAAATGATGCAAAAAGAAGACGAAAACTTGGAAGATTTACTTGAAAGATTTCAATACAACTTGAAAAGAGCAAAGATGAGAAACTTAGATGATGAAACCTTGAAAGCCTTCATATTAAAAGCCATTAGAGATGAATGGATAGATATTTTAAACATGATGGGGAAAGGAGACATTTCTCAACTTCCACTTCGTGACATAACAGAACTATGTGTCCATCTCTCAAGAGGAAAATCTAAAACAGGAAAAGGGCCTAGGGATCCTTCTCTTATTAAGGCTAACAAATCTGCAACTGGATCAGTAAGTAGGGCAGAGATTGGTAACATGCTTGATGAATTCAAAACTGATATCTTAGGGAGCCTTAGTGAACAACTAGACACCCTTAAAATCCAAAACAAGCAGAAAGCAGAAACTGATGCTCTAGCCATATTTTGTCCGAAATGTAGGAAGAAACATGCTTTAAGGGAATGTCCCTTGGATGCAAAAGTTGTAGAAACATGTATGATTTGCTCAGAGAATCATGAGATCAAGGATTGTCCTTCAATTCCTGGACTCAAAGTTGTCTTTCAAGAAGACCCAAATTCAGTAGAATCTCTCTGTTTTGTTGCAAGAAGACCTTGGCGGGGACAACAAACTCAAGGGTTTAACAACCCTATGAATCTTCAAACCCCACCAAATTGGAATCCTTGGCAACAACCTTGGCCCCAACATCAAAATCCATATCATCCATGGGTACAAGGGATGCAAAATCCTTATGGGATATTTGCTCAATTTTATCAATATCCTCCATCTTTTCAAAATCAACAAGCTCCACAACTTCCAAACCCAAATCCACAACTTTCATTGCCATTTCTACAACAACAACCTTCTCAACAAAATCCAAATCCTCAACTCATGCTTCCATACCAAAAAAAGACAAATCAACTTCCAGCTCAGCCATTGCCAAATCCTAACAATAAAAATCCTCAGAATACTTACATGATAGAAGGACAACAATTTCCTACCTATATGGTTGTTCCTCTCAATGATGTACAACTCAGGTCTGGTAGAGTTTTAGAAAAACCTTCTATAGATATTCAAGAGCAAGATACCTCTGAGGAGGACTCTCTTAAAGTCAATGAGGGTTCTAAGGAAGCATCTCTTCAAAATTCAAACATTCAAAAAGAAAAAGAAAAGTTAACACCCACAACTCCTATAGTTGAGCAACCTGCATCTTCATCTACACCTCCTTTTCCTAAAAGACTACAAATTGACAAGGGGGTGGAAAAACAAATCTTGTTGCCTAACTATGATTTTCTAGATGAATTGAAGAATGTTTGTATCAAGATTCCCTTGCCACAAGCCATTCGAGAGATTCCTATTCTAGCAAAAACCATAAAGGAGTTGAGTTTCAAAAGACCAGGAAGGAAACTAAAAGACACAAGAAGAATCCACCTGGTAGGAAAGATTGCAGATATTATGATGGGAAAAATTACCATGCAGAAGTATGTAGATCCGGGAAGTCCAATTGTCAAGACACATATAAATGGGATAGAAATTCCAAACACATTGATTGACTTAGGGGCTGCTATCAACATTATGAGTAGACAAACTATGGACCAGCTAAAACTTCCTAACCTTCTTTTTACACCTACTTTACTGCAACTTGCAGATCGATCAATTATTAAAGCAGATGGTGTATTAGAAGATATTTCAGTCTCCTTAGATTCTTGGGAATATCCAGTAGATTTTATGATTTTGACTCCCAAGAGTAATCTAGGAGGGCACCCACTTATCTTAGGAAGACCTTGGCTAGCCACAGCTGATGCTTTCATTAGTTGTAGATCTGGGGATATGTACATTTCTAATGGTAATTCGGCAAAGAAATTCAATTTGTATCCTCCAGCAAAAGCAATCACAGAAGTAGGAGACAATGAATGGGTTGATGATGAGGACACTATACAACCTGTCTTTACCATTTCTGAAATCATTGAGGATAGTCAAATTCTGAACACATTAGAAAATTTTGAGACATCTTCAGAATATGACCCCACACAATTTCAGTTGGAATCTGACATAGAATATTTATCATCAAGACAAATGTCTCTTTACTCTATGGAAGAGTTTGTAGTTCTACTATTGAGATTTTTCCGGGAAAAACATTGAATATCAACAAACATTTGGAAAAGTCACAACAAGAAGAACTAACCAAAATCTTGCAAAAACATTCTACTACATTTGCATGGGAGTATACTGACATGAAGGGTATTGATCCTAAGACTTGCATCCATCATATCTATATTGAGGAAAACAATAGACCAATCAGACAACCTCAAAGAAGGATGAATCCAAATCTTAGGGAGATAGTGAAAGAAGAGCTCCAAAAACTACTCAATGTAAACTTCATTTATCCAATTTCAGATAGCCGATGGGTTTCTCCTTTAGTTATAGTACCTAAAAAGAATGGTAAATGGAGAGTATGCATTGATTACAGGGAATTGAACAAAGAAACTTTGAAGGATCACTTTCCTTTGCCTTTTATTGATCAGGTATTAGATACATTAGCAGGTAAAAAGTACTTTTCATTTTTGGATGGTTTTAGTGGCTATAATCAAATTCAGGTAGCACCTGAAGATCGAGATAAGACCACATTTACTTGTCCATGGGGAACTTTTGCCTACCGAGTGCTTCCTTTTGGGTTATGTAATGCACCAGCAACATTCCAAAGAGCAGTACTAGGAATTTTTTCTGATCTAATCCATGATTGTGTAGAGGTTTATATGGATGATTTTACGGTTTATGGTAATTCATTTGAAGAGGCATTAGAAAATTTGGAAAAAGTTCTTATAAGATGTAAAGAAACAAACCTTTCATTAAGCCATGAAAAATGCTTTATGATGTTTACTGAAGGTATTGTTTTAGGACATCATATTTCGGGAGATGGGATTAAGGTTGATAGATCAAAAGTTGAAGTCATCTCCAAGTTACCTATTCCAAATTGTCAAAGAGATGTTAGAAGTTTTCTAGGATTTACTGGTTACTATAGAAGATTTATAGAAAACTTCACTAAAATAGCATCTCCACTCTTCAAATTGCTTACAAAAGACTGTGAATTTAAATGGGATCCTGATTGTCAATCGGCCTTTGAAACTTTGAAAACAAGAATATCTGAAGCACCTATCTTGAGAGGACCAAATTGGAAACTCCCTTTCCATATTTCTACGGATGCTTCAGATACAGCTCTAGGAGCTGTGTTGGGTCAAAAAGATTTAGTTCCTTATGCCATTTATTATACCGGTAAAAATTTGACTCCCACAGAGTTGAACTATACTGTGACTGAAAAAGAGTTTTTAGCTGTTGTTCATGCAATTAATAAGTTTAGACATTACATAACAAGCTATGAAACTTTTATTCATACTGACCATTCTGCAATTAGATATTTAATGAACAAACCTGTTACTAATGGCAGAGTGACAAGATGGCTTTTACTTTTGCAAGAATTCAATATTGCTGTGTTGGATAGACCAGGAAAACAGAATACAGTAGCTGATTTCTTGTCTAGGATTCAGAATACTAAAGAAGATTCTCCTGTAGAAGATAAGTTTCCTGATGAATACTTGTTTGCGGTAACTATTAAGACCCCTTGGTATGCAGATATTGCTAACTATTTGGTTACAGGGAAACTACCTTCACATTTATTTCCAAGAGAAAAACGAAAGATTATTCAGGAGAGTTCAAAATATTCATGGATTTCTAACGAATTGTTTAAAACAGGGCCAGATCTTGTGATCAGAAGATGTGTCAGGGAAGATGAAATGCCCGATATTCTTAAGGCATGTCATGATGAACCATGCGGCGGACACTTTGCGGACAAAAGGACGGCCTATAAAATCCTTTCCTTGGGATATTATTGGCCTTCTCTCTTCAAAGATGCAAAACAATATGTCAAAAGGTGTGATAGCTGCCAAAGAGTAGGGAAACCTACCCTTTCAAATGAAATGCCATTGCAAACACGGGTACTCATTGAACCCTTTGAAAAATGGGCTTTAGATTTCATTGGACCTATTAATCCACCATCTAAGCAAAAGAAGTATATATTGGTTTGTATTGATTATGTTACTAAATGGGTAGAAGCCAAAGCATTAGTATCTGCTACTGAAAATTCAGTTGTTCATTTTATTTATGAGGATATTTTTACTCGCTTTGGTGTTCCAAGAGAAATTGTGACAGATCAAGGAAGCCAATTCACATCCAACCTGGTGGAGAAGCTGATGGAAGAATAAAAAATCAAGCATAGAAGATCTACTCCTTACCATCTGCAAGCAAATGGTCAAGTGGAGTCTACCAACAAATTTCTCAAAAGTATCATCACCAAAACTGTTCATCTACATAGAAGAGATTGGGCAGAAAAGCTTCCTGAAGCCTTGTGGGCCTATAAAACTACATGGAGAAATACAATAGGACATTCTCCCTATGAACTTGTTTATGGGAAGGAAGTCCTGCTCCCCATTGAGTTCCAAGTCAAGACCTTCAAGATAGCAGTTCAGTTGGGGATGGACTTATCAGAAGCCCAAAAGCATAGAATGGAGCGGTTGAACGAGCTAGATGAGATCAGACAAGAAGCAATTTTAAGAACTGATCTAGTTCAATATCAAAGAGCTAAATGGCATGAAAAGTACATCAAAGAGAAGAAGTTTCAAGAAGGAGATTGGGCATTGTTATTTGATTCCAAGTTTAAAGATTTTCAAGGAAAATTTCAGACTCATTGGCTTGGGCCATATGAGGTTGACAAGATCTTTAGCAATGGAGCGGTAAGAATCAAGACCATTGATGAGTTTCAAACTCCTCTTATTGTGAATGGCCACAGATTGAAAGTTTATCATAAGCCACTCTCAAAAGAGGAATTTGTCAAAAAATTTCAAGAAAATTCTGCAATCAGGCTGGTGCAGAGAAATTCTTCTTCTCCACCAGCCTAGCTTTTGTTCTTTTCAGTTAAAAAAAAAAAAAAAATTGTATAAGCCTGAAAACCAATCACTGATTGGCAATCTTATACAGAAAATATAGGGTGAAAATCAGGAACACCTGACACCCTATATTTTCCAAAAAAAAAATATCTCTTTCATTTCACAAGTTTTGTGACTACCCACTCCATTCCATTCCACTTCATTTCACTCCACTTCATTCCATTTCACTTCATTTTATCTATTTCATTCCATTTTACCAATAAAATTCTCTTTCATGACCATTTCCATTTAGTCAATTGTCATCCGTTCATTTCCATTCACCCAAATAATAGTTGTGTCAGTTTTCGCAGCTGACATCTGTTTCCGCAGCTGACACCAGTTTCCGCAGCCAGAAGCAGATTCCGCAGCTACCACTCTGTTTTTCAAAAGAATGTACAGCCAGATGTTATTTCCACAATCATGAAATCAAATGCAGGTATGAGGACCAATTATGAAGACATGGAGCATTCAAGATATCAATGAGGAGAAACTAATTGAAGACCAAGGAAAAATGGCAAGAATTCCAAGGTATGAGTAAAAATTTATTTCAAATAGCATTTAAAACACATTTTTATATAGTTATAAACCATAAGCTCCATTATGTGCAATGATTGTATTGACAAACTCCGTAACCACTCCATGATCTCTGTACAATCCTCCCACAATCCTTGCATTCATTCTCAAACGGTCCCATAATTAAACCTCTGATCTTCACTCATACTCCAATATTCCACCTGTGACAATGAAACGTAGTTGATTTGATTACGGCTTTTTTCATCCGCATAAAATCCGTAGAAGTTGTATAAATGTGCTTACATTTATTCTGCAGCCACCAAATTTTAAAACACTGCCGGATGTGTTATACTCCTCCTATTGTTCTATTAATCTTACAGCCGCATTTCCGCCGTGCTCACGTAGCCCTTCTCTGTTCCGCTTCACTCCATTTCGTTCTCTGTTACGCTACAGTCTATATACCCACTCTCTGATATCTACCTACAGTCATCGTGCTCATTTCCGTTCATTCAGCCATCCTACTTCCATTGAACCCTCCTCACGCAGGCAAGTTTTTAAAGAGCAGAAAGAAGGATGGGTAAATTGTTGAGAGCAGAACCAGAGGGACCTAAATTCATGGAAGGATACCCGCAAGCCAGGGATATATTGAAGAAGGCAAAGTGGTTGCGGTTTATCCAAAAGTTTAGAGGCTACCATAAAAAGGTGACAAAATCTTTTGCAAGGTCTTTCAATGGCCTGGAGGTAGAGATTGGAGACCTTAAGTTTACGGTGAATGAGGCATCTATAGCATCTGCCACAGAACTTCTTCAAGAGGGTGAACATTGGTTTAAGAACAAAAGCATTAGTGATGAAGCCTGGAGAGTGATTCTACATAACCCAGGTATGGACATAACTATTTTTAAAAGAGGAATTCCTGTTCATGCTTTGAAAGAGGAATGGGCTACTTTGTTGCTAGTTGTTCAAAAATTTATCACCTGTGAGGGCCGTTTTGGGTCAATGTATATGTACCATACCCGATTGCTGATGAATTTTATAGATAACCAGACCCTCAATCTGCCATACTTTTTATTAAATAGTTTGAAGAAGATGTCTGTGACTATTCAGAAGCATTTAGGGGATGTAGAACCACATCTATATCACCATGGTCTTGTGAAAATTTTGATTGAAAAACAGTTAAAAGAGAACAAGGACACATGGGAACAATTTTTGATCAGAAATTTCTTTGAAAAACCCCAAGAAATTCCTGAAGGTAGCACATCAAGAAGGAGTAGGAGAAAAAGAACAAATGATGAAACTCAAAATACTCCTACTACTACAATTGAAAGAACTAGTAGGGAAGAGAGACTGTCAAAAAGGAGGAAGAAAGAAACCAAGGGTAAAAAGCCAATAACATCAAAAGAGAGAAAAAGTATTGAGGCTATGCATCAAACCCCTTCTTCCGAAGAAGATCATCAAGTGTTATCTGAAAGACTAGTTCACCTTCAAGAACAGTCATCTATGGCCAAGAAGAAAGGGAAAGGAAAACAAAAACAAAAAGACAGTGTTCCACAGCGTGTGAGAAGAAGTTCCAGGCTTAAGGGGAAGTTGAGGAAAACGCAAATGAAAGGACCCCATTTTATTGATTTGGGGGAAGAAACATCTGAACAATCCCCAGCTGGCCATAGTCCATCTCACTCTCAGTCATACAGTGAACCTAGTTCATTTCATTCTCAGTCAGACATTGAACATAGTCCATCCCATTCTCAGCCAGACGTTAATGTGAGTCCTTCTCAGCCAGATTTTGAAGACAACTCTCCTCCACGGCATTTTGGGGACAACCCAATAAAAACGACACCTGAGATAGACCCAAAGCAACAAGAAGTATATGATTATATAGAATCTTTAGAAAAAGCAGCTACGGGTCCCAGTACTTCGTCCACTCAGCCTCACACAACACAAGATGATCTAGTCCAATCACTGAAACAAGAAGTCTTTGAGCTAGAGCTTTTAAATAGATACATTAAAAATGAAAATGAGACATTGAAGGAACAAAGTAAATTGGACAAAATCATTCATGATAATACCATGCTACATCTGGGACTATGGCAGAAGAAGAATAGGAAATTGAAGAGGAAATGCTAGAAGTTAAGCAGAGCACTGATTAATATCAAATTCAGATGCTTGATGAAAAAGCCCAGGATGTTAGCAGCACCAAGGAAGAGGAGGAGAGGACTGGATGTACTGGCTGAAGTGTCAAGGCATATGAATTGAAAAAGGATTATCAAAATTTTAGTTGCATGAGGACATGCAACACCTTCACAGTGGGGGTATGTTGAGTCTCAAATCTGCATCTTTCCTATATACCTTTCTAGACCTTTTTCATTCACCTGAACCTTCTAAGTCGTCAATATCATTGCATATTAATTGTAAAAGAGCATCTAAAATGGTTTTTAACTATGTTTTGTGTCTGCTATTTGATTTAGATTTTTGCTCATTTAGCTGCGGAATCTTGCCACTTTCCGCAGCTGCTGCAACTTTTTGCAGCCATTTTGTGAAAGTCTATGTTGCAGGTGTCTTTAGGCAATTCGAGCCACATGGGCAAGTCAGAAATGATGTGGACATGGATCATGTCCTATTGGCTCGGGCAAATTCACCTAAGGAGGCTGTGGTCAAAGGTGGCCAAGTGGAAGTCAACCGTAGAGTCCCACGGTGACAGGACTCTGTTTCTCATCATGTGAAGATTTGTATGACCGTTTCTAATTTACGGGAGACACATCAACACCTGTACACGGCTCCATAAGCCGAATCCAACATCCACTCTTCATATATTTACTCCTCACCGCGGCCATGATGCTGGATCTCTGGACGTGATGGTTCACGTGTCTCCATCAGCACAAACTTTAGGGAATTAGTTATATTACCTTTGTTATAAATAACGCGTTTTCATACGCATATTAGATTAGCCTCCAGATAGCTCTGTAATGTAATTACGTTGCCACTGTGCCGTAATATCATCTCTCTGTTATGACTACATTTTAATATATAAGAAGACTCTGTTTCCAAGCGTAATTCGTATTTGAAGGTTGTTGCCCGAGGTCTGTGCAGAGGGCCCCTGTACACGCTGAGGTTTTGTGCATTACTGTATAGTTTCTTGTTTTATTTCTTTAAGTTCATTGTGCCATAAGTCATTCACGTGTTTATACATTGCATCTTTCATGGTATTTATGCTTCATCTCTATTCATAATCTTTCATGCTTTACATTTTACTTATGTCCATAATCTTTCATGTTTTATGTTGTTGTTAACTGATCAGTGTTCTTGTTTCAGATTACAAATAGGCAGCCCGGGCATTTGCATATCTTTTGACTAATGACATGGAATCAATATTGTTCTGCTGCTAATTTATTTTTCTTAGTTTTTGTTTAATTCCAGTACTGCTTTGTTTATTTCATTCTTGCACATTTGCTTCAGTAGTTAGATTTAGATATATTAAATTTCTCATGTCATTTTCAGTTACCTCCGAAAACCATAGCTGGACTAATGGTGAGGGATTGAAGTATGAGTGTGTAGTTTGATATTAGTTTACTTTCTGCAAGTTAGATATATTAAATTGCTCATGTCATTTTCAGTTACCTCCGAAAGCCATAACTGGACTAATGGTGAGGGATTGAAGTATGAGTGTGTAGTTTGATATTAGTTTCTTTTTTCTACAAATTAGATATCAGATTGCTCAAGTTGTTTATGGTTACCTCCGAAAGCCATAGCTGGACTAATGGCGAGGGATCAGAATATAAGTTGATGTAATTTGATTTAGATTTACTTTGTTGCAATTCTTGGATTTCTTTAAGCATAGTTTCTTTTGTGTTTAGACAGCAGCAATGATAGTTTGGTTTTCATGCTCAATAGTTCACTGTTTGATTTATTAGGCTAGCAGCACATTTTCATTTCCTTTCAAGTTTTGTCATTGTATGTTTCAAATTCCTTTTTAAGTTTGAAGTTGGTAAATCATTATAAAGGATATCATTTCCTTGAACAATCATAACCATACTTGTTTTTATTTTAGAATTTCCATCTCACATTAGAAAACCAAAAATGACAAA